>OZ024807.1:2647500-3273280 GCA_964017045.1 Omphiscola glabra | reverse complement strand
GCTATGCTGGTGATGTAAAGAGATATGCTGGTAATGTAGAGAGCTATGCTGGTGATATTTTTAGACTACGACATACATGATAAATTACTTTTGGTTTTCTCTATTCAAACACAATACACTATTGGGCATGTAAGTAGCCAGATTTAGAATCCCTGTGATAAAATCCAACTCCATGTGTTGTTTTTTTTAAATGAGAGTGAAATGATTTGGAAATGTAAAGAAAATTACAGCTTGTCACGTGGTGGGATAAAAACTAAACACAACTAGAGGCGGCCTCAGAGAGATTAATTGGGACAAGACACGCATGTCTCGGTACACGACGTTGTACAGGGAGGGGGGATTTTAAGGGGGTTTTGTGGGTCGGAGGGGGTTTGTGGGGTGGATTGGGGTTTGTGGTGGATGGTGGGTTTGTGGGGTGAATGGGGAGTTTTGTGGTTATCACTAATTCCAATGGTTTTCAGTCACATGTCCATGTCAATGTCATGTCTATGTCCATGTCCATATATCTTGTTGACTGCGAGGAGCGACTTATTTATTGTGTGTGTGTTGTGTCAGTAGATAGTGAGAGCACCATATCATTTATCTAGTAGGGGCCTACATAACACAATTTGAGGATGCTATTTGCATTAGTCCTGTAGGACAAGTAGGACATATGCAAACACGTTTCTTGTTTAATACGCGAGCCTTTCATCATCATCGTCATCATCATCATCATCATCATCATCGTCATCTTCATCATCATCAGGTCCCGTAGTCCTTCGACCGTTGGGGCGCCACATATGACATGTACACTATTCTTCTCCATTCCTCTCGGTCTACTGCCCTACGCGAGTCTTTCAAATCTGATTAAATCTCCCCTTAAAGGATTATAGTTCCTTAAAGAGAAACCCACTGGTCGCATCAAGACGAGCTCGAGTCAACGAACATACACTCAACACATAAGAAACAACGGTTCTTTCGGCAACTGTCTGAGCCCTGCGCCCCCTGTGGGACCGGCTGCTCAAGTAGGTTGCCTGCAGTGTGTCACTGGATCGATAACCGGCCCTCGCGCCCCTGTCGTCCAGCGGCACCCCGACGGAGCACCGTAATGCTGTTATAATCACGCGAGATACCATCTGATGACGTCATGCTGTTTAACATAATATCTAAGGGAATCCTGTATGGCAAAGATGAATGCTGGAAATCATTCATATTAATACATACAGTTGTCTGGTGTGGGTATGGAATGCGTAGATCTGCATAAATTAGTGCGTCTTATCATTGTGATAGCTGGCTTAGGTGGTCCTCACAAGTATCAAAAATTTCTTGTTATTCATCTCGGCAAAAAGTCAAAAATTGCCCCCCCCCCCAAATCCCTATTTTGGCGCCCTCTTGTCTTTTTGGTGTAAGCTTGAGTGGGAGAGGAAAAAAAAGGGGGGTGGGGAGTAAAGTGAGTGAGTTTCATTTGTAACAATACATGTTTTGTGTTTTATCATTACATATATTATGAGTGGTTAAGATGGTGGGTCAGTCGGTGGTGGGTCAGTCGGTGGTGGGTCAGTCGGTGATGGGTCAGTCGGTGGTGGGTCAGCCGGTGGTGGGTCAGTCGGTGGTGGGTCAGTCGGTGGTGGGTCAGTCGGTGGTGGGTCAGTCGGTGGTGGGTCAGTCGGTGGTGGGTTAGCCGGTGGTGGGTCAGCCGGTGGTGGGTCAGTCGGTGGTGGGTCAGCCGGTGGTGGGTTAGCCGGTGGTGGGTCAGTCGGTGGTGGGTCAGCCGGTGGTGGGTTAGCCGGTGGTGGGTCAGTCGGTGGTGGGTTAGCCGGTGGTGGGTCAGCCGGTGGTGGGTTAGCCGGTGGTCGGTCAGTCGGTGGTGGGTCAGTCGGTGGTGGGTTAGAGGGTTGTAATAAAGAAACTATTGGGTGTAGAAACATGTTTGGGTGAGGCGTGGTGGTGGTGGTAAAAAAGCTAAACTTATTTACGCTTCGTAAACACCATCATTCATAAACATACCCCCCACCACTTTTTTTTTCAAGGAATAAACGGAAAACCTTGTAACTGAGAATAGATAGAAAGTTATCTTAAGAAGCCATTGATATACATCTTGTAACTGAGAATAGATAGAAAGTTATCTTAAGAAGCCATTGATATACATCCACTCTGCAGGAACAGGTGTGTATACGAACCTGTCTTGCCTACGGTTCACTTCACATTTCTTTTTTTTTTTAAAACATTGGATATACTCAACGCTCTTATTATGTCTAGATGGCCATGACATGCATAGAATTATGTCTAGATGACCATGACATACCATGACATGCATCGACTTATCTTTCAACAAACACCAAGGGAATCTATTTTTAGAATTTTTTTTATCTTAATAAATAATGAAAATTGTAAACAGCTAAAGGGAAATAATTCTGTCAACAGAGAGGGTTTGGGTTCTTTAAATCAAGGGAGTGGCGTGTAAGAAAATGAATCTTTTGTCTGAAAAAACAAGATAACCCATCCTGCCATCCTCATGTTCCACGTTGTCTCCCCGAGGGGGGGGGGGGGCGCTCTTCGCATGAGAGTGGGGGGGTGCTCCTGGAGTGAGGGTGGGGGTGCTCTTGACGTGAGAGTGGGGGCGGGGTGTTCTTGGCGTGAGGGTGATCTTCGTTATTCACAGCATAAATTTGTATACACTGTTATTATATATATATATAGTCTTTGTCTTTTATTGACTACGCGTCACGTGATGGCGGAGATAGATTGAAAAAAATAGGTGGAACAGACGGCTTTACTAACCTACAGTCTCTCCCTTATTACCCTCATAAAAGTAGCAATGATATGTGGGAGGGGGTGGGCACATGAAGGGTAGGGAGGTGGAGAACGAGAGGGAGATATAGAGAGAAAGAACGACAATGAGGAAACAGAGTGGATGATGAGAGAAGGTAATGAAGCGGGAGGGATTTAATGGATTGAGAATTTGTGGATAGTGGGGAAAGTGTAGATCAGACGAACACCCCGAAAGAGTGCTCGCTTGAGGTCGGTGTATGAAAGCAGGGATTTTTCAACAGCCGGGTGAGATGGAGTGGGCAAGAATGAAATTGACGAAATTGAAAGAAAAAGTGAGAGGGAAAGGGCAAAGGGAGGAGTTGTGTACGGAAAGATGATGAATATATGAACAATTTACACCATGGCGTTGTCATCAAACAGTTTACTACAAAGACAAATGGAAAAGAAAAGGGGGGAAAGCAATAAACTTATTTATTCTCTTTACCCTCACAGTGGCCTTGCTAGAGATGGGATCGCATCATGAAAGATGCATGAGGTCAACATTATATCGGGAACACGCGTGTGTCTGTTGGCGCGAGGAAACCGCCAAGCACCCAGAAGGGCTGCCGGAACATTGTCATAGGGACTGAGTGCGCTGATAGTCAGAGGAACCCTGCGCGCTACGTGGGTTACAGGAACTGAAACAATGGCGGAAAGGGGTGGAAGGGGGGGTGGATGTGAGATCGGGGTCCTCACCAAGGTTTCTGCTGAGCTGTTTATAAAAAAAGTCGAATATAAAATATTAATTTTGCAAAATCGTTGAAGTATTTAAAAGTCATTTTTTGGTCCCGTTATCAACCCGACATGTGTCGTTATCAACCCGACATGTGTCGTCATCACCAGGACAGGTGTCGTCATCCCCAGGACATGTGTCGTCATCACCAGGGCATGTGTCGTCATCACCAGGGCATGTGTCGTCATCCCCAAGACATGTGTCGTCATCACCAGGGCATGTGTCGTCATCACCAGGGCATGTGTCGTCATCCCAAGGACATGTGTCGTCATCCCAAGGACATGTGTCGTCATCCCCAGGACATTGTCGTTATCCCCAGGACATGTGTCGTCATCCCCAGGACATGTGTCGTCATCCCCAGGACATGTGTCGTCATCCCCATGACATTGTCGTCATCCCCAGGACATTGTCGTCATCACCAGGACATTGTCATCACCAGGACATTGTCATCACCAGGACATGTGTCGTCATCCCAGGACATTGTCGTCATCACCAGGGCATGTGTCGTTATCACCGTGATGGACATATGTCGTCATCACCAGGGCATGTGTCGTCATCACCAGGGCATATGTCGTCATCACCAGGACATGTGTCGTCATCACCAGGGCATGTGTCGTCATCACCGTGATGGACATGTGTCGTCATCACCAGGACATGTGTCGTCATCACCAGGACATGTGTCATCATCACCAGGGCATGTGTCGTCATCACAAGGGCATGTGTCGTCATCACCAAGACATGTGTCGTCATCCCCAGGACATTGTCGTCATCCCCAGGACATTGTCGTCATCACCAGGACATGTGTCGTCATCCCCAGGACATTGTCGTCATCACCAGGACATGTGTCGTCATCCCAGGACATTGTCATCACCAGGACATGTGTCGTCATCCCCAGGACATTGTCGTCAACACCAGGACATGTGTCGTCATCCCCAGGACATAGTCGTCATCACCAGGACATTGTCGTCATCACCAGGACATTGTCGTCATCACCAGGACACTGTCGTCATCACCAGGACATTGTCATCACCAGGACATGTGTCGTCATCACCGTGGTGGACATGTGTCGTCATCACCAAGACATGTGTCGTCATTACCAGGACATGTGTCGTCATCACCAGGACATGTGTCATCATCACCAGGGCATGTGTCGTCATCACAAGGGCATGTGTCGTCATCCCCAGGACATTGTCGTCATCCCCAGGACATGTGTCGTCATCCCCAGGACATTGTCGTCATCACCAGGACATGTGTCGTCATCCCCAGGACATTGTCGTCATCACCAGGACACTGTGGTCATCACCAGGACATTGTCCTCATCACCAGGACATGTATCGGAAGCCGTGGTGATATGTTGCATTCTACTTGTCCTGTATGTTCATTGCTAGAGGTTAAATTATCTAGATGTGTCCTGTATGTTCATTGCTAGAGGTTAAATTATCTAGATGTGTCCTGTATGTTCATTGCTAGGTGTACAGAACACAGCACACAAAGTACACAGTACTGGGTACACAATTCACGTAACTCGTGTATCGCTTGACGAATGAATTACTCTCCCCCTGACAGCCCAGGAAAATGTCACCAGCAGAGTTGCAGCTGAAACTCATGACCAAATAAATGTGTCAAAGACTTAACAGTCCTACTTAATTTGGGCAGGGGTTGGGGGCGGAAACAACAACAATTTTTTTGTTTGAATGGGGGTGTGTGGCATTCTTCAAAATATGTACCAGTAAGAGATTGGGGGGTGGGGGCAACAACTTTATTGTGCACGGTCATTTATTTTTAAATTTAAACCTTCAAACAGTTTCTATAACCCCCACCCTACACCACATGTGGACGTATAATACACCCCACCCTACACCATACGTGGACGTACAATAAACCTCACCCTACACCACATGTGGACGTACAATACACCCCATCAAACACTACACGTGGACGTACAATACACCCAACCACAAATGTGGATGAACAATACACCCTACCACACATGTGGTCGGGTGTATTGTAGATCCTACTACACACCACATGTGGAATTACCATACATCCCACTACACACCACATGTGGACGTACCACACGTTAAGCTATCGCTAAGTTCGTGCTAGGGTGGAGATGACTTTTGATTTAAATGTCAGCTGACATATAGAAACGACATTATCGGAAATGGGGCCAAGGTGGGGGCAGGTGTAGGAGCCATGTTGTGCGCCAGTTGGGGCGCCATGTTGTGCGCCAGTTGGGGCGCCATGTTGTGCGGCAGGTGGGGCGCCATGTTATGCGGCAGGTGGGGCAGTTGGGGCGCCATGTTATGCGGCAGGTGGGCAGGGGGTTGGAAGGTAATATACGTAACATTCGGGGCGGCTAACTAGAGAACATTGTAACAACTGGGGTTAACAGGTTCATTCAGTGACCCGAAGGCGAGGTCAAGATGGGGGGGGGGGGGGGGGGGAGAGAGGAGAGAAAGGACCGCAGCCGTTGTTTATAAGAACCTGATGAAACAATTCATTTTGTTGTGACGTTTGTGACAGAATGTTTTGAGCACTTAATAAGTTATTGAACACTGCAACCAGGACTGTGATCAGACAACAAGGCAATGAATCAGCACATTGGGATGTAGACTCTTATGTCAGGAAGTAACACAGCGGAGTGTTCAGGACGGCTAGAGACTGGATTACATGAATGAACACCACGGATTGGATTATAGGAATTAACACCACGGACTGGATTATAGGAATTAACACCACGCACCGGATTATAAGAATTATACCACGCACCGGATTATAAGGATTAACACCACGGACTGGATTATAGGGATTAACACCGTACTGGATTATAGGAATTAACACCGTACTGGATCTCGATGGAATGGATCAAATAAAGTAACGCCATATGGCATCGGGAGAGTGGTTTAAACCGGTTAACAACAGTGTGCACTACTACATCTTGTGTCCGGTGTTCCGAAAGTGTGAGAACCTCTAATGAAGGCAAACTTCTGCTAGAATGCATCTTCTTATCACGTTTCCTGATTTAGTTGCCTCCCCTTTGATGTTCTCCCCCTTTTTCCCCCCGGTTCACGCCTTGCATTTAACAAGGGAGACAATCCACCATTGTATCAGTCCAGAAGGTGTGGAGCACAAGCTGCTTCTATTACGCCCCGTGTGCGTTAGGTAGAAAGATTATAACATTCCCTGGAAGGTCAGCCTGACATAGTCGCGATCTTAAGGTGGTTGAGCTTCAGAAGTTGTTAATGAGCAGTTGTTTCGCATTTTTCATTCGTAGCACATAAGCATAATGTGTCTTTTTTAAAAACAAATTGTTCGAAAAGTTAATTGTACCATTGACAATGTTTAGTGAGTATAGCATAGATAGAGTCCAATCCATCTGTGGTAGGCAGTATGGTCAGTATAGCATGGATAGAGTCCCATACATCTGTGGTAGGCAGTATGGTCAGTATAGCATAGATTGAGTCTCACACATCTGAGGTAGGCAGTATAGTTTATGGCATAGAGAGGGTCCCATCCGAGTATAGTAAGTATAGCATAGATAGGGTCTCATACAACACTGGTAGGGCGTATATTGAGTATAGCATATACTGCCCTAGGCTGGAGAGGGCAGACTTGAGCAGACAATGAATATACTTGAGCAGACAATGAATAGGGCAATATAGCCAGTACAGACATATAAAATGAATAAAGGCTGGACTTTCTTTTCTTACCTTTCCCCGGTGAAGGACTACCGTGGTAATCTCTCACCTTCGCCCTGGGGAACAGACGTAACGACGTGAGTTTTTTAGCTTCGGATAGTCTGCTCTATCGTACTAGTCTGTCCGCCACGTAGAGGCAAAACTCTTGGAAGCACCGGAAAAGATGTCCACCGCCTGCAAACGCTATTACAGCAAGACCTTTCGTCTATCAACAGGTTCATGCAGCGGTGGCATCTGGAAATCAACACCGAGAAGACGGTCTATTCGCTATTTACCAATGGGCGAACCATTCTCAAACAGGAGATTGAGCTGAAGGTGGGGGATGTAGCGCTCAAATGGGACAAGCAACCGGTTTACCTGGGAGTCAAATTGGATCAAAAGGTGCAAATGCATAATTTTGTACAAGACCTCTGCTCCCAGGCGACCGCCAAGCTCAATCTGGTGAAAAAGTTAGCTTGCACAAGTTGGGGCGCGGGCGCAAGTACGCTTAGAGCACTACTCCTAAGCAGTGTAAGGTCGGTAATGGATTACAGCATGCCGGTCCAATCCTTTGCAAGCAAAACTGCATTGGAGAAGTTGGGTCGAATCCAGAATCAGGCTCTGAGATTCATCTGTGGTGCATTCAGGACCACACCCACAGCTGCTGTAGAAGTCTTGGCCAATGTGGAACCGCTAGAAATTAGGAGGGAGAAGGCTATTTTAAGTACCGTAGAGAGGTACCGACGGCTGACAGAAAGAGAACCGTCGTATCAAATGCAGAATAACTGGGTTGCGGGCAGAAGACTAAAAAGATCCTCATTCATGCACCAGGTCGTGGAGCTTGAGAGGACCGTCGATCTGCCCCAGAATAGAGAAAGGCTGACCCGAATCCCAGTTAATCCACCGTACGCGGAACCCTCACGTCCTTCCATACACTTGGCCTTGACCGACACGGCAGTGACAAAGAGGAGCCCTGAGCATGTTCAGAGAGCGGCCGCCCTTGAGACCATGGATTTGTACTCCGAAGTACCTGTAAAAGTGTTCACAGACGGATCGGCCAATCTGAGAGAAAGCACTGCTGGGTATGGTGCGCTCATACTATACCCAGCGGGGGGGCCAGAAAGTCAAGAACTCTCCGGACCCTGTGGGACTACAGCATCAAACTTTGATGCGGAGCTTGAGGCTATACACAGGGCACTGGAGAGTGTGTATCACACACTGAGAGAGAACGAGCTTGCGGGGCTCGACGTGATCGTGTTCTCGGACTCAAGATCTGCTCTCGAGGTCTTGGGAAAGAGACAGGGTAGCACTCACATGGTTGACGTCATCCTAAATGACGTATGCAAACTCGGCGAACTAGGAGGCACGGTGACAGTGCAATGGATCCCTGGCCACGTCAACATCAGTGGCAACGAGAAAGCGGACACTCTTGCGAAGACCGGGGCCACCCAGCCTCAGCCAGAAACACCAATGACTGGATTGGGAATAAAGAACTGGCTGGCGGACCATTTTAGGAAAAAGTGGTACAGGCAGTGGGCGGACAATACGACCGCAAGAGGCGTCTATTCCAACATGCAAACTCCTAGCAAACAAGACCCATGGTGGGGGTTAGGCAGAAAGCAGCAGAGTTTAGTGACGCAAATGCGCACCGAGCATTGCCCCATAGGCACGTATTTCTGGCGTCTAGACAACAATCGGGATCCCACCTGCCGGCATTGCAACCTGGTCCCGGAAACGCTGGCGCATCTGTTGACCGAATGTCCCTCACTGGAGCTTCCGGGGGAGGCCAGGGCGGAGGGGGAACCCTATGTGAGGAAAATGTTGTATGGCACAGCTCAGCAGATGGAGTTGATTGCCAATTTACTAGCCGGGGCCTTAAGAGAGTAATCTCAGGCCCTCACCAGAATATGTGTGTTAGTTAGTTAGCCAGTACAGACAATCTTTTTTTTTTAAATCTAACTATTTTTTAGAAACATCGGTTTGAAATTAGTTATTGAGATATTGTGATCTCAACTTCCAAAATCACAAGGCTCAGACACGTTAAAACGTCATCCCTGTTGGGCGCAGGACGAGGGGATATCATACCTGTAAGTACATCATGTATCCGCTTCTTAAAAAGAGATTCTTTCTTTCAGAGCCTGTTGTGCAGACATGTGTTTAAACACATCTGATCGGCGCGTTTTACTTTTTTTTTTCAAGTGTTAACTGTTATTGGCTCCAAATTGACAACGTGGAAGTGCAAGGGTGTGTGTTCACAGAAAATGGAGGTGTGTTCACAGAACATGGAGGTGCAAGGAGGTGTGTTCACAGAACATGGAGGTGCAAGGAGGTGTGTTCACAGAACATGGAGGTGTGTTCACAGACATGGAGGTGCAAGGGGGTGTGTTCACAGAAAATGGAGGTGCAAGGAGGTGTGTTCACAGATCGTGATGCGAAACATATTTAGTGTATTTTGTGTATGAATGAGTGATGCAGTTTAAAGTAAATAAAAATGAGTGATGCAGTTTAAAGTAAATAAAAACAATTTCTTTTGAAGGTTGCAGAAATATTAGCGCTAAAGCAGCAACGACAAGTCATGACTAAACAGAGGCTCACAGCCCTCGCTAGAATGCCAAGACCTTTCAGAGGCTCACAGCCCTCGCTAGAATGTCATGACTAAACAGAGGCTCACAGCCCTCGCTAGAATGCCAAGACCTTTCAGAGGCTCACAGCCCTCGCTAGAATGCCATGACTTAACAGAGGCTCACAGGCCTCGCTAGAATGTATTGACTTAACAGAGGCTCACAGCCCTCGCTAGAATGCCATGACCTTTCAGAGGCTCACAGCCCTCGTTAGAATGCCAAGACTTAACAGAGGCTCACAGCCCTCGCTAGAATGCCATGACAAGTACTATTACTCAAGCCTCGGGTCATACACTCGGGCCCTGCAATATTCTTGTCATAAAGACACATTTACGGCCCTAACGAGACTATACCACCGAGGGCTGAAGTCGGCTGCTGTTCACGAGAGGGTTTATAAATATTTTGCTACCTGGATCGACTTCCCCGCCAGGCACAAGGGAATGTATCGATTTGTTGATCCCTTTAGCTGGACAGAAATGATGTTTACAGGATAACAGAATAGTAGTGGTATTTGCAGGTGGACTGAATAGAGGTGCTATTGGCATGGGATTGAATAGTAGTGCTATTGGCAGGTGGACTGAACAGCAAATGTTTTCGTATGGGTTTTTTTTTTCAGTAAGACTTTTCTCAGGCAATCGAGTCTTTCAAAATTTTGGCACGAGAAAGAGGCAAAATCCAGCTCCACTCATACACTTGTTCATAAAATAAAATATGTTGCAACTACCTTGCTACAGGACTACCTGGCTATAAATATAAACCTGCCAAATTGTCGATACGAAGTTACAGGTGAGGCGTGTATGCCATGTTTACAATGACATGTCATCTGTCACCAGGCGTTAGACAAAAATCACGTCAGAATTGTTAAAGCACCTTATGCAGTATCATAAATATCGAAGTAAGAATTGCTTCAAGCATGTATCTGTAATATTGGTATCGGTATCTGTAATATTGGTATCGGTATTTGTAATGTAGATATCGGTATTTGTAATTTTGGTATCGGTATTTGTTATATTGGTATCGGTATTTGTAACATTGGTATCGGTATTTGTAACATTGGTATCGGTATTTGTAATATTGGTATCGGTATTTGTAATATTGGTATCGGTATTTGTAATATTGGTATCGGTATTTGTAATATTGGTATCGGTATTTGTAATATTGGTATCGGTATTTGTAATATTAGTATCGGTGTTTGTAATATTGGTATCGGTATTTGTAATATTGGTATCGGTATTTGTAATATTGGTATCGGTATCTAGTTTTAAGACTGAATCCTTTTTAATGCACTTGATTCCTGATTATTTCATTTCTTTCCAGTTCCTCAAAATGTCCATCATCATTACGGAGGTTGGGGGTCCTGGACGGCTGACGTCACACAGTAACTTTTTAAGTGAACAGACGTCAGCGCCACCTAGTCGCTCCCTGGAGTCACAGCGCTACCTAATCGCTCCCTGGAGGCAAAGCGCCACCTAGTCGTTCCTTGGAGTCACCATCCTCTGATTTATTTTGCATTCTATGAGAAGAATAAACTGTCCGACTTGTGACGTATGGAAGAAGCATGCTTTAAAGCGGACATCATAATTAGATATATTGTGCCACTAAAACCACTGTACCCTTAATACTACTGTGCCACTGTACCCCTAATACCACTGTGCCACTGTACCCCTAATACCACTGTGCCACTGTACCCCTAATACCACTGTGCCACTAATACCACTGTACCACTAATACCACTGTACCACTAATACCACTGTACCACTAATACCACTGTACCACTAATACCACTGTACCACTAATACCACTGTACCACTTTACCCCTAATACTGACGGATATAGAACGGGCGAGATAGGGAACACAAAACATTTTTTTAAAAGGGAGAATCACTCGGCCAAATCATAATTGTGGGATAGTGTTTTGAGCCACATCTTTGCTCTGTCACAGACTCGTGTGTGGCCACATAACGAGGACGGTGGCGAGATTACATCGATAGTGCTTGCGTGACGCACAAGTCAAACAGTAGACCAGGCTTGGTACGTGCAGCTAATGTAATCGCTGCTGCCTCAGAGACAGGGGGGGGGGGGGGATTACACAATTTTCCTAAGGTATCGACCGGGGCCTAAAGGAGTCAGTGACAAAAAAATCGACTCCATCTCCTTGGGTTTAGAACTGTAATTGAGATTGCAACACTCTTTAACATTTAAAAGAGGGGGAGGTGTCATACAATCAGTTAGTGATGCACTGAGGAACATATTAAAATACCTTGAAAAGGATGCTAAAAAAACTAAACATGAAAGCTACAGTTGACAGTCATAAGGTATACAATACTAAGGCTATAGCTACAGCTGGTTGCTAAAGATTGCTGTCATGGCTACAGCTAGTTGGCTGCTACAGGGCGCTGTCATGGCTACAGCTATGCGGCTGCTACCGGTTGCTGTCATCCCTATAGAATAACGGCGTACAACTCATGGCCAAGTGACCAGTAAGTTATGCAAGCAGACAACCATTAGTTGGTATTCCTCCAGTCCCAGCCTCCATTGAACCAGCCCAGCATCACTGATCACCTACCCCCCCCCCGGCCCCACACTCTACCTACCCCACCCCGCAAGCCTCTTTGGTTAGGTTAGGTGTTTTTTAACATAAACAAATTATATGTGGTTGTTGGGTTGCTCCACGAGTGAGACCGCCATTTTCTGTTGATGTCTCACTTGTGTCCAGACAATTTTTGATGTTTCACTTGTTTCAAACCAAAGTTGTTAATGTTTTGTCAAAGCACATCAGACTTGAACGCTTGATGCCAACCACGCTTGATGCCAACCACGCTTGATGCCAACC
The DNA here is from genome assembly GCA_964017045.1 of Omphiscola glabra. Classification (NCBI taxonomy): domain Eukaryota; kingdom Metazoa; phylum Mollusca; class Gastropoda; family Lymnaeidae; genus Omphiscola; species Omphiscola glabra. The sequence goes on along the minus strand of OZ024807.1, from coordinate 3,260,623 downwards.
ACGCTTGATGCCAACCACGCTTGATGCCAACCACGCTTGATGCCAACCACGCTTGATGCCAACCACGCTTGATGCCAACCACGCTTGATGCCAACCACGCTTGATGCCAACCACGTGAACACTTTGAACAGTTTCAATAACTAATTCAAAAAGCCATATAATGGGATCTAGAAACCCATGGTATCAACAGCAATTTTCTAGATTCTGCAACTTCTACAAATTATTTTTTTTACCAAGTGCCACCTCTCCCACAACAGCAACAACGGATTTTAAAATTTGAAGAAAAAAAGATTTTTTTTGATTTAATTAATAGTGAACATTGCGTCTGACTTATAAAGTGAAATGTTCATGAAGTAATCGAATAAAATAACTATGTTAATCATAACTTAAAGGTCAAAGGTTACTCTGTTGTTATATCAACTTATCCTCGCACACACTGGATTCCACTTCGCACATATGAAATCGCATTCAGTGCGAGCACACCGGGTTGAGAAAGACTTGATTATTGTACCGGTACCCCGGGTTGAGAAAGACTTGATTATTGTACCAATACCCCTTGTTGAGAAATACTTGATTATTGTACCGGTACCCCGGGTTGAGAAAGACTTGATTATTGTACCTGTACCCCAGTTTGGGAACCGTGGCTCACTGCTAGGGTTTGGAGGATAACTGGTAAGAAAAATATTGTTTTGTAAACTGGTTGGACAAGTATTATCGGTTGAACATCTTGTGTCCAGTATCATTGGTTGAACATCTTGTGTCCAGTATTAATGGTTGAACATCTTGTGTCCAGTATTATTGGTTGAACATCTTGTGTCCAGTATCATTGGTTGAACATCTCGTGTCCAGTATCATTGGTTGAACATCTCGTGTCCAGTATCATTGGTTTAACGTATTACTGGTTGAACATCTTGTGTCCAGTATTATTGGTTGAACATCTTGTGTCCAGTATCATTGGTTGAACATCTTGTGTCCAGTATCATTGGTTGAACACCTCGTGACCACTTGTTGTGGTATCTTGTGTACTGAATGTAATGACGTGTGGTCCGTCATTTCAGTTGTTCCTGGTTGCCGCATACAATGAGAATGTGTACGTGGGAATGTGTACGTGGGAATGTGTACAAAGAGATGATGATCTGGCAAACAGCTTTGATGTCGATGTCAGTTCAAAGTCTATTCCAAACATCATAACAAATGAACTCATTGGTTGACAGCAAAACTTCGAATACAATCTGTGATTTAAACAATCAAATACAATCGGTGATTTAAACAATCAAATACAATATGTGATTGAAACAATCAAACAAATAACATGGTCCAACATTACGACACTTTTCTTGTATTCAAAAACAAACCAAAAAGAAAGAAAGAAAGAAAGAAACTGGACCATGGCAAAACTTTTAACGGCATCACGGTGTCAGCGGGCGACAAGTTGAGAACCATATCATTAAAGTAAACACAAGCATTTCCTTATTCTTGATAATTGATAATTTGATTGATGCTGGCGACACAACAAATTAAACGGAAGTTGGCGCTCGATCACTTCGCGGGCTTAACAGAGTTGGAATAACATGCACACACACAAAAAAAAAAGGGGGGGGCAGGGGAGAGGATGGGCGGTGAACGCACTTATGACGTGAAATTCAAGTTAGGCAGGTGGTACAGCATGATAGGCGGGTGGTACGGCATGATAGGCAGGTGGTACAGCATGATAGGTAGTGGGTACAGCATGATAGGCAGGGTGAGTGGCATGATAGGCAGGGGATACTGCATGATAGGCAGGGGGTACAGACTTGTAGTGGGGTGTGTCCAGCCATGTAGTGGGGCGTGATAGACGTGTAGTGGGGTCTGTCCAGACTTTTAGTGGGGTGTGTCCAGACTTGTAGGTGGGTGTGTCCAGACTTGTAGGTGGGTGTGTCCAGACTTGTAGTGGGATGTGTCCAGACTTGTAGTGGGATGTGTCCAGACTTGTAGTGGGATGTGTCCACACTTGTAGTGGGATGTGTCCAGACTTTAGTGGGATGTGTCCAGACTTGTAGTGGCATGTGTCCAGACTTGTAGTGGGATGTGTCCAGACTTGTAGTGGTTGATATGGCAGACCTATTCCCATTTCACAGCCACCGACATGGAAACGTGTTCATGGTATGAGATGGATGTGGTCAAGTGATATGAGATGGATGTGGTCAAGTGATATGTATGTGGTCAAGTGATATGAGATGGATGAGGTCAAGTGATATGAGATGGATGTGGTCAAGTGATATGAGATGGATGTGGTCAAGTGATATGAGATAGATGTGGTCAAGTGATATGAGATGGATGTGGTCAAGTGATATGAGTCTGTGTATGCCTATTTCCGGGAGCTATGAATAGCACGCATGCGCGATTCCACTAACCTCATTATGATCTCCCACCGATTTGAGCTTTAGCGAGTGTGACAGGCGTACGACTGGGGCTCTGTCAATTATTCTGCTTATCCGCCTGGCTATTAGATGGAAGGGGAGGGATGGTGGTAACATGTTCCCCTCTACCAGACCTAATGTGGGGGATGGTGGTAACATGTTCCCCTTACCAGACCTAACGTGGAGGTATGGTGTAGCATGTTACTCTCTACCATACCTAACGTGGAGGGATGGTGTAGCATGTTACTCTCTACCAGACCTAACGTGGAGGGATGGTGTAGCATGTTACTCTCTAACAGACCTAACGTGGAGGGGTGGTGTAGCATGTTCCCCTCTACCATTTCTAATCGCCACCCCAGGCGGACACTGTTGGTTCAATCACAGCCTGGTTAACGACTCCAAGTCTAAGAATCCTAATCATTACATCATCCAGCTTGGGGGGGGGGGGGGGGGTGAATGGAGCAATGGAACAAAAACATTCAAATATTGAAAAGATAATCGCCCTGTTAAGATGTCCTGGTAAGATGTCCTACATAGATAAATGATGTGACTAACTTCGCGAGTCGTCATAACTGGGAGTAGATTCATAGTCCTAAACATTTGACATAAATGGGAGTAGATTCATAGTCCTAAACATTTGACATAAATGGGAGCAGATTCATAGTCCTAAACATTTGACATAACTGGGAGTAGATTCATAGCGTATCCGGAAATTTGATCGAAAGAAATTTCGTCGACGGAAAAGTGATCGAACGCATTATTTTGTTTTACAGTACTGTATAGTATAGGGCGTTCAAAAAGAAATTTGACGAACATTTTAACGTGTGAACTGAAAAAAAGATTCGAACAAATTTCCATTCGATAAAATTTCAGTCGATCAAATTTCCGGTAACCGTTTAATAGTCCTAAACATTTGACCTACATTCATTTTTGTTCTCTTAATTACTTGTTAATTTCTCTTTACACTAAGAACAAAACATACGCCCCTCGGGGGGTGGGTGGAGGCACAAAACAAGAAGACACTTACCAGACTCGGCCGTTAATGACGGGCAGAAAAGGGAAAACTAACTCCCCAAGCATTGATTTATAACTAGGAGTTTATTTCCCCTTTTTTATTGCCAGATAACAGATGTCCTATTTGGCGTCAGTCCATATTCTGACCAGACTTGGGAATAAAACAAAAGTTGACCAATCGCATGGTAGCCGGTCTTTTAACCAGGGAATCTCAAACATTCCCACACACACACACACAAATGTTTAGGTTTGTTCTTTAGTGTTAAATTATTCAGTGTTAAATTATTCAGTGTTCAATTATTCAGTGTTAAATTATTCAGTGTTAAATTATTCAGTGTTCTTCAAATTCAGTGTTAAACTATTCAGTGTTAAACTATTCAGTGTTAAACTATTCAGTGTTAATTATTCAGTGTTAAATTATTCAGTGTTAAACTATTCAGTGTTAATTATTCAGTGTTAAATTATCAATCAACTTAACGCATGTTACAAACCTATTTTACTGTTTGATGATTTTGACTTAGTTACGACATATCTGCCAAGGATTCGATACGACATATCTGCCAAGGATTCGATACGACATATCTGCCAAGGATTCGATACGACATATCTGCCAAGGATTCGATACGACATATCTGCCAATGATCATGACACGTTTACGCAATCAGTTTGTAACACTATTCAAAATATACTAGATGACAACAAATTGTTATTTAAAATTTATGACAGTCTGTAACTGTAAACTTAAACCACGATGTTATGATGTGTGGTTGGGGGGGGGGGGGTCCTACTCAAGATCTGCATGTTATGATGCCAGTAAATATGGTGTGTGTGTGTGGTGGGGGGGGGGGTCGTACTCAAGATCTGCATGTTATGATGCCAGTAATTATGGTGTGTGTGTGTGGTGGGGGGGGGGGGTCGTACTCAAGATCTGCATTATGTTATGATGCCAATAAATATGGTGTGTGTGCGTGGTGGGGGGTCGTACTCAAGATCTGCATTATGTTATGCCAGTAAATATGGTGTGTGTGGTGGGGGGTCGTACTCAAGATCTGCATTATGTTATGATGCCAGTAAATAAGGTGTGAGTGTGTGTGGTGGGGGGTGGGGGTCGTACTCAAGATCTGCATTATGTTATGATGCCAGTAAATATGGTGTATGTGGTGGGGGGGGGGGGGGGGGTCGTACTCAAGATCTGCCTCATGTTAACAGCCATATTTATGTCAATCAAAATTGTTCACAGCCATACCTTTGATAAAATTAAAGTTTGTCAACTAGTTGTGATCTTCGTTATTAAATATTTAGGGAATCCATGAAGTATGTAAACTTTCTTATTTCAATATCTGTTCCACGCCCCTGAATCAAAAGTAAGTGACACACACAAAAATGTCATCGGATTAAGGGTAATCCGCGAAGGGTGTTAGAGTATACATTGACGATAATCTCCTTACTGACTTTTTTTAAGCCGCTCATCGGGTAGCCGGTATAATTCTCAAACTATTGTGTTGACCCCCACGGTTTGTTTCCTCAGACTTTCCACAGTAGATCTCAACCCGCACATGGCTGTGAGGTTATAATAGGTCTGCATGTACACTTTGTATATTGTTATGATGGGTCTGCATGTACATACACTTGGTATGGGCTAGGGGGTCAATATTCCCCGAAGTGATTGATTTAAAATTTCCAGATCGATTTTAACGTCTAGAAGGATGCATCACTTACTGAAATGAATAAGTCACGTGGTCACAGGACCGTGTCACGTTGCCACACGACCCTGCCTTACAAATCCGCCACAGCATCATTCTCTGCGTGAGTTCTCAGTCCCCACTCACCAGTGTGACTACACTAACCTTTAGATGAGACACTCCCTGGTTAAACCAGGGGAGTCTGAAATGGTAGTTTGTATTGACAAAACCAGGGGAGTCTGAAATGTTCGATTGAACTTAGAGCCCACGAACTCAGGGCCCACCAAAGCAATGCCCAACAACTCAGGGCCCAACAACTCAGGGCCCACCAAATCAATGCCCAACAACTCAGGGCCCACCAAATCAATGCCCAACAACTCAGGGTTCACCAAATCAATGCCCGACAACTCAGGGCCCACCAAATCAATGCCCAACAACTCAGGGCCCACCAAATCAATGCCCGACAACTCAGGGCCCAACAACTCAGGGCCCACCAAATCAATGCCCAACAACTCAGGGCCCACCAAATCAATGCCCAACAACTCAGGGCCCACCAAAAAAATGCCCAACAACTCAGGGCCCACCAAATCAATGCCCAACAACTCAGGGCCCACCAACTCAGGGGCTATGGTCTGACTCCATCTCCGGGTCACGTGAATTGAAGGGTAAAATTGATATAAATTAAGGGTCAGGGCTTTACATGGTTGTTTCTTGGGGCGGTGGTGAGAGGGTGGTGAGGGGGTGGTCAAGAATGAACGAGGCAAGTCTAAGGGGTCAATTCATTTCCAGTCTCGTATATTGGACTAACAAGAAAACCGTGGCTGGGGGGCGTAATGTGTTCCATCTCTCCCTCCTTTCCTTCGACGCCATTGTTTTCCCTACTTTTTCCTTCCCACAATCCTTCCCTCAATTGTGGGTCAAATACTTGCAGGGCTGACCACGCCACACAGCGGACCACACCACGCAGCTGACCATTTGGGTCAATATTTAGGTAGGTTCGAACAATGTTGAGCAGTGTGGTGTGTGAGAGAAGACATTGTCTATTTACGCTTGTGTGTGTGGGGGTTGATGTGGAGGAGGGTGGGTGATAAGGTATTTGTAATTTCAGTTCTTTAACAACATCCTGTACTCTAAGGATGAGGTGAGATGGTACTTCTCTTAGGCTTAGGATGAGGAGAGATGGTACTTGATGTATCATTTTATTGTCTTAGGCCTCTTCAATGGTTCCCAAGACAAGCCCGTATACTTAATTATCAATACCGATACTAAATGTTTAATATCCAAATGTGAGAACCCGATTCATATACTGATGACATTTACTGATGACATTAACTGATGACATTAACTGATGACATTAACTGATGACATTAACTGATGACATTAACTGATGACATTAACTGATGACATTTACTGATGACATTTACTGATGACATTTACTGATGACATTAACTGATGACATTAACTGATGACATTAACTGATGACATTAACTGATGACATTAACTGATGACATTTACTGATGACATTAACTGATGACATTTACTTGTTTTTTTATATACAGTAAAATATTCCAAAATGATGAAGGAAAAAAAAATAGTGTGTGGTGGTGATTGTTGTTGTTGTGGTGGTTGTTGTTGTTGTGGTGGTTGTTGTTGTTGAGGTGGTGGTTGTTGTTGTGGTGGTGGTTGTTGTTGTGGTGGTTGTTGTTGTGGTGGTGGTTGTTGTTGTGGTGGTAGTTGTTGTTGTGGTGGTTGTTGTTGTTGAGGTGGTGGTTGTTGTTGTGGTGGTGGTTGTTGTTGTGGTGGTTGTTGTTGTGGTGGTGGTTGTTGTTGTGGTGGTAGTTGTTGTTGTGGTGGTGGTTGTTGTCGTGGTTGTTGTGGTGGTGGTTGTTGTGGTGGTTGTTGTTGTGGTGGTTGTTGTTGTGGTGGTGGTTGTTGTCGTGGTTGTTGTGGTGGTGGTTGTTGTGGTGGTTGTTGTTGTGGTGGTTGTTGTTGTGGTAGTTGTTGTTGTGGTGGTGGTTGTTGTCGTGGTTGTTGTGGTGGTGGTTGTTGTGGTGGTTGTTGTTGTGGTGGTTGTTGTTGTGGTGGTTGTTGTTGTTGTGGTTGTTGTGGTGGTTGTTGTGGTGGTGGTTGTTGTGGTGGTTGTTGTGGTGGTTGTTGTTGTGGTGGTTGTTGTTGTTGTGGTTGTTGTGGTGGTTGTTGTGGTGGTGGTTGTTGTGGTGGTGATTGTTGTGGTGGTGGTTGTTGTTGTTGAGGTGGTGGTTGTTGTTGTGGTGGTGGTTGTTGTGGTGGTTGTTGTTGTGGTGGTAGTTGTTGTTGTGGTGGTGGTTGTTGTCGTGGTTGTTGTGGTGGTGGTTGTTGTGGTGGTTGTTGTTGTGGTGGTTGTTGTTGTTGTGGTTGTTGTGGTGGTTGTTGTTGTGGTGGTTGTTGTTGTGGTGGTTGTTGTTGTTGTGGTGGTGGAGGTAGAATCTAGATAAAAGTAAGCCCTCCAAGAACACAAGATCTTCTCAACGAATTTATCATAGTCCTGTCAGGTGCCACCTATGACATAGTCCTGTCAGGTGCCACCTATGACATAGTCCTGTCAGGTGCCACCTATGACATAGTCCTGTCAGGTGCCACCTATGACATAGTCCTGTCAGGTGCCACCTATGACATAGTCCTGTCAGGTGCCACCTATGACATAGTCCTGTCAGGTGCCAACTATGAAAGTACACGTCGAGATAAGAACGGCTTGGGGGGGGGGGGGAAGAGAGCGTGCCACGTTACCTTGACCTGTCTCCACCTGGCGGACACAGACGCTAACAAAGGTACTAAAAATAAATAATGAACACACACAAACTCCGCTGAGGGCCTGCTTGTGTTTATGTGTTTTGGGAAGGGGGGTTGGAGGGAGGAGTCAGGGGAAAACGATAAGAGAATTGGAAAGAACTTCAATAGCAACCCCCCCCCCCCCCTTAACCACTTAGTTACTACTGCAGGTTACAGTTCCAGACCACCATCGTATCAAAACGTAAAGTAGGATCAGAAATAATTACTTCTCTCAGAGGCGGAGCTAACACGATGCAAGACAGCTTGGGGTGGAAGAAGGTAGGAGCTGTTATATGCTACAAATGGTGTGGAAATTACATTAAGTTATAAGTTTTATTGATAGGTAGAAAAATGTATGTCAGGCTAGCAAGATTTTCAGTGTGAGGGTAGCAAGATTTCTCCATGTAAAGGTAGCAAAATTTCTCTGTGTAAGGGTAGCAAGATTTCTGTGTAAGGGTAGTAAGATGTGTCAGTGTGAGAGGAGAAAGAATTGTCAGTGTCGGGGTAGCACGGCTTGAAAATGTGGGGGTAGCTCGACTTGTGAGGTAGCAAGATGTATCGGATGAGCATGATTACAATGTTATTTCGTGAGTACAATAACTATTACAAGTACAATTACTATTATAAGTACAATAACTATTATAAGTACAATTACTATTACAAGTACATTTACTATTACAAGTACAATAACTATTACAAGTACAATTACTATTACAAGTACAAATACTATTATAAGTACAATTACTATTATAAGTACATGTATAATTTGGGACGAAGTTTTCCTCGAATATAATCTTCCGACGTCTTTTCATATTATTTCTCAACCCACAGAATCTGCAAAGCAATCCTAATCAACCACCAGCAATCCTATTACACCATCAGCAATCCTAATCAACCACCAGCAATCCTATTACACCATCAGCAATCCTAATCAACCACCAGCAATCCTATTACACCATCAGCATCTAACCCCACCACGATATTGCTTCACCTAATGCAAAGCTCCTCCCATGCAAGCTCCTCCCATGCAAATCTTTTCCCATGCAAATCTCTTCCCATGCAAGCTCCTCCCATGCAAAGCCACTCCCATGAAAGCGACACTCTGTTTATATTATGTGTAAATATCTTCAGACATCCCGCCAACTAAAATTATCGGGCCATTAGCCAACTCTTGACCAAATTAATTCCAATTTTCAGCTATCCGAAACACACTTTCGTCCAAGTCATTAACATTCCTCTAAATAACTAACACCTGGGTCTTTGATAGTGAGCCGTGTCAGTTCTAGGACTATTTACAAAAAAAACAGACATGGACTTTTTTTCTCACTCGACGTTTCAACGGAAGTGATAGTGGCTGGAATTTACCCGAGTCAACGACCGTTAATCTGAGCAGACGAAACGAGAGATCTGGCGAAAACCTGGTGGACATAGGATCTCAGACTTCAGATTCACTGCGCCCTAGTCTAAAGAAATACCAGTGGACACAGGATCTCAGACTTCAGATTCACTGCTCCCTAGTCTAAAGAAATACCAGTGGACACAGGATCTCGGACTTCAGACAGATATCATGGCAGAGAGCGGCGGAAAGTAATGTGTCCAAGTTGTGTCCATCTAAAAACTTCAAATGGAAACGACCTACCTGTAAATCAATAATTTTTTGAAATTAAAAAAAAGAACTGATCTACATTTATAAGTGGCTCTTGTGTCGTCAAATGACTGCCTTACAACATTTGCTTGCTTTTTTGGAGAATTTTTTGAATGAAACGTAAAATCTAGTTAATGGGAAGTGTTGTATTATGAGGAATTTGCACGCTATTTTGTATGTAATTGAGAGTACTGCCTTGGAAACTCTACTAAGTTTCACGTCAGAGAAGCAGCGGTTTCTCTCGGTCAGAGAAGCACCAGTTTCTCTCGGTCAGAGAAGCACCAGTTTCTCTCGGTCAGAGAAGCACCAGTTTCTCTCGGTCAGAGAAGCACCAGTTTCTCTCGGTCAGAGAAGCACCAGTTTCTCTCGGTCAGAGAAGCACCAGTTTCTCTCGGTCAGAGAAGCACCAGTTTCTCTCGGCCAGAGAAGCACCAGTTTCTCTCGGTCAGAGAATCACCAGTTTCTCTCGGTCAGAGAAGCACCAGTTTCTCTCGGCCAGAGAAGCACCAGTTTCTCTCGGCCAGAGATGCACCAGTTTCTCTCGGCCAGAGAAGCACCAGTTTTAAGTCAGAGAAGCACCAGTTTCTCTCGGCCAGAGTAGCACCAGTTTCATGTCAGAGAAGCACCAGTTTCATGTCAGAGAAGCACCAGTTTCATGTCAGAGAAGCACCAGTTTCATTCAGAGTAGCACCATTTTCATGTCAGAGAAGCACCAGTTTCATTCAGAGAAGCACCAGTTTCACTCAGAGAAGCACCAGTTTCATTCAGAGAAGCACCAGTTTCATTCAGAGAAGCACCAGTTTCATGTCAGAGAAGCAACATTATCTCTCTGTCATCTAGAACGTCTGCAGCCCATCATTGTTTGTCTACATGCTGCCAAACGAATGCTCCAAGCTTCTTGTACTTGTAGCCAAGTGATGTCGGCCTATATCGCCATCTTGTCCAGCCCGCTACACGGCCCGGGGTAGTATGTCCACTAATGGTCAACAACGGATCGATGTACGCGCGGAAAGACGAACGCAATTAATCCAAGGAACGTGGAAAGAGGGGAGGGGGCAAAACTGTGTGTAAGGGGACGGGTTCTTTTAATAAGTAAAACTTCATGAGGTCATGTGTACGAGGTCATGTGTACGAGGTCATGTTCACGAGGTCATGTGCACGAGGTCATGTGTACGATGGCATGTGTACGAGGTCATATACACGAGGTCATGTGTACGAGGTCATGTGCACGAGGTCATGTGCACGAGGTCATGTGCACGAGGTCATGTGCACGAGGAAATGAGCACAAAACGCATGTGTAATGAGTAGGGCACGCGCAACTTCCGGTTTGTTTAGTGTGTATGAACGCATTCGACATATAGAAGATATGTATTGTTATGTGTATTATCGTATTCGCCTTCTTCTTTCCCCTTCATTTGTCCGCCACAGCAATAATCTCTGGAGGTCGAGGCTAAGACCATAGGGAGCAGCAGAGCAAGGAGTACTTCACATCCCCACTAGCCACCAACAATCAATCATTGAAGAAGCTGGATCACGTGACGAGGGGCAGCAGCTCGTACGGCTAGGAACTCTTAAAATAAACTTATCTAGAGTAATCTCAACGGGTCATCTAGTCAACTGGTCATCTAGTCAATGGCCCTTTTCCAGACCTGTTTACTCTTACGATTTTGGCGTACATTGTACGATTTTAGGTGTGTACAATATATATATATTGTAGGTTTATTCTTACTATTAAGGTATTGAATGATTTTGTGATGATATTGTACGATTTAAGAGTTTGAGGGTAAACAGGTCTTCTTTTCTATTCATAAACCGGATCTCAGAGAACTCAGAGAACTCGTTTCAACCTCGCATAATTTAGTTCTTAAGAAATAAACAAAGGACTGTAAGAGGGAAGGGGTGGAAACAAAAGTAACCTCAGAATGTTCCAACTTGGTCATCTCAGAATGTTCCAACCTGGTTGTCTCAGAATGTTCCAACCTGGTCGTCTCAGAATGTTCCAACCTGGTCGTCTCAGAATGTTCCAACCTGGTCATCTCAGAATGTTCCAACCTGGTCATCTCAGAATGTTCCAACCTGGTCATCGCAGAGACTTATTGTATTCAGTGTTGAAACGGGAGGTAACAAATAGGAGGACACTGCGGTTAAACAAATTAAGTTGGAACTTTACTCGTAGTTGTAGACGGTAGGAAAGTAATAGCTGAAGTAATCGAGGGAGTGTGTGACTTGGTGTAAGTTCACAGATACCTACCCTCGATCTTGGCCTCGGCTTGATAAAGTAGACGAGTTGTCACTTGTTTACATCCAAGGCAGCCCTAAATATAACAGATCCTTTAATCAGTGAGCGGGTCTTTGCCTCGCTATGTGAGACCCTTTTGTGTGAGTGTGTGGAGGGGGGGGGGGGGGCAACAAGCGACATTGATAAAAGGCAAATGTGAGCTCTAACGAGATGTGGCACTAGGCAGCCCGGGTGGGAGTAAGGATGACGGCGGAATATCATTAGAAAGAACAGATGAGACACTTTCACTCGTACATCAAGAAGGGAGACTGAGTCAAATCTACTGCGGAGATTGAAGCTTTATTTCAAGGGCTTTGGTTTATGGAGGGTGGACTACTGATTGGTGGACCACTGATTGGTGGACTACTGATTGGTGGACCACTGATTGGTGGACTAATGATAGGTGGACTACTGATTGGTGGACTACTGATTGGTGGACTACTGATTGGTGGACTTTTGATTGGTGGACTACTGATTGGTGGACTACTGATTGGTGGACTTTTGGTTGGTGGACTTTTGGTTGGTGGACTACTGATTGGTGGACTACTGATTGGTGGACCACTGATTGGTGGACTAATGATAGGTGGACTACTGATTGGTAGACTTTTGGTTGGTGGACTACTGATTGGTGGACTACTGATTGGTGGACTAATGATAGGTGGACTACTGATTGGTGGACTACTGATTGGTGGACTTTTGATTAGTGGACTTTTGATTTGTGGACTATTGATTCATCCGTATTTTAAAGTCATAACCTTAACTCCGAGCCGTGAAATGTTGGAGTCGGCAACACTCAGGGTCGCATCAAAATAGATTAATAGATCCGACCTTATTGTTGGTAGTAACAATGTGCACCAATCCCACAAGATACCTTATTGTTGGTAGTAACAATGTGCACCAATCCAAACAAAGATACGACACAATTGTAACAATGCCAGTGATGGCAATCAGACAGTGACAAATGACAGGACAGTGACAAATGACACTTATAGTGACATGATTTTATTGACACTCTCGACACCAGCCCCTCCCCCGATCCCCACATTTTTTTCAGGACAAAATAGACATACGATACCAACTGTTGACAAACTTGAGATACAACAACATTATCTGTTTAGCTTTGAATTTCAAATGTTATTGGCATGACATTATTGACATGACATTGTCAAAGCTATTACTAAACATATTTAGACTAGAATGACGTAATGGGGGTGGGGTGGGGGTGGAGAGAGAATACATGGGGAATAATAAGTCTTTGTTTCCGTTCTCAGTTAACATTCAGTTCACATTCTTCATTCAGTAAACAAACACTTAGGTGACGCATTAGTTTCATTCTAATAAAGTTTCATTCAGTTATGTTGTTAACAGACATTGATACAAATAAATGGAATAAATTATTCAAGTCATTTGTAGATATCCGAATAGATTAATCCACCACCTCCATCCTCGGGGCAAAAAACTAAAAATAATAATCCTAGAACCGCCTTTGCAAAATCCCTAAATTTACCTCCTACAGATCAACAATGAACGCTTTCCAACCTCCAACAATGATAAAGATAGCGAGAAGTGACTATTTCCGTCATACAACGTGTCATGCACAGCCACATGCTTAAAGATGACAATCGAGAAAAGTCATCACAATAATCTACTAACAGGGCCGAATCTCCACTCATACTCTTCACTCATAGTTTTAACTTATATTGTATTGGTTTTCCCTAATTTAAAATTTTTTTGAATCTGAGTGGTTAGGTGGGACGCAATTGAGTCAAAGGCTAGGTGGGACGCAATTGAGTCAGTGGCTAGGTGGGACGCAATTGAGTCAGCTGTTAAGTCGGAAGCAGGCACATTCTTCACTCGAGTTTTTGCACAAATTGTTGCTTTGGCAACCATGAACTGAATAAACCATCAGTGTGTTTGCCAACAAAGCTGTGTATTCAGCCCTCCTCCTCCCCTCCCCCGCACCTGCTGGGTACGCCTCTGCATGTCCTGAAAAATGCACTCCGAACAAGTCATTAGTGATACTATTTAAAATTAACTTAGTTTATTGAAATCGTTCATTGGGAGCCCTCGCGAAAACCGCACCCGAGCTTTTCACTGACTCCTGACTGAACACATACCCCGGGGGCACTCGTGGTGTGTTACAGACGTGACGTTGACTTGATGATTAAGACACCGGACTAACTTCCAGACAGATGTGTTATCTCTAGTTCGCGCCCTCTCGGCACAGTTTCAATCCCAACCGATGGTTCTCAACATTGTCTTGATAAAGTACCTGGAATTAGCAGACACTCTGCTGCTAAATTTAACTACTCGTGTCAAGAGCCCTATCACGTGTCGCGGGATCAGTTGATGTAACTTTACGCAAACATTGTTATTATGCTTGCATCTGCAAATTAATATCCATTTTTATCCAGTGTTACTACCTATGCTTGCATACACAACTAATATCCATTTTTATCCAGTGTTACTACCTATGCTTGCATACACAACTAATATCCATTTTTAACCAGTGTTACTATCCATTTCTTGCATCCACAACTAATATCCATTGTTATCCAGTGTTACCATCTATACTTACCATCCACGACTAATATGTTGTTTTTGAAAGATGTCTATTGCAACATTTATTAGTCGGCCACGTGTCACTGACCGGTGCATGTTTATGTCAACAACAAGAACGGATCTAATTATATACACATGTTCCCAGAAATCACAACAGGAACGGATCTAATTCTATACACATGTTCCCAGAAATCACAACAAGAACGGGTCTAATTCTATACACATGTTCCCAGAAATCGCAATTGTTACTTTATAGCGTGGCATCTCAAACGTGTGTGGACAGTTCGTGTGGACAATTCGGGTGGACAATGCCCGTGAAATAACAAGTCTATACTCGGAATGTACTACTGCACATTCAGGGGCGTAGCTGGGGTGTTAAAGCCCGGGGATAATATTCATTTTTACGCCTCCCCAGTTTCAAATGACACCCATTATAATCATTAAAAAAAAACATTTTGGCTCCCTTAACGAGCCTGGCGCCAGGGGACATCTTCTACCTCGACCACTTTTGCTACGCCACTGCATTGCTGCACCTCAGATATAGTTGCAATGAACATTCGTCCTTAGTTTCACCTCTGACTCGATGGTTACATACAAGCAACTACGAGTGCTAGCCATGGTCTCCACTGTTACATACTAGTAACTACGAGTGCTCACATATTGTATTGTGTCTTCATAATACCTGGACAAAACCTGCCACGAGCACATTCGCTGCAGCATATCGCGAGCACAAAAGCGAGAGCAATTTTATGGCAGACAATAAAGACCGCCAATTAGTCTTCCTTTTCCCCCCCCCCCCCAAGGAAGAAGGCGGTTTAGCCATTGGTTTTGGTCAGTGGTTCTCAACCATTCTATGGCCGCAACCTTTTAATACAGTACATCGTGTTGTGGCGACCCCCAGCCTCAAAATTATTTACGGTTATTCTTCATAACTATAGAGCATGTGTGTTTTCGGGTGGTTTTAGGCGACCCCTAGGAAAGGGTCGTGCGACCCCCAAAGGGGTCTCGACCCACATGTTGAGACCCACTGGTTTTGGTGGTGTGTCAAGAGTTAACATCACAATACAATGAAAACATTCTCATCAATTTCCCCACGGGTAGGTTAAGTGCTTACTCAAGCCTCATCTCGGTCAGCGCCTCCCCCCCCCCGGCCTCATCCCTGTCGGACCCCCAGCCTCATCTCCACAAGCCTCCCAGTGTCATCCCGGCCTCATCTCGATCAATCCTCCCCAAACCGGTGCACCATCGCTACCTACAACATCATACAACACAATATAAACAACATCGTCCCCTCCTCCCACATCCTCGGCGCTGCACCTTTGCTTACGAGAAGCATGACATGACGCGGGCAGCTGCCATTAATTAAAAGTTTTTGTTTTCTCATTTCTCTAGGAACAACAAATCTGACGCGATAAAATTCCAGCACGCCTTAATTAATGACGTCACGCCACTCAACACGTCCATTAATATCATGCACTCAGTAATGTAGCTAAACATCAGCAAAACACAAATATAACAGAGCCGGGGCGCCTGGTTTAAACGAAACTATAACAGAGCCAGGGTCCTGGTTTTAACAAAACTATAACAGAGCCAGGGCGCCTGTTTAAATGAAACTATAATAGAGCCAGGGCGCCTGGTTTAAACAAAACTATAACAGAGCCAGGGTGCCTGTTTAAACGAAACTATAATAGAGCCAGGGCGCCTGGTTTTAACAAAACAAAAAACTTAGAAAATGTATTCAGAAATATACAGAATATACTGCCATATTTCGAGTACACATAGAATATACTGCCATATTTAGAGTACACAAAGAATATACTGCCATATATAGAGTACACATAGAATATACTAACATATTTAGAGTACGGCCACGTGACCAGAAAACAAGGGCTCGCCAAAGAAATCATGCAGAGCACAACTAGAGGAGGGAGAAGAAGAGGAAGACAGAGGAAAAGATGGGAAGATAACATCAAGGAGTGGACGGGATTAAAACCAGGCAATGATATGCGTAGTGCAGAAGACAGAGAGGAATGGAGAAGGATAGTTTTCATGTCATCTGTGGCGCCACAACGGCCCAAGGACTAAGGGACACGATGATGATAAGTACACATAGAATATACTGCCATATTTAGAGTATACATAGCACATACTGCCATATATTTCTTTTCAACATATTGAGAAAAAGAAATCTCCAAATGCCAGAGATAAGATGTAGCAGACGCCCGAGCAGAGGTCAACCGTCGCGTGCAAGAGAGCCAGAGAGGGATTGCAATTAGGAAAATGGAGTCTGCTTGTTGGTTGAAAGTGCGTCATCATTAGTTAATGGCGTCGTGTGTCTGAAAGCATGAGCGTCGTGTGTCTGAAAGCATGCGACACTCGCTGTAAATTACGTTTCTTCAATGTTTATTATTGGACCACTCACAAGCAAGCATAAGTACGTGGTATACTTGGGTGAAATACAAGCATAAGTACGTGTTAGACTTGGGTGAAATCTCAACCAAAACAGAAATCGTGACACCCCCCCCACCCCCCACAAACCCGCTGGAAACAATGGTCCACAGTCTTCATCTCTTCATGTCCGATGTAATGGAATGACACAATAAGTTTTGACGTCTAAATTTTACGATAAGCAAAAAAATGAATCCCTTAAGTAGTAGAACAAAAATAATATAACAAGGAAGTGTGGCAAGATGTAAGACGTTTATAGCGTCACGTCAGAGTAAGACGTTTATAGCGTCATGTCAAGCTGGCACTCGGGTGGGGCTCATGTCAGGCTGGCACTCGAGTGGTGCTCATGTCAGACTGGCACTCGCGTGGGGCTCAAGCCTGATCCCACCGTGTCGTATCACATGTTCTGTCCGTATACGATGACGTGATTGGTTGTACTTCACCGCATGAACGATTCGAGGGCTGCTATTTTATTGCTGGGATATTAACTGTATTAGGGCTGTCCGACAACTGTCATTCCAAGCTTTAAATTGACAACTGTCATTCCAAGCTTTAAATTAACACCTGTCATTCCAAGCTTTAAATTGACAACTGTCATTCCAAGCTTTAAATGACAACTGCAATTCCAAGCTTTAAATGACAACTGTCATTACAAGCTTTAAATTGACAACTGTCATTCCAGGCTTTAAATTGACAACTGTCATACCACTCTTAGACATTGTCAATCCTTGCTGGTATGATACTCTTTCAAAAGTTCTTTCATCTCCTTCAGTGAGACTCGATCAAGAAAGAATATTTAAAGAAAAATAATATCATCATCCCATACTAATCCTGTATCTTTGATGAAACCCATACTATTATCATCATCCCATACTAATACTGTATCTATGATGAAACCCTTTCACCCAATTGAATCTGATAACACATTTTTCCTATACACAACTTCCATTAAGACTCGCATGAGCTCCCGCAGCAGACGCATCTTTCAACTCGTTGCAAACAATCGCCCTGTTACCGCGGACTTTGTTTAAACTGTACGTCACGAGACCAGAAGACAGGCGTAAACAAGTCAAGAGAAAAGGCAGGGGACTGTAAGAGGGCGCAAAGAGCCGGGAGTATTTGGTACTTACGCGCCCACGATCTTTGCACTACAAGCCTACGACCCTGGTACAAAAAAAGCGTGGCTACGACCTTAATACTAATACAAGCCTACGATCTTTGTACTACAAGCCTACGATCTTTGTACTACAAGCCTACGATGTTGGTACTTAAAAACTACGTGATCAGCCATTCTTTTATAAAAGGTTGCCGGGCTCCATATTCTGAGTGAGGACAAGACGAGGGCAGTGCGTCAGATCGTATGAGCAGAAATCATCATTTAACAACTTACAAGAAATATCGTAGAGAGCCAAGCCATAACTATCACAACTGCTGTCAAAACGGTTTGTTGGCCAGCGTTTAGGAATTTTAACCGTCCCCAGTTGTCCACGGACTGTTGTTGAGCAAGGCCTTGACCGAACGTGTCACGACCAGCGCACGTGTCAACTATGGACCTGGTGTTGATGTCAGTGCTCGTAATGATCTAACAGTACAGATTCCCTCTGTCATAAATCACACGCTGGTCACTGAGTACGGGATGGCTTGACATCAGCGTATGTCATGTCATTTTTTGCTATTTATAAAAAAATATATATATATTTATAAATCAATATCTTTTTGTTTTGAAAAGGCAATGAATTTATTTTACGTAAATCTTGCTTTAAAAGTTTAAAGCAGGGGATATCGTGTTGTTCAATAGTTTAAAACAAGGGATATCGTGCTATTCAATTGTTTAAAGCAGGGGATATCGTGCTATTCAATCGTTCTGAGAAAGATTTTATTGTTCAACGCTCGCGCGTTCGCCGGCCCATGAAAACAACCAAAAGTCAGGCTGAAATGCCGAAAGTTAATTGGCTCTGCATCCATGCCATGGGGGAATGTCATCCGTACGGATGACAACCCATCCATTCGTATGACAACCCCGGCGGTATAAGGTAAGACAACTGTAGCACAAAGGCGCACCCTTTCCCAGGGATGATAAATCGTAACAGGCGAGTTAATAACAACGGCTTCCCGACGCCCTGGCGAGGGGGCAACTGGCGCTCCTACCGAGTGCGGCGTTGACAGGGGGAGTAACCAGACAGCAACATTCTGTTTAAAATATGGGGAAATCCGGGGAGGGGGTGAGAGAGGTGTCTTTGATGTTGTTTTTTAAAAAAAAAATAATTTAAATGTTGAGTTCCAACATGGCTGATTGATTAAACATAGGGTGACGTCCCATCTATCGGCACGGTATTGGGGGACCATTGTTGCATAGGGTGACGTCCCATCTATCGGCACGGTATTCATTGTATTCATTGTCCAGTGCGTGATCAACACAAAAAGCCAGAATCAATGTTTAACTACAAATCATGTCATTAATTTAACAAACGTTTGTCAGAAGAGTCCCCATTTCAGAAGTTTAGGATCACTGATGGAAATAATTCAAACCAAATTCCCGCCCCCCCCCCCTTCCGGTCCCCCCTCTTCTCTTAAGATAAGGAACACAATGCTGCCACATCCAAGTCTGGTCTGTTTAATGTCTACTGGATCCAAGTTATCAGAGAAAGCTGGTCCCAGGAACAATGGCGTATTGTCTGATGTGCCACGGTCCACAACGCATCATCTTAGATAAGACTCGCCACCCTGCACTCTCAACATACCAATAATAACACTGCGGTTAAACGAAACGTGATCTCCCCCCCCCCCAAGCCCCCGGGGGAGGTGGGGGGAACTTTAAGAACAATGGATGTTGAATTGAAACCAGCTGAAATGACTTTGCCTTGGGTTGATGCAAAGTTGATAAATTCAATCCTAATCAACACATACATCGCTGACCGCATCACAGCAACTTAACATACTCAACACATACATCGCTGACCGCATCACAGCAACTTAACATACTCAACACATACATCGCTGACCGCATCACAGCAACTTAACATACTCAACTCATACATCGCTGACCGTATCACAGCAACTTAACATACTCAACACATACATCGCTGACCGCATCACAGCAACTTAACATACTCAACACATACATCGCTGACCGTATCACATCAACTTAACATACTCAACACATACATCGCTGACCGCATCACAGCAACTTAACATACTGAAAACCCAGCGTTTGGTTACTAAATGATGACATCAATCAATCTAAAACATTAATTGATGTCACATTTCAATGCCAATAGATGACATGAGCTGCACATGTATACAGCCATCTAATTAAACAGGCTGATGAGAGAACTGTGTCATTGGGTTTTTCCTGTAAATCTATTTTTACAAATACTTAGACGTCGCGCGCCTTCAAGTTTTGGGAATGCCCCAAAGTAATCTTTCTTGGAATACCGGTGTACCACTTTCTTATAATTTAGACCATGGAATACCGGTATACCACTTTCTTATAATTTAGACCATGGAATACCGGTATACCACTTTCTTATAATTTAGACCATGGAATACCGGTATACCACTTTCTTATCATTTAGACCATGGAATACCGGTGTACCACTTTCTTATAATTTAGACCACGTCAATACCTAAAAACGGCTTGAAGTGTGTGGCAAACATGACACTGTGAGCTCAACTTGAAAATAGAAAAGCCCCCCTCCACACACATGCAAACCGCCCCCCCCCCCCCACACACACACACACGCACTATTGTCGTCTGAAAGTTTAAAGTTATGTAATATAAACAATGTATAACACAAGATATCAATTATTATCTTCACAATTATTGGTTATACCCGTCAGATGTAATATCATAGTCAACTTTATCCTATCAAACAGTCAACTCTATCCCATCATACAGTCAACTCTATCCTCTCATACAGTCAACTTTATCACCTCAGACAGTCAAACATTTAAGAAACGCGAGTTCCATCTCGCCCTCGTGATAACTGTACTGAGGTCCACATGATGATAAGCAACAAACATTTCTTCAATTTGTCTCAGCTCGTAAAAACTGAGTTTTTGCTATAGTGTTGGTTTTCTTCCATAAGTCTTCCAAGTTGCGCCAGATTAGGTGAAATAAAGAAAGAAATGACTTGAAGCAGACGTCTGCTGGCAGCATATGGTTCGATATCATGTTTCACGTGGTTTGTCGGAACCAATGTATTGATTTTTAATTTTTTTTTTAAATTTAATTAAATTTAATTTCTATGTTTTTTTCTCTCAATCCCCCCGTCCGTCTGCTACTGATCCCTTCAAGTGAATCTTGTTTCATGGCTAGGTAACGATCACACTCGGCACGAGGGCAGCGCACGAGAGAATGCCACGGGACGTCCGGATTAAAAGTGTAGACCTCATGAATAAGAATGACTCACTCGTGACTCACGCGCGCGCGTTTCGAGCAACAGATCAGAATGTACCACACATTTTACCGGCAACCCCACTCCCACATATTTTACCGGCACCCACCCCCCACCAACCCCACCAGACATTTGCCAAACCCCCCCCCCCCTTCCCAACAACGCGAACCGCTCTTTCAACTGACGATTAAATTATCATAATGGACACTAGTGTCAGGCGGAATAAAGGGCTAGAATGGTTCTCATATAAAACTATACCATCTTATACTGACATCAGCACAATCAATACCATCTTATAATGACATCATAACCAATACCATCTTATATTTACATGACTATGACATAAATTCATATGGACACATTGCCCGAGTATACTTTTCACTGAATTACACAAGTATATAAATAAACGTATAACTACCCAAAAACAATTAGGGCGATAGTATACTCGATGACATATATGTGAGATGGTATTCAAACACAATGACACTTTAGGGAGATAATATACTAACACAAAGACCTATTCGTGGAAGAGTATACAAACAATAACCATCATATACTAACACAATAACTATCAGATAACATTCTAAGCATTACGTCATCTTAATGGAATGACGAGTCAGTCCGGTGTTGAGTTCTCCAAAATTCAAAAAGCAATTTTTTGATCTCGTTACCCCGCCCTCGACAAAGTTCCAACATGTACACTAAACCATTCATCATTTAGAATAGAATTCTCGCGTGATGGCAATTTGGAATTCAATGTGCAGAGTTGGTTTTTGTTGTTGGATTTTTTTATATTTGGGTTAGGGGTAGGGGGGGAGAGATAGGAGAATTAAGCAAATTCAACATAATAGATTAAGAAAGACAAGGTCAAGGTCGACCTCGCTACTCCAAAGTACTCTCTTCCTAGTTTATTCCTAGCTCAGCCGCAAGATACTGGTGATGCCGCAAGATACTGGTGATGCCGTAAGATACTGGTGATGCCGCAATATACTGGTGATGCCGCCGGGAAACCATGCAAACAATTATTGTCTAATTTTACCAGTGTCCAGCTCAAACACTGAGGTCTGTTGGGGGGGGGGGGGTCTCTAGGCGGGACAAGCGCCCCGTAAATGACCGACCTGAATATTGATGAATTCCACGAATACCAGGTAGACGACACAAAGCAGACGATAAGGTAGCAGACGGTGGCTAGCAGCATCTGGAGATATGGGTCGATATCCCGTGACACACATTCAAGATGGGACACGAGAATCTTTAGGAACATCGTCTTTTGGGGTGGAAAATAATTGGGCAATACAACATTCAACAACGTAGGGGCGATACAACATCCAACAACGTAGGGGCGATACAACATCCAAAACGTAGGGGCGATACTCTTTGATGGTCGCAAAGCGTCTAAAACATCGGTTCTCAATCTATGGGTCTATTAGATCATACATGTGCGAGAGGGTGGGACTTAGAACATACACAGGTGAGAGGGTGGTGCTTAGATCATACGTGGGTGAGAAGGTGGGGTTATGATATAAAGGTTAAAGAAATCATTGAAATCAAGAATTTCTTTAACGAGATATTTTAAGCCTCGGGTGTCGGGGACGAGCAAATGGAGATAAATAATTTACAGAAAAAATGGTAACAGAAAATGAATAGTAATCTCAATTTAAAATGGTACAGGTCAGCAGGTCAAGGAACAAATACGTAACAACAGAGTTTCAGTGGGGAAAATGTACACAGCCTCCAATACCCACACACACACACCCACATACCTCCACACACATACCCCCCACACACACACATCCAGCTATCCAAGAACGCGGGGTCGAACACTAAATAAATAATGCTGAGGAACAAGACAAAACTTAGAATTGTCTACACTGTCGCTATAACCAACAGCACACTATATAAACAAGAGAAAATGTACAATTGCCTTGACTGTCGCTATAACAATCAGCTCACTACATATTACACGAATTCACCTCACGTCAGATTCGCCCATGTGTTAGACCTCGATCACCCCCTCCCCAAAACAGCCCCCCCCCCCGGCCAGAGATTTTTTTTAAATGAGATAATTCAGCAGAAGTATTGATCAGCGAGCAAGAAGCAGAATCTCACGGGCCGAGCACAACAAGAGGGCGCTGCATAAACTCGCGGTTATATTCGAACCTCAGTGCGTGGATGATTCGCGCGTGGCATTTGAAGCTGTGCGCCCCCCCCCCCCTCCCCTTCTCTCTATTCCGGACAGGCATATTGATGTGTGCCTTAAGACAATGTAATTTAATCAGAGCCTGGTGGAGGATAACATTCTCATACTGTTGTTCTCCTGTCCGGGCGTACTGAGGCTGCGGCGACTGGTTTAACACTGAGGCTGCGGCGACTGGTTTAACACTGAGACTGCGGCGACTGGTTTAACACTGAGGCTGCGGCGACTGGTTTAACACTGAGGCTGCGGCGACTGGTTTAACACTGAGGCTGCGGCGACTGGTTTAACACTGAGGCTGCGGCGACTGGTTTAACACTGAGGCTGCGGCGACTGGTTTAACACTGAGGCTGCACCGACACTGCACCACAACCAACCAAGGGTTTAGAACATAGAATAGGACAGTTCTAGACAAACCATTGCTCTGCTTAAAACCATGCATTCAGTCCTGAGTGCGCCTCGGACGTGTCATACATTTGCTTAACCTGAAGTTCATAAAATAGCCAGAGAAAACCAGAAATGTCAAATGGTTTGGTGGCACACTTAGTCCTCGTATTGCATGTTCTCTCCCTAACCTATCCATAAATCATTTTGTAACAGGCGTAACAGAGTTCGACAATGACCAATGCGCTTGTTGTCCAATGCCCAATGCCATCACTTGAGTCTAATATCACGACTCCCACTCCGAAGCAGGCCAAACAATGGCCATGGGTCAAACAGTGGTCAACGAGATGTGCAGCAGAACGACGTCCAGCAATCTGCCGCCCACCAGCAGATCCACGTAACTCTATTTCCTTTTCAACGAAAGCTGGCAGCATCAGAGAAGGAATGATTTGTAGAGAGGGCGTGTGTCGTAAAGAGAGATGGTGTCGTAAAGAGAGAGTGTGTCGTAAAGAGAGAGTGTGTTTTAAAGAGAGATGGTGTCGTAAAGAGAGATGGTGTCGTAAAGAGAGTGTTGTAAAGAGAGATGGTGTCGTAAAGAGAGAGTGTGTCGTAAAGAGAGTGTGTTGTAGAGAGAGAGTGTCGTAAAGAGAGAGGGTGTTGTAGAGAGGGCGTGTGTCGTAAAGAGAGAGGGTGTTGTAGAGAGGGCGTGTGTCGTAAAGAGAGAGGGTGTTGTAGAGAGAGTGTGTTGTAAAGAGAGAGTGTGTCGTAAAGAGAGAGTGTGTCGTAAAGAGAGTGTGTGTTGTAGAGAGAGAGTGTGTCGTAAAGAGATAGTGTGTCGTAAAGAGAGAGTGTGTCGTAAAGAGACAGTGTGTCGTAAAGAGACAGTGTGTCGTAAAGAGACAGTGTGTCGTAAAGAGAGAGAGTGTGTTGTAGAGAAGAGAGACAGTGTGTCGTAAACAGAGATGGTGTCGTAAACAGAGATGGTGTCGTAAAGAGAGTGTGTCGTAAACAGAGATGGTGTCGTAAAGAGAGAGGGTGTTGTAGAGAGAGAAAAAAAAAGGGGGGGGGGTGTTGTAAAGAAACGGAGATTGTAATAATGCATCAAAATGTCGTCCTAGATATGTTTTTACAGAAAATTTCCTCCCAGCTAATGGGACGGGGGGGGGGGGGGGGGGAGGCGTCCACATGACAACTCTTGAATCTATAGTATGTGTGCATAAAGAAGAGAACGTGACCAGTTCCGCTTGTCCAGCGCACTAAAAACCACACCAGAAAAGCAAGCTTCTCAGTTACACGGTTCTGTGCCCCGGCCGCGGTGATCTAACTGACCGACACGACCTGCGGCGACAGGACCTCGGTCAGTCAAGAGAGCCATGAGTCCCACAGGAGATCCAAACAATGCGCTGGTCAGGAGAACAAAGACAGTGGGGGCGCGAAAGCCCAGCCCGAGTCATAGGCCGGCCATGTTATCGTCCGGCGACCACTGAGGGTGTCTCAGATAAGGCACGGGGGGGGGGGGGGGGTGATGCGACCACTGAGGGTGTCTCAGATGCGTGCTAACTGTAGAGCTGACTTTTCAAATGTTCTTTTAACACGTACCAACACTTGGCTAACTGATAGATTCAACGAACCTTTGGCTGCTAACTTTTAGCTCAGTGGGCTGTAATATAACTGTTTACACAAGGTTCATTTAAACCTATTTCTTAACATAGCCTCGTGGTTGTTCTATTTTAACAAAAATTCCCAAAGATGCTACACAGAAAGTAGTACCCCCCCCCCCCCCAATCCCATCAAAGATTCCACATCTAGGACACACGAGTGTTTTTATTAAACTGATCTAAATTAAGTGGTTGAAACATAGCACACAGAAGCACCGTTATATAGTTGACAGATTAAACGGTACGTTATGGAGATCCAGCAGCACGAGACTCGCGCAAGAATCGTTGGTGTCAGCGAGAGAAAGACTTTATTCATAAGTCTGGAAAATCTTTTAAAAACATCTGGCATCTTTATGACATATGAATCTAAGGGTCGGTTCACACGATCAAATTTTCCTTCAAGCATTTGATGCAATTCGTGTATGAAGCCTTGTCACAACTTTCAAATTACTATTTGTTCAAATTCAACAAAAAAGAAACCACGCACAAATTAGTGCGTTCCTACAACAATTTGACGCGAAATTTGATCGTGTGAACTGAAGCTTACAAACATTTCAACCTATCCCCTATCCTCCCCCCTCCCTAACACACACACAAATGGAACGCGCTGCACTTGTGATGCGCCTTGTGTAATTGAAAGCACGTGGTGGCGCGCACGCCGTAAAATGCTATTAGAAGAACAGCTATGAAGTGCAGAAACCCATCAGCACCTGGAGAAAGAACAATGGGGGCACCTAGTTTTAGTACAGATGTTCGCAGTATGAGATCAAACCAGCAATACAACATTGTAATGGTTTCTCTTTTAATTGAAATTATACACGCTAATAAGATGTTAAGGGAAAAAAGTTCAACGAAAAAAGTCCATAAACAGCCTATATGTTTTACATAAACGTTCATGTGTTAGTGTTTATGTTGTTATATTTGTAAGATCATATACATGTTTTATTTAAGCAATAGAGAAAAAGAAATTTGCGCTGGCGACATATCCAGATCGTGGTTCGTTCAGTATGTTACTTTCGTAATGGATACACACTATTACACACGTAATATGTATATTCGTATGAAGCCCATAAATACGTCTGAGGCTGTGAGTGTCTGTCTCTGAGGCCACGCATGAGTGTGTGTCTCTGAAGCCACGTATGAGTGTGTCCCTGAGGCCGTGAGTGTCTGTCTCTGAGGCCATAAGTGTCTGTCTCTGAGGCCGTGAGTGGCTGTCTCTGAGGCCACGCATGAGTGTCTGTCTCTGAAGCCACGTATGAGTGTCTGTCTCTGAGGCATTGAGTATCTGTCTCTGAGGCCGTGAGTGTCTGTCCCTGAGGCCATGAGTATCTGTCCCTGAGGCCATGAGTGTCTGTCTCTGAGGCCGTGAGTGTAAGTCTCTGAGGCCGTGAGTGTAAGTCTCTGAGGCCGTGAGTGTCTGTCTCTGAGGCCGTGAGTGTAAGTCTCTGAGGCCGTGAGTGTCTGTCTCTGAGGCCGTGAGTGTCTGTCTCTGAGGCCACGCATAAGTGTCTGTCTCTGAAGCCACGTATGAGTGTCTGTCTCTGAGGCATTGAGTATCTGTCTCTGAGGCCATGAGTGTCTGTCTCTGAGGCCATGAGTGTCTGTCTCTGAGGCCATGAGTATCTGTCCCTGAGGCCATGAGTGTCTGTCTCTGAGGCCGTGAGTGTCTGTCTCTGATGCCGTGAGTATCTGTCTCTGAGCCGGTGAGTATCTGTCTCTGAGGCCATAAGTATCTGTCTCTGAAGCTATGAGTGGCTGTCTCTGAAGCCGCGAGTGGCTGTCTGTCACAAACATAGATCCTAGTAGACAAAGTACGGGGGTGCATCTGCAAGCCACCAATGTTACAATACAACAGCCACACTGTTGAAGCACGCGTAAAGACCACGAGCGCAAGGTATACATTCGACTCGGGGGTCAACACGGGGGTGAAGCAGGGCTCCCGTGATAGACACACGCGCAAAGATTTCGCCCAAGATAACAATATGAGCTCGCGAGTACCAGGGGCGGATGTAAGCTGTCTGCAGACTCAGAGTGTTTACATAGCGAGGCTTTTATTTAATAAAAAAACAAGCTTTGCACAAACCCTTCACCGACACCGATCAGATAAAATGTGAATAGTGTATACTAAAGGCATTAGTCGGGACAGATTGTCAACTACACTCTGGGGATATATTGTCAACTACTCTGTAGGGATATATTGTTAACTACACTCTGTAGGGATAGATTGTTAACTACACTCTGTAGGGATAGATTGTTAACTACACTCTGTAGGGATAGATTGTTAACTACACTCTGTAGGGATAGATTGTTAACTACACTCTGTAGGGATAGATTGTTAACTACACTCTGTAGGGATAGATTGTTAACTACACTCTGTAGGGATATATTGTTAACTACACTCTGTAGGGATAGATTGTTAACTACACTCTGTAGGGATAGATTGTTAACTACACTCTGTAGGGATAGATTGTTAACTACACTCTGTAGGGATAGATTGTTAACTACACTCTGTAGGGAGAGATTGTCAACTACTCTGTAGGGATAGATTGTTAACTACACTCTGTAGGGATAGATTGTTAACTACACTCTGTAGGGATAGATTGTTAACTACACTCTGTAGGGATAGATTGTCAACTACTCTGTAGGGATAGATTGTTAACTACACTCTGTAGGGATAGATTGTTAACTACACTCTGTAGGGATAGATTGTTAACTACACACTGTAGGGATAGATTGTTAACTACACTCTGTAGGGAGAGATTGTCAACTACTCTGTAGGGATAGATTGTTAACTACACTCTGTAGAGATAGATTGTTAACAGCACAGGTCGTTCAGCAAAGATGTGGCCCGCCATAAGAATAGAATCTCAACAGCTGAGCACATGAGAACCGTTTACCCAAAAACTCTTGAAATCGTACAACATCATCACAAAATCGTTCAATACATTATCTTAGTAAAAAATTAACATACTGTATACATAACGTATACATCACAAAATCGTAAGAGTAAACAGGTCTGATTTAATCTAGGGTATCAGCAAACAAAGAATTTTTGCGCCACATTTTCGAAATGATGATAGCGCCCCTGGTGCAAAAATACTCCATCTTCGCTACAGGCCCAGACAATATCGATACATGTCTAAAAAAAATGGCCAGACCTAAAATACTTCGCAGTGGAGCAACGGGTCAATAAACCCACGTGACTTCATCGGTACTTGCATGGCGGGCTCTTTGTGGCAGCCACCACTGATTCATAATTGAAAAGTTTGGCCGTTAAAGGCCTGACGGAGGCTACAAATAGGAATATATCGACCTGAAGGCCACGCGCACGATACGGCTGGTACGTGATGCAGCGATTAGGCGATAAGACTCAACAATTTAACGTTGAACAAATGTGACCTCGATCCCGCCATCTTCACTGCATCAATTCCTAGAACAATCTAGTGATATTCTTTCGGGAAATCCCGCGAGTTTTAAACAACTCAGAGCCATGAACAATCATTACATCTCCTGCAGTTTACTACAAGGGCGCTACAACTCAGAGCTATGAACAATCATTACATCTCCTGCAGTTTACTACAGTGACGATACAACTCAGGGCTCCGAAAACAGTGGATTTCAAAGCAGAGTACATAGGCCCGTAAATATACTAAAACCGTTTAATATGCTTATTTAGAAGCTGTCAAACTATGCGGTAATAGAAATGTATCCACATCACACAGCCAATATAGAGATATACAACAATACTGTTCACGTCATTACGCTTTTAAGATTGTTTTTTATTTCTTTGTTTCTTGTTTTTACTTGTGCGCCACGGAATGCTTGGAAAAGCCTGAGGTGTGACTAGCCTGAGGTGTGCCTAGCCTGAGGTGTGCCTAGCCTGAGGTGTGCCTAGCCTGAGGTGTGCCTAGCGTGAAGTGTGCCTAGCGTGAAGTGTGCCTAGCCTGAAGTGTGCCTAGCCTGGGTGTGCCTAGCCTGAGGTGTGCCTAGCCTGGGTGTGCCTAGCCTGAGGTGTGCCTAGCCTGAGGTGTGCCTAGCGTGAGGTGTGCCTAGCGTGAGGTGTGCCTAGTCTGAGGTGTGCCTAGCGTGAAGTGTGCCTAGCGTGAAGTGTGCCTAGCGTGAAGTGTGCCTAGCGTGAAGTGTGCCTAGCGTGAGGAGTGCCTAGCCTGAGGTGTGCCTAACCTGAGGTGTGCCTAGCGTGAAGTGTGCCTAGCGTGAAGTGTGCCTAGCGTGAACAAAGGTTGCTGAGATTATGGTGTCATAATCTAGACCACAACCATGATAATCTAGTAGGTTGCTGAGCTCTGCTATAACTATACTCTACTCCCCAGGCATGACAATCTGATAGATTTCCTGTAGTTTAAGGCATCGACTCTTTTCCAAAACGACAAAAGAGCCCTTATCAACAATTTCATAATACCTCGGCCATTTTAAAAATCTCAATTATACTTGAGACCTCACCGCACATCGTAAATATTCTATACATCAGAAGTAGATCAATCAACCCTGTTTATTTCAAGTTCAAGTGACACGCATTTTATAATGCTAAGTGTTGACCCCTTGAGAATGCAGCAATGTGACAACTGTATTCAATGTGACATCTGAAATAAATGTGACAACTAATAAATGTGACAACTATGTGATAAGAGAGATTGCAACATTTTTCTGGGAATGTCTATGATAATTCATCTGTTATGTTAAAACCAATTGCGCTGAATTATGGAGGAAAAAAAAAAGTAAGTAACAGTAGAAGATGTAAGCAACACTAGACATCCTCTGTATAAGATGAACTGACACTTAAAACTTGAAGCAAGCGAAATCACACGAGCGGCGGCCGCCGATCGATACATTTTAATTGCTCACCGAGACCGAGTGCGAAGCGAGTGGCAGAAATGAACAACAAAAAAATACAATAATTTCGGCGTAGCATCATAGCGGGAGATGGGGAATAGATGGTGAGCCCGTCCCATCTCTGCTGCCATTTCCATTAACACGAATGCTGGCCCGGCGCCACGGGTAGAACAGACGCTGCTGGTGTGGGGATAGATGGGGGATGAAGACAATAGCCGGGCGGTTCGAATCCCACTACAACAACGTGGTGGATTGAAACGAATCATGAATCGTAATGAAAACCCGTGACGTGCGGCGACCCAGTTGGCTCAGCTGAAGGCGCGAACAATAAGCACGTCGATGTCATAGGACTGGATTGGTATGGAATAATAAGTCTATCAGACTTGACCGTGTTGGTAACTTTCTATCAGACTCGGTCGTGTTGGTAACTTTCTATCAAACTTGGTCGTGTTGGTAACTTTCTATCAGACTCGATCGTGTTGGTAACTTTCTATCAGACTTGGCCGTCAGACCTGGCCGTGTTGGTAACTTTCTATCAGACTTGGCCGTGTTGGTAACTTTCTATCAGACTTGGCCGTGTTGGTAACTTTCCATCAGACTTGGCCGTGTTGGTAACTTTCCATCAGACTTGGCCGTGTTGGTAACTTTCCATCAGACTTGGCCGTGTTGGTAACTTTCAATCAGACTTGGCCGTGTTGGGATTCGGAAAGATATGAAGCAGAAGTAATTTTTTACAATATTTATAATGGGCAAAGGGAGGGAGGGGGGATGTTTGCAAACTGCTTAGAAATACTTCCTGACATATTATATATCACGTCTAATAGATGGCGACACTCGAAGCATAAAGGACGACACACCGAGGATAATAAGGGCGAGATACTTTGATGGTACATTTTTTATGTCTGACGTGGGAATGCAATAAGTTCAACAAGTCCTACTGCATCCTCTGTGACAACGCTCACAGTCACTTATCTTAAGGGACTGCAATAAGTTCAACAAGTCCTACTGCATCCTCTGTGACAACGCTCACAGTCACTTATCTTAAGGGCCGTCCAATAATTTAGTTATCATGCACAAACATTAAAAATCTTACGCTCATCGGCTGGTCAGATGAAGGGGGACGGGGTATGGGAGAAGGGGGTAGGGGAGAGAGAGTGCACTGGAGAAATAGCGAAAATGCGGTATGCATTGAATTCATATCCGCTTGAATGACGGCAGCGCCCTGTCTCCAACCCCCATTTCCTCTTTCTGTTGTGCGGCCTTCGCCGAAGGCTCGGGCGATGAGTGGCTGCCCCCGTCGCACGCTCGATGTCTGCTCACAGAAAAAGATTCTTCAAAACTCACACAACACGTTACAGCATAAAATGGAGTTACGGGAGTATTGACGCGTCTCTGTGGCCATCATCTCTGGAAACCCGATTGAAATGAAAAAAAAAAGGGGGGGGGGGGGGTAATGGACATGCATTCACGAGCACATGTGCAGCCCCTGAAGTGACTCACCATCAAGACCACCATCACCCGACATTGGATCAGCCCGCCCCCATCCCCACGCAAATCAAAGGATGAAGATTGATTATAAAAAATCTTACACAGTGATGTGCCCTTGATGACAACTCATAAAATATTGGATTACATTGATCGGGGGGAGGGGGGGGGGGGACTTTTTGTATCAAAAGCTTCTTTCACAAAACAGCAAAGCGGCAATAAAATGAGAAGACGGAGAGAGACCCAGTAGAATGGGCAAGACGGAGAGAAAGACCCAGTGGAATGGGCAAGACGGAGAGAGAGAGACCCAGTGGAATGGGCAAGACGGAGAGAATTGATACAATGAAATAGGACAAGACACAGCCTTGTTTCTAAACTATTCAATTCTGTTAACATCTAACATTCAAAGATAGTGCGCAGCATACAGTTCTGTTCTTAAAATTGTTATAGCTTAAAAATCTCTAGGTACGGATATTTATCCATCAAATCCATATGCTGGATGTGAACATGTACAATGTAATCAGAACACATTGCCATTTATTTGGGTCAAGGGAAGAATCTCATCTAATGTTTAAAAAATGCAACCTGTATGTTGTAACAAGTGTATGTCTCTCAAATCTGTATGTTGTAACAAGTGTATGTCTCTCAAGTCTGTATGTTGTAACAAGTGTATGTCACTCAAGTCTGTATGTTGTAACAAGTGTATGTCACTCAAGTCTGTATGTTGTAACAAGTGCATGTCTCTCAAGTACATATTACTTGTGTAACTTTTGGTCAATGGTGCAGGCATGAAATGGATGCAAGAGCAGGTAATTCTTCCACAACTGTCATGAAATGCAAGGGCTGTAACTTGTCATGAATACAAGGGCTGTAACTTGTCATGAATACAAGGGGACATTAATGCCAATAAATAATTATCAATTTAAATGAAAAACATACATTCCTTCCATCAGACTCCACACATACATTCCTTCCATCAGACTCCACTCATACATTCCTTCCATCAGACTCCACACATACATTCCTTCCATCAGACTCCACACATACATTCCTTCCATCAGACTCCACACATACATTCCTTTCATCAGATGCCCCATATATGAAAATATACATTATGTAAAATTCATATTACATTCATAATAGGTTGTAGTTTTTTAGTGTTTATGTTTAAGAGAAGAAGAAATTATTCTTAACGTCTCAAATTATATTTTGACTTCAAATAATAAAAAGCTCTGCATAAAATAATACAAATGTCAAATACTTTTTCATTCATTAAAATGATTAAGATTCCATTGTACAACCGAAAGCCCAGAATGTGCCTGTGTAAGATTGTTTTTCCTGTAGGACAGCCCCCACTTTAAGGCTGTGCTTGTATTGTAGTGGTTCAAGTGGACTACAGAGAAAATGTGACAAGCACTTCTGAGAATGACCACAGCGATTCAAGTGGTCCTCATAATCCCATGGAAAATAGGGGCATCATATTCATATATTTATGAGAGGATACAGTTAGTATAATAGTTATAACAATATGGAAATGCCCTGGAACTTGTCAACTGAATTATAGGAGGGGTTAAACCTGAAGTACGAGTAGGCTTGGGTCTCAGTATTGCTAGGTTTAGCGACAATAGTGACAGATAGATATGACAATAGTGACAGATAGATATGACAATAGTGACAGATAGATATGACAATAGTGACAGATAGATATGACAATAGTGACAGATAGATGTGACAATAGTGACAGATAGATCTATTGAAGATTTGCTCATCTTGATGTGCTTGTTTTTTATAGTTCACATTAGAGTGTATAACAGTGGACTGTGTGAGGTCAAGATGACAAGGACTGTTAAAACTATTAATTTTGATAGACTTATTGGCTGGTTATTTTGACTTAGAATATTCTGTGGGTATTGGTCAATCACTCATAATCACTTGACAGACATAGTTATCATGGTCTACTGACGGACAGTCATCATGTTCCACTGACTGACATTTATCATGTTCTACTGATTGACATTCATTGTGGTCTACTGACTGACAGTCATCATGGTCTACTGACACAAATAATTGAATCATAACAATTCAATTGAAGCTCTACTCCAGCCTCTTAGGCGACTTATGCATTATGTCATTATATATTGTTAAACCATCCTTATAAAATATGAACAGTTTGTGTAGCATCTAGGCCTACAGTCACTGTATAGACAGTCTAGGCCTACTGTCACTGTATCTATAGACAGTCTAGGCCTACTGTCACTGTATCTATAGACAGTCTAGGCCTACTGTCACTGTATCTATAGACAGTCTAGGCCTACTGTCACTGTATCAGTGTATCTTTAGGCAGTCTAAGCCTACTGTCACTGTATCAGTGTATCTTTAGGCAGTCTAAGCCTACTGTCACTGTATCAGTGTATCTATAAGTATAAGCAGTCTAGGCATGTCGATGTTTTAGTTTTAATTCATTTCACGTCTAGTTCTACATACAACACAAACATAAATAATTATTATTATTTTTATTATGCATATGCTTTTTAGTCATATGCCTATCTCACTATGCCTATGATTATGATCATCTATGGCTGGTAGTCAGTGTTAATTATAATTCACTATTAATCAGACTAAACAGATTTTGTGTTAATCAGACTTGGCTCTGAATCACCACTCAAAAAAAACGACGCAGTTGTAACAATCAATAATAACTTGGATGCGTGTGGCTTGGGTGAGCGATTGAACCGTACGACACATGAACTGACGATTTATAAAAAATTATAAACACAACATTAACATAGCGACGACAGTGACAGTAGAGGAGAGAGACTAGAAATGTTTCAAATTATCTCTACTCACCTCGGCAGATCGGGAGAAGCGCTATCAGTACAAATATGTAAGCAAAATCCATGTCGACAATCGGTTAGCTGCTGTAGAGTAAACAAACGATTCTGGAATCTCGTTAGCGAGCACAGAAAGTATAGGTTGTAAGTAAGACTAGAGTCAAGTCCTCGCTTTCTACAATAACCCACTTCTTACCCTCGGCGCTGCTACACCGTCTATTTCCTACTTCCGCGCGCAATCAAGATAGTATCATTGCGCCACTTATATAGTTTTGTTTCACTTTCGCATGAATATTGCACTGCACGAGTTGTCAATTTTAAATAAATAGATATTCAAAGAAATATTTTAATTTAAAAAATAATTGCAAGATGATACAGAACATCATGGCAACAACGTACACGAATAAACACGAATGGCGTAGTAATACAACAGCCTTAATGTATTCATGCAGACGGTGGCCTCGTCAAGGCCCGCCTCTGTCGATCGTGCTGCGTTGAATTTGGTTTCGCTCCCGCGTCATTTTTTTTTTAAAGAAAAGGATTGAGAGTGGGAGCGGTCAAACTGACCAAAAATAAACTCTTTATTTATAGTTTTATTCCCGTAAGTTTTGTTTTCTAAGAATCCCCGAAAACTTTTCCTTCAATATTCATCAGCGGAATACATGTACAATGTTTTCCCCATTTGTAATGAATTATTAGAAACTCTAGACCAGAGGAGGCAGGACTTCTGATCTATGAATTATTAAAAACTCTAGACCAGAGGAGGTTGGACCTCTGATCTATGAATTATTAAAAACTCTAGACCAGATGAGGCTGGACCTCTGATCTACTGTAGCACAGATAATGATTGGGTTAAAAAACTTTCGATTCTTTTCGGCAGGGGTCACCAAACTTTTTTCACAGTGGGCCGGATAACTGAGAAAATGACGAGCCCTTATAATCACTCTGTACAAAGTACAACATTTGCAAGCCAGCATGAAAGCTCTGTGGAAAAAGACGAATAAGTAATGTTAGTATTCCATGTTAATAATGAATGCGAGGCGTGCAATGATAGGCGTGCAATGAGAGGCGTGCAATGAGAGACGTGCAATGAGAGACGTGCTGTGAGAGGCGTGCAATGAGAGGCGTGCAATGAGAGGCGTGCAGTGAGAGACGTGCTGTGAGAGGCGTGCAATGAGAGGCGTGCAATGAGAGACGTGCTGTGAGAGGCGTGCAATGAGAGACGTGCTGTGAGAGGCGTGCAATGAGAGGCGTGCAATGAGAGGCGTGCAATGAGAGGCGTGCAATGAGAGGCGTGCAATGTGAGGCGTGCAATGAGAGGCGTGCAATGAGAGGCGTGCAATGTGAGGCGTGCAATGAGAGGCGTGCAATGAGAGGCGTGCAGTGTGAGGCGTGCAGTGAGAGACGTGCTGTGAGAGGCGCATGAATGTGAGGCGTGCAATGAGAGGCGTGCAATGAGAGGCGTGCAATGAGAGGCGTGCAATGTGAGGCGTGCAATGAGAGGCGTGCAATGAGAGGCGTACAATGTGAGGCGTGCAATGAGAGGCGTGCAATGAGAGGCGCATGAATGTGATGCATGCAATGTGAGGCGCATGAATGTGAGGCATGCAATGTAAGGCGTGCAATGTGAGGCGTGCAATGGGAGGCGTGCAATGAGAGGCGCATGAATGTGAGGCATGCAATGTGAGGCGCATCAATGTGAGGCGTGCAATGTGAGGCGCATGAATGTGCGGCATGCAATGTGAGGCGTGCAATGTGAGGCCTGCAATGTGAGGCGGGCAATGTGAGGCGTGCAATGTGAGGCGGGCAATGTGAGGCGTGCAATGTGAGGCGGGCAGTGTACAAAAAAGCATAGCCAACAAACATCTATATAATAAAATTAGTTATCAAAGAAGACGACGTTAGCAAAGATATATGTTACATCAGACCTAGTGTGCACACCTAGTGTGAACTTTGTTTATGTGAACTTTGTTTATGTGAACTTTGTTTAGGTGAACTTTGTTTTTTGTTTGTTTGATTTTTTAAAAATTCAATTTTTGTTTCCTAGTTTGGAAGAAAAGAAAATGTCCGTTAGTCCCATAGAGATAATTTTATTCTTTTACTTTCTTGGTAAATCTTTGTATAATTCTTATAATTGTATTCTCTGTAAAAAAAAAAAAAAACGGTAAAAAATTTGATAAACCGTTTTGAATGTTAATATTGTGTTATTTTCTTAATAACATAACGATCTGGGGGGAGGTGGGGGAAGATGGGGGAGGTGGGGAGGTGCTGGTGTAACGTCGGTGTAAACAAATGTATTTTAGGGTTATGGGTAAATAAGTTCGCCAATCCCTGGTATAAGCTTGTGGCAATGGACACCAGCAACTGTTCTTCTAATGGACCCCAGTAACTGCTCTTCTAATGGACCCCAGCAACTGTTCTTCTAATGGACCCCAGCAACTGTTCTTCTAATGGACCCCAGCAACTGCTCTTCTAATGGACCCCAGCAACTGCTCTTCTAATGGACCCCAGTAACTGCTCTTCTAATGGACCCCAGTAACTGTTCTTCTAATGGACCCCAGCAACTGCTCTTCTAATGGACCCCAGCAACTGCTCTTCTTATGGACCCCAGCAACTGCTCTTCTAATGGACCCCAGCAACTGCTCTTCTAATGGACCCCAGCAACTGCTCTTCTAATGGACCCCAGTAACTGCATTTCTTCGGTCTTGATAAGTCAATATACGTAGTGTTGTAAACTGAATCAACCAGAAGATGATCCAACAACTAGCTCTTTAGTGCAACCAGAAGATGATCCAACAACTAGCTCTTTAGTGCAACCAGAAGATGATCCAACAACTAGCTCTTTAATGCAACCAGAAGATGATCCAACAACTAGCTCTTTAGTGCAACGAGACGGTGATCCAACAACTAGCTCTTTAGTGCAACGAGACGGTGATCCAACAACTAGCTCTTTAGTGCAACCAGAAGATGATCCAACAACTAGCTCTTTAGTGCAACCAGAAGATGATCCAACAACTAGCTCTTTAGTGCAACCAGAAGATGATCCAACAACTAGATCTTTAGTGCAACCAGAAGATGATCCAACAACTAGCTCTTTAGTGCAACCAGAAGATGATCCAACAACTAGCTCTTTAGTGCAACCAGAAGATGATCCAACAACTAGCTCTTTAGTGCAACCAGAAGATGATCCAACAACTAGCTCTTTAGTGCAACCAGAAGATGATCCAACAACTAGCTCTTTAGTGCAACGAGACGGTGATCCATCAACTAGTTCTTTGGTGCAACCAGACGATTCACAAAAATCAGCAGCGGGGAAAATTCGAGGAAATTGTAGCCAGTAGCAGTAGAATGACCCAGTAGCAGTAGAATGACCCAATTTTCAAAGGTGCTCAAATTTGTGAATACTTCAATTCTCTACGAAAGGAAACTGGAGAAATTGAGTTGCATCTTTTTGACATTGGGGAAACTTGAAACGGATTTTACAGCATATCAAGAGATAGCATGAGTTATGTTCAGACTACTGATACTGTTATAGCTTTACAGCATATCAAGAGATAGCATGAGCTATGTTCAGATTACTGATACTGTTATAGCTTTACAGCATATCAAGAGATAGCAGATATGTTCAGATTACTGATACTGTTATCAGAGGCGTAACTGGGTCTTTGACGCCCTTGGCTAATTTATTTTTGGTGCCCTTGATATTCAAATAAAAATTTAAAAATTAGAGATTTAGCGGCGCCCTTTTGAACTGGCGCAGGCCAGCGCCCTTGGCAACTGCCCCCATGCCAAGCCGTTGTTACGCCTCTGACTGTTATAGCTTTACAGCATATCAATAGATAGCAGCTATGTTCATCTTCTTGTGGAATTACTCCATCCTGGTGTAAGCTAAAATTATACGTTTTCGGGCTGTCTTTTGCAAGAGGTATTCTACTCATGTTTATGAGACGGATCTGGTACAAGGAATCTTGCACTTAAAACCAAGCCATCCTACCTGTTTTGGGTCCTAACACACATCTTTCTCCAATAAATTTGTTGAACAAAATTTCAGAATTTAAGTTGTATTTGTATGAAAAACAATTTTTTTAGACTTTATTGGGGTTGTTTTTGGTGGGGGTTGTGGTTGGTGTGGGTTGTTGTTGGTGGGGGTTGTGGTTGGTGGGGGTTGTGGTTGGTGGGCGTTGTGGTTGGTGGGGGTTGTTGTTGGTGGGGGTTGTGGTTGGTGGGGGTTGTGGTTGTGGGGGTTGTTGTTGGTGGGGGTTGTGGTTGGTGGGGGTTGCTTGGTTGGGGGTGGTTTGTTGCCTTGGGTAATTATTAATTATTATTTTTTTTGCGGACCCTTCAACGCAGGCCGATCTGATATGAAGACCTGGTCTTACTGGGTCTTACTGGTCAGAATGGAACATGTCATAGTCATAAATATAACAGGTCTTACTGTTGCATTAATGCCAGACACCAGACATTTCAAACAATTAATTTTCGGTGAACTCTCCAGAGGGAAACGCTAAGTTGGTGGGCGGAAAAAAAAAACGCTTCAAAGACTGTCTAAAAGCTTCACTCAAATCCATGGACATTGACCTTGACCTTGATCCGTGAAAGGCACTGCCATGGATCGTACAAGCTGGCGTGGCAGACTCTCACGACAAGGACGAGCAGAATCTACTTAAACCTAACCACGGCCCGAAAAAACGTGGGTTTTACGTGCGGGAAAGCTTTCCAGGCACAAATAGGACTGGCAGGACACTTGCGGGTACTTATAATTCACCGCAAAAATTGTCTTTACGGCTATTCTAATCTGTGCAGCTATATCCGGTTTAATACAACTGCTTTGGCAGCGCCATGAATTTTTTGACAATTTCTGCATTAGTTCACCATAAAGCCGGCAGTATCTTATTTCTACAACAACACGGTATTATACATGCTGTCAGACGATGTGCTAACCTCTACAACAACACGGTATTAAACAGGCTGTCAGACGATGTGCTAACCTCTACAACAACACGGTATTATACATGCTGTCAGACGATGTGCTAACCTCTACAACAACACGGTATTAAACAGGCTGCCAGACGATGTGCTAACAACAATACCACGATTTTATCCTTGAATAACCAACAGGATAGTTGGAGATGCCACCACACTAACTGGTTTTAATGGAAATGTGAAATAATGTATATGTTCATTTGTTTAATTGGAAGTGTGAATAATAATAATTTTGGCGGTGAATTAAAATACCCACCTGCTTACTCACCAAAACAGCCTCGGTCATCTTCACACGTGAAGGACGAACAACACACACACACTGGGTCTTACATGCCATAATGGGGCACGTAATACCGGGTTAATGGGTTTACTTGCTTAATTTACAAAATTTCTTTTATTTCTTTTTCTGTTAACAACTAATGTGGTCATGTTATGATCGTGTGCCTTGAAACTTGTATTGACCGGAAATGACGAACGGTGACATGACACGGCGGTGTGGCTATAGCAATAACATAATAGTATTAATAAGGGCAACCGTGGGGACCCCACATGGGCGGTCACCCCGTTCGTCACCCCTAGCACACGTCTTTGATAACTGCATTGTGTTGTTGTTTTTTTTGTTCCCTCCCAGTTATTGTTCCCTCCCAGTTATTGTTCCCTCCCAGTTATTGTTGCCGATCTGATATTGATAAAAAATGTATGGGATCAACTATTGTTTAAATGAGAACCAGTGATTTGGCCTTGTTAAATATTGAGCCTCTTTTAACGCTTCGCTTGCTTGTTCAAATATCATCGATGAGTTTGTAAAACAAAGGAAAGATTCAAATATCATCGATGAGTTTGTAAAACAAAGGAAAGATTCAAATACCATCGATGAGTTTGTAAAACAGAGGAAAGATTCAAATACCATCGATGAGTTTGTAAAACAAAGGAAAGATTCAAATATCATCGATGAGTTTGTAAAACAGAGGAAAGATTCAAATACCATCGATGAGTTTGTAAAACAAAGGAAAGATTCAAATATCATCGATGAGTTTGTAAAACAGAGGAAAGATTCAAATACCATCGATGAGTTTGTAAAACAGAGGAAAGATTCAAATACCATCGATGAGTTTGTAAAACAAAGGAAAGATTCAAATACCATCGATGAGTTTGTAAAACAAAGGAAAGATTCAAATACCATCGATGAGTTTGTAAAACAAAGGAAAGATTCAAATACCATCGATGAGTTTGTAAAACAGAGGAAAGATTCAAATACCATCGATGAGTTTGTAAAACAAAGGAAAGATTCAAATAGCATCGATGAGTTTGTAAAACAGAGGAAAGATTCAAATACCATCGATGAGTTTGTAAAACAAAGGAAAGATTCAAATACCATCGATGAGTTTGTAAAACAGAGGAAAGATTCAAATATCATCGATGAGTTTGTAAAACAAAGGAAAGATTCAAATACCATCGATGAGTTTGTAAAACAAAGGAAAGATTCAAATACCATCGATGAGTTTGTAAAACAGAGGAAATATTCAAATACCATCGATGAGTTTGTAAAACAAAGGAAAGATTCAAATACCATCGATGAGTTTGTAAAACAAAGGAAAGATTCAAATACCATCGATGAGTTTGTAAAACAGAGGAAAGAAGAAGGGAAGTAATTGTTTAATCAAGATTCACAATAAGTTTAATACCATTATTTTTTAATTTTGCTTTTTTATATTTTTTAGGTTGGGGGGGGGGGGGGGGTATTTGTGCCTTCTTTTGTTCGAAGGAATATTGTTCGGATGGAAATTGTCAAAGTCATGAAATCAGTGAGAGTTTGTGTGTTGTGATTTTGGGGACAAATGGGACTTGTGAACGATTTTCATATCACGTGTACAGTCACGTAGCGAGCTTAACTCGCGCCCGGGGCACAATACCTTTTTAGCGTCCCCAATACCTTTTTAGCGCCTCCCCCCCCCATTCGAAAACCATACAATATTATAGTAAAATATACCATTTGGCGCCCCTTT
This sequence comes from Omphiscola glabra, assembly GCA_964017045.1. Lineage (NCBI taxonomy): Eukaryota > Metazoa > Mollusca > Gastropoda > Lymnaeidae > Omphiscola > Omphiscola glabra. Next base: position 3,218,998 of record OZ024807.1, on the reverse strand, counting down.
GTGAGTAGCGCCCGGGGCATGATGCCCCCCTCACTACGCCACTGCACGTGTACATGAGATGTTGAGGGGAGGCAACTTTTGAACAGGGTGGGTTTGTTTCGTTCACAGGAGTGAGAGATCTTGGAAGTGCGCGAGATAACTTTGGCTTGATGGGTCGTGTTGCATGCATTGCTCTTGTCGTGTTGTGTCATACTTGTACACATTTAGAATATGTCGAAGGAATTGTGTGGTGATATAGCCTGAATAATAAAGTACTGCTAGTTTACAGTGGACCTAGTTGAGCTTCTTGTCAGAGAGAGAGAGTATTATATTCACGCAAGTTGTTGTGATTGGAATTAATAAACTAGTGACCCCCAATCACAAAATTATTAGTGTTTCTACTTCATAACTGTAGAGTATATGTGTTTTCGGATGGTCTTAGGCGATCCCTTAGAAAGGGTCGCGCGACCCCCAGGTTGAGAACCGCTGATCTATGAGTATGAGCCAGAAATATTTGACAGACATGTTTCTGTTACTATCACCAAAATATGGACTTCAAATCCAGGTATTGGTGAAATGAGTAAAAATAAAGATACAACCACTATAAATGCCACTACTAATTAGGTAAAGTTTAAGGAAAAGTGCACATTTTACCCATCTCTCACTCGAACCTGCCCATTCAAATAACATTTTTAAAAAATATCTTAAAGAATTTCTAATCCACAAATTTTATGTCGACCTGACCTCAAATATTTCCGTTGGGTCGCCTATTGATAAAATTAAAACTAAATTTTTAAATAGTTTTTTTTTTTTTTTTTAAATTTCAATTTGTGTCTCAAACTAAGTGTTAGCGTTGTACAGTAGTTACAGCTTACCCCCCCCCCCCCCCCCACATTTAACTTCGCTAATTTAAATGAGCGGTATATTGTGTTGATACTTAAAAATCTAGTATTTATTATCAAATGTTTCTGGGTTCTATCGAAGATGGCGCGGTATTTAGGCCAGTTTCCTTGAGTACATATGTACCGGAGCACCTGAACTTACAAGTATTACATTTACATGTTCATGCATAATTAAAAATACCGGATATAAAATACTAATTTAATTAATATTGAGATAATGTGTGATAAAAGTGCCAAGAAAAACACCCAGCAGGCAGCTCGCCACTACGCTAACAAATATTGGCTCAATCTAAGCTCCAGCATACAGTCAGCTGCTGATAGAGGAGATGCAAAGGCTATGTACGATAATATAAAACAAGCAACAGGGCCTCTGACCTCCAAGACTGCGCCCTTAATGTCAAAAACAGGGGAACTTATTACTGATCGGGATAAACAACTCAAACGGTGGATTGAGCACTACTTGGAACTATACGCAACAATGAACCATGTCTCAACCGCTGCCCTGGACGATATCCCAGACCTGCCGGTCATGGATGAGCTTGACACCCTACCCACCCTAGAAGAGGTACGTAGAGCCATCGATTGTCTCGCCTGTGGGAAAGCCCCTGGCAATGATGGAATTCCACCAGAGGTTATCAAATGTGGAAAGGAAGTTCTATTACGGCCCTTGCACGATCTCCTTACTATGTGCTGGGAACAGGGACAGCTACCACAAGAGTTGAAAGATGCAAACATTGTTACATTGTACAAGAACAAAGGAGACAAGTGTGACTGCAACAACTATCGTGGAATCTTCCTTCTTAGCATAGTTGGAAAGGCCTTCGCCCGAGTTGCATTAACACGCTTGCAGACCCTAGCAGCGCGTGTACTCCCAGAATCGCAATGTGGCTTTCGAGCCGGTAGGTCAACCATAGACATGATCTTCTCTCTGCGCCAGTTGCAGGAGAAATGCAGGGAACAACATATGCCTCTATACATAGCGTTTGTCGACCTCACTAAAGCTTTTGATCTTGTCAGCAGAAGCGGCCTCTTCCAGATCCTAAAAAAAATAGGCTGCCCTGCACGTCTGCTTAACATCATCGAGCAGTTCCACTATAACATGCAGGGCACAGTATGCTATGACGGTGCCACCTCAGAAGCTTTTCCAGTAAGTAGTGGAGTAAAGCAAGGCTGCGTGCTAGCTCCTACTTTATTTGCAATCTTCTTCTCCATCTTACTCCAGTATGCCTTCCAGAACAACAGCGAGGGGATATACAACCACACTAGAGCAGACGGGAGATTGTTCAACATTGCGCGCCTTAGAGCTAAGACCAAAATAAGAAAGGTCATGCTACGTGAGCTCTTATTTGCAGATGACGCCGCTTTAGTATCTCACTCAGCAGACGGCCTGCAGAGCCTTGTATCCAGTTTATCCGCTGCCTGCAAAGAGTTTGGCATGATCATCAGCTTAAAGAAAACCAACATTATGGCTCAGGACGCTGACACTCCCCCCCCCCCCCACTATCTCCATCGACGACTGCGACTTGGATGCTTTTGACAGATTCACATATCTAGGGTCGAACATTTCGAGCACTCTCTCAATGGAGGATGAGATAAGTGGTAGGATAGGGAGGGCCGCAACTGTCATGACGAGATTGAAGAAAAAAGTCTGGTCCAATGCCAAGCTCACAACAAGAACTAAGCTGCAGGTATACCAGGCCTGCGTACTGAGCACACTCCTCTATGGATGTGAGTCTTGGACCACATACAACAGGCACGAAAAAAGGCTCAATGGCTTCCACCTCAGATGCCTGCTCCGCATCCTTGACATCAAATGGCAGGAAAAAGTCCCCAACACGGATGTCATGTCTCAAACAAATATGTGCAGCGTCCCAGCCCTTTTAATCCAAAGACGCCTCCGCTGGCTTGGGCACGTCAAGCGAATGCAACCTGGTCGCATACCTAAGGACGTGCTGTACAGCGAGCTGGCGACAGGGGAAAAGGTCAGTTGGACGGCCTCGTCTCAGGTACATAGACATTTGCAAAAGAGATATGAAGGCGGCTAACATCAAGATCTCAAATTGGGAGGACTTGGCGGAGGATCGCTCCACATGGCGGGGCATCGTGAAGGAAGGATCACTACGTGCCGAGGAGGTCTACAGGGCGGAAGCAGCTGTGAAGAGAGCGCGGAGAAAGGCAAGAAAACACTACTCCACTGCATTCGTGTGCGGGACATGCACAAGAGACTGCCATTCAAGGATCGGTCTCATTAGCCACACGAAGAGCTGCAACCAGACAAGATAATCTATCGTCTCTCGTAGACGGAAAGATGCCATACCATACCAATGTGTGACATGCTGAAACTGAAATAGAACCGGGGAATTTTATTATTATTCGTGTACCCGGGATGGGAGGATTTCTCTATTTAAAAGAAATCTATGGGAGAAAAAAATGCCCGTTAGGTTAGAGGCACCGGTACCGATAGCTTAAAATAGAATAGTTATAAAGAAGGTCACTGTTTACATTGACATATTTAATCCAACAAACATTAAAACTAGTAAAACATGAATTTAACAATATTTTTAAGTTATTAAGAAATTTCGAATATCAGACGCTACAATTATAAGCTACACTACAACATACAGGTTTTAAAAATTAATCTAGAAGCCTTGAATTTGGAGTATAATTAATCGCACCGGTATAGTGGATTACAATTACAGGCAGTGATGAATTTATTTCCTTTGTATTCTCCTTGATTAATTTTTAAATTACAAAATAAAGTGCCGGCACATAAATTATGATAATTACCAGTTTATTAACGTCACGTACGTCCTTAATTCAACTAAATCATCAAACATTTCAGATTGCTCAAACTCAAATTGGTTGGGATATTTAAGTACGGTACATCAACTTGTGTTTACTGGTTAGACATTTGCCCTCAATGGGGAACAACTATGCTTCCTGTTGCGTAATTATCTTCCCTAGATACATTAAATATCATTACCATAAAGGGTTGTTCGCAAATAACGTCACGCTCAAGGGGAGGGGGGTCGAGAAATTGCGACATGGGGTAGGATCTAAAAGTAAAAGGGTCATTCTTGCAAGACGTAATTTACGAACGCATAGTAAACGGCATTTAAAATGGTAATTTTTATTTTGCCGTAGATTGTGAAGCTAGGTGAAATAAATTGACGTTCCACCCCTTTTCGACTCCATGTGCGAGATCATTTATTTATCTTACCGGTACCGAAATTTAGGGTTGTATACTATACTAATATTAGTTTAGTGTATTATTATAAAATGTTAAATGTTTATTTAAAACTATACCGGTAAAACCAGGAGGAATAACCGGCAGTTTCAGTTTGTAAATTAGCCGAGATAGTGCACACAAAAGAATAATTTGTAACACTAACACAATATAAAGCCAAGTTGATAACTTTAACATCACATTCAAATCATTCAGGTTAGAAATACATATACTCCCTTTTTCTCCGATTGTGGAACTTGATGTACCCGGTATGCATTGCCGCCAAATACCACTGTGTATGGAAGTTGTAAGCCTGCATTAATAACATGCAAGTCACAATCTCTGAATTCTATCCCACTACTGATAATTTTAAGAAAGTTATGCAGGAAATTCATTTTTAAATTAGTCTCTGAAGTAACCCTCTTTGGGGATATTCCTTAACTTGCCCTAACCATTATTGACCCCCCCCCCCCCCCCAAGAGTCTTAATTTCCAGTTCTATTTGGATATGACGTTGGTATTAGTTTATTATTTGATTTTTTTCTTAACATTCTTGGTACTAACTCCTAAGATAAGTCCAATTTATTTACCTGTCACTGTTAAATGTCATAATTCAATACATTTTGTTTATAGCTTAATGTTTTAAAATAAACTTATACCTGTAGTTGTGTTCCTTTTTTTTTTTGGCGAAAAACGAATATTTTGTTATTTACACCATAAAGTTTGAAATTTATATATAAATTTATATATAATACTACACAAGAATAACTGACTGCAAGTGCCAGCAGTTACCGTATTTAAGAAGATAGGGAGTTATAAATTACACTCAAAATGTTTTTAAATTTTTAGATAGGGATACCCTTGCTTTGTTCTGCCCAATGACGCCTAGCTCTATTTCAGCGAATAGTTCATTTTATTTAGAATATTACAGTTACTGTTTATCAGTACTGGTGAGGTAAATGATTACCAGCCAAATCTGCAGAACAGTATTAAACAATTTAATAAAATATACAAATCCACAAAACAAGAAATTTAACTGCCACAAACAAGAATTTAAAAAAATCAAGGACTGTAATTTTCATCATAAATTACAACATTTTATTTCTGTGCCTTCTTGCCACCCCCTTTAATCTGGCTGGCAATTCTGTCTAAATCACGGCGACCTTGTGCAGTAAGACGTCTGCCACTATGACAGAGGAGAAAAAAAAGGAAAGAAACCCAGTTAATTAGATAATATACAAAAATGTATGTAATAAAATAAAATACGTCAATGTTCTTACTTTTTATTCCAATTTTTTCACAAGCTATCCTTAAAGGTTTGCTTGACTTTCACCAGCCAAGGTAAAGAAACATAGGACACACAATAGAAAGCATTAGCAAGTAAAAAAAAATTAATCATTTCAGGCATGGTTATGATGATTGCTACCTACAAGAAATGGCAAATGATAATTAATTAGGTGAACTTTCAGATGAGACTGACAGGTTCATGCCTTAGATTGGAATATTAAATATCAATTATATTACAATCCCTTAAAGAAGAGCGGAGACAACTGTTAAAGAGACAACCACTGCAGAAAATGTACAGGCATATGTGATAGAATGCCAGCTGATGCTACAATAAAGCACTAGAATGGACAACTCATGTAAGACCCAACATGACTTGGCCCAATTAGGCTGTAAATGTTGATTCTAAATTTTAAATATTACCTTTCAATGTGACTATAAACAGAACATATATTATAAGGCTAACAAGTATTGTAAGGCGTGAAAATATATGAAAAACTATATTTAGAACTAAGAATTCTTTAAAATATATCCAGAGATGTGATTAGATATTCCAGAAAATAGTAATGCTGAGAGAAATGTCAGGTGTGCTCAGAGGACAAGTAGAAAATCATTTGAACATTGGAAAAATACATCTCTACAATAGGAACCGGTGAAGACACTCATTGGCCAAAAGTAATGGAACATGAACAAATTAAAAAATAACTGAAATGACTTACCCAGCATTTGCATCAGTTTCGACCATCTTCAGGAACTCCAAAACCTGAAGTACTTTGCGGGCAACAGTTGCAGAAGCAAGGCAGTGGTGGCTAGGTGTTGTCCCATTACGCTGATTGCCTAAAAAAAAATTCAATCTATTTTGATCCACACAATACAATGAGAGAAAAATCCTTTAAATTTCTGGACAAAGCCATATTATGCTAACCTATAAAAGTTCCACCTGGAACTGGAAGTCCACATCGTTACAATTGAGAACAAGTCTACGCATGAAAAATGTTGAAATACTAGATTAATCTGTCTCTGCCAATAGACACATCCAGAAAATGATGTGAACAATCATGCCAACTTTCAATGTCACCACCAATTTGTAAAAGGAACCCATCCCCGGCGGTTGCGACTAAATTCGTCCTTTGGAGGTTTCGACGGATGCCTCGTGCATAGCGACACGCCTCTCTCACCTTTAGTTAAAATAGCAATGAAATCTCGCATCCCTCTAGACTTCCGGCAATGGCGTGATTGTAATTTAAAACTGGAAGTTTTTTACAATCTTGTTTCACTTTAAAACCATCTGTGCTTTAGTACGGCCAATCTATATTTAGCATGTGTTGGTACAAAGTGCCAAAAATTGATTTATTGGCCATTGTCCATTATTTTTTCGCCATTAATGTTATATTTTAAAAAATAAACCTTATTCATTTTTAATGCACTCGTCCTTAATTCATTAACATTTATTTATATTTAGCAGCTTAAAAAAATAAAGTACGAAAGTAGCACAGCCGTATGAGTTAATAAATGAAACTAAGAAAGTAAGCTCAAAGCAAGGAAGATTGGTGAGATTCCTAGAGAAAGGAATAAACATAATTCTGTTTCAAGTGGATAGACTAGTACTGGTATTAAAACAAGTAGGCTCTGTAAAATAATTGTAGGATAGAATTGTTACAAACTCTGTATGGGTTTCAATAGTGCAATCACTTCTAAAAAATTGTCCTTTTCCATACTGTAATTGTTTATCTTGTATTGTACAGAAAAACAATGTATACAATATTTACAATTGGATGATATATACCGGTATAAGACTTTGTAATTGTAAGATCTTTTAAAAATTACAGACATTGAACCCTCTTTCAAGCGTAACTGGTGCACCTAATTATGCACAGATGTTTGTAAAAGAAAACCAAATTTTAAGCATGAGCTTTCAATATTATTATAGTAGTGAAATTCATACAATCCACTGCACAAAATTGAAAATGAGCAACAATCAACATTTTCATGGGAAAGGTACAATTTATTATTACCTCCATAAAGTTTTCTCAGTGCTCCAACTCCACATGGTGCACGGATATAAAGGTGGCGAGCAACAGAAGCTGAAAAAAAAAGATTACTCATAAATTAATACAAAATCACTTAACGCAATTTAAATTTACATTGCAATTTATAACAATATAATCCAACTCAAAATAAATTAAGATTATCATACTTAATATCTAAATCAACGCTAGAACCAAGGGTGGACAAATGCAGGGCATCAAACATTTTTTCATGTGGCGCCAACTATAAATAGTAAACAGTAACTACTCTTTGTTTAAAAGATAAAATAAAAATAAAACTGCTAAAATTATATTTTTTGTATCGGAAAGAAAAATATAACTGTCCATTATCATGCTGCCTTAGCGGCGAAGGGCTAGCACAATATTATTTTTTTTATTAATAGCAGGTAATATGCACAACAAACGCATGTAGGGACAGTCAGCATTGGTGGCAGAACGATCACCAATCTACGTTTTGCGGATGACATAGACGGACTGGCTGGAAGCGAGGAAGAGCTAGCCAACCTAGTAAAGAGTCTTGACAAGACTTCACCGTCCTTTGGCATGCAAATCAGTGCAGAAAAGACAAAAATGATGATGAATAGCACTAATGGCATCATGACTGAAATTAAGGTCGGGGAGGAAAGATTAGAGACAGTTGGCAGCTTAAAGTACCTTGGAGCAATAGTATCGGAACAAGGCTCGAGGCCCGAATTAGTGGCCAGGATTGCGCAGACCACGACAGCACTAAAGAGGCTCAAGAAAATATGGAACGACAAAAATATAGTCCTGGACATTAACAGCAGAACTTGAAAGGAAAATAAAGGCGATAGAGATGAGATATTACAGAGGCATTCTTGGCATCTGCTATAGAGACCACATCACCAATGAGCAAATAAAAGAAAGGATTCGTCAGGCTATTGGGCAATACGATGACCTCCTGACGTCTGTTAAAAAGCGCAAACTTGGGTGGTATGGCCACGTGACCAGAAAACAAGGGCTCACCAAAGAGATCCTGCAGGGCACTACTAGAGGAGGGAGAAGAAGAGGAAGACAAAGAAAAAGATGGGAAGATAATATCAAAGAATGGACAGGATTAAAACTAGGCGATGCTATGCGTAGGGCAGAAGACCGAGAGGAATGGAGAAGAATAGTGTACATGTCATCTGTGGCGCCCCAACGGTCGAAGGACTCAGGACCTGATGATAATGAATATGCACAACTCTTTCATTCTTATACCTTTATCTTAAAGACATTACAATGTTACATGCTATATTGTAGGCCTAGTTGGAATCCTTGAAAATTAATATAACAATAGCTGAAATAATTCATTATCAAGAGCAGAACTGCCTTGCAAAAAACATACAGTACAAACTAAGATACTTGTTATTTAGTATATGACCCTTGGGTTCGATGTGAGGCAAATTTTGAATTTGAAAGGAAAAATATGCCCAAAAAATTATTTAATTGTAAAAAGTAAAACTTACCAGCTCTAATGTAAAACCAATCTTCATCATATGGGCTCAGCTCATTGAAGCGTCCTAACTTGACAATATCTGCCCATTCTGGAACCTTGACTTTGCCAGTTCTAAAATATGCAATTGACAGGATTAGTCAACAAAAAGAAACGGCGACTAAACGGATGTCTGAATATATAAAAAGCTTAATCAAACAATACAAGTTAATTGGGAATTCTAAACTTGGATGACAAATGTGCATGCTTGCTGCTAAGCTTTGCCATCTGCTTTAATTTAGTATCAAAATGAATTGCATTCTCACAAGTAACACATGACGCTATGTATTATGTCAACATTCCCTATCCTAATCCAGCCCCTTAATACGTTCTCAGCATATATTACATATAAAATGGCCATTCACTCAAAAATTGGCAAAAAAGGTTGCGGACCCCTGGTCACGCTTAAGACAAAATGTTAAATTAGATCTCATTTTGAGAGATGCATGGCTGCCCATATGTTTTTTTTTATTTGGAAGCATAACAAGGTAAGCCAGAAAAGAAAGGCTTTCAAGCAAGATATCAATGTATAAAAGTATTGATGGAGAACTGATCACAAAGAGCAGAAGGGTAATAGACAGATGGGCACAGCACTTAGAAGGCATGATAAATAGCTCAGGATGAGGAACCAATGAGGATTACGCCCAAACACAAGGAGGACTGGACCCATTGGTCAACCAAACAACACCGAATGAAACAAAAGATGTAACTTCACCATGAAAAATAAAGCCCCAGGAATAGAATAGACCTAATCAATGCAGGACAAACTAGGTGAAAATGAACAACATAGGCCAATGCACAACCTCATATCCAGAATCTGGCAAGAGGAAGAAATGCCCAATTAAATGGAGTGTCAGGCTTATAATCCCAATTCACAAAAATGGGTCTAAGCTGGATAGCTCAAATTATAAAGGAACTTTCAAATTTTCATTTAACTAATTGCAATACAACTGGAAAGGCATTGTGAAGGGATACTGGGGACTAACAATGTGGACCCCATCAGAATAGATCACATATCAAACTATGTTCTTTTTGCTATGACAACATCAACAGCTTATGATAGCGCACACTGGAAATACCTGCATAGCGCATACATGAAATACCCGTATAATGCTCCACAGCAGTGGTTCTTAACCTTCCCAATACTGCGACCCTTAAATACAGTTTCTCATGTTGTAATTATCCCCATAAAATTATTTTCGTTGCTACCTCATTAATAAGTGTCCTAATGGTCTTAGGTAACCCCTGTGTAAGGGACGTCCAACACCCAAAGGTGTAGCGGCCCACACATGAAAACAGCTGCTTTACAGGAACTTGCTAAATCGGCTCAGACGAGGGAGTTCCCAAACAATCAGGGCCTCAGACATCTCATCTTGTGAGCACCAGTGGAACCATTACAAACTACTTCCTGAGAGGTATTACAGAACAACCATCAGGAATTTTATATAACCAACCATTGCAGTACCTGGCATATGCGGACGACATAGCATAGTGCTACTGGCCAGATAAGTGATGATATAATTAAAGCATTCGAGGAACTTGAGGTAAATGAAGCGTAGACAAAATAAAAGATAATGCCATGAAACTTGCATACTGATGTAACAAATAAACAAACACGTCCACAGCCTATGATTTTGAGTGACCACTTGCAAATATCTAGGGGCGACTATAAATGAGAACAACCATTCTTATTTCAGCCTAAAAAAGCTACTAGTCTACTAAGATGCAAATATCTATCCAGGGGAACAAAGAAGACAATATACGTCACTATCATAAGACCAGTTGTAATTTACACAAGTGAGACTTGGTCCATTTATAGAAAAGCAGAAAACCTGTTAAATGCATAAGAGAGGAAAATCCTCGGGAAAATAAATGGTCTGGTGATAGACAATGATGATTGGAGAATCCATACAAACCAGGAGATATATCAATTGTAAAAACAATTTTTAAAAATACAGACAGCTGTACAGAACACATTGAGAGGCTGCCGGATTGTAGAGTAGCAAAAATTATATACAGGCAGAAACCCAGGGGCAGACAGCTCACGATTCGACCAAGACCGCAGGCCTTACAATTGGTGGTTTTTGCATGGAGGTGGTAAGCCATCGACCCAAATGAAAGGATGCGGTGGACAAGCCCAGTGTCCTACACGGGCTGGAGCGCAACTGATAATTTCAAACCTCTTGTTAGTGGAAGGCTACCAACAGGTTATGAAAATAATTGTCCACCCTAGGCGCAGAGATGTCACTTTAGGGGATACCCAACAATTGCAATAAGGTTAATAGACTTGAAAGATAACCTTGGGCCCGGGTAAAAAAAAGTTGCTTACAATGGTAAGCTGTATTTTGACTTTTATCCACTGAGAAAAAACCTGTATGTAATTCATTCAAATTATGTAGTCATTTCACAGTACACTTCAACATATTTTATGGTGAGGGACCCCCCCCCCCCCCCCCCCCCCCCCCGCAAAAGACTGTCAATCATGCAATTGACACAGATTTTTCACACAACACTAATTTATTCTCATAACACAATGGTGTAGTGATATGATGAATGAATAACAAGAGAAAAATTATTTTCTTTATCTGGTACTTAAAAATTATGTGGATATAGAAAAAGGAGTGATTAAAATAATGTTAAGTCACTGTGCTAACCAAACAATTATGGAAAATAGCTTTGATATTGTATTTTATTGATTTTCTTATAACTTAAAATTTTAATTTTGTTGGAACCTGAAATAAAGTGTGTAAAAGTGAAACTAAGTTTTCATTATTTTACAATTATTTTATAGTATTTCTTCATTTTTACAGATTTCTTTCGGTGCATAACTGTAGTCTACATGTTTTTCACTTGAGGTTTAACTTAAGCGTAGGTTTTGCCGATTAGGCTTTCTGTTTCGATTTAGGGTTTAGGTCAGGTGTTATAGGTTAAGGGAAAGATTTTGTGGTCAGGTTAGGTTTACGGCAGGGGTGCCACTCACTGAAAGCTGTGAACCCTGAAATCCCTTTCTAAAAATTTCTTGAACCCTGAAACTTCATCTACCAAATTTTCCAACCCTGAAGCTAACGAAACTCATAAAATACACTTTTCTCGTGCAACGATTACATCCTATACTATATGCATATATTCAGCCACAAAACTACTAACTGGGGACAAATCACAGGCAGTTGAAGACATTTAATTTGCTTCATTTTAACTAAAATAAACTACCAAAATCGATATCCGAATAGCTTTGAGTCTAATAGTACCCGGGTGCGAATGGCGGTGCTGCGTGTCTGGGTCCATTTTGACTAATGCTACTCGGACGTCCTTTGTTAAAAATCGATTTAAAATATTATTGTTGGGTTTGTAAGACCAAATGAGGTATCAAATGAAAGATAATTGAATGTACTAGATGTTTGTAATCTTAATTCTTCAGTTTTACTAAAATAAAATACCACTAATGACACCCGGATAGCACTGAGCCTAATTTTTATTTATTTATGAGCGATTTTAAAAATTGAAATCAGAAAAGAATTAACACAATGTTTTCCTTAATTATTTTGCTTTATTTTCACATTAATTTCAATCACATAATATATTGTCTGCGTTTTTCGAAATAGATAAAAAAAATAAATCTTTCCCTTTTAATATTTCCCAAGGTTTTGCTTGATTTTCAAACTTATTCTCCAGATCCCAATTGGAGTAGTGATTTCCCAAGATCTTGGGAAATTTCCCAAGGTGTGATAGCACTGGCTACTGGTGCTTGCAAACGAAAACGAGACGTTCGCAAGTGAGAGCTGGTCAAGGTACCTGTTCTATTTATAGCGAAAAACGAACCCGCTTCTCGCTGACTGGATGGTCCTTCGCCCGTCCCTACGCGTTGTCTTTATTTTTAAACCCAGAGCCCGTGTTTGAAAAAATTGAACTGGCGTACCCGGAACGAGAGAAGATAAAAACTTGCGAATCCGGAACTGAAAAATATTTAGCCTCGTGAATCCGGAACTGAAAAATATTAAGCCTCACGAATCCGGAAGCATGGCACCCCTGGTTTACGGATAGATTTAGGGTTCAGGTTAGGTTTGAGGGATGGCAGCTGTTTATCACAAAAAATTATGTATCCGCCGATTTTATTTCTTTTAATTTTAATGTTTTTTGTGTGGATAATCTTATCCACACTTTTGGGTAATTTTTTTATACTTGTTTAGCTTCTTTCGAAAAATGTTCATGTTACGATGTTATTGAAATAATTATTCAAAATATACTAGTTAGTTCATTGTTTTTCTTGCAATGAAAAAAAAAAAAATTCTGCTAAAATGGCTATAGATTATTTTCCTGTTTCGTAATTAGTTGAAGTAACATATTCTCTCCCATCCTCTCACTTTTTTATCACATGTGTATGATTGCACCACTCCCCCCGCTGCCATCTTTTTTGCCTCGACACATGACTTTCATGGACTGAGACTGAGGCAAAAAAAGATAGCGGCTGTGAGGAAAAACCATGGCACCAATTTTCTGCATTACCCATTTTAGTCCTTTTGCTTCTCTCAGTAAATAGCAAACCCTTTCCCTTCCATTTTAGCAGATGTGTTTTTATAAACTGCTGATACAACTAGTGACGGGTCATGGCAACAAATGTGGGGGCCATGGGAATTGTCAACTTTTATGATGTACGTGGCATGACATAGCTCAAAATCCTCTGAATAGGCTACAGACTAAAACCAGAAGTAAACCTGGGGAACCTCCTTGAACCATGTACTGTAGCAGTCATCACCCTACAAGTACTACTTAAGTAAATGAACGGTAATCTCATTTTCACCAATTAAGAAGTTATTTTTAATGGGCATACAATTTTTCAAAGTGGATTATACTACCTTTTCAAAAAATCAGCCAGAGCTCTTGTAAACTCATGGGCATTTACATCTTTCACAGAGACTCCCATCTGTAATAATAATAACAATTGTTAGCAAAAATAGGGTTTCCTGGCTTAGGGCAAGTTAAGCCTGTCCAACATTGAACATTATGAACTTTAATATTAAATTTATAAACTTGTAAGGCGTAATTGACTAATTGTTTTTTCTTAAATAAAATAACTTAGTTAAACCTATGTCATAGTATGATAGTATAGTATAGTGATGAGTGTGGTGTCAAGAGTTTGATTCAAGATTATAAGTCATAAAATTAATGATTAATACAAAATACTTTATCCACCAAGTTTCTGGCGAGGGTTCATCACGGCTAATTGTTACTCTTGGTGCCTCATTTGCAAAACCCTGGTACCGATAGGGTCAAAACCCAGGTTAGGGATAAATTTAGGGTTCAGGTTAGGTTTAGGGATATATTTAGGATAGGCAGTTTAGTGCGAGAGATAAAAAGTCCGGCGACCAAGTCACATGACCGCCGGACGCCTAGTTGGAGAAATTTTTCCGGCGAGCTAGTGACCGCTAGTGGAAGATATGTCATGTGACCGCCAGACGACTAGTAGGTGTTATTATTCCGTCAGGTCATGTGACAAGAGGTCGCCGGCAAAATAGTTGCATTGCATATGATATTCCAATATTGTGTACAGTAATTACATATATTAGTCAGCCGATCCCTAGATAATAAATAAATACTGAACATGTTAATATATTCTTCATATGCTATGACTATGAGATACATAAACTGTAAGCAATTGACTGTGAATATTACTAGTCGGCCTATTGCCTATACTTAACTAACCTAACTAACTAGTAGTAGATTAGTAGACGTACTAGTATTACTATTTGATTCCGACTCAACAAAAAAAAAAAAAAAAGTCTGTTATATTGGTTCTACATCTCATAAAGCTCTGACTAGTGTTACAAATGTAATAAATTAAATATAAAATATACTTTTAATTAAAAATAGTAAAATTCGATCCCGATCCAGTAACCTATCACATATCGTAAGGTCGGTAAGCGTCTATTCTACCACAAGACCACACTGGTTCATATAAACAGCTTTATCTTAAAACTAGGTCAGTACTGAGAAGTAGGGTTTGTTACGGCAGTCATGTGACGTGGTCGCTGGACGTATAGCTCCCGCACTAAAAAAATTGGCGCGCCGGACGTTTAGTGCAGGGGATAAAAAGTCTGGCGCGCCGGACGTGTAGACACTTTCTTTAGGATATTATTTCATTATTTTTAACGTTTTACTCTTAATTTTAAGGGTCGCGGCAATCAAGATGGCGTCCACGTAAAAAATCAGGGCACTATCTCTACCGAATTACCTTGATCACTGATCATTTGACATTGGACTCATTGGTTGGAAGATAATTCATCAATATTATTAATTATTAAATACTTCAGGCACTGCACTAGGAGCTCAGTGTACTCAAGTAAAAGTAGTTGGTATTTACAGCTTTTTAACTACATGTTTCTAACGCTCAATGATACAATGGGTTTATTTTAAGTGTTAAGGGGGAATTGTGTGTAACCAAAACAACTATCTATTTGTTCTAGAAATCTACAAAATACATTAAAATGAGAAATGACCCATTATCGATACAAGAATGAAATGCGATGTAAGTCACTGTAGTATAATTTTAAAGATGTAATATTTCATTAATATTTACAAGTTATAAAAGATGATGATCAAAAGAAATGTTAAGTGTGTTAAAATTTTATATTATTATAGATGTTAATCAATTTTGAGTCCTACCTTGTTTAGCTAAGCTATACCACTAGAGGTAAATAGCGGAAAAGGAAGTTGCCGTTGATTTTCGGTTAAAAATTATACTGGACAGCCGAAAAGCGACGGGGGCATGTATCGAACAAAACAGAACGATATTTTAAAAAAAATCTTTCTTTCACTTTTAGATATTGAATTATCAATTTTTATTTTTATAAAATAATAGTAAATAAATCATAACAATTTTTCATTAGTCTTCTTATATTATGCAACTTATAAGCATATTCCTATGACTACCGTTAATCATAATCATATTATTGTGTCCATGGGCGTAGCTAAGGAGGCGCCGACCGCACAGGGCTGATGTCACTCATGGTGTCACCATCCCCCCGACTTCCACGATGAATTTCTTCTTGTTAAAATAAGTACACATTATAACAATGACCAGAACGACAACAAATTGATTGAAGGTCAGGAGGTAAATGTATTTTGAATTGTAACATGTAGGGCCGGCTCTAGGCGGGTACGATGCGTGATCATCGCGAAGGCGGTGAAAAAAAATTCTGAACTATTCCCATAATTTTCCAGAGGGCGACAATTTCCTATTTTCACCCAACCTAAAAGGATCTAGCGCCGGCACTGGAAAAATGTACTTAGAATAGCCCGACCACATTGTATTTGACATCAATGAAAAACTTTATTTCTAAGAATTTAGATACTGACGAAAATTACCGAACACTTCAATCCGCGTTGAATTATGGTCTAAACAGTGTTTTTCTGACCTAACTATAGGGTCACCTCATTTCTGACGCATCAACCTTGAACTTTTGACAAAGCACGCATTTGGATTGGTTATATTTGATGAAAATTTATCCTTTTATGAAATTCGATTTGTCCGAGCAGTGTGTATTCTGTAAATGTGCAATTTTTCAATTTGGTATAATCCCCTAAGATGGTGTCACCCGGTGCGGTCCGCACCCCCTAGCTACGCCACTGGGTAAAGTGATATGTTGCAGGCCCCTCTACTTTATTTAAGAAACGTTTCAGGCTAGGCTGGAAGGATACCCTCTTATTCTTCCTAATCGCCTTGTAACACCGCAAGAAATCCATTACACCTCTTGCAACTTTAGTAGTGTACTGGCAATGTTTTGGTCGTCAGCATCAAACTTTGCCAATTCCTACTCTATCAAGAAAAACCATCTGCTGTGCTCTCGCTTGTAAATCTCATGAAAACCCCCTGTTAAGCTCTTGGTTATAAATCTCCTAGGATCTGGCTTTAGTGTCTCTCCCTCCATTTGAATAATCTGCTTTTCCAGTTGAATAAGGACCTCGGCAGATAACCGCTCTATATTCCAGGAGCTCTGTGAAATCATAAGCCCCCTAACTCTCAAACCAGCTGCTTATTCGGGTCAAAAACATTCAAGACCTTGAAATCATTCTCAAAGTGGGGACGCACTTTTTTCCACACAAAAAAGTTCGCCTGCTTAACTTCATCCCAATAAAAATAAATGCTATTAACATCAACAAGAACGATGTAAGATTTCAAAAAAGTCATTCAGAGTCAAGTCATAGGGCCTTCTCGGTCACAATGAAAGCCGCAGCCGGTGAATGAATGGGTAATAAGAAAAGAGAATGCAATCATGTTTAACAATTTTGTCGTTTTTAATTTTAAAAATATTTTCTTTCTATTGTTCTACACATTTTTCTGCGGGGGTGGCGGGTACACTTGACTTTCCCGAGGAGGGGCAGTGACCTTCCGGAGAGATGGCTGGAAGAAACACTGGTGGTGAGTGATGGGAAAATAAGAAAGGGTGATTTAAAATTCTACCTCTTATTTACAATCATCTGTCTTCACTATTGGATTTTGGGATGGGATGGGGCAGGGCATTTCGGCAATTAGACATTGATCGACGGGCGACAAGCAGTCATATTTAATTTTATGCCAGGGTAAAAAGCTAAGTCATTATTATGATTATACCTGGGATTTAGTAAGCATTCATCTGTGCAGAAATTATTTTCAAGAAATTAGAAAATATATTATATTTCAGTTTCTTTTACATTTAATTGAATCATTTGGCACCCTAGAGTGCATTTCTACCCTTCTGCACATACTTTCTTTGCTTGCTAATTTTACAAATAAATTTAAAGAAAAATTATCCTCTACTTTTTTTCGACAGAAGTCTTTTTTTTTTAAATTTCATTTGTTAATTTTGTTAATTTAAAAAAAAAAAATTAACCAATGAAACCTTAGAGAGGAAACTCATTTTCCCAAAAGTTTTTTGTCCAAATTTCTTACTATTTATAAAACACGTAAAATCACAATTGTTGACAATTTTGGCGACTCAATTAAATTTCCCCAAATAAAAGCCTATCTTACTGCAGTTGTTTGTCATAATGGAAACTTTAAGTGCACAACTTGAGAGCCAAACAGGCACTTAGCACTTTGACATGACAACTCTAACGTTGGTTATTCTTTTTAAAAAAAAATAAAAAAAGGCTGCACCTATTGGTACCCGGGTACCAGAATTGAGAGTTTGGGATTAAAAAACGATTTAAAATTTAATTTTTGGTTTGTAAGACCAAATGAGGTATCAAATAAAAGATAATTGAATTTACTATACGTTTGTAATCTTAATTCTTCAGTTTTACTAAAATTAACTACTACAAATGACATCCGAATAGCATTGAGTCAAATGGTACCCGTGTGCGAATGGCGGCGCTGCGTGTCTGGGTCCATTTTGACTAATGCTATTCGGATGTCATTTGTAGTAGTTTATTTTAGTTAAAATGAAAAATTAAGTTTACAAACGTATAGTACATTCAATTATCTTTCATTTGATACCTCATTTGGTCTTACAAACCCAACAATAATATTTTAAATCGTTTTTTAATCCCAACCTCTCAATTCTGGTACCCGGGTACTAATAGCCACTTCGTTAAAAGGAATGAGATATAAATTATATTAAAAAAAACGAAACACACCATTTCTCCTTCCACCTCTCCATAATTTCACTAACATAGTTATCAAGGTCGTTAGTGATAGTGACTATCCGAATTGTTTGAGGATGAACTATGCCACTGATGACAATAAGTCTTTAAGTACAATATTAAATTATAAATTTTAAAAAGTTATAATACGTAGAACAAGCAAATTAGTTAAGAGACACTTATCCACAGGCTGTAGATTGTAGAGGTAATCCGGGTTTAAACAGAAATATAATTCACCCACACAAATGACTCCGTCTTTACAAATGTCACTGAGTCACGTGTATTATAATACTATATATTCCTACTATATATTTTATATGGAACATATTGACATATTGGAATTTCAGTAAAATATGCTTTTGTCACATTCTTAAAATTAAAAGTATTATTCATAATTTATGTGGGCATTTGACTTTCTTGTTGTAAGTATCCGTTTAATAACTGCGCACAATTAGATACCTAACCGTAAAAAAATCATGTTACATGTGCTTTTTTATTAACAATTATTAATACACCCAGAAGTGTACCGGGGGTTTAGCAAGACATGGCGCGTGGCGTGGGCGCCACTTAAAATGGGACGGAAAGTCGGTGAGATGGACAAAGAATTATTATTCTTAAAAAAAAAACGCTTTTGCCTATGCCTATTATACTATAATAATAATGCCTATAGCCTACAAGTTGGCCAAATGAATCAATGATTTAACATTGATTAAGCTAAAACGCTGCAAATTTGCAAATCAATGTATTTTCTCCGCTGTTTTTATACTAACAGTAGGTATATACTTTACTATTAAGTAGTATATAATATATAAATTAAGACATAGATAAAAAACGCAAAGTTTTCTCACAATTATCTGGAAGTTATTTTGTATCGGGATAAATTCTAGCTGGGTATATTTTCCGGTTGATAAAATGAGTTAATGCCGCATTTTCCGTATTTCCTGTTTGCGATAATGTTCAGTCAGGAAGTGGAAATCGTATTATTGGGATTGAGATACCTCCTGAAGTTCAAACTTAAAAAAAACAAAAAAAAAAACCACACAAATAACCAAGTACCAAGAAGCCTAATAACTAAATTTGGTAAAATTAGAACAAAATACGCATTTATTTATTAATTATCTCATAAAAATGTTATCTTGTATCTGAATGAAATAACTACTAATAACAACAGTAACATCTAATCTAATCAGTCTAACTAATCACTGTATTAACTGTATACTGTACATTACTGTTAGTCAGAATCATATCCTGAATCTACACAATACCTCATTACGACAATACAGTGTGCAATACACTACCAACAGCTACACAGTGTTTTTACACACAATTTCTTACACTGATTTTAATAATATTATTTAAGCTTTTTGATTAGGTTTAAGTTTAGTTTAATAAAACTAATTTCGGTTTGTCCGTCCATGTAAACTTAACTTAAATTAGGCTTGTTGTAGTAATAATAGAAAGAGTAATATTAGTAGTACTGGTATTATTACTATTATTAATTGGGCAGTAACTTACTTAGACTCACTTAGGCCTACTAAAATATACTATTTATTGAGAGGAAGTTATTGAAATTCAAATCTAATACAATCATAAAAATATATTACATAATTTAATAATAAAATTGTGTATTAATTAATTAATAATAGTAGTAGGCCGTAGGCGTAGACTCCAGACTAACCCAATAGTCAATAACCAAATCAATAAGTATTAATAAAGGTCTTAAAAGGTTGTAATAAAGTAAAGAAAGGCAAACACATTTTTAATATTTAATTTATAATAGCAGTTTCAAGTTTACAGTTACAGTGTACAGTGTAGGCTTTAAATATTTCTACACTACACAACACCTGCTTTATTTTCTCTGCTACTATTGACTATTGCACACATAATCAGAATTAGGTGTCTTAAGTAAGTCAAAGCCCGATATTGATATGATCAGACATGATGAATTAGATTTACTTGATTTAGGCATACCAACAAACAAAACAATTTTAGCCTTATTTTGTAGGCTTCTTCAAATATACGTACTTACTAGACTTAAACTTAGGGGGTAGTCTTCTAGGCATACTTATCAAATTAAAAGGCTTGGTTAAACTTAGGTAAGACTTGTCATAGTCTTAAAAATAGTATAGTCAAGAATTCTAGGACTAGTTTATATAATTATTATACTATTAACTATGGCCAGCAGAGGCTCACAACTTCTGTCCTTTTCCAGTTCTGCACTATACTTAATACTAGTTTATTCTATCTAGGTTGGGCTAGTACTTTATTATTTTTACAACTCTTGAATTGATACTACTTGACATATTGACATTCTTATCAAGCCACCATCATTTTTGAATTGATACTAGTTGAAATAATAACATACTTATCATGCCACCATTATTATTGAATTGATAGTAGTTGACATATTGACATACTTATGAAGCCACAATCATTATTGAATAGTTAACATATTGTCATACTTCGTTACTGACAATATTTTGAGGCAATTTTTAATTATTTATCAAAACCATTAAACCATTGTATTTTATTTTTTGCAGAATGGTGATCCACGAACTGGAGATATATATAATGTTGTGCTGCACAGTGACAGTGATTTTGATCTCTTAGCAATGAGAAACTTTCTAATATAATAAATGAGGACAGAAATTTATTTTCACTAAAAATACTTCAGATACTCTGTTTACCCAGTTTTTTAAAAGGTTTATTGTAGTAAAGATTTCCAAGGAGCCAAAGTGTAGGCAATAACATACAGTTTTCTCTGAGGATATCCAGGATTGTTTCTGGAACACAACATGACATCAGCTACCTCTTTGCTTAGGCTTGTAGTGCTCTACAGCAGCATTAACAGTGAGTATTGAAATGATTTTAACTAACCCAGGTGTGTAGCACAACTGCATAAGATTGTTGTAGTACTATCAGCTTGATTCATTTTTCTTTTATAGGATAGTCCATCTGGCTGAAGAAGCTTTTCGCCCCAGTTAATCTTCTTTGCTAAGAAAGCAGAAAGAGAGAATCCACCATCTTAAATATTACAAAAAAACATCACCATAGACGCGATCAGCTTTTATTTTACTAAGCGAAAGTCGTGTCAATGACTTTGGTTTTGTCAGACCTGCCAACCCCTCCGATTTAGTCGGAATTATACCGTTTTTTTATCCCTCATTCCGACCTTCCGACAAACTCGTTAAAATTCAGATTTTCCGAACATTATATATTTTTCACCCGTCATAAAAATCCGAAGGGACAACAAAAAAAATAATACAAAATTAGGTTCGACAGGACGTGGTGCATTTTGATTATGTCCTAACAAAACAATATGGAAAAAAAATAAAAGAATAATTTTCTTAAATTAATATGATCATATAATTTTAAGGAGTTGTGAGGAACAAACGGTTGTCACAAATGAAATGGCATAAATATTGCGACATATGTAGCATTGATACTGATACAATTAAATACTTAATTTTTAACCAATAAAGCTATAGTAATAAAATTTTCCACAGAAACCAGTAGTGTTGAGCTGAAAGTAAAAGAAATTTTATTAATTATTATTTCCCATTAAAATAATTAACCTCCAATTTAAATGTTAACACGCAATAAATCTTCATTTAAAACAAAATTGTTTCTGTTCAATCTTCTTACATAAATGTCGTGAATCAACTGTCATGTTATTCAACCCTCCATTTCTTGTTTCTTTCTTGCTCTCCCCTGATTGGCCAGTTTTCTCCAAGTCCCAATACTCTGTATATGACATAAGTAATAACTGCCATATTACCTATCTCCCATATATTCCTATCTGTTACAGTAGCATTATTATATGTATGTTTTAAAAGACAAATAAATTAAATTTTATGAAAATAAATAAATATTTGACCTGGGATATTTTTGTGTTTAATCTTAATACATTTAAATAAATAATTTCATTTTCCAGCTATTTTATCTCAAGTGACAAGTCCAGTTGTGTCAAAAGAGAATGTAAGTGTCAATCTGACAGTCACCATTCCAAATACACAGCAGGCCACCGAAGCAGGTATTATTACAATTAGACATGAAATGAAAGACGCCAAAGAAGATGTTTTATATGTATATAAAGGATTTACTAATCCCAAACTGCAATTGAAATATATAAATAGAATCACAACAAACCTTGTTGCTGCAGACAGAAAGGTAGAAATGACTCTGTCTAATGTGGCCGCGTCAGATGCTGGGTCCTTTACCTGTTTTGTGGGAACGGGGAATACAGTGATTGGAAACTGTGGCCAGAAACTCATTGTTTTACGTAAGTATCTGAATGTGTTTTTTTAATCAAGAGACAAGATAGAGGTGGGAGGTTAGAGATTATCATTTGCTTATTTATAGTGTTTACAATATATTAATAATAAGTAATTTTAGATGTATTGCCTAGACTATATTTTAAGTAAGTAACGTTAGATGTAGGGTCTACAATAATTAATTAGCTTTAGATCTAGTGCCCAGAACAAAGGTTCTTAACCAGGGGTGTCAGCACCCTAAATGGGTGTGGCGGTGTTGGAAGACCCAGAATATCACGTTTATTCATTTTAATTGTAATTTTTATTATGGAGTTTTGGTAAAAAATGTTTTAAATTTAAAAAAACAACAGATGGGTCGTGTAACTGCAAAAAAAAAAAGAAGTTAAGAACACCTGTATATATTATGTTATTAATATATCAATTAGTATGTCTAGTGGCTATAATCCCATTTAATAATTTTCTAGGTATGTATGAGTGTATGGCTGTAATGTTGTGTTCAAAAGGGTTGCAAAATAAAATTCCCAGAAGTTGGCACTAATTCGGATGCATCTTTTCTCAAGTAACTTTAGTAGATGGGAAGTTTGCACATTTCTGCCACCAATGTTTAGTAAATGGGAAGTTTGCACATTTCTGCCACCAATGTTTAGTAAATGGGAAGTTTGCACATTTCTGCCACCAATGTTTATTAAATGGGAAGTTGGCACATTTCTGCCACCAATGTTTAGCAGATGGGAAGTTGGCACATTGCTGCCACCATTGTTTAGTGTATGGGAAGTTGGCACATTTCTGCCACCAATGTTTAGTAAAGGGGAAGTTGGCACATTTCTGCCACCAATGTTTAGTAAATGGGAAGTTGGCACATTTCTGCCACCATTGTTTAGTGTATGGGAAGTTGGCACATTGCTGCCACCATTGTTTAGTGGATGGGAAGTTGGCACATTGCTGCCACCATTGTTTGGCAGGTTATTTCTAGTATGTGAATAAAATAAGTAGGATAAGATAGGCATATGAGAAGAAAATAAGTAGGATAATATAGGCGTATGAGAATAAAATATATAGGATAAGATGAGATTGACGTATGAGAATAAAATAAGTAAGATAAGATGAGATTGACTTATGAGAATAAAATAAATGGGATAAGATGAGATTGACGTATGAGAATAAAATAAGTAGGATAAGATAAGATAGACCTATGAGAATAAAATAAGTAGGATAAGATGAAATAGATGTATGAGAATAAAATAAGGATAATATGAGATAGACATATGATGATAAAATAAGTAGGATAAAATGAGATTTACGTATGAGAATAAAATAAGTAGGATAAGATGAGATAGACGTATGAGAATAAAATAAGTAGGATAATATGAGATTGATGTATGAGAATAAAATAAGTAGGATAAGATGAGCTAGACATATGAGAATAAAATAAGTAGGATAAGATGAGATTGACGTATGAGAATAAAATAAGTGGGATAAGATGAGATTGACGTATGAGAATAAAATAATTGGGATAAGATGAGATTGACGTATGAGAATAAAATAAGTGGGATAAGATGAGATTGACGTATGAGATGTATGAACTGGTTTACCTTGGTAAACATTAAAAAAATAATTGAAAAATTTTATGCTTAAGATATAAAATATTAAATTAACGTAAACCAGGGGTCTCAAACTCAAATCATCCGGGGGTCGTAGGAAGTAGAGTCTGAGTGAGACTGGGTCGCAGGAGGTAAAGTCTGAGTAAAACTGGGCCGCATCAAGTATTCCACAAAAAAGGCGATTGCAATTTCAATAAAGTACAACTTTTACAATGTGCTTTACCTTTATTAATAACAAATTACAACAAAAAGCTTCTCAAAAACTTGGCTTCACTTTCTTCCTCCTACTCCTTGTTGCCAGAGACCTGGCAGCACTATTTCTTACACAGCTGAGCAAGATTTGGCTTGAGTGAGGAAGCAACTTAGACCTCAGTATAGCTTGAAGATGCTCTTCAGTAAGTTTGGCCTTGAACTTCGTCTTTTGGAACAGAGCTTTTCACACAGTTAAGTGCTCCCGAAAAAGGCACATGATCCGTTAGAACAACCTGCAAATCTCAATGAAGGTGGACTGCAATGCTCTCATAAATTGTCCATGCTTTTCTGTTTTTAGAACTTAGAATTGCACTGAAGATCGATCAGCTCCATTTGAAGTGCAAAAATTTTTTTTTTGGGGGGGGGGTGTAATCTTCCACATTAAAGGAGAAAGGGTCAGCAAAAAGTTAAAAAGTGTCTCTGTGTGTTTTGGAGTCTGAGAACATGTGATCTAATTCTTCCTGTAGCTTTGCAATGGCATCAGTATACTTACTACTGAATGGTGTGCCCGAGTCCATGAGTACTTTGCATGTTGGGAAATGGCAGAGGTTTCTCTGAGAACCATAACATACATTTTTAGGCAGAATGCCCTGACATTGTCATAGGCAACACTGACAAGCTACTCCTGGTCTTGTAACTTCTTGTTGAGTACATCCAGCTCCTGAGTTATGTCAACAAGAAAAGCCAAGTCTATGAGCCATTTGAGATCATTTAGCACAGGAACAACCGTAGACAAGAGCATGCCATATTTATGAATTATTGAAAGCGAAGGAAGATTCTAATGTAGGGAGAAGAAATTCTGATTTTTTTTGTAGAAAAGGCCTTTTGGACTAACCCTATTTTGAAAGTGACCAAGCTGACAGGCTTGGAATTTCCCTCACTCATAAACACTAGTGGAAATTTTAATATGGTTTCTGTGTCAGATTGCTACAATTTACACAATTACACCCACTAACTGACTTTTAAAAACTTTTCTCAAAACCGCACTTTGGCCATGTTCGTCTCATACCATTATAATCACGTCTAAATATATACAGACATATAATAAAAATCAGAATTGGACTAGTCAGTGAAATTGGACTGAAACCATCGCGGAGGGGTCACGCTCTGGCCACATTAACACTAAACTTACCTGTTATGAAGAGGGCCCCGAGTTTGAGACCCCTGATGTAAACATTATTCTTGTTATTCGGGATTTATTTTTAATTTGGTCATCAGAAGATCTACTTCGACTTCATTAACATTTGAATAAATATGTGCAGGCGGCTAATGGTATCTTTTAACTGGTTAATCTCCATTAGGTAAACCAGACCCACCTGCTATAAATGTATTGAGCCCTCCACTAGAAGGGCAAACATTGAAGCTTGAATGTCAACCGAACTCTCTTAGTTTGCCAGCTGACCATGGACTAGCATCTGACATAGTATGGCAAGATGATCAAGGACAGTTTGTTGGTATACCAGGAGGAGACAGCAGGGTAAGATCCATTCATGTTTTTACATCAGGTTTAAATATATTAGGTCTGTATGTATACTAAATACCAGCTCTGTATGTATCTTAAATACCGGGTCTGTATGCATACTAAATACTAGATCTGTACATATACTAGTGATAAAGTCTTTTAAAAACAGCTAAAATTCAGTATTTAAAGAATTAATTTTGATTTATTTTACTCTATTGTCAACAAATGGTCAGCCATGATGGTCTCAGGTGCACAGTTAACAATTCTGTTCTATCAGCATTATTTCTTATAAAAAAAATATATTTATAGGAAATATAATTGTCTGATTTGTTCCTCCAAATAACTCTCATTTTTTTGTTGATGTTTTTAATGATGAATTAATTTGTTCAAGACTGTTTCAAAATGGGTTCTATTGTTGTTGACTTGGTTGTGTTTCTTTAAAGGCATCTGAGTTTTATATTTCGACATTGCAGCTTAACATGGATGCTCAAGGTCATCTTGAGTTACGTGGTATTCAACGCACTGACAAAGGACGTAAATTTGCTTGTACGTCGGCGGACAAAACTCCTGGAGTGTCAATTGAACCTTTGGTGTCAAATCGAAGTCCTTTCTATGAAGTGATACCCGAATGTACGTTTTTTTTTTAGATAAATGATTATGTCTCCTTTATCAAAAGCCATTAATTAACTTCTCAAACATTAGCAGGAGGTTTTTTTAGTTTATCTGATCTATCACACAATAATAGCAAGCAGAAATTTTAATAGTGGCCCTATTTGTGTAACAACCAAATGTGTTCACTTTAAATGGTAAGATATGTAAATATTATTTTTTATGCTAGTTAGGCATGAGAATTCCTTATGACATTCTTTGCAGAAATAAATCATTATTTTTCTGTGTGATAAATTATGTTGGTAGATTTGTGGTGTAATAGAAGCTTGTCAGCCTCACAACCAGGAAGTTTGGGTTCAAATGTCCAGGATAGCCACAAGCTTGAGGCATGTAAATGATTTGATAAGAATTAACAAGTTGGCTATTCTTGGGCAATAGGAAAATTGGACAGAGCACTGTTAAGAAAATGCATCAGTAAACATGGAAACATTGTGTACAAATAATTATTGTCAAATATCAGAGTTCAGAATTTAATTGATTTAATTCTTTGGTTGAATGTTATAAAATAAATGGTAAATCTTAACATAGTCCCAACAAAACTTTACTTTTTGCTAGGGATATTAACAAAATTATCTTTCCATTATGTATTAGTTGAAATGTGATCTAAGCGTTGGTTGACCAAGATGCCCGCTATAGTTATATGGATGAGACGGAAGAAGGCTATCTGATAGGTTCAGTGAACCTCTTCGGGATATTGAACAAAATAACTCATCCCTGGTCTCATCTCATTTCAATAGAGGTGAACACAAGGGCACAGATGTATTTATTACAGCTCTAATTTCTTGCACCGATACACCAGGAAGAGTGAAGAATAAATACTATTTAAGAGAAATCTTTTCTGAAATGTATAATGTTTTTTTGTCAATTCTGAATTTTCAGTCAAACCCCTGGTTAGTGACATGGTCTTGACACCACCATTTGAAAACGATGCCAAGATAATGAAAAAGGTCTCGGAGGATCTCAATTACAAGTGTGACATTTCCTGTTTACCAGCTTGTGATGTCCAGTGGACTTATAAATCGTATACAGCCCTGGGGTCAGTTGTGTTAACATAAATTAATTAAGCTGGTGTGTAATGTTACTATTTGCATGACTTTCCAAATAACTCAAATTGTTTCTGATGTTTTGTCAGGTTTGAGCCAGTTCCAAATCTTGAGGATGCCAAGATATTAAAAAAGTCAGTAACTCGTAATGATGAAGGAACGTATCGTTGTAAATCATCAAACAAACATGGAGAAGTTCATAAAGATTTCGAACTACAAGTACTGTGTAAGTTGAGATTATAGAAATTTTCTTTATACAAGTTATCTACACATAACATTTTATATATGAAATGGAGTCTGAAAATATTTACAATCTACTTTGATGTTGATCTTTGAATATGCATTTCAACCAGTGCTTTTGAAATATTTGAGATTTAAATACTTGTATGCTGTGTCCCAGAAATGTATCCAACTTTAAAAAAAAAATATTTCAGGGGAATTTTCAGAGTGGTTGGGTTATGAACTGGTCATAGGAGATTTGAATAATTTCCTCCAGGTAGGCCTGCATCACACAGGTTAAAGTCTAATGTACACTTTACAGGATGTCTTTACACCACCAGCAACTTTAAATATTTATAATAAATTTTGGCACACGCTTCGGCCATTGTATTATGGGTGGTCAGGTTATGATTGAGTTATACACATTTTTGGCTTTTCTAGTGTTTAAAAATATAGTTTTGGGGTTGAAAGGGGGGGGGGGGGGCTGCTTATAAATGAATGAGCTTAAGAATGGGTTATTCATTGTAATAAGTGTCTGTGTCTCATAAGATAGGAAAAATTTAAAACTGCTGTACTACTACAACGTCATTGAGTTTAGTTTACTGTAAATTGATCCAATAGAAATGAGCAAGTTCAACTGGGACAAAATTCAGGGTGACTAAAATTACAACCTTCGATGTATATTGAAAAGTGTGTCTGGAAAAGATGAGACTTGCTGATGATGTCACTTCCTGTTGATCTTTGACTATACTCTCAGTTGTTGATGACATTTATGTGAATTAATTATTGTTTACATGGTTTTGATGGCAGTAGCTAGATGTATCATATCACATGTTTGAGTTTCTCAACATTTTTCTCTTATTTCAGACATAGAGCCACCTAAAGTGAGCATCAACAATGAATTAAAAGACAGTGGAAATGTACAAGAGAATATAACTGCTACACTGCAATGTACTTTTGACTCTAATCCTGCACCTACTATAAGGTGATTGGTTTACAAACCTTTTAGACAAAAAAAAAGAAATAAGCAAGTCCTATAATAAATGATTCTTAATTTTAATTTTACTTAAAAAGGTTTATTAAAAATCTTTGCAAATAGAATTATGAAGATATAGTGAATTTTTATTACCAATTTATTTAACAATTGATTAAAACAGAGATATTTAACCAATGCATAATGTACACAAAAAGAGTACTCTCCTGATTAACACATTTGAAAATAAAAGAATTGAGTATGGCCTGGCTGTGTGGTTTATCAATCCTTAGAAATATATTATGTAATGAGTTATATGTTTTTAATGAGTTGTGGACATTAGTGTTACTTAATGTGTCAATTAGGGCATTGACATATTAATTTGTTAAATATGAATTTTAAGATCTAGTATGTAATGAACTGAATTGAGATATAAAGTGTTACTATCTGATTTATACAGTGTCTGAGATATAAAGCGTTACTATCTGATTTATACAGTGTCTGAGATATAAAGCGTTACTATCTGATTTATACAAAGTCCAACAAGATTTGAACATGTTTTAATAAAATATTTGTTGTTTAGTTGGAAGTCTCCTACAGGAGCCGCTGTATTCCATGAAGTTGGCCCCAATCCAAAGATAGTTTTGCCAGAACGTCTGTACACAAGCAAGTACACTTTCAGTCCTCAGTGTCAAGACAGTGGAGTGTATTCTTGTGAAGCAAATGCTGATAGTATTTCTGTAGAGGGCAGAGCGAATATTATTGTTATGTGTAAGTATATTGTAGATATGTTACTCATCAATTATATCTAAGTTTAATTATGCTTCAGTATTGAAATAACATGTTACCTGATGCCTTCATAATTAAATCTCTCTCCAATCTTTGTGACACCTTTTTAAAAAACGAAGGGACATAAGACATGAAGGGAGATAAGGCATGAAGGGAGATAAGGCATGAAGGGAGATAAGGCATGAAGGGAGATAAGACATGAAGGGACGTAAGACATGAAGAGAGATAAAGACATATGGGACATAAGACTTGAAGTGGCATAAGACATGTTGGTAGATAAACACGAAGGGACACAGTAACACGAAGAGAGACAAGACATTCATCCATTTGATACTATTGCGACCAAATGCCACATAACCACCTTGCTGATAACGCGACAGAATGCGCCATCACACCTAGCAACATACATATAACACACGGTATCGCGAGAAGCATTGTTGCCCCCGAATAGCTTTGTGATTATAAAGAAGTGAGAATACAGCAGCTTCTGTTAAAACAACCCAATGTTTCTACCATTTATGGTTTGAAGGCTGCGTGGTGTTCAAGTCGGTCTGAGCTTAGGGAATTTGTGAATGGGATTTTACCAGAATATTTTGCCATGGCGTTTCCGTTTTTATTTGACTTTTTTCTGCCCCCACTTCTAATTATTCAACAGATAATAATTCAGATTATGAAGATGAGTCAGACATTGATACTGATCAAAATGGATTGAATTTAGTCTGAATCTGAAAATAATACCGATGATAGCGATCAAGACACTGTCACTGATTCTTAGTCAGACAATTTGACCAGTTTAACTGATATGATGGAGATATTAAGTGAGATAAAAGGTGGCATCCATATCCTTCCTATTGAATGCAGTCCAATAAAAAACTTCAAACTGTTTGTGACTGATGCCATGGTGGAACTTGTTGTGGTGGAGACCAACAGATATGCTGAGCAACAGCAGACTGCTAGGGGCAAAAAGACATCCAGTGGAAGGCTGTTACTAATGAGGATACGTACAAATTTGTATCTATAAATATTCTGTTTTGGTCACATAAATTGCCCACAACTAAATTGGCCCAGTGACAGACTTTGGAGGGTTCCTGCAGTTGCAGTTGTTAGGGGCTCACCCAGTAGCAGACTTTGGAGGGTTCCTACAGTTACAGTTGTTATAAGGCTCACCTAGTAGCAGACTTTGGAGGGTTCCTGCAGTTACAGTTGTTATAAGGCTCACCTAGTAGCAGACTTTGGAGGGTTCCTGCAGTTACAGTTGTTATAAGGCTCACCTAGTAGCAGACTTTGGAGGGTTCCTGCAGTTACAGTTGTTATAAGGCTCACCTAGTAGCAGACTTTGGAGGGTTCCTGCAGTTACAGTTGTTATAAGGCTCACCTAGTAGCAGACTTTGGAGGGTTCCTGCAGTTACAGTTGTTATAAGGCTCACCTAGTAGCAGACTTTGGAGGGTTCCTGCAGTTACAGTTGTTATAAGGCTCACCTAGTAGCAGACTTTGGAGGGTTCCTACAGTTGCAGTTGTTATAAGGCTCACCCAATATGAAAAAATATCAGAAAGTATTTTCATATCACCAACAGAGAAAACATTCCGTCCAAGGATAGTATGAACTATGATCCCCTACACAAAGTGAGACCACTACTAGACCATACTAGGAATGTGTGCCAACCAGTGTATTAACTGCAACGACAGCTGTCTGTAGATGAGGCAATGGTTGGTTTGCGTGGACGATTATCATTCAAGCAGTACTTGAGCAACAAGTCAACGCCATGGGGCATCAGAATTTGGTGCTGCCCAGAAGCCAAAACCGGTTATATTCTTAACTTTCAAAACCGGTTATATTCTTAACTTTCAAATCCGGTTATATTCTTAACTTTCAAAACCGGTTATATTCTTAACTTTCAAAACGGGTTATATTCTTAACTTTCAAAACCGGTTATATTCTTAACTTTCAAAACCGGTTATATTCTTAACTTTCAAAACCGGTTATATTCTTAACTTTCAAAACCGGTTATATTCTTAACTTTCAAAATGGTTATATTCTTAACTTTCAAAACCGGTTGTATTCTTAACTTTCAAAACCGGTTGTATTCTTAACTTTCAAACCCGGTTATATTCTTAACTTTCAAAACGGGTTATATTCTAAACTTTCAAAACCGGTTATATTCTTAACTTTCAAAACCGGTTATATTCTTAACTTTCAAGTTTATAGTGGCAAAATTAAAAATATAATGTAGTTATGTCTATGATGGAACCACACTTGGATAGCTACAATCAAGTGTTCTTCCACAATTTCTATTCCTCTCCAAAACTCGCAGAGGACCTCTCATTGCTGAAAAACAACCACCACACACATAGACACAACCATCACAACCACCACACAACCATCACAATCACCACACTTAGACACAACCATCACAACCACCACACAACCATCACAATCACCACACATAGACACAACCATCACAACCACTACACATACACACAACCATCACAGCCATCACAACCAACACGTATACACTGGATAAGCTTCCTAATCCTAAATTAGTTCAATGCAAATATCAAGTTATGCAGCGCTTAGCAAATTTTTACATATATATTTAAAATGATTAATGTTTATTTTCCATCATTTTGCTGTCATTTTAAAATGTACCAACCTTCCAGTTGTTTTATAATGTCATCTGTAAGGCAATAATCTTTGATTGATATTTGCTTGTTAGGTTTAATCTACCATATCACTGTAAGATTTAATCTACCATATCACTGTAAGATTTAATCTACCATATCACTGTAAGGTTTAATCTACCATATCACTGTAAGATTTAATCTACCATATCACTGTAAGATTTAATCTACCATATCACTGTAAGATTTAATCTACCATATCACTGTAAGATTAAATCTACCATGTCACTGAAAGATTTAATCTACCATATCACTGTAATGTTTAATCTACCATATCACTGTGAGATTTAATCTACCATATCACTGTAAGATTTAATCTACCATATCACTGTAAGATTTAATCTACCATATCACTGTAAGATTTAATCTACCAAATCACTGTAAGATTTAATCTACCAAATCACTGTAAGATTTAATCTACCATATCACTGTAAGATTTAATCTACCATATCACTGTAAGGTATAGTCTACCATATTACTGTAAGATTTAATCTACCATATTACTGTAAGATTTAATCTACCATATCACTGTAAGATTTAATCTACCATATCACTGTATTAGCTTCTATTTCTAACATCATTATCATTTGAATTTCCCTCTATTTGTTCCAGGTAAACCAAGGAGTGCTGACGTTGATGGACTAAAGAAAGAATATGTCTGGGAAATTCCTCAAACGCTCAAATTTTCTTTTGTCATATTAGCCAGGCCAGAACCAGATGTTATCAGGATTACGTCCTCTGTTGGTGGGAAGTAAGTTTATTGATTAGATTTAAAGGCACTGATGGTGGCTAGGACATAGCTTGAATTGGCAGAATGGAAAGAAAATAATTTTCGCTATTGAGTTTACTTAGAAATGACTTATAATATTTACAACAATATTTAAGGCTGTTCAGAGATGGAAATATTTTCCAAGTAATTGTAACATTGAGCACAGTAAAGTTTGCTATGTAAATCTAACATTGACACTTGCTATGTAAATCTAACATTGACACTTGCTATGTAAATCTAACATTGACACTTACTATGTATGTTTAGCCCATGAAATTTCCTATTAAAAAACATGTAAATTCAACATCACCTGAAATAATTAAAAGTATTTAATTTAAGATATAAATTATTTTGATGATCTTTTTCCAGACCTCGAATAGAAGAATTATCAAAAGATTTAGCCATAACCAAAGAGAGCAAATACAATGGGAAAGATTATCTAACAAAGTTCACATTTGAAAGCAAAAGACCATTGGACCAGAATGATATGGACAGAATCTTTATAATGACATTTCAATCATCTGAGTTTACCACCAACCTAAATTTTACAATAAGACCAAGAGGTAAAGTTAATGTGCCTTTAATCCACCTTTGAATATCATTCTGTTCACAGCCCTCCATACTTCTCAAATGCTTGTTAATTGTATATGCTCATCATGGCACCTAGTAACCTAACTCCCATACAACATGACTGCTATAGTTTACTGCTACGCTCACAAGAATGTCACTTTGGTTACCAATTGCTAATTATAAAATTGTTGGACTGCGATAAAGCTTTAAAATAGATTAAATAGACATGAACAATATGTGTCAATATAACAATATATGTTAAGCTTTAATATTAATTTTACATTATACATAAGCAAATGTTTCGGCACATGCCTTCATCAGTACAACAACAAGACAAATAAGTATAAATCAAATTTACATAATATATATATATAGATATACCCTAACTAAAAAAAGAAAAAAAAATAGGAGTGGGCGAAAAAAAACAAACAGAAAAAATAAAGAAGAATGGAAAGGAAGTGATTTGAAGTAAAATTGTAAAAGCCCAATCAGGAAAAAGACATGGCAGTTACGTAAAATTGTGGATTTGGTTTATCCCGTATGGAGTCAATGTATCTTGTTATTAATTTATTCTCCATATAGATCCTATCCGGTGTGTTACTATTATACAGTATCCCAGTAACTGCGATGCCTAAAATTCCATCATGTTTAGTGCTATTGAAATGATTGGAGACCAGACAGAGAGCCTGTTTATTAATGTCATAGA
Organism: Omphiscola glabra; assembly: GCA_964017045.1. Classification (NCBI taxonomy): domain Eukaryota; kingdom Metazoa; phylum Mollusca; class Gastropoda; family Lymnaeidae; genus Omphiscola; species Omphiscola glabra. The sequence goes on along the minus strand of OZ024807.1, from coordinate 3,184,443 downwards.
GGTGTTCTCTAAACCGGTCTCCAAGACGACGACCTGTCTCTCCTATGTATAATTTACAGCACTTTTTACAAAGGATGGTGTAAATCAAGTTGCGACTTGTGCAGTTAAAGCCACCTTTTATTCTGAATATTTTGACAGCTGCTATATATTCTATAAGAGAACAGACAGTCTCAGTTTCTTATTAAATTCATCGTCCCATCCTCAATCATGTAAAAACTCCATCCCCTTTCTCAGTTGCTGAGACATATGCCAGTCAACTGTAATCAGACCATCAATAACATATGCCAGTCAACTGTAATCAGACCATCAATAACATATGCCAGTCAACTGTAATCAGACCATCAATAACATATGCCAGTCAACTGTAATCAGACCATCAATAACATATGCCAGTCAACTGTAATCAGACCATCAATAACAAATGCCAGTCAACTGTAATCAGACCAGTAATAACATATGCCAGTCAACTGTAATCAGACCATCAATAACAAATGCCAGTAAACTGTAATCAGACCAGTAATAACATATGCCAGTCAACTGTAATCAGACCAGCAATAACAAATGCCAGTCAACTGTAATCAGACCAGTAATAACAGAATGCCAGTCAACTGTAATCAGACCAGCAATAACATATGTCAGTCAAATGTAATCAGACCATCAATAACATATGCCAGTCAACTGTAATCAGACCATCAATAACATATGCCAGTCAACTGTAATCAGACCAGTAATAACATATGCCAGTCAACTGTAATCAGACCAGCAATAACATGTCAGTCAACTGTAATCAGACCAGCAATAACATATGTCAGTCAACTGTAATCAGACCATCAATAACATATGCCAGTCAACTGTAATCAGACCAGTAATAACATATGCCAGTCAACTGTAATCAGACCATCAATAACATATGCCAGTCAACTGTAATCAGACCATCAATAACATATGCCAGTCAACTGTAATCAGACCATCAATAACATATGCCAGTCAACTGTAATCAGACCAGTAATAACATATTCCAGTCAACTGTAATCAGACCATCAATAACATATGCCAGTCAACTGTAATCAGACCATCAATAACATATGCCAGTCAACTGTAATCAGACCAGTAATAACAAATGCCAGTCAACTGTAATCAGACCAGCAATAACGTATGCCAGTCAACTGTAATCAGACCAGCAATAACATGTCAGTCAACTGTAATCAGACCAGCAATAACATATGTCAGTCAACTGTAATCAGACCAGCAATAACATATGTCAGTCAACTGTAATCAGACCAGTAATAACAAATATCAGTGAAACTTGGACCCCAACAAAAACGCATGGGAAAGAAATGTTCTCCGGAAAATATCTAGAAAATATTTATTTATTAAATGTAAAGAAAAGCAACAGAAATAGCAATACTTGTAATCATTTGGCCACAAATTTAGTGAAATCATTTTATTACAGTGTCTTTGTCTTTAGTCCCATTTCAGGTGAGTTAGAGATAGGCTTGTGTTAGAGACAGGCTTGTGTTAGAGACATGCTTGTGTTAGAGATATACTTGTGTTAGAGACAGGCTTGTGTTAGAGACAGGCTTGTGTTAGAGACAGGCTTGTGTTAGAGATATGCTTGTGTTAGAGACAGGCTTGTGTTAGAGACAGGCTTGTGTTAGAGACAGGCTTGTGTTAGAGACAGGCTTGTGTTAGAGATAGGCTTGTGATAGAGACAGGCTTGTGTTAGAGACAGGCTTGTGTTAGAGACAGGCTTGTGTTAGAGATAGGCTTGTGATAGAGACCGGCTTGTGTTAGAGACAGGCTTGTGATAGAGATAGGCTTGTGATAGAGATAGGCTTGTGTTAGAGATAGGCTTGAGTTAGAGGCAGGCTTGTGTTAGAGACAGGCTTGAGTTAGAGATAGGCTTGTGATAGAGATAGGCTTGTGCTAGAGACAGGCTTGTGCTAGAGATAGGCTTGTGATAGAGATAGGCTTGTGTTAGAGACAGGCTTATGTTAGAGACAGGCTTGTGCTAGAGACAGGCTTGTGTTAGAGATAGGCTTGTGTTAGAGATAGGCTTGTGTTAGAGACAGGCTTGTGTTAGAGATAGGCTTGTGTTAGAGATAGGTTTGTGCTAGAGACAGGCTTGTGTTAGAGATAGGCTTGTGTTAGAGATAGGCTTGTGTTAGAGATAGGCTTGTGTTAGAGACAGGCTTGTGTTAGAGATATGCTTGTGTTAGAGATAGGCTTGTGTTAGAGATAGGCTTGTGTTAGAGATAGGCTTGTGCTAGAGATAGGCTTGAGTTAGAGATAGGCTTGTGTTAGAGATAGGCTTGTGTTAGAGATAGGCTTGTGCTAGAGATAGGCTTGAGTTAGAGATAGGCTTGTGTTAGAGATAGGCTTGAGTTAGAGACAGGCTTGTGTTAGAGATAGGCTTGTGTTAGAGATAGGCTTGTGCTAGAGATAGGCTTGAGTTAGAGATAGGCTTGTGTTAGAGATAGGCTTGTGTTAGAGATAGGCTTGAGTTAGAGATAGGCTTGTGCTAGAGACAGGCTTGTGTTAGAGATAGGCTTGTGTTAGAGATAGGTTTGTGCTAGAGACATGCTTGTGTTAGAGATAGGCTTGTGTTAGAGACAGGCTTGTGCTAGAGATAGGCTTGTGTTAGAGACAGGCTTGTGTTAGAGATAGGCTTGTGTTAGAGATAGGCTTGTGCTAGAGATAGGCTTGTGTTAGAGACAGGCTTGAGTTAGAGATAGGCTTGTGTTAGAGACAGGCTTGTGTTAGAGATAGGCTTGTGTTAGAGACATGCTTGAGTTAGAGATAGGCTTGTGTTAGAGACAGGCTTGTGCTAGAGATAGGCTTGAGTTAGAGACATGCTTGAGTTAGAGATAGGCTTGTGTTAGAGACAGGCTTGTGTTAGAGATAGGCTTGTGATAGAGATAGGCTTGTGTTAGAGATAGGCTTGTGATAGAGATAGGCTTGAGTTAGAGGTAGGCTTGTGATAGAGACAGGCTTGTGTTAGAGATAGGCTTGTGTTAGAGATAGGCTTGGGTTAGAGATAGGCTTGTGTTAGAGATAGGCTTGAGTTAGAGATAGGCTTGTGTTAGAGATAGGCTTGAGTTAGAGATAGGCTTGTGTTAGAGATAGGCTTGAGTTATAGGTAGGCTTGTGATAGAGACAGGCTTGTGTTAGAGATAGGCTTGTGTTAGAGATAGGCTTGAGTTAGAGATAGGCTTGTGTTAGAGATAGGCTTGAGTTAGAGGTAGGCTTGTGATAGAGACAGGCTTGTGTTAGAGATAGGCTTGTGTTAGAGATAGGCTTGAGTTAGAGGTAGGCTTGTGTTAGAGACAGGCTTGTGTTAGAGACAGGCTTGTGTTAGAGACAGGCTTGTGTTAGAGGTAGGCTTGTGTTAGAGACAGGCTTGTGTTAGAGACAGGCTTGTGTTAGAGACAGGTTTGTGTTAGAGATAGGCTTGTGTTAGAGATAGGCTTGTGTTAGAGATAGGCTTGTGTGACTTTTTATATATAAATATCACATCAATTCATCTTTAGTAAAAAAAAAACTTCAATTTTTTGAACTATTGAATCTTGTTTTCTTCCAGGTCCACCTCATGCTGCCACCAACCTGACGTCAGTAGAGGCCAGACATGACTCGGTCAAGTTGTTCTGGTTTCCTGGTTTTAATGGAGGGGAAATGCAAACATTCTCTGTAGAGTTACGTCCCTTTAGTCCAACAGTATGTCATTTATATACCATCTCTGTAGAGTTATGTCCCTTAAGTCCAATGTTTCCCAATCATTTCTATACTTAGCACCTCACTACAAAATATTGGATTAGTCTTATTTTACTAAGTTTCACCATCAACCCCCACTCTTCACCCCTACCAAGTAATAATTTCTTTTTGCAAATTGAAAATGATGTTTTTGTAATTTATTTATTGAATTGCAAAGAGAAATGTAGAACTTAGAAAATAAACTTGTGACTTATTAAAAGAAAGAAAATGTTCAAAGTAATATTTCAAAATATATTTTCAGTTATATCAAAAATTTCAAAATATATTTTCAGTTATATTAAATATATAAAAATATATTTTCAGCTATATCAAAAATTTAAAAATATATTTTCTGTTATATCAAAAATTTCAAAATATGTTCTCTTGTTATATAAAAAATTACAAGATATATTTACGGTTATATTCATCATCATCATCATCATCAGGTCCTGTAGTCATTCGACTGTTGGGGCGCCACAGATGACATGTACACTATTCTTCTCCATTCCTCTCGGTCTTCTGCCCTACGCAGTTATATTAATATTAGTAATTAAAAAAATATTTTCTGTTATATAAAAAATTCAAAGATTATATCTTCCCTTACTCTTGTAACTTCTTTTCTTTGCACGCCTGAAATGAGCAACCCAGGTTAACCTGCTTCAGTGAAACGATTTCACAGTTATTTTATATTCTCTTAGAGTTATGTCCCTATAGTTCAGCAGTTTTAAGGAGTAAATGCAGCCTCCATTATATTTTCTAATACTCACCTATTACTCATCCAAACTGAAGGATCTAGCTAAAAATTATATTTTCTAATTAATTTCAAGATAAGTAAAATTTATCACAAATATATAAATGAGACATTCAACTGATCTTTCATCCCCCTCCCCTCAGTTGAATTCCTTTACATTTATAGCAGTTGTGATGGTGATGGTTGTGGGTGAGGCTAGTGGCCTTCAGAAATTAAAATGAAATATAGAAAGACAGACACAAGAAAATAATTATTTGGAATTTCTTTTTTTTAATTTTGTACAAAAATAAAGTCTACACCATTAATAATTCAACAAGCAAATAAACCAACTGATGACAACATTTCATGAGTTTTATATTAACCCTTTGATTTCTTTCAGACTGAGTCCTCGTGGAGGCTTGCACTGTCTGGTGTTAAAGATTTAAACTTAAATAACATGTGGACTGAAGCTGTCCTCACACAACTGAGTGCCAGCACAGATTATGAAATGAGGGTGATTTCTATCAATAGACTTGGTGAAGCCAGGTCTAACATTATTAGGATACACACTACAGGTAGGAAATATCAGTCTAGTGAGATACACACTACAGGTAGGTAATATCAGATTAGTGGAGAACACACTACAGGTAGGACATATCAGATTAGTTGGATATGCACTACAGGTAAGAAATATCAGATTAGTAGGGAACAAACTAAAGATAGGACATATCAGATTAGTGGGTTATGAACTATGCCTAGGTAATATTAGATAAGTGGGATATGAACAATGGGTAGGTAAGATTAGATTAATGGCATAATTTCCACTACATTTTAATATTTTAAAAATTTCATTAATAACGTCTCAAAAAAAGTTTCAAAACCCTTTTAAGGATGAGTTATTTATAGAAACTATTCCCTTTATAAATTTGGCAGTATGTTAAAATAATGAACTTCTCTTCAGCTGCCCCGGAAGAATCTCTGAGTGCAGGTGCCACAGCTGGGATCGTTATAGCTGTCCTTATCATTATCATTCTAGTGGTGGTCATTCTCTACATATTTGTCTTCAGGAAAAGATGGGGTAAGTCTGATCTCTTGGGGGATAACTAGTAAACATTAGTAAGTTACATATGGAGACAAATAGAACATAGTATTTTATGTCCGTAGATAAACATTGAGCACAAGAAAAACATGACAACTTATTGCTGTAACTTAACTTAGTGCTGTAACTTATTGCTGCTGTTGTGGAAATTTATAGTATCTCATTAAACACAGATTAAGCAAGAAAGCTGTTAACATAACCAAACTTAACATGCTTCACTTGAGGAACTATATGAAGAAAAATGTTGTAAAATGAATACATCCCACCCACTTAATCACAGATAACTAGGATCAGCTTGATCAGGGCGAAGTCTTTCTCTTAAAGTTAGAACCGAAAGATAAAAAAATTCTTTTGTTCCCCAGTCTGTACGAAATGACTATATGCTCCCCCAGTGGTTGCCAAGTCTAAATGAGCACTAATCAAGTCATTTTTGTCACTAAAATATTACATTCACCGAGCTATTGCTCTTTAATAGCCCCGGCAAATGTCACTAAAGGAGTTCATTGATATCTACGCTAGAGAAATACTTAAGATGTCTTGTGTTTCAATTGTTAAAATTGTCAAATGTTTTCTTGGTTTAAATTCGTAATTTTTTATGCGCTGAAAATGAATATGTACAATGTAAAAAAAATTAATTTCCATTTATTTAGATAAATAAATAATCTTACCTTAGCTTATGTGGTTTGACCTACGTCATGATGAGCCGTGTAGGGGCAATATGTTAGCCAATGGCCTTGTATGGCAGTCGGGCCAAAATGTGTGGCCATCTGAAAGTTTCATTTTTTCTTCTTTAGTTTGCCCATAATTTTTTTTGTGAAGATTTTGCCAAAATGGCCGTCTGTCTTTTTATTAATCTTTGTGATAAATGTTCAAGGAAAAATAAATACAAAAAGGCAAAGGACAAGATTCTTTGCAAAATTTCAACTCACACTCAAGAACTTAACAGTTATTCGTACTTCACAAATTATTCAACGAAAGTCTTTCAGGCAGAGTAATTTTAAGGAACGACGAAAAACTCAAACAAGGTTTTGCAAGAGTGAAAATAATATGTAGGATGAATGAAAAAAAACATTTCCATTTATTTGGATCAGTAAATTACGGTGCCGTTATCTATAAGTCTTAAACCACAGTTTAAACAATGAGTCCAACAGAAACATTGCAAAATTTCTTATTAAATGGCTCTCTGAAAAACAAAGTTCTCCAGTACATCTAAGCTGTGGTCACACAATCACTTACACTGCAATAGATATGCTTGCTCCAATTATACGTCTATAGTAGAGATTAGACATTACATCTAAGCTGTGGTCACACAATCACTTACACTGCAATACATATGCTTGCTCCAATTATACGTCTATAAAATTGATTAGACATTACATCTAAGCTGTGGTCACACATTCACTTACACTGCAATACATATGCTTGCTCCAATTATACGTCTATAGTAGAGATTAGACATTACATCTAAGCTGTGGTCACACAATCACTTACACTGCAATACATATGCTTGCTCCAATTATACGTCTATAAAATTGATTAGACATTACATCTAAGCTGTGGTCACACAATCACTTACACTGCAATACATATGCTTGCTCCAATTATACGTCTATAAAATTGATTAGACATTACATCTAAGCTGTGGTCACACAATCACTTACACTGCAATACATATGCTTGCTCCAATTATACGTCTATAAAATTGATTAGACATTACAGCTAAGCTGTGGTCACACAATCACTTACACTGCAATACATATGCTTGCTCCAATTATAAGTCTATAGTAGAGATTAGACATTACATCTAAGCTGTGGTCACACAATCACTTACACTGCAATACATATGCTTGCTCCAATTATACGTCTATAGTAGAGATTAGAAATACTTAAGAAATGTGGCCATTGCAGAGTCTTGATAGCCACATATGGCTTACAACAAAAAGCTATTGCCCATAGCAGCATTAGCTGCATGACACTCTGGCTTAATGATATGTTTTTTCTTTCTTTTGTCTTATATTGTAGCTCAACAAAAGAAAACTGGGGACAGCAGGTAGGTCTTCAAACTTTGATGATTGGCTGGTTTTAGATGTCAAACAACTAGGGGGTTTAGGATTGCAAACAATTAAGGTGTTTAGGGATTGGCTGGTTTTAGATATCAAACAACTAAGGGGTTTAGGAATTGGCTGGTTTTAGATGTCAAACAACTAGGGGGTTTATTATTGGCTGGTTTTAGATGTCAAACAACTAGGGGGTTTATTTTTGGCTGGTTTTAGATGTCAAACAACTAGGGGGTTTATTTTTGGCTGGTTTTAGATGTCAAACAACTAGGGGGTTTATTATTGGCTGGTTTTAGATGTCAAACAACTAGGGGGTTTATTATTGGCTGGTTTTAGATGTCAAACAACTAGGGGGTTTATTATTGGCTGGTTTTAGATGTCAAACAACTAAGGGGTTTAGGGTTGGCTGGAAATGACAATGATTTATGAATGTGCAACTTGATAAATGACAATTTGATGAGTGTTTCTAACACAAAATTGTTTTGTTTTCTTTTCTGATGAAAAATGAATGTAAACAAATTAAATGTTAAATTTTTAAATAGAAAATCAACCAGCTCATAGCCATACTTCCCAGTTGCCTCTCTGCAGGGGGACGTGATTGCTCTATGATTATTTTTTCAGCTTTTTAAAATAGTTTTGAGATTTTTAAAAAAGTTTCCTTTGGAATCAAGGAGTGGTAAATGTGTTTCATATGATTTAGACTGATAATTATGTTTTTATCACGGGCAACAGCGGCTAAAAGAATTTTTTTTACATCTTTGGAATAATCCCAGACATATTGATTTCTGCCATATTGGAAACAAAGGATCTGTCATCTGGTAAAAACAAAAAAAAAAGCCATAAAATTTACCAACCAAAGACAAGTCATCTACGTACATTAGGATTGTCAACAGTCATGGGAAGACATACCAGAACTCTGTTGAAACAAGAAGCCGAGACTCTGTTCACAATTGCTAAACTGCAATAAAGTCATCAACAGTTATTCCCACATCACAATTACTCATCGGAAGTCTTGCTAAAGTCTAAAGACTCATTTTGAGGCACAACAAATTACTCCGAGACTTTCAAGACAGAAAACAACACATGCTCTGGGGAGCAATAAGAACAAATGTCCATATATTTGGATCAACAAAAGTATTTTATAGTATCTTATGTAGCAGGGGTCAGAGGTCAGAGAAAACAACACATGCTGTGGGGAGCAATAAAAACAAATGTCCATATATTTGGATCAACAAAAGTATTTTATAGTATCTTATGTAGCAGGGGTCAGAGGTCAGACAGAAAACAACACATGCTGTGGGGAGCAATAAAAACAAATGTCCATATATTTGGATCAACAAAAGTATTTTATAGTATCTTATGTAGCAGGGGTCAGAGGTCAGAGCATATTAATTGCATATTAACATGAATGAAACAAGTGGGTTAAGGGCATGTGGTCTTTTGGTATTTGCGGATCATATGACAGCCATGATAAACACATGATCACATGACAGCCATGATAAACACATGATCACATGACGGCCATGATAAACACATGATCACATGGCACTCATGATAAACACATGATCACATGACAGCCATGATAAACACATGATCACATGACGGCCATGATAAACACATGATCACATGACACTCATGATAAACACATCATTGGTGTCTTTATGTTTCAAGTGTTAAAACTGCCTCGTCTCTAGCACTTCAAGCTCAAAAATGCCGGCAAGAATCAACACATTCCTCAACAGCTTTAAAAGGACTGACCCCAAGCCAGCAAACGGTGCAGGTAACATAATTCTATTTAACTTAGACAACTGCTCCTGGTTTTTTTGTCATGGATCGAATGAACATATGATGGGAGGGAACCTTGTTTATACTAAATACAATGTGGAAATAAAATCTTTAAAAAGTTTTAATGAAAAGAAATAAATTATAAAATGAAATTACGGGCACAAACAGACATGTCACATGTCAGATATGACATATTTAAAAAAATGAAATGCTTGACATGAAATATTTATAAAAGAAATGACGGGTTGTGTAATGTGATGTATATGTAGTTGCTGGGTAGGGTATTGTGATGGTTATGTTGTTGATGGATTGTTGATGTATGTTGTTGATCATGTTCTTTGCAGCCAAATCCAGTGATGCACCCAGGCGTACACCAATATATAATCCAAAAAGAATTTTTAAAAAGTAAGAACCTTAATAATCATTAAGCAAATAAATTATTTATGATATTTTTATTTTATATTTTTATTTTATATTTTATTTTATGATATTTTTATTTTATATTTTTATATTATATATTTATTTTGTATTTTTATTTTATGATATTTTTGATTTATGACAGTATTATTTTTGTATATTTTTATTTTATGATATTTTTATTTTATATTTTTATTTTATATTTTATTTTATGATATTTTTATTTTATGATATTTTTATATTATATATTTATTTTATATTTTTATTTTATGATATTTCTATTTTAATCATTGAGTATTGAGTCTAAAACACTTCGGATGTAACAAATATTTTTTACCAGCTTCACAGTTTGTAAAAAAATACAGTGGCTTAATTTAAAATGTAAAAAAAAATTCTTTATATTTGTGAACTATGTGATCTATGCACTAAAGTATTCATTATATTTGTGAACTATGTGATCTATGCACTAAAGTATTCATTATATTTGTGAACTATGTGATCTATGCACTAAAGTATTCATTATATTTGTGAACTATGTGATCTATGCACTAAAGTATTCCTTATATTTGTGAACTATGTGATCTATGCACTAAAGTACTCTTAATATATGTACCTGAAGGCCCAAAACCAACGCAAAGAAAGGAAGTGAATATCCCAACAGGAGACAGTCAGGTAGGACAATTCATGTATATCTGAGTTATGTCCCTTGTGTAATAGAAAGAAAAAAAAAAAAAGAAATACACCTGGTAAAAAAAAAGCTCCTGTATTTTAGTATTTACTAATAGCAATGGTAGTGTGGGAAGATGTGACAACAATGGTAGTGTGGGAAGATGTGACAACAATGGTAGTGTGGGAAGATGTGACAACAATGGTAGTGTGGGTAGATGTGACAACAATGGTAGTGTGGGAAGATGTGACAACAATGGTAGTGTGGGAAGATGTGACAACAATGGTAGTGTGGGAAGATGTGACAACAATGGTAGTGTGGGAAGATGTGACAACAATGGTAGTGTGGGTAGATGTGACAACAATGGTAGTGTGGGAAGATGTGACAACAATGGTAGTGTGGGAAGATGTGACAACAATGGTAGTGTGGGAAGATGTGACAACAATGGTAGTTTGGGAAGATGTGACAACAATGGTAGTGTGGGAAGATGTGACAACAATGGTAGTGTGGGAAGATGTGACAACAATGGTAGTGTGGGAAGATGTGACAACAATGGTAGTGTGGGAAGATGTGACAACAATGGTAGTGTGGGTAGATGTGACAACCATGGTAGTGTGGGAAGATGTGACAACCATGGTAGTGTGGGAAGATGTGACAATGGTAGTGTGGGAAGATGTGACAACAATGGTAGTGTGGGTAGATGTGACAACAATGGTAGTGTGGGAAGATGTGACAACGATGGTAGTGTGGGAAGATGTGATTACGATGGTAGTGTGGGAAGATGTGACAACGATGGTAGTGTGGGAAGATGTGACAACAATGGTAGTGTGTGTACATGTGACAACAATGGTAGTGTGTGTACATGTGACAACAATGGTAGTGTGTGTACATGTGACAACAATGGTAGTGTCAACATCAGTGCATGATGTGCAAGTTTGTTTGTACCAAGGGCATTCTTTACTCTCCTACAGATGATGAAAGTGACGATGGGAACTATGTTAATGACCCTGACCTTGCTGAGGATGCTGAATACATTAATACTGACTTGAGACAACCAGAGCGTGACAGAGGTAAACACATTGAATACATTGTCAGACATTTTGTGATGTTAACGTCAAATACATTGTCAGACATTTTGTGATGTTAACGTCAAATACATTGTCAGACATTTTGTGATGTTAACGTCAAATACATTGTCAGACATTTTGTGATGTTAACGTCAAATACATTGTCAGACATTTTGTGATGTTAACGTCAAATACATTTTCAGACATTTTGTGATGTTAACGTCAAATACATTGTTTGAGATTATTTAAACATGGCTGGTAGCACATTTTCTCTGGCATTGTCACTAACACTGTTGGTGACATATCTTATTTTGAATGATGCCAAAGTCATAACAGTAGGAGACAAAGTCACAGTCGTAACAGTAGGGGACAAAGTCACTGTTGTAACATTAGGGGACAAAGTCACAGTTGTAGCAGTAAGGGACATAGTCAGTGTCGTAACAGTAAGGAACAAAGTCACAGTTGTAACAGTAGGTGACAAAGTCACAGTAGGAGACAAAGTCACAGTCATAACAATAGGAGACAAAGTCAGTCATTAAAGTAGGAGATAAAGTCACGGTCATAAATGTTTCTGGCATCTGACATAGTGAATGATGAAATGTTTCTGTCATCTGACATAGTGAACGATGAAATGTTTCTGTCATCTGACATAGTGAATGATGAAATGTTTCTGTCATCTGACATAGTGCATGACTCCAATAAATCCATGTGTCATTCCTCTATTTTTGTTTTCTTGAAGATGAAGACTATGCCAATGTGTCCTACAGCAACAATGCAGATGGAGATAGGAGACCTGTGCTTGGCAAAGACAAGGTAAATAAAAGAACTGCTCACAATATGGCCATCATTTAAACTTTGATTTGTCAGCATTTGCAAACTTTTTTAATATATCAAATTCTTTTTTCTAATTCAAATGTTTCAAGATTGTGCACATGGGTCTCCCATGTGGGTCCAAGATGGTGCACATGGTTACTCTATGTGGGTCCAAGATGGTGCACATGGTTACTCTGTCTGTCCAATATGGTGCACATGTTTCTCACATGTGGGTCTAAGGTGGTGCACATGGTTCTCACATGTGTGTCCAAGATAATTGGTACAGTTTTGCTTACCAATTGTCCTGATTTCTCAAAACATGTATTTCTGGGAAAAAACATTTTGTCATTTCTTGGAAGTACCTCACATTGCGTGTCTATTAATCCAGTAAAGATCACAGCTTGGGGTCAGTCTTCCTGGAAATGACCTACAGATACTACAGGTCACAGCTTGGGGTTAGTCTTCCTGGAAATGACCTACAAATACTACAGGTCACAGCTTGTGGTCAGTCTTCCTGGAAATGACCTACAGATACTACAGGTCACAGCTTGGGATCAGTCTTCCTGGAAATGACCTACAGATACTACAGGTCACAGCTTGTGGTCAGTCTTCCTGGAAATGACCTACAGATACTACAGGTCACAGCTTGGGGTCAGTCTTACTAGAAATGACCTACAGATACTACAGGTCACAGCTTGGGGTCAGTCTTCCTGGAAATGACCTACAGATACTACAGGTCACAGCTTGGGATCAGTCTTCCTGGAAATGACCTACAGATACTACACATTAACAATATTTGTGGGGACAAATAGTGATTCCGAGACTTTTTCTATTCTTGGTTCCCTTGTTGGAACCAGATTTAAAAGGGCACCTTATGTCAATTTAGAACACGACTTAAGCAATTGATAAAGTGAATTGTTGCAGAATACCGACTAGTAATCACATGCCAACCAGTAACCACATGCCAACCAGCAACCACATGCCAACCAGCAACCACATGCCAACCAGTAACCACATGCCAACCAGCAACCACATGCCAACCAGTAACCACATGGCAACCAGTAACCATATGCCAACCAGTAACCACATGCCAACCAGTAACCACATGCCAACCAGTAACCTTATGCCAACTAGCAACCACATGCCAACCAGTAACCACATGCCAACCAGCAACCACATGCCAACCAGTAACCACATGTCAACCAGTAACCACATTACAAATTAACCGATTGCACAAGATAAGACTTAAGACTTTTCTGGTCTTGAATTGAAAACGTTGTTTAAACAGTTTGTAATATTTTGTGTCTCCCTTGTAAGGAGGCTCCAGCTCCTATCATAAATGGGTCTGTGAGTTCACCTTCGTGCATAACCCTGCAACTCATAGCCTTGTATGTGTCCTTAATTCAGTTAGTTAGCTTTGGGACTTCATAAACAACGTGTCTTTTTGTGTCTATACTTTCATTTATCTTTGGGATTTCAGGTGAAGAAACAAACATAAGAGTTTATAAAAAAAAAATTGGCAGGTAATGGGGATAAAAAAAAATTGGCAGGTAATGGGATAAAAAAAAATTGGCAGGTAATGGGGATAAAAAAAAAATTGGCAGGTAATGGGGATAAAAAAAAAAATTGGCAGGTAATGGGGATAAAAAAAAATTGGCAGGTAATGGGGATAAAAAAAAAATTGGCAGGTAATGGGGATAAAAAAAACAACAACCATAAATATTGTTTTTTTTTTCCTCCACTTTTTTCTTTCAATTACGTAAGTGAAAGAAGTTTTTAAATAATTCAGAAAATCAATTTTCACACCGCTATCAAGATTTAAGAAAACATTTCCATAACCCCTGTGTGTTGCCATCCCCCACTTCCCTGTGTTTTGCCATCCCCCACTTCCCTGTGTGTGACCATCCCTCTTTTCAATGTTAATACTTCACTTCACAGGATGAAAAAGGGCTGGTCTATGTCTCGGTAGACTTCCAAGGTGACAAACCGGGTAAAAAGGAGAAAAAGAAGAAAAAAGACGGGCTGCGCAAAAAGGCAGATTGTGTCAGAGTCGAATACACGGACATTGACTTCCAGAAGACTGAAGAGCTCAGAGAGCAGATGCTGAGGAACTCGGACGACGGGGATTTAGAAAGGGATCCAAACATAGATGATTATGGGGATGAGGCAGCCGAAGACGGCGATGTTAAAAAACCATTAAATATGCCAGAAGCTGCTGTGGGGACTGCGGTATAAGCTGTCATGGGATGTCATAGAAAACCTACAGATAATGCAGTGAGTCCGTTGTAAAGCTCTACAGAGTGCCAGTGTACATATAGTTTTTAAAAAAAATGTTGAATATTAATGAACTGATGTGGAAAGAATGAAATCTCTTCTGTGTTTATATTTAAAACCAGATACCAGTAGTTCATTTGTTTTGTCTTTTATGCTGATTCTGAGATTAAGAAACAAATATTTTAAGTGTCATTTATATATACATATACAAATGTTTTGTTGTGAGATGAAGAAATTGAACAGTGTCTTCATAAATTACTGTACTTACTCCCAACTGTAAATATTGATTTAAAAATCAGCTTTTTTCGCTATGTGTCCTGCATATAGCTGACACTAGTGCCAGATGGCAGACACTAGTGCCGAATGGCAGACACTAGTGCCCTTGGCAGAATTGGCAGCTTATTGGTGTGCTCAAGTACACAACACCAGATATGTCCACAAACATCACCACAGATATGTCCACGAAAGTAAAGTTGACAAATTTTATGGGTTTATTTCTGTAAATAGGTTGTATAATTGGCTCAAGTGAAACCACAAATGAATTCTCTCCCCTCCCCCCTCTGTTTTTAAACCCCCTTCAGCATTCCTTCCCAGCCACGCATTGAAATCAAAACCTTCTAAATATGTTTATATTATTTCTTTCTGTTAGGTGACCAATGATTGGTGACCAATGATTGATTAATTACACATAACAATCTCTGGTTTTAAATCTAGATTGGGCTCTATCATTGCCCCCTCACTGTATGTTTTTCCGTCAATCCCCCACCCCCGGCAATCCAGTCGAATGAATCAAATGTTTGATCTCATTCAGATATATTTCAGTGCCATAAATTGCACGCTGCTGAATCATCAGATTTACTCAAGAGAATGGAAACACCTTTTTTTGGGACAATTTATTTTTTTGTATTTTTATGTGTTTCTTGTTGTGTATAGTGTGAAATTAGGCATTCAAACCAACTTACGGAACCTATTTTTCAACTGAAGACAAAAAATATGATTTTTGGACACTAGATAAATGTATAGCTATTTTTCTTATATCCGCTCATGAAAAATTGATGTAGTTGAATTAATTTTTTTAAATTCATAATGGTATGAATATTTTAAAGTCTTGCAGAGAATATTTGTATTCTTCATAGAATGAGTAGCTGATGCAATGGACTACAAGTCTTGCAATGTCTCTATTCTTCATAGAATGAGTAGCTGATGCAATGGACTACAAGTCTTGCAATGTCTCTATTCTTCATTGAATGAGTAGCTGATGCAATGGACTACAAGTCTTGTATCATGATCAAAGGGAATGCTTGAATATTTACACATGTTCTAAAATTTTTATAAAACAATTTTTCTATGAATACAATGTAATAAATTTATTTTTAAATATTAATACACCCCCCCCCCCCTTTATTTTTCTTAAAGAGCTTATGTTTGCTGCATTTATATTTAATATACAATTAAACTCCCCTTTGATGGCAACACAGACAGAACAATTAATGGCCTTTGTATATCTATACTACAATTCCCCGTGAAGTATAAATGTCATCACAATATTAAAAATGGTTAATGGTTTTATGTATATAACATATATTTCATTGTACATTCTGGGTCAGAAACACTTGGGCAAGCACAATGAAAATATAGTGGTATTGTAGACTATTGGGGGTGTAGTTTATGATCTCATTAGGTACATTTAAAAAAAACCCCGCCATTAATATTGTCATCCATTTCGGTCGTCATCTCCAGGAAAATGAGAGGTTGTGAATTTCTAATGTTTCATAGCTACTTTTCTGTCACAGACTCGGATCATCATGTTGATGTCAATGTCATTGTACATCCAGTTGACAGTTGTTCAAAGATCCATAATTGTGACATCTTTGTTTTGACATGATGTTATTGTTGATATATTTCTAATTCCAGTTTACTCTTTGTGTTGTTCATCATGTCATTTGTGCACCCACTGGGAAAAAAAATAAAATTTATTGTACTACATTCCATATAGCGCAATAATCTCAATGAACAAAATTAGGGAATCAAATATACACATCTACAGGTATTTTATCTACAGATATTTTATCTACAGTTATTTTATCTACAGGTATTTTATCTACAGATATTTTATCTACAGGTATTATATCTACAGGTATTTTATATACAGGTATTTTATCTACAGATATTTTATCTACAGGTATTTTATCTACAGGTATTTTATCTACAGGTATTTTATCTACAGATATTTTATCTACAGGTATTTTATCTACAGGTATTTTATCTACAGGTATTTTATCATTTCTTTCAAAGATCATGTTGATAAATTTTAATGATAGTTTGCTCAAATTTACCTATTTATAAAATATAAGAACACACACAAAGACAAGCAGCAGCTGTCATGTGCCACATCACCTGTTGTGTGCCACATCACCTGTCATGTGCCACATCCCCTGTCGTGTACCACATCTTGTTCCTGCACTGCTGCGCTCAATATGAAAATTGATCGTAAATATTTGATGGACAGCACAGTTTAATAGTTCCAATTTTTCCGTGAATAAATTAAAACACATCAATAAAATACAGATAATGCAGTTATTGTTACTGGCTGACTTTGAAGAAATGTAGACTTCGAAACTATGATATCCTGAATACATACATGAAAACTTGAATATAATGTTTGTCAGTCCAGCAAACTTAAAGCTGATTTCGTATTGTGCGCAAGTGTTCAGTTTCATTAATAATTTAAAAAAAGGGAAACCAACAGAATTCCAACCACAGCCAAAGCCAGAGTGGTCACCCCATGAAGGAATCAACATTTTTCTGCCACACTTTTACCACATTCACTTTTGATTGACCACTGTCTTGGCCTCATTAGGATATGTCCACTCCACTCATACCCCACCCGTCTTAACCGATTGTATTGACGGCCCCTACTGGGAAATAGTGAAGACCAGAGATCTTTGTTCTTGTCACTGCACTGTTGTTATCTCACTAGGCAATCTCACAGTACATTTATCACGTCATAATATATACAGTACATAATTTTATCATTTCCTTGAGATTTTGTCTCTAACATCCCATCATAATTTCCTCAGAGAAACTGGTGAATTCATTAACACAAGTTTCTAAACTAATTTTGTAAAGTTGTTGCGGAATATCTTATGGGTCAGCAGACTCTTTTGTTAAAAGATTTTGTTTGTTTACAAAAATTTTAATGTTTGTCGGCTAGTGCCTTTTAAAGTGGGAGGGAGTTGTCCCTTGATCAATTTAAATGTCTGAAAAGTTTGTTAGTAGGATCATTCAAAACTATGTCAATAGTAGATGTTTTAAAACAAAAGTAAAAAAAACCACCATTAAAAACTATATGAAAGGCTATCATCATACGCTAGAGACCAGTTACTACAGTCTTCCCTCGCCACGTCACACTTCAACTTTCAAGGCTTTTCAAATATAACGAGACTCCAGATAGTGACAAAGATACGGTTATCTGAGTCAATTAATTATACACACCTGTATTACAATTAAAATTACTGTAGGCCTATGTATTCGAGCACACCCAGAAGGTCAAATAATGTTAAAAACCATATTTAGGAGGCCTTGAACAGGTTTTCAACGCTCTAACTACCAAAATATTTGATTTATAAATAAAGAATCCTACTTCGCGGAAAGTAACTTATCACGGTAGAGTCTGGTGATAAACAAGGGACAACTGTATATGTTGAGGCTATCATCATACACTAGAGACCAGTAACTATATGTTGAGGCTATCATCATACACTAGAGACCAGTAACTATATGCTGACACTATCATCATACACTAGAGACCAGTAACTATATGTTGACACTATCATCATACACTAGAGACCAGTAACTATATGCTGACACTATCATCATACACTAGAGACCAGTAACTATATGTTGACACTATCATCATACGCTAGAGACCAGTAACTATATGTTGACACTATCATCATACACTAGAGACCAGTAACTATATGTTGACACTATCATCATACACTAGAGACCAATAACTATATGCTGACACTATCATCATACACTAGAGACCAGTAACTATATGTTGACACTATCATCATACGCTAGAGACCAGTAACTATATGTTGACACTATCATACACTAGAGACCAGTAACTATATGTTGACACTATCATCATACACTAGAGACCAGTAACTATATGTTGACACTATCATCATACACTAGAGACCAGTAACTATATGTTGACACTATCATCATACACTAGAGACCAGTAACTATATGTTGACACTATCATCATACACTAGAGACCAGTAACTATCCAGGGCAAGGGTTTAATAAATCATGTTAGTTTCTGCCAGTGTCACATATAGGTCAAGGTTATGAAACACTTAAAAAGGGACCACCATCCCTACTGTTAAAAAATTTATTATTTGAAACAATGTAAATGTAAATAAATAGGTATTTTTTCTAGCCATATACTGTATATGTACAATATGAAAATAATATTTTTGCAAGTTGAATTTCCATGCCTGAGTATAGAACCAACGTCTTTAATATACAACATTCCTTGTCTTTTTGTTTTTCTATGCAAACAAATAAACCAGGAACTTTTCATTTGGTTTTTTAAATTTTTATATTTGTGCAGTTGTTCATTCTTAAAAGAAATGTTCATAAATTGTGTCTTAAATAAGGAGTATTGTATCTTCTCATAGATTCATTATGAACATTCCGTATTCAGTGTTCAGCTGTCTGGCTTCCACATTGAGATCTGTAGAGTAGAGAGTGTGTCTCTGTGACATTACAGAGTTGTTACACTGTCTGCTGTACTTTGTACCCCCAGACATTCATCTATTTAATTTATAGGAGAAACTGCTGCTTATGTGCAGAAATATGATAATATGAATTGGATTACATATAATCAGAGCCATGGCCTGAATATGACTTGGATTACAATCAAAGTAGAGCATCACTTTTTGTCTATCTTCAAGTTGTCCGATTAAGTCTATTGTCAGATTAAGTCTATTCTCAAGTTGGATTAAGTCTATTCCCAAGTTGTCAGATTAAGTCTATTCTCAAGTTGTCAGATTAAGTCTATTCTCAAGTTGTCAGATTATGTCTATTCTCAAGTTGACAGATTAAGTCTATTCTCAAGTTGTCAGATTAAGTCTATTCTCAAGTTGTCTGATTAAGTCTATTCTCAGGTTGTCAGATTAAGTCTATTCTCAGGTTGTCAGATTAAGTCTATTCTCAAGTTGTCTGATAAGTCTATTCTCAAGTTGTCAGATTAAGTCTATTCTCAAGTTGTCAGATTAAGTATATTCTCAAGTTGTCAGATTAAGTCTTTGCTTATTCTTCATTCAATGTCTGTATGTCTGTTTAAAACTTTTTTTTTTTTTTTTTTTTTTTTTTATACAAACAAAACGAAAAGCCCTCCATTTGGTGGTCAATACAAAGTCAAAGTATATTTTGCCCATTGAGTGTCATCAGGGTCGGCCCCCATGGTTGATGGCGCCGCGGGAACATGGCACCCAGGTAACTGCCGAGTTGCCAGTACCTTCAGAGTTGCCAGTACCTTCAGAGTTGCCAGTACCTTCAGAGTTGCCAGTACCTTCAGAGTTGCCAGTACCTTCAGAGTTGCCAGTACCTTCAGCTCGGCCCAGGGTGCCATTGTGAACAATCAAAATTGTTTTACTGATTTATTTTCATCCAATGGATAATATCTATGGAACTTTTCAAGGTTCAGCCCAGTTATTGCAGCGATCAGAAGTATTATTGACACATAGTGCTGCAACTAGCTACTGGACCTGTGCCGATATCGTCTATAAATTGTTCTACTGTTTGCTGTTAATCAAGTCTCTTCCAATAGGATTTTTCTCTTTGCCTATCCTGCTAATCAGGTCCAGAGTAGTACACGAGTTAACCTTTGACCTAAAAACAATACAGATCAACTCAACGAAATACCTACAGTAGCAGGGCCGGCGCTAGGAGGGGATGGCGAAGTGGGCGACCGCCCGCGTTTTCGGGTCCCCGCGCGTTGCCCTAGTATATTTATAATATACCTAAGCCTACTAATAGTTCCTAATCCAGTCAACACGATATTCGGAGTTAAGTCAAATGGTCTGAAGGTCAGTCTGGCTCCCACAATATCCGTTATGACACGTCCCATTATGACCAGCAAGGCCCCAGTACGACACGCCCCATTATGACCAGCAAGGCCCCAGTACGGCACATCCCATTATGACCAGCAAGGCCCCAGTACGACACGTCCCATTATGACCAGCAAGGCCCCAGTACGACACGACCCATTATGACCAGCAAGGCCCCAGTACGACACGTCCCACTATGACCAGCAAGGCTCCAGTAGGACACATCCCATTATGACCAGCAAGGCTCCAGTACGACACGTCCCATTATGACAGGCAAGGCCCCAGTACGACACGTCCCATTATGACCAGCAAGGCCCCAGTACGACACGTCCCATTATGACAGGCAAGGCTCCAGTACACACGTCCCATTATGACAGGCAAGGCCCCAGTACGACTATAACGTGTCTTAATATCCAATCGGCGGAATATATAACGTCAACGGCCCCGCAAAATTCAATTTGCCCAAGGCCCCGCACCCTCCTTACGCCGGCCCTGCTAGTTATTTCTTCACGTTTTTATCAACAGTCACATGTCGTTAAATGTTGTGCGCCGTCAAAAGTCCACGAGTAGCAGGCAACAACTCGTTTTCAAACCCTTTCAACCTCCCCCTGGTGGTTAATCAAATTCTAAACAGGTTCCCTTTTCCAAGCACAGCCTATAGAAATATTCCGCCTAATTTTATATTCCAATCTGAAAGGGGAAAATAAAGACTGATGAGTCAGACTGGTGGTGTTTAGAAGTAGATCTAGTTTATAATACGAACACTTCAATTCATTTCCTGTCACGTGACGTATTTTTTTCGTTTTTTTGTTGTCTCAATGCATTCAGCGCTTTCATCCATGACCCACTAGTACTCTAGTGGGTCATGTTACGACTCTTGTTTCATCACATCAAACGAATACGGCATGTGGGCGATTTCTCTCTTTCAATCTCTCTCAATGTTTCTATCTCCCCCTTTCTTCGTCCCTCTTCCCCTATCTCTCTATCTCGTTCCCTCTCCCCTTTCTCTCACCCATCTTTTTCTTTCTTTCTCTCGCTCTCCCCTCTCGCTTCCGCTCACTTTCTCTGTCGCTCTAGGTCCGTCTCTTTCAATACACATACCAGTGTGTTCTTTTGTGCGTGGATATGTGTTGTCAAAATAATAAACATAAAAAAATGCAATTACCACTATAGATTACACACCACATATAAATTTGAACCCCCCCTCAAAGAAAATAAGCCCCACCCAATGCCCCCCCCCCCCGCAAACATGAAAATAAGCTGCACCCCCACGGTGATTCACAGCAGTTTCCTGGAATTGCAGATTTCAGTTTCTCTTTTTATGAAACGGAGTCACACTACAGTGGCTGAAGGAGTTTCACATTAAACCATGTTCCTTGCCTAACGCATATTGCTTGAACATTGAAGTAATACAACGTGTCATGGCTCAGTTCCTGAATCTCTAGAAACACTTCAAGATGTTCAGAGAAAAAAAATACTGATAATTATAGACAAGATTGTAGGCCCTACGTCTCGTATATCAATCATCACTTTACAAAATCAACAACAAAACCGTTTACTTCCTAGTTGTGTTTATATCAAAATGTTTGACGCAATGTTGGAACGCCCCCCCCCCCAAACCAAAATTGTCTTAGACCAGCTTTCCACATCTGTGTACCCTTGTCTAAAATTTTCGTAGCAAAGGGGCCCATTGGCTCTATAGCCCCCCTCCCCCCAATGCGCCAATGGTTAAAGTAGGCTACTTATATTTGTGTCGTTAGATTTTTTTGGCGGGGTAGGGGGTGGGGGGGGGTAGGGGGGAATCTGTCTGTGACTCAAGCATGTCAGTTAGAATTTATTGAGCCAAGATTTCACACGCCACACGCACACTGTGCCGAGTCCAGGTGGGACCCACAGTCGTAAAAAGTGAATATAAAAGTTTTATACCAGACCCATGACATTTTTATCAAATTGTTAATAAGACTTATCATACTAGACCCATGCACACTTTGTCTTTTGCTTGCACACGATGGAGCGCATAGGACCATATGCCATGCTTTCTAGGATTAAAAGCTTTACCTAAACTGACTTAACTCAAGGTTGTTTTTTTTTTGGAGGGGGGGGGGGTTCACCTTCACCCACGTAACGTCTACAGCATTATATATAGTCTGCTGAGTGGAGAGCTAACAGTTTCTGTTTCTGTTTAAAATGTGCTCTACTGGAAGCTTTTTTGACAATGATCAGTTGTGCTTTTGTGGATTGAAGGGGAAACTCCATCTTCAGACATCAATGATAAATAGTGTAGTTGTGAACTGAAGGTTTTGGAAATTTTGTCTTCAAACATACATTTCAATTAATGACCAGCTCCTTCCTCTGCTGCATGCTGTTTCTCAATTATAGAAATAATTTATTGCAACAAGTCTTGTCATAATGGGAGCTGTCATACTAGGCATTAGTTTCATGTTATTACATTTAGAAGGTAAGTCTTGAATTAAACCGTTAAAAATAAGTAGTATTTATAAATGTGTTGAGATTTACACAGTTACACTCATTTATTGTGAAACACATTAGTTTAATACAAAGAAAATATCAGCCCCGACTACTCTTAGCAATGTAAAAAAAAGCTTCTACTTCTAATCTGCGCATGTCCTTCGAACTATTCTAAACTCTAAACTGTCACTACCAATACTAACACTATTACGATGGTAAGGCAAAAATTTTGAATTCATACTACATGTATATTAAAATTTCATTTTCCAGCTATTTTATCTCAAGTGACGAGTCAAGTTGTGTCGAAAGAGAATGTAAGTGTCACACTGACTGTCATAATTCCAAATACACAGCAGGCCACCGAAGCAAGTATTATTACAATTAGACATGAAATGAAAGACGCCAAAGAAGATGTTTTATATGTAATTAGAGGATTTACTAATCCCAAACTGCAATTGAAATATATAAATAGAATCACAACAAACCTGGTTGCTGCAGACAGAAAGGTAGAAATGACTCTGTCTAATGTGGCCGCGTCAGATGCTGGGTCCTTTACCTGTTTTGTGGGAACGGGGAATACAGTGATTGGAAACTGTGGCCAGAAACTCATTGTTTTACGTAAGTATCTGAATGTGTTTTTTTAATCAAGAGACAAGATAGAGGTGGGAGGTTAGAGATTATCATTTGCTTATTGTTTACAATATATTAATAATAAGTAATTTTAGATGTATTGCCTAGACTATATTTTAAGTAAGTAACGTTAGATGTAGGGTCTACAATAATTAATTAGCTTTAGATCTAGTGCCCAGAACAAAGGTTCTTAACCAGGGGTGTCAGCACCCTAAATGGGTGTGGCGGTGTTGGAAGACCCAGAATATCACGTTTATTCATTTTAATTGTAATTTTTATTATGGAGTTTTGGTAAAAAATGTTTTAAATTTAAAAAAACAACAGATGGGTCGTGTAACTGCAAAAAAAAAAAGAAGTTAAGAACACCTGTATATATTATGTTATTAATATATCAATTAGTATGTCTAGTGGCTATAATCCCATTTAATAATTTTCTAGGTATGTATGAGTGTATGGCTGTAATGTTGTGTTCAAAAGGGTTGCAAAATAAAATTCCCAGAAGTTGGCACTAATTCGGATGCATCTTTTCTCAAGTAACTTTAGTAGATGGGAAGTTTGCACATTTCTGCCACCAATGTTTAGTAAATGGGAAGTTTGCACATTTCTGCCACCAATGTTTAGTAAATGGGAAGTTTGCACATTTCTGCCACCAATGTTTAGTAAATGGGAAGTTGGCACATTTCTGCCACCAATGTTTAGCAGATGGGAAGTTGGCACATTGCTGCCACCATTGTTTAGTGTATGGGAAGTTGGCACATTTCTGCCACCAATGTTTAGTAAATGGGAAGTTGGCACATTTCTGCCACCAATGTTTAGTAAATGGGAAGTTGGCACATTTCTGCCACCATTGTTTAGTGTATGGGAAGTTGGCACATTGCTGTCACCATTGTTTAGTGGATGGGAAGTTGGCACATTGCTGCCACCATTGTTTAGTGGATGGGAAGTTGGCACATTGCTGCCACCATTGTTTAGTGGATGGGAAGTTGGCACATTGCTGTCACCATTGTTTAGTGGATGGGAAGTTGGCATATTGCTGCCACCATTGTTTGGCAGGTTATTTCTAGTATGTGAATAAAATAAGTAGGATAAGATAGGCATATGAGAATAAAATAAGTAGGATAATATAGGCGTATGAGAATAAAATATATAGGATAAGATGAGATTGACGTATGAGAATAAAATAAGTAAGATAAGATGAGATTGACTTATGAGAATAAAATAAATGGGATAAGATGAGATTGACATATGAGAATAAAATAAGTAGGATAAGATGAGATAGACCTATGAGAATAAAATAAGTAGGATAAGATGAAATAGACGCATGAGAATAAAATAAGTAGGATTAGATGAAATAGACGTATGAGAATAAAATAAGGATATTATGAGATAGAAATATGATGATAAAATAATTAGGATAAAATGAGATTTACGTATGAGAATAAAATAAGTAGGATAAGATGAGATAGACGTATGAGAATAAAATAAGTAGGATAATATGAGATTGACGTATGAGAATAAAATAAGTAGGATAAGATGAGCTAGACATATGAGAATAAAATAAGTAGGATAAGATGAGATTGACGTATGAGAATAAAATAAGTGGGATAAGATGAGATTGACGTATGAGAATAAAATAAGTGGAATAAGATGAGATTGACATATGAGAATAAAATAAGTGGGATAAGATGAGATTGACGTATGAGAATAAAATAAGTGGGATAAGATGAGATTGACGTATTGTTACGACCTGGATCGTTAATTAATTCTGGTCTGGCGGATGGCGACTGTGAGATGTTGTGTTAGGGCAAGATTGTGGGGTCAGAGGTGAAATTGGTTCGTGTTGAGCAATTAGTGTAGCTGGGTGGGGGGTGAACAGACGGAGGGGATAAGAGCTGTGAGCTGGGTAGTGGGGTTAGTTAACAAGAGGTAGACCCAGGAGGTAGTTGACAAGAGTAGAGCCAGAGCCAGTAGTAGAGCCAGGAGTAGTAGAGCCAGAGTAGATCGTTAGAGTTAGTCTAGTCGAGAGTAGTTAGAGAGAATAGAGTTATTATTATCTACATTGATAAATTGACATTGGCTGCGATTAAATCATATAATAAAAGTACTATCATTTTATCTTCATTGGATGCTGTTGTATTGTTCTTTATTGTGAACCTTTGAGTATATTCGTTAACCCTAGACAGCAACGGATGAAACAGTAACAGTAACAGATATGAAGTTGTAACATTTGGGGGCTCGTCTAAAACTGATGTGTTTCATGTAAAAACCTGTTGGAGTCAGTATACAGTTCTGTTTTTGCACCGGAGTTTGCAGCCTGCATTCAAGTACGCCAGAACTTATGTCATTGCTGTGTGGTATCCAGATAGGACTATGTACGTGCCTGTACGTTGTTGCTGATATGTCACCGTACCCTATTGAGTGCTGTACCCTGCTGCTGACGTCTCGTTGTTGATGTACTCCACTGCGATGTAATTCACTACTTTTCAGGTATCCGAATACTGTGAGATGTTTCACTGCAGTCCCCGTATTCGATTCCTGTGACATGTTTCTCTGCTGCTGTACCCCGTTGCTTTGTCGTGAAGTCCTCGAAGTAGACATTATTCAAATTGTCGTGCTGTGACCTTTTACATACTGATGTTCCTGTACCCGAGTCCTGTGACGTGTTCCACTGCTGTTCTTGTACCCGAATCCTGTGTTGTATCCCGTTGTTGCCGTACCCTGCTGGTTGCTGTACCCGGCTGCGGATGTCTCGCTGTTGGTGTACCCCGCTGCTGATGTGTTCCACTGCTACTGTACCCGTGTCTCGCTGTTGCTGTAACCCCGCTGCTGATGTGTTCCACTGCTGCTGTACCCGTGATAAGTGTACCTCACTGCTGATGTGTCCTCTTATTGATGTGCCCGCTGCTGCTGGACACAACCACTACTGTCTTGCTGTCCATTGCAAGCTGGTGCCAGAGACCAAGAACAAGACCGGGTAATTAGTACGAATTATATATAATGTTGTATGGTACCTATTAGTCCTTTTGAATTGGTTAGAATTCTTTTATAGGTACGAGTAATAATTTATATTTATAGCTCTATTATGGAACAGTATTCATCCAATTTTATATTCATATAATTACATTATTTCATTAATAATGGAAACAAGGAGTGGGAAAAATCTATCAGTTCTAGAGTTCAGGGAGGAGGCAGTGGCGATAGGTTTAAAAGATGAAGCTATCGGTCAGTGGGTAGTAAAAAGACTAAGAGAGAGAGAAGAACGGGAACGCGAGAGAGAGAAAGAGGAGAGAGAAGAACGGGAACGGGAACGTGATAGACAGCGAGCCCAAGAACTAGAACAGGTAATGAGAGCGAGGGAAGAACGGGAACGCGTTAGAGAGATGGAAGAACGGGAAATGCTAGATAAGTGGAAAAGGGATCTAATAAAAAAACAAGAGGATGATGTTGCGAGATTGAGAATGGAGGAACAAAGAAGTAAGAGTCGGGAGGTTAGGGAAAGGGGGTATAACGTTGTTAAGGAAAAGGGGAGACCATTAGTGGAAGTAAAGGGGAATAGACTTAAATGGGGCCGAAATAGCAAGTCATGGGTAAAGCTGTCAGAGAACAAAAATCAAACTGAAAAAGGGGACAAAACTAGGAGGAGAAATGATGAATGTAAATCTTTTCAGTTAGGTATAAGTGAGTATTATTTTAAAGACACAAGGGCAGATAAGCAGGATTTTGTTCAGTTGGATCAATTAGAAACTGGGGAATTGGTTAATGAACCTGGGGAATTGGTTAATGAACCTGGGGAATTGGTTAATGAACCTGGGAGTGTAGTAATAGAAGTTGAGAAGCGTAAAGTTATTTTTTCAGCCAGTGAAAATGAGGAAAATGGGGAAATAACAGAGTTTGTGGAGGAGATCAGTTGTCCCGAGAAATCTCATGCAAACATAACTGAGTGTAGGGACGATGAGTTGTTCGTAGCATCGAGGGAGGAGGTAATATTAGTGGAAGCAGGTGATACACAATTTGAACATGTACAAGTGAATCTTGATAATGTACCAGATATCAATTTTGATGTACAAGATGATGCTTATGATGTAAAGTTTATTAATGAAAATATTATTTGTGATTGTGTACACCTTACTATTTTTGGTGGAGTACAAAATGATGTACAAACTGTAGGTTTTGTTGATGTACAACAGGGATATGTGAATTTTTTACTGGATAACAATTTTGATTATGTGCAAGAGTCACATTTTGATTTTGTGCGGGATGAAGATTTGGATTTTCTTCATGAATATTTTGTGGAAGAGGAAAATTGGAGTTTAGTGGAGGAGGAAAATGCGTGTTTTGATTTTGAAGGTGTTAGAACCTGGGAAAGCCACGGTTGTCACGATGTAGAGATCGTAAACTTGTCAGGTGCAGTCCCACGACTGGGACGTAATGTCAACAAAGTGGAAGTCAATGGGGACGACTTCACATGGAGCTACGAGGGTAGTAGTCCACGCGCTGAATTGAGTAGTGGTTTAGAAGTCACGGGTTGCTCAAGGCCTGAGAACCGTGTTTGTGTAGGGTCTGGTTTGGACTCAGTCGGTCTGGGTGAGAACAGAGGGGTTGGCTTTTATGGAGTCTCCGTGGAGGAGGTGAGTTTTTTCCCTGACGTGGGGTTAGGTGAATACAGAGGGGTTGGCTTTTATGGAGTCTCCGTGGAGGAGGTGAGCTTTTTCCCTGACGTGGGGTTAGTTGAGAGCAGTTTTGGTTTGTTTATGATGTGTAATGATTTGTTTTGTAATGCATTAGTATGTTATATACATGACAAAGTACTTTTGGGAGTTGCTTTGGTGTTAAGCCTTGGAAAAGTATTGTTGTTTGAGCAGGAAATGTTTAGAGGGATGAAAGATTTGCACGCTTTTTGGAAAGCGACTGACAAGAGAGATATCCCGCCCTCTTACAATCATATGAACAGACTGGACAGTTCAGGGCTGTCCACATGACTCCACAGATGATGACATTTTTTTTTCTCTCTAGCAGTCAAGAGTTTGTTTGTTTTTTTTCCTCCCTGTTTCATTTGTTAATTTTTGAATGTGTCCTGTTTTGAATATTATTAAAATCACCTGGACTTGTTGGTAATATCGATGGTGATTATGTACATTTAGTGAGATGTTTTGCCAAGGTTATAGTTTTACATTAACTAATTATAGTATGTTAATGTTGTGAACTGGATTGTTTACATTTGGCATTTGAACTTAGATTTGAGGAGTGAGGCTGATGTTTATAATTGTGTATTACAATTTTGTCATGCCATTTGATTGATATTGATATGACTTTGTTCATTTACTGTAAGATGATTTGACCAGGGAATGTTAGGAACTGGATTTACATATGATGCTTGATCTTAGATTGTAGTGGTAAGACTATTGTTGTGAATTGTGTTTTGCAATGTTCTGATGTCATTTTTGTGTGACATCACTATTGTAAGTGATGTCAACGAAAGGGGGGAGGAATGTTACGACCTGGATCGTTAATTAATTCTGGTCTGGCGGATGGCGACTGTGAGATGTTGTGTTAGGGCAAGATTGTGGGGTCAGAGGTGAAATTGGTTCGTGTTGAGCAATTAGTGTAGCTGGGTGGGGGGTGAACAGACGGAGGGGATAAGAGCTGTGAGCTGGGTAGTGGGGTTAGTTAACAAGAGGTAGACCCAGGAGGTAGTTGACAAGAGTAGAGCCAGAGCCAGTAGTAGAGCCAGGAGTAGTAGAGCCAGAGTAGATCGTTAGAGTTAGTCTAGTCGAGAGTAGTTAGAGAGAATAGAGTTATTATTATCTACATTGATAAATTGACATTGGCTGCGATTAAATCATATAATAAAAGTACTATCATTTTATCTTCATTGGATGCTGTTGTATTGTTCTTTATTGTGAACCTTTGAGTATATTCGTTAACCCTAGACAGCAACGGATGAAACAGTAACAGTAACAGATATGAAGTTGTAACACGTATGAGAATAAAATATGTGGAATAAGATGAGATCGACGTATGAGAATAAAATAAGTGGAATAAGATGAGATTGACGTATGAGAATAAAATAATTGGGATAAGATGACATTGACGTATGAGAATAAAATAAGTGGGATAAGATGAGATTGACGTATGAGATGTATGAACTGGTTTACCTTGGTAAAAATTAAGAAAATAATTGAAAAATTTTATGCTTAAGATATAAAATATTAAATTAACGTAAACCAGGGGTCTCAAACTCAAATCATCCGGGGGTCGTAGGAAGTAGAGTCTGAGTGAGACTGGGTCGCAGGAGGTAAAGTCTGAGTAAAACTCGGCCGCATCAAGTATTCCAAAAAAAGGCGATTGCAATTTCAATAAAGTACAACTTTTACAATGTGCTTTACCTTTATTAATAACAAATAACAACAAAAAGCTTCTCAAAAACTTGGCTTCACTTTCTTCCTCCTACTCCTTGTTGCCAGAGACCTGGCAGCACTACTTCTTACACAGCTGAGCAAGATTTGGCTTGAGTGAGGAAGCAACTTAGACCCTCAGTATAGCTTGAAGATGCTCTTCAGTAAGTTTGGCCTTGAACTTCGTCTTTTGGAACAGAGCTTTTCACACAGTTAAGTTCTCCCGAAAAAGGCACATGATCCGTTAGAACAACCTGCAAATCTCAATGAAGGTGGACTGCA
Organism: Omphiscola glabra; assembly: GCA_964017045.1. Taxonomy (NCBI): domain Eukaryota; kingdom Metazoa; phylum Mollusca; class Gastropoda; family Lymnaeidae; genus Omphiscola; species Omphiscola glabra. The sequence goes on along the minus strand of OZ024807.1, from coordinate 3,153,883 downwards.
ATGCTCTCATAAATTGTCCATGCTTTTCTGTTTTTAGAACTTAGAATTGCACTGAAGATCGATCAGCTCCATTTGAAGTGCAAAAAGTTTTTTTTTTTTTTGGGGGGGGGGGGGGGGGGTGTAATCTTCCACATTAAAGGAGAAAGGGTCAGCAAAAAGTTAAAAAGTGTCTCTGTGTGTTTTGGAGTCTGAGAACATGTGATCTAATTCTTCCTGTAGCTTTGCAATGGCATCAGTATACTTACTACTGAATGGTGTGCCCGAGTCCATGAGTACTTTGCATGTTGGGAAATGGCAGAGGTTTCTCTGAGAACCATAACATACATTTTTAGGCAGAATGCCCTGACATTGTCATAGGCAACACTGACAAGCTACTCCTGGTCTTGTAACTTCTTGTTGAGTACATCCAGCTCCTGAGTTATGTCAACAAGAAAAGCCAAGTCTATGAGCCATTTGAGATCATTTAGCACAGGAACAACCGTAGGCAAGAGCATGCCATATTTATGAATTATTGAAAGCGAAGGAAGATTCTAATGTAGGGAAAAGAAATTCTGATTTTTTTTGTAGAAAAGGCCTTTTGGACTAACCCTATTTTGAAAGTGACCAAGCTGACAGGCTTGGAATTTCCCTCACTCATAAACACTAGTGGAAATTTTAATATGGTTTCTGTGTCAGATTGCTACGATTTACACAATTACACACACTAACTGACTTTTAAAAACTTTTCTCAAAACCGCACTTTGGCCATGTTCGTCTCATACCATTATAATCACGTCTAAATATATACAGACATATAATAAAAATCAGAATTGGACTAGTCAGTGAAATTGGACTGAAACCATCGCGGAGGGGTCACGCTCTGGCCACATTAACACTAAACTTACCTGTTATGAAGAGGGCCCCGAGTTTGAGACCCCTGATGTAAACATTATTCTTGTTATTCGGGATTTATTTTTAATTTGGTCATCAGAAGATCTACTTCGACTTCATTAACATTTGAATAAATATGTGCAGGCGGCTAATGGTATCTTTTAACTGGTTAATCTCCATTAGGTAAACCAGACCCACCTGCTATAAATGTATTGAGCCCTCCACTAGAAGGGCAAACATTGAAGCTTGAATGTCAACCGAACTCTCTTAGTTTGCCAGCTGACCATGGACTAGCATCTGACATAGTATGGCAAGATGATCAAGGACAGTTTGTTGGTATACCAGGAGACAGCAGGGTAAGATCCATTCATGTTTTTACATCAGGTTTAAATATATTAGCTCTGTATGTATACTAAATACTGGGTCTGTATGCATACTAGATCTGTACATATACTAGTGATAAAGTCTTTTAAAAAAGCTAAAATTCAGTTTTCAAAGAATTAATTTTGATTTATTTTACTCTATTGTCAACAAATGGTCAGCCATGATGGTGTCAGGTGCAGAGTTAACAATTCTGTTCTATCAGCATTATTTCTTATAAAAAAAATATATTTATACGAAATATAATTGTCTGATTTGTTCCTCCAAATAACTCTCATTTTTTGGTTGATGTTTTTAATGATGAATTAATTTGTTAAAGACTGTATTTCAAAATGGGTTCAATTGTTGTTGACTTGGTTGTGTTTCTTTAAAGGCATCTGAGTTTTATATTTCGACATTGCAGCTTAACATGGATGCTCAAGGTCATCTTGAGTTACGTGGTATTCAACGCACTGACAAAGGACGTAAATTTGCTTGTACGTCGGCGGACAAAACTCCTGGAGTGTCAATTGAACCTTTGGTGTCAAATCGAAGTCCTTTCTATGAAGTGATACCTGAATGTACGTTTTTTTTTAGATAAATGATTATGTCTCCTTTATCAAAAGCCATTAATTAACTTCTCAAACATTAGCAGGAGGTTTTTTTAGTTGATCTGATCAATCACACAATAATGGCAAGCAGAAATCTTAATAGTGACCCTATTTGTGTAACAACCAAATGTGTTCACTTTAAATGGGAAGATATGTAAATATTATTTTTTATGCTAGTTGGGCATGAGAATTCCTTGTGACATTCTTTGCAGAAATTAATCATTATTTTTCTGTCTGATAAATTTTGTTGGTAGATTTGTGGCGTAAAAGTAGCTTGTCAGCCTCACAATTTGGCTGGTAGATTTGTGGTATAATAGAAGCTTGTCTGCCTCACAACTTGGCTGGTAGATTTGTGGTATAATAGCAGCTTGTCAGCCTCACAACTTGGCTGGTAGATTTGTGGTGTGATAGAAGCTTGTCAGCCTCACAATTTGGCTGGTAGATTTGTGGTGTGATAGTAGCTTGTCAGCCTCACAACTTGGCTGGTAGATTTGTGGTATAATAGTAGCTTGTCAGCCTCACAACTTGGCTGGTAGATTTGTGGTGTGATAGAAGCTTGTCAGCCTCACAATTTGGCTGGTAGATTTGTGGTATAATAGTAGCTTGTCAGCCTCACAACTTGGCTGGTAGATTTGTGGTATAATAGTAGCTTGTCAGCCTCACAACTTGGCTGGTAGATTTGTGGTGTAATAGTAGCTTGTCAGCCTCACAACCAGGAAGTTAGGGTTTATATGTCCAGGATAGCCACAAGCTTGAGGCATGTAAATGATTTGATAAGAATTAACAAGTTGGCTATTCTTGGGCAATAGGAAAATTGGACAGAGCACTGTTAAGAAAATGCATCAGTAAACATGGAAACATTTTGTACAAATAATTATTGTCAAATATCAGAGTTCAGAATTTAATTGATTTAATTCTTTGGTTGAATGTTATAAAATAAATGGTAAATCTTAACATAGTCCCAACAAAACTTTATTTTTTGCTAGGGATATTAACACAATTTTCTTTCCATTATGTATTAGTTGAAATGTGATCTAAGCGTTGGTTGACCAAGATGCCCGCTATAGTTATATGGATGAGACGGAAGAATGCTATCTGATAGTTTCAGTGAACCTCTTCGGGATATTGAACAAAATAAGTCATCCCTTTCTCATCTCATTTTAACAGAGATGAACACAAGGGCACATCAGATGTATATATCACGGCTCTAATTTCTTGCACCGATTCACCAGCAAGTGTGAAAAATAAATTCTATGAGAAATCTTTTCTGAAATGTATAATGTTTTTTTGTCAATTCTGAATTTTCAGTCAAACCCATGGTTAGTGACATGGCCTTGACCCCACCATTTGAAAACGATGCCAAGATAAAGAAAAAGGTCTCGGAGGATCTCAATTACAAGTGTAACATTTCCTGTTTACCAGCTTGTGATGTCCAGTGGACTTATAAATCGTATACCGCCTTGGGGTCAGTTGTGTTAACATAAATTAATTAAGCTGGTGTGTAATGTTAATATTTGTTGAGTAATTTACATGACTTTGAAAATAACTCAAATTGTTTCTGATGTTTTGTCAGGTTTGAGCCAGTTCCAAATCTTGAGGATGCCAAGATATTAAAAAAGTCAGCAGTAACTCGTATTGATGAAGGAACGTATCGTTGTAAAGCATCAAACAAACATGGAGAAGTTCATAAAGATTTCGAACTACAAGTGCTTTGTAAGTTGAGATTATAGAAATTTTCTTTATACAAGTTATCTACAAATAACATTTTATATATGAAATGGAGTCCTAAAATATTTACAATCTACTTTGATGTTGATCTTTGAATATGAATTTCAACCAGTGCTTTTGAAATATTTGAGATTTAAATACTTGTATGCTGTGTCCCAGAAATGTATCCAACTTTTAAAAAAAAATATTTCAGGGGAATTTTCGGGGTGGTTAGGTTATGAATTGGTCATAGGAGATTTGTATAATTTTCTCCAGGTACATCACAGAGGTAAAAGTCTACTTTACACTTTACAGGATTTCTTTACACCACCAGCAACTTTAAATATTTATAAATTTTGGCACATGCTTCGGCCATTGTATTATGGGTGGTCAGGTTATGATTGAGTTATACACATTTTTGGCTTTTCTAGTGTTTAAAAATATCGTTTTGGGGGTGAAAGGGGGAGGGGGCTGCTTATAAATGAATGAACTTAAGAATGGGTTATTCATTGTAATAAGTGTCATAAGATAGGAAAAATTTAAAACTGCTGTACTACTACAACGTCATTGAGTTTAGTTTACTTTAAATTGATCCAATAGAAATGAGCAAGTTCAACTGGGACAAAATTCAGGGTGACTAAAATTACAACCTTCGATGTATATTGAAAAGTGTGTCTGGAAAAGATGAGACTTGCTGATGATGTCACTTCCTGTTGATCTTTGACTATACTCTCAGTTGTTGATGACATTTATGTGAATTAATTATTGTTCACATGGTTTTGATGGCAGTAGCTAGATGTATCATATCACATGTTTGAGTTTCTCAACATTTTTCTATTATTTCAGACATAGAGCCACCTAAAGTGAGCATCAACAATGAATTAAAAGACAGTGGAAATGTACAAGAGAATATATCTGCTACACTGCAATGTACTTTTGACTCTAATCCTGCACCTACTATAAGGTGATTGGTTTACAAACCTTTTAGACAAAAAAAAGAAATAAGCAAGTCCTATAATAAATGATTCTTAATTTTAATTTTACTTAAAAAGGTTTATTAAAAATCTTTGCAAATAGAATTATGAAGATATAGTGAATTTTTATTACCAATTTATTTAACAATTGATTAAAACTGAGATATTTAACCATTGCATAATGTACACAAAAAGAGTACTCTCCTGATTAACACATTTGAAAATAAAATAATTGAGTATGGCCTGGCTGTGTGGTTTATCAATCCTTAGAAATATATTATGTAATGAGTTATATGTTTTTAATGAGTTGTGGACATTAGTGTTACTTAATGTGTCAATTAGGGCATTGACATATTAATTTGTTAAATATGAATTTTAAGATCTAGTATGTAATGAACTGAATTGAGATATAAAGTGTTACTATCTGATTTATACAGTGTCTGAGATATAAAGCGTTATTATCTGATTTATACAAAGTCCAACAAGATTTGAACATGTTTTAATAAAATATTTGTTGTTTAGTTGGAAGTCTCCTACAGGAGCCGCTGTATTCCAAGAAGTTGGCCCCAATCCAAAGATTGTTTTGCCAGAACGTCTGTACACAAGCAAGTACACTTTCAATCCTCAGTGTCAAGACAGTGGAGTGTATTCTTGTGAAGCAAATGCTGATAGTATTTCTGCAGAGGGCAGAGCAAATATCATTGTTATGTGTAGGTATATTGTATATATATTACTTATCAATTATATTTAATTATAATAATGTTCAAATATTGAAATACCATGTTACTTGATGCCTTCATAATTAAATCTCTCTCCAAATCGTTGTGCCACCTTTTTAAGAAATGAAGGGACATAAGACATAAAGGGACATATTGCATAAAGGGTCAAAAGATATCAAAGGACATAAGACATGAAGAGACATAAGACATAAAGGGACATATTGCATAAAGGGTCAAAAGATATCAAAGGACATAAGACATGAAGAGACATAAGACATAAAGGGACATATTGCATAAAGGGTCAAAAGATATCAAAGGACATAAGACATGAAGAGACATAAGACATAAAGGGACATATTGCATAAAGGGTCAAAAGATATCAAAGGACATAAGACATAAAGGGACATATTGCATAAAGGGTCAAAAGATATCAAAGGACATAAGACCTCATTGTCATGTAATTAATGTACCCAATATGAACAATCAAAAAATAATTTAGCAGTCTCCCTCTTCATACACACACATACCCCACCACCCCATATGAAATGGATAAGCTTTCTAACCCTAAAATAGTTCAATAAAATTTTTAGTTTTTTCAGAGCTAAGCAAATGTTTATGTAAATTTTAAATTATTCACCCTTTTTATGTGTTTTCATAATATTTGCTGTATATTTCAATTGCACCAAAATTTCAGATGTTTTACAGTAGTGTTCCCTGTGAGGCATTAACCTTTGATTGACTTTTGCTTGTTATGTTTAATCTACCATATCACTGTAAGATTTAATGTACCATATCACTGTAAGATTTAATCTACCATATCACTGTAAGATTTAATCTACCATATCACTGTATTAGCTTCTATTTCTAACATCATTATCATTTGAATTTCCCTCTATTTGTTCCAGGTAAACCAAGGAGTGCTGACGTTGATGGACTAAAGAAAGAATATGTCTGGGAAATTCCTCAAACGCTCAAATTTTCTTTTGTCATATTAGCCAGGCCAGAACCAGATGTTATCAGGATTACGTCCTCTGTTGGTGGGAAGTAAGTTTATTGATTAGATTTAAAGTCACTGATGGTAGCTAGAACATAATAAGTTTATTGATTATATTTAAAGGCACTGATGGTAGCTAGGACATATTTTCAGACCTGTTAACTCTTATGATTTTGGAATACATTTTATGATTTGAGATCACTTTTACAATAGACCCCGAGACCTGTAAGATCTACAATTTTAAGAGACTGGGTTGAAAATATACACATTCTGATACTTTTTTCCGATTAAAAAAAATAAATTATATAAAAAGTATATTTTTAGTTGTTAGTTTTAGATTGCATTGTACACATAGCAAAGAATGGATCTACAGATAACGGGTATGAGTCATGGTGCCCATCTATAATTATATTACGTTTGGCCTGTGAGGGGAATGGAGTGGTATTTATTTAGGAGATTTGTGTAAAAGGCGGGTGTCTAAATTTTTAAATTCCATAAAATAACACGGTCATATTTTCCTAATGATAGTTAGGGGTTTGGGGGGGGGGAGGGGGGGTGCGGGTTGGGTAAAATTAATTTAACACGTATGTAGGTCACTAAGCGTCATCTAGTAAACTAAGCTACTCAAGTGGGTGAGATCTACTGATTGTACCGTGACCCCTAGATGTCACATTTGATTAAAAGTGGAAATAAAATAATGAAGACCCTTGTCACATATTGCTAACTGTAACATCATAATTATATAAAGATTATTGGATTCCTTTTTTTGTTTTTTTTGGGGGGGGGGGGGTGGGGGTGGTGGGTGTGGTGTCCAAAGCCGTATCCGGAAATTTGATCGAAAGAAATTTGGTCGACGGAAAATTTATCGACGGAAATTTGATCGAATGGAAATTTGGTCGAATCGTTTTTTAAATTTATACGTTAAAATTTTGCGTCAAATTTCTTTTTGAACGCATTATTTTGTTTTACTATATAGTATAGTGCGTATGTTCGCTTCAGTGTTGTATGACATAGTTTTGTGACACAATTATTTCTGACGTCTGACCAGAAAGAGCTAAAACTAGAGAATACATTATTCACTGTTCCTTGCAGCAACATTAGATTTTGACATATTTTATAGGATCTGAGAGGGCTTTTGAAACCTATTTTTAGAATGCATGAAACAGCTGTATGATTTTTAATACCCCCTATTCCCTTCACCCATTTACAGCTTTTGATCTGACTTTGAGTTTGAACATAGTAACTTTATTTTTACCAGTAACCGACTGCGATGATGTGATCTGCACGTTAAACTAAATATTGATTGATATAGATTGCAATATAATCATCTACTTTTTGCCTTTATTTCTCATATTTGACGCCAGCTTAACTTGATCCCACTAGACACACGATGCGAGTAGTTATTGTATACACTATATATAATATATTTTTATTTATTTAGTATTAAGAAACTGTATTGTATGATTTTGAGGCGCTATTGTATGATTTTAGAGTTTGAGGGTAAACAGATCTGTATTTTGAATTTGCAGAATTGAAAGAAATTAATGTAAGCTCTTGACTTGACTAGGAACTAACTTAATATCATTTACAACAATATTTAAGGTTGTTCATAAACATAAATATTTTTCAAGTAATTGTAACATTTGAACATTTGTAAAGTTTTCTATGTAAATCTAACATTGGCACTTGCTATGTAAATCTAACATTGACACTTGCTATGTAAATCTAACATTGACACTTGCTATGTAAATCTAACATTGACACTTACTATGTAAATCTAACATTGACACTTGCTATGTAAATATAACATTGACACTTGCTATGTAAATCTAACATTGACATTTGCTGTGTAAATCTAACATTGACATTTGCTGTGTAAATCTAACATTGACACTTGCTATGTAAATCTAACATTGACACTTGCTATGTAAATCTAACATTGACACTTGCTATGTAAATCTAACATTGACACTTGCTATGTAAATCTAACATTGACACTTGCTATGTAAATATACCATTGACACATGCTAAGTATGTTTAGCCCATGAAAATTCCTATTAAAAATATGTTATTTCAACAATCACCTGAAATAATTAAAAGTATTTAATTTAAGATATACATTATTTTGAGGATCTTTTTATAGACCTCGAATAGAAGAATTATCAAAAGAATTGGCCATAACCAAAGAGAGCAAATACAATGGGAAAGATTATCTAACAAAGTTCACATTTGAAAGCAAAAGACCACTGGACCAGAATGATATGGACAGAATCTTTATAATGGCATTTCAATCATCTGAGTTTACCACCAACCTAAATTTTACAATAAGACCAAGAGGTAAAGTTAATGTGCCTTTAATCCACCTTTCAATATCATTCTGTTCACAGCCCTCCATAATTCTCAAATGCTTGTTAATTGTATATGCTCATCATGGCACCTAGTAACCTAACTCCCATACAACATGACTGCTATAGTTTACTGCTACGCTCACAAGAATGTACTTTGGTTACCAAGTTACAATAGTTAAAATTTCAGGATGGCTTTCCAAATTCTTTGCAGATTAAAAGCAAACTTAGTTGATGGAACTATTGAACAACCTAAAGTAGGATCTGTTGATATTAGGACAAGAAATGATTTACAAGCTCCTAAGGTTAAAGATAGCATGAAATAATACAATATAATAAGTACTTGTACATCTGATGATATCAACAAGTGAAATGGTGATGTCAAAGAACTTTTTGAGCTTTACTGATATGAAACTTCAGATATTTTTATTAAAAGGTTATTTTAAACAAAAGCTTGTAATAAAAGAAACAAAAGTAAAAAGTTAAAAGGAAAAAGAAGACTGCATAAAATTGTAATCAGACATGTAATAACATATGCCAGTCAACTGTAATCAGACATGTAATAAGCTTAGAAGGATAGACAAAGAGGAAAAAAATCTACAGCAGCTTGGAATCCAAGCATGGAAAAGTATCAGCTAGTTCTGAGTGGAAGGAAGTGGTGAGGCAGGCCAAAGCCCTACAAGGGATAGATGCATTGTTTTTAAACATCCATGAATTTTTATATTTAATATCTTTAAAAAAATCCAACATAAATGTCAAAGTGAATTTTTGCTTCTTGCCATAGAATATGAGAGAGTATACGTGAGAGTATACATGAGAGTATACATGAGAGTATACATGAGAGTATACATGAGAGTATACATGAGAGTATACATGAGAGTATACATGAGAGTATACATGAGAGTATACATGAGAGTATACATGAGAGTATACATGAGAGTATACATGAGAGTATACATGAGAGTATACGTGAGAGTATACATGAGAGTATACATGAGAGTATACATGAGAGTATACATGAGAGTATACATGAGAGTATACATGAGAGTATACATGAGAGTATACATGAGAGTATACATGAGAGTATACATGAGAGTATAGATGTAGGATATGCAGGAGTGGATTAAGTTGTGTCTTTAATATTATTAGTGGTAAATGTATTTATTTATTAAATGTAAAGAAAAGCAACAGAAATAGAAATACTTGTAATCATTTGGCCACAAATTTAGTGGAATCATTTTATTACAGTGTCTTTGTCTTTAGTCCCATTTCAGTTGTGTTAGAGATAGGCTTGTGTTAGAGATAGGCTTGTGTTAGAGACAGGCTTGTGTTAGAGATAGGCTTGAGTTAGAGATAGGCTTGAGTTAGAGATAGGCTTGAGTTAGAGATGGGCTTGTGTTAGAGATGGGCTAGAGTTAGAGACATGCTTGTGTTAGAGATAGGCTTGAGTTAGAGATGGGCTTGTGTTAGAGATGGGCTAGAGTTAGAGATAGGCTTGAGTTAGAGATAGGCTTGTGTTAGAGGTAGGCTTGTGATAGAGACAGGCTTGTGTTAGAGATAGGCTTGTGTTCAGTGGCGTAGCGAGCTTAACTCGCGCCCGGGGCTCAATACCTTTTTAGCGCCCCCAATACCTTTTTAGCGCCCCCCCTCTATTCGAAAACCATACAATATTATAGTAAAATATACCATTTGGCACCCCATTGTGAGTAGCGCCCGGGGCATGATGCCCCCCCTTGCTCCCCCCTCACTCCGCCACTGCTTGTGTTAGAGATAGGCTTGTGTTAGAGATAGGCTTGTGCTAGAGAGATAGGCTTGAGTTAGAGATAGGTTTGTGTTAGAGATAGGCTTGTGTGACTTTTTATATCAAAATATCACATCAATTCATCTTTATAAAAAAACTTCAACTTTTGGAACTATTGAATCTTGTTTTCTTCCAGGTCCACCTCAAGCCGCCACCAATCTGACATCAATAGAGGCCAGACACGACTCGGTCAAGCTGTTCTGGTTTCCTGGTTTTAATGGAGGGGAAATGCAAACATTCTCTGTAGAGTTACGTCCCTTTAGTCCAACAGTATGTCATTTATAAACCATTCCTTGTAGAGTTATGTCCCTTTAGTCCAAAAGTTCACACCCCCTACTAGGTAAAGAATTTTAAAAAAATAGACTTTTAATTTGTAAACTTAGAGAGAAAAAAACCCCACAAAATCGTAGAGAATAAATTTGCGAGGATAACATGTGAAATTACATGAGGAAAATGTTATAAATAGAGCATAAATTTAGTGTCTGTTCTCATAAACTCTTTTCCTTGTACCTCCTGCAAGGCCACCCCTTGGGTGTGCGAGCAGCTCTTGTTGGTAAAATCTGCATCAGGATCTGGGTACAAAATATTTTTGTAAATTATATTAAAGGCATTTAACACAAATTTATGAATGAGCTATTCACCTTTTGACCATCACCACTCACAACTACTTATTTCATGAATTTTATATTAACCCTTTGATGTCTTTCAGACTGAGTCCTCGTGGAGGCGTGCACTGTCTGGTGTTGAAGATTTAAACTTAAATAACATGTGGACTGAAGCTGTCGTCACACAACTGAGTGCCAGCACAGATTATGAAATGAGGGTGATTTCTATTAATAGACTTGGTGAAGCCAGGTCTGACATTTTAAGGATACACACTACAGGTAGGAAATATCAGATTAGGGGGGTACACACTACAGGTAGGACATATCAGGTTAGTGGGGTACACACTACAGATAGGACATATCAGATTAGTGGGATACACACTAGAGGTAGGAATTATCAGATTAGTGGGAACAAACTAAAGATAGGTAATGTTAGATTAGTGGGGTATGAACTGGGGGGTAAGTAAGATTAGATTAATGGAATAATTTCCACTACATTTTAATAGTTTAAAAATTTCATTAATAACGTCTCTTAAAAAAGTTTCCAAACCCTTCTAAGGATGAGTTATTTATAGAAACTATTCTCTTTATAAATTAGACAGTATGATAAAATAATGAAAATAATGAACTTCTCTTCAGCTGCCCCGGAAGAATCTCTGAGTGCAGGTGCCACAGCTGGGATCGTTATAGCTGTCCTTATCATTATCATTCTAGTGGTGGTCATTCTCTACATATTTGTCTTCAGGAAAAGATGGGGTAAGTCTGATCTCTTGGGGGATAACTAGTAAACATTAGTAAGTTACATATGGAGACAAATGTAACATAGAATTTTATGTCAATAGATACATATTGTTATTTTAAGATAATATTTATTCATTACAAAAATAATGGATTAAAAATAGAATAAAAAAGATAGCAGACATATCTTTGCAATGTAGTAAAACTTCACAGAGTTGCCAAATTAATACTTTTATTTATTATAATTAAAGTTTAAACATATATAAGGATTTATTTATTTTCACGACTTAAAGCTGGTCAAAGGCAACAAGCTGCCACAAGTGGAAATGAGCATGTTTACATTGAAGTTATTGAAAAAGATGAAAAGAGTAAGTTTAACAGCGACAAAATTACAAAATCTAAAAAACATTTTTAAAAATTAATGAATCTTATCTGATGCTATTTTATTCTTTATTTAAGTTTGTACTTACTCTCTAGACAAAAATGTTTACTGACTTTAATCATTTTAAGTTGCCTTAATTTGTTAAATTCTGCCTAGGCTGGCCAGTGACAAATGCATGTTGCACATGGAAAAAAGGTGAAATATAAACTACAAATTTTAAAGTTGAAATCCAAAAATAAAAACTGATCTTTTTGCTTTCCGTATTATAGAAGTTATTTATTAGTGCATAAAGTGGCACATTTTGTAGGTTTTTGTTTGTCTGTGTCAGGGACTTGTACCCACCCATTTCCCGTTTTTTTTCTTTTACTTTTTCAATAGTTGGATATAGTTGTAAAATTTAAATTCAATTCATGCAATTTTAGTTTTTGTTGTACTGGCGTTAGCTGAATCATCTGAACTTGGTATTTTGACTTTTAATAAAATTTAAACTTTAGGCCTAATCTTAACTATAGGCCTTATCTAAACTATAGGCCTTATCTAAACTATAGGCCTACTGTTTTATTTACACAAATGCTTAAAAAATATCTAAACAGATGAAAAAACACATTTTCACTTAGCTGAACTGTAGAGGGTTGTAACTTTGGTATATAACAAGAAATTGAGTGGCCAGAACTATTTTAAATTATATTGTGATCCATTTATATAGACCCATACATTTTAAACCTCTGCAAGCATTTTACCCATAAACTGGATTTTATGTAAAGTGTGATGGACCTGCTTCTGGCAACATAACACTGTGTACAAACTGGCAGGCTCATATTAAAAATTGTATGCCCTCATCTTCTAAAACTATACTCCTTAAAATAATTGCTATATAATTTCACAGCTTTGTCTGAATACACTAAAATTATTGAACCTCAAATGAAATATTCAAAATGTGAGTACTTCTTCTATTGCCGACAGGATCAAATATGGTCGTCAATATAATTTGCGTGTTATCATGAGGCATACTGGAAGAGATGAGGAATGGAACATAAGGGTTACATTATAGTGAAAAATATTTTTTCTAATATGCAATGAAAAAACATACTGTTAGAACCTGTCCTTCACTTAAGAATAGTTGAGAAGATTTCTTATTTTCCAGTCCATTATGACAAGCATCAAGACTACATCGAAGTTGTGGAGCCTCCCAATAAAAGTGAGTGCATTGTTTAGTAACAGACATTAAATAAATTATAAAACATTGTTTTTAAATTTGGAGATTACAGAACAGTGATTCTAAAATTTGGTGAGAACTGAACAATAGGCTGGATTTTGAAATATATCTTAATTAGTTTTCACTTTACAGCTGGAATTAGGTAGGGAAAGAGGGTGGTTGGATGAGTAGTATTTTGACAATTTGAAAACTCACAACAGGGTGTGTTGTAAAATAATGCGTCAATCTATTAGATAATTTTTTTTAAAGAGTGCTCTATGCATGAAATTTTTTTTTGATTTAAAAGCGTACTTGTAAAATCTAATGATTTACAATGCAAAAGGTACCTAAAATGTGTTTTTTGAAGAAATTTGATTGATGTTAAAATCAACAAATTAAAACAGGTTTGAATAGAGTTTGACATTATTCTCTTTCCTTAGATTCTAAGCATAAGTTCAAACTATCATTGCTTCAGAGTAAAAGAAAGGAACCCAAGAAAGCAGAAGGCAAGTCTTGTTGCAATGAATTCATTGATATTTATTTAATGTATAAAGAATTACACACAACCCCATTCCCCCCCCCCCCTCCCCCTCCCCCAGTAATGTTATTGGATTTACACAAACTATGATAATAGGGAAATGTTTGCATTGGTTTTCAAAATGTATGTTGATTCACAAATTACATAAGAATTATAAATATTACATACTTGAAGTAGGTATTATCATATACTAGAAATAACCTGCCAAACAATGGTGATGGCAGTGCATGAACTTCCCATCTACTAAACAATGATGGCAGTGCATGAACTTCCCATCTACTAAACAATGATGGCAGTGCATGAACTTCCAGTCTACTAAACAATGGTGGTGACAGTGCATGAACTTCCCATCTACTAAACAATGGTGGTGACAGTGCATGAACTTCCCATCTACTAAACAATGGTGGTGGCAATGCATGAACTTCCCAGCTACTAAAGTTACTCAACAAAACATGCATTCAACTTTACAAGAATCCGAATTAATGCTAAGTTCTGGGAATTTTATTTCACATGCCTATTAAACACATACCTGGAGAATAATTATTTTTGACTGGATTGGTTTAAAAAATGTGTAAGGGGAAATGAAAGAAAAAGAGTTTATTTTTAGATGGAGAATGGATGAGTGATCCAACTTTTAACACAGGTCAATGACCTGAATTTCACTACGGCCATCCGGATGTAATTGTTTGTATTTTTATTGTATTTATACAGACCACAGCGATGTCAACGAAGAAGTAATCAACCGAATTTCACAAGAACATAAACTTAAGTCGAAATGAAGCTCATAGATGGTTCTAAGCAGTCCGAAAGTAAAAAATAAAACTTTCCCAAAAAGATATCACCACAGAGCTGTGCTACTTCCCCAAGTTGAAATGTAAGGGACCTACCAAAGCTGAAATGTACGGGACCTACAGACGTTGAAATGTGTAGGACCTACAAAAGTTGAAATGTATCAAACCTAAAATAGTTGAAATGTATGGGACCTACAATAATGGGACCTACAATAATTGAAATGTATGGGACCTACAATAATGGGACTTACAATAATTGAAATGTATGGGACCTACAATAATGGGACCTACAATAATTGAAATGTATGGGACCTACAATAATGGGACTTACAATAATTGAAATGTATGGGACCTACAATAATGGGACTTACAATAATTGAAATGTATGGGACCTACATTAATGGGACCTACAATAATTGAAATGTATGGGACCTACAATAATGGGACTTACAATAATTGAAATGTATGGGACTTACAATAATTGAAATGTATGGGACCTACAATAATGGGACCTACAATAATTGAAATGTATGGGACCTACAATAATGGGACCTACAATAATTGAAATGTATGGGACCTACAATAATGGGACCTACAATAATTGAAATGTATGGGACCTACAATAATGGGACCTACAATAATGGGACCTACAATAATGGGACCTACAATAATGGGACCTACAATAATTGAAATGTATGGGACCTACAATAATGGGACCTACAATAATTGAAATGTATGGGACCTACAATAATTGAAATGTATGGGACCTACAATAATTGAAATGTATGGGACCTACAATAATTGAAATGTATGGGACCTACAATAATGGGACTTACAATAATTGAAATGTATGGGACCTACAAAAAAAAGATATTATGGAAGCTTCTTTATTTAATATGCATTTTAAGAATATGTTGATGCCGTCAAAATATTTCTCTACTTTTAAAGCTATATTCTTTCAATATTCCTTGGTCTCATACAAAGCTGAATACCTGACCGAGAAGTGTAAAAACTTTTATAAAACAGTAGAGGACATGTTCATAGTTAACTCTTGATAAAACATTGTCTATAAATGTATTTACATTGGATTACTTAATTCTATCCTAAATGAATAGTGTAACAAGATATGTTAAGGTATGAACAAAAAGACACAACAATCTTTTTTAAAAAACTTAAACATATTTCATTTCAATGTTTATTTGCTTAAGGATTGAACACACAGTCCACTATGCATGTTATGGCTGATTCTATCCTGCATGTTTGAGTCTTAATGAATTCATATGCTTTGATTCAGCTAATACATTTAATGTGATCACTACACATTGAGAACTGGACACATGAGAACTGGACATAAGAGTACTGGACATATGAGTACTGGACATATGAGAACTGGACATATGAGAATTTGACATTAAGTACTGGACATATGAGTACTGGAAGTATGAGAACTGGGCATATGAGAACTGGAAGTATGAGTACTGGACATATGAGAACTGGACATATGAGATCTGGACATATGAGAACTGGACATATGAGTACTGGACATATGAGAACTGGACATATGAGAACTTGACATATGAGTACTGGACGCATGGGATTGGACATATGAGAACTGGACATATGAGTACTGGACGCATGGGATTGGATGGAATGCTGAATAATATTACATCTTTTGTTTACATTTAAAATGTTTGCTATTTTTACTGTACATTCATTAATAAAATGTGATTATTTTAAGTGTTAAATTTTGAATTTCTTAATGAGCATTTCTGTGTGGATGTGTTGTTCTCTGTGGATGTGTATTTCTGGTTCAATGTGTTAATGTGTACCCGGTATTTGTGCGTAAACTGAGATGCGAGTTTTGACCATCCACAAACTAACAAACAAACAAAGGGACAGTGCAACCTAAGAAAAAGTGTCTAAAAAAGACACAAATTTTTCAAATGCCGTCCTTTGATGACATGCGTCCTTTGATGACATGCGTCCCTTTGATGACATGCGTCCTTTGATGACATGAGTCCCTTTGATGACATGCGTCCTTTGATGACATGCGTCCCTTTGATGACATGCGTCCCTTTGATGACATACGTCCTTTGATGACATGCGTCCTTTGATGACATGCGTTCTTTGATGACATGCGTCCTTTGATGACATGCGTCCCTTTGATGACATGCGTCCCTTTGATGACATGCGTCCCTTTGATGGCATGCGTCCCTGGTATGACATACGTCCTTTGATGACATGCGTCCCTTTGATGACATGCGTCCTTTGATGACATGCGTCCCTTTGATGACATGCGTCCCTTTGATGACATACGTCCCTTTGATGACATGCGTCCCTTTGATGACATGCGTCCTTTGATGACATGCGTCCTTTGATGACATGCGTCCTTTGATGACATAGTCCTTTGATGACATGCGTCCCTTTGATGACATACGTCCTTTGATGACATGCGTCCTTTGATGACATGCGTCCTTTGATGACATGCGTCCTTTGATGACATGCGTCCCTTTGATGACATGCGTCCTTTGATGACATGCGTCCCTTTGATGACATGCGTCCCTTTGATGACATACGTCCTTTGATGACATGCGTCCTTTGATGACATGCGTCCTTTGATGACATGCGTCCTTTGATGACATGCGTCCTTTGATGACATGCATCCCTTTGATGACATGCGTCCCTTTGATGACATGCGTCCCTTTGATGACATGCGTCCTTTGATGACATGCGTCCTTTGATGACATGCGTCCTTTGTTGACATGCGTCCCTTTGATGACATGCGTCCCTTTGATGACATACGTCCTTTGATGACATGCGTCCCTTTGATGACATGCGTCCTTTGATGACATGCGTCCTTTGATGACATGCGTCCTTTGATGACATGCGTCCTTTGATGACATGCGTCCCTTTGATGACATGCGTCCTTTGATGACATTCGTCCTTTGATGACATGCGTCCTTTGATGACATTCGTCCTTTGATGACATGCGTCCTTTGATGACATGCGTCCTTTGATGACATGCGTCCTTTGATGACATGCGTCCTTTGATGACATGCGTCCCTTTGATGACATACGTCCTTTGATGACATGCGTGCTTTGATGACATGCGTGCTTTGATGACATGCGTCCTTTGATGACATGCGTCCTTTGATGACATGCGTCCTTTGATGACATGCGCACCATATTTTGTCAAATAAAAGTTGGCCAATTAATAATTCATGGGAAAAAAAAATCAAATTTAGCTTCGTGTCTCTCAAATCAATTCATTGACGCTCCTCAAATATAAGCCTATAAAAAAAGTACCACGCCCTGTGTCCGCCCCCTTTCAACGCTAGCGGATGTAGGCCTATATACATTTATTATAGATAATTCACCATTTTTGGCCCCACCCCCTTGACGTTGGCGTCCTGTGTGACCGCCCCTTATCGCTCGCCTCCTTTCGCATGTTCGGGCCCGTAACTATTAGTAACTCTGACTATTAATAACTTTGACTCAGAAATAAAGAGAGCGGAATTGGAGTTGATTCTAAACACGCTTGCCCCGGCTGTAAAAAAAAAAACTGTTGCCATCCGGACAGTTGTCTGTTGACAGTGTCCCTTCGTTTTGATATGTGCTCATCAAGTATGTCATACACCGGCAACAGGATTAATTCATTCTTTGGGTTGGTGGCCATTTATACTTAATCTGGGGGCCGCGTAGTCCACTTTATCTCCAATCTTCTTTTCAATTTCCTGGGTGGGGTGGGGTTTTGGGGGTCAGAGTTTCGGGTGGTCAGTATCAGTAAATAGAGCCGTAGGTAAGGGTTGCAGAGGGGCGGATGTCCCTGGCGCCTGGGCGCCAGACTAGCGGGAGCAAAAATGGGTTTTGGTGTCATTTACTGGATGCAAATAATGAGCTTCAGGGTTGGGCGGGGGGGGGGGGTTTAAAAACACTAGCTACGCAAGGGGACGGATGGAGTTGTCCGCCGAGGGACGGATGGAGTTGTCCGCCGAGGCGTCATTTTTTCTTCATATGGAGAGGCGGCGTTTTCAGACAACTGTGGAGTTTGTATCGTGAAAGGTTGTGGGGCCAAAATCTTGCATGCACATGGTAGCAGCATTTATACTAAATACGCCACTAGGCAGTGCATCTGTCGGCACAAGATTGGCGATACTTTCTATAAGGAAGTACGGCAGAAGTAAAGGCAGAAGTAGAAGCAAAAGTAGAGGCAGAAGTAGAGGCACCGAAGGCTTTTGAGCGTAAGAGGGGTATGGGGAGTATTTCAAATTCAAGTGGCACATTATGGAGTACACATGAAGTCAATGTTTCTGTTTGACTTTTTTTTTATCGGGCAAAGGATTTTTTTTTAAGTGTCCATGGGAGGCATTGTGGCACTCAGTGCCACACATACGCTGAATTAACTCCGGTTGTGGCGTACGCTGAATTAACTCCGGTTGTGGCGTGTCCCTGAGTAATCATTGCCACAGGCATATTATATTCAACCCCGTGCTGTCACGTTGATCAACTGGAGGGAAGGGGGATGCGGAGATACGGGGTGTCAAAGACTGTCGGGCAAATTATAAATACAGGATGCATTTTGGCGCATAGTTGAATTTGGTGTTTCTTTCAAACAATTTTGATGGAAAATTTCAGACTTTCTGGTGGGAAGCGCCAAAATTAGCTATAACAACAACCAGTAACATCTCTAACTCCGTCCCAGTCCAACATGAACTAAATTCATTCCAGTAGTGGCGCCCTTGAGGATATGCTTGTTGCCCTGGCTTAATCTCCTCCCTTAAAAATTTCAAAATGCAAAATGTATTTTCGTTAAATTTCGTCAAACTTCGTCAAATTTCTTCTTGAACGCACTATACTAACTAACACACATATTCTAGTGAAGGTCATGAGATTACTCTCTTAAGACCCCGGCTAGTAAATTGGCAATCAACTCCATCTGCTGAGTTGTGCCATACAACATTTTCCTCACATAGGGTTCCCCCTCCGCCCTGGCCTCCCCCGGAAGCTCTAGTGAGGGACATTCGGTCAACAGATGCGCCAGCGTCTCCGGGACCAGGTTGCAATGCCGGCAGGTGGGATCCCGATTGTTGTCTAGACGCCAGAAATACGTGCCTATGGGGCAATGCTCGGTGCGCATTTGCGTTACTAAACTTTGCTGTTTGCGGCCTAACCTCCACCATGGGTCTTGTTTGCTAGGAGTTTGCAAATTTGAATAGACGCCTCTAGCGGTCGTATTGTCCGCCCACTGCCTGTACCACTTTTTCCTAAAATGGTCCGCCAGCCAGTTCTTTATTCCCAATCCAGTCATTGGTATTTCTGGCTGAGGCTGGACAGCCCTGGTTTTCGCAAGAGTGTCTGCTTTCACATTGCCACTGATGTCGACGTGGCCTGGGATCCATAACGCACTATACTATATTGTAAAACAAAATATTGCGTTGAAAAAGAAATTTGACGCAAAATTTTAACGAGTTAACTAAAAAAAAAGATTCGACGAAATTTCTTTCGATCAAATTTCCGGACATGGATATTCATAGGTGCCACTAATTGTAATCGGTTCAAGGCGCCAGTTACTATCCTTTTTTAAAATGTTATAAAATGACAAATTAGTCTTTTTAAAAAAAAATTAATATATTTTCATTTTATTGTTGCACACTTTTTACTCTGGGGAAGGGAGGCACTTGAATTGCTCCCAGAGGGCATTTCCACCCCAGCACCCTTCCTTTAGATACTAGAATAGATGCCTGAAAGAAACAATTTGTCTGGTACAGCTGCAGTGCAGTCAGCGGATTGTGAAATTTCAATAAATATTTAAATTTGGTCTCAACGGAAAAATTAGCTGTGGCCAAACGCCATATAAAGTAATGGTGATGCCTTAGTCAGATGAACTGTGCCTTCTAAATACAAGACATAATAAAATGCTTAATAATATTGTAGTAGTAGTAGCCTAATTGTTAAAATTGTGCTCAAGTAACATATCATTAAATTATCAGGAAGAACTCACAACTAAACACATTATTTAAAACAAAATTAGTTATTCCAAATGTTCAAACTGTGTTGAAAGATTATTAAAGGAGGCAAATTGGCAAACAGTTTGAGAGCTCAAATCACAGTTGAATCCAATGGACCAATCATTTGCACGAACTCACTTCAACCATTAAGATAATGCACTTCAATTATACTTTCTAATTGTTTTCTGAAGCGGGAGTGAAATACATTACGGACCACGTGACTTTTAATATCCACACATTTAAGCCGATTCGAGCTAAGTTTACTTAATATTAATCCTTGAATCCAAGGGCAATGGTTCTAAAATATTTTTTAAAATGCAATTAAACTGTAAAAATATTGTACTGTATAGAAATTAACGAATTATTTCAATGTATTTTAAAATGCAATTAAACTGTACAAATATTGTACTGTATAGAAATTAACGAATTATTCAATGTATTTTAAAATGCAATTAAACTGTACAAATATTGTACTGTATAGAAATTAACGAATTATTCAATGTATTTTAAAATGCAATTAAACTGTACAAATATTGTACTGTATAGAAATTAACGAATTATTTCAATGTATATTAAAATGCAATTAAACTGTACAAATATTGTACTGTTTAGAAATTAACGAATTATTTCAATGTATTTTAAAATGCAATTAAACTGTACAAATATTGTACTGTATAGAAATTAACGAATTATTTCAATGTATATTAAAATGCAATTAAACTGTACAAATATTGTACTGTATAGAAATTAACGAATTATTTCAATGTATATTAAAATGCAATTAAACTGTACAAATATTGTACTGTATAGAAATTAACGAATTATTTCAATGTATATTAAAATGCAATTAAACTGTACAAATATTGTACTGTATAGAAATTAACGAATTATTTCAATGTATATTAAAATGCAATTAAACTGTACAAATATTGTACTGTATAGAAATTAACGAATTATTTCAATGTATATTAAAATGCAATTAAACTGTACAAAT
Source organism: Omphiscola glabra (assembly GCA_964017045.1). NCBI lineage: Eukaryota > Metazoa > Mollusca > Gastropoda > Lymnaeidae > Omphiscola > Omphiscola glabra. Next base: position 3,132,251 of record OZ024807.1, on the reverse strand, counting down.
ATTGTACTGTATAGAAATTAACGAATTATTTCAATGTATATTAAAATGCAATTAAACTGTACAAATATTGTACTGTATAGAAATTAACGAATTATTTCAATGTATATTAAAATGCAATTAAACTGTACAAATATTGTACTGTATAGAAATTAACGAATTATTTCAACAATGTATATTAAAATGCAATTAAACTGTACAAATACTGTACTAGTAGGCCAATTTAATTGATATATTTAAGTCTTTGAGTTTGAGCTATTATTGAAATTAATATTAAAATTACTATTTTCTGTTAAATAAATTATCTATATACATATATCCGTATCCTTTAATATCCATGGGATAACATTCATATTTTGTCGAAAATATAGGCCTATTATTTATTTGTTCTATGTGTTAATTTTGGTACAGAAAAACGTAGCGGACTATTGGGACGCAGGTTACGTGTGTCTAGAGGTCGGTCCCCTGCGTATAGCCACGGAATAGTTTGTGTCTAGATCACCTTTTCTTTCCAGCCCCTACAGAGCTGTTGTATTGAATTTTTCCAATATCAAAACAAACTGTGCAAAGATTCAGGTTTCTTAGTATTTATTGACTTCATATGCGTGACAGTGGAAAACGCATAAGAAATAATAATTAGTTTGCAGAATAAATAAGAAGTGTCTAGAAATCCTACACATCCTATAAGTAAATATAGTTAAATAAGCGAAAATTGTACAAAATCCTCTTACATCCACAGAAATGTCACTTTCTACAAAAAAAAAGCTAATATCACATTCTATCAACAGCCCTCGTCACTGTTTTTATCAACACTTCCCTCATTTTACACACTCTTCTCATGTGTTTTTTCCCCGTGGGATTCACTGTGGTCTAATCTAAAGGAAAAACCCTTGATGGCTCACTCAATATCACCAAAACAGACACATAACAGAAACACGCTATCTGACCGTGACAACTATGGCATAATGATTTAGATATTTAAGACCATATCTAAATTATAATGACAAGATTGATTTGTAGCCTTGGGTTACCGATATAAAAAATAAATTAAAAAAAACAAACAACCGAAATCAATAACAGGTAGAAAGACTAGTAGAAGAAAGAACATATTTTTTGGGGTTAAATTTTAAAATATAAGGTTACATTACAAATCAATTAATTTTATTTTTAGCTCCTTAGTTTATGACATTTTTTCCCAAAGTTAATTCACTGAAATAATAATTTAATTATAAAGAAACTTGAATCTATCTCAGTGTTTAAATATTTTAAAATTTGACAAATTTTGTGACAATCAACTACATTCTTTCGGGGTCCAGTACATTCTTCAAATATCCATTGAGCTTACGGTGAAGTGGCGTAAAATGGTATCGAATAGAAGAAAAAATGTTTGTTTGTTGAAACACACTGCCAATCATCACTACTAACGAAACAAGCAATGTTTGTATTTAGTTGAATAGAATGATTTTATCTTATAAATAGTTTCCAGGTTCACTAAAGAGACAACTTTCACTTTCAAGATGGGGTCACTTTTTAATGTTACATTTTACTTTAGCTTTTTTTTTCAAGCATATTTTGCAAACTTACAAAATTGTGAGAGCCCTTGTCTCGGCACGATAATTTGGCTGGCTGACTGCCTCCACCGTGTTCCTGCTTCCCTTCAAACCATTTGTTATTTGTATTCTTCACGGTTTGGGTATTTTGTTTTAAATTATGTTCAACAGATGTCACAACTGCTGCTGATTAGCTTTGCCAAACTCACGTGTCTTGTTTGTGAACTTTAATTTTCCAAATGAGGGAGATAAGTTTCACTAAAATCAAGATGTGTGTCTTGTTTGTGAAATTTAATTTTTCAAAGAAGGGAGATAAGTTTCACTAAAATCAAGATGTGTGTCTTGTTTGTGAAATTTAATTTTTCAAAGAAGGGAGATAAGTTTCACTAACTCAAGGTTTGTGAACTTTAATTATCCAAAATAAGGGAGATAGGCTTCAGTATTGTCAATGTTTGTGTCTTGTCAGTGAACTTCAAGTTTCCAATGAAGGGATAGAGTCTATAAGTTTCAGCTTGAGAAATATAAAATGTTTCCAATTTCACTGTGTTCAGGCGCACAATCTTTTTTACAGGTTTCCACCCAATTATAAGACCGGCGACCACAACACATTAAAAAAAAACATTTTTACAAAAGTAAAAGAAACATTTTCATAGACAGATTTTACCGGATAATTTAATTATTTGAACCTAAAATATATTTAATGCAATTATTGCAATTCTCGGACAATCTTCTTAAATCATGACTGATTTGTCGTAAGTTGCAGTACCCTCTTGCAGTAGCATGGCTAAGGTTAGTGACGCCAGTGCGGACCGACCTCTTTCCATCCCCTTATTCTTACGCCATTGCCCTCATGGCATTCTCAACATTTAATAGATTTCTTATTTTTCATTTTTAAATGAACACGTTTTGAGACAACCATTACAAATGAAAATTATTAAAGTCATTAATTTTGTTAGTTTTCCGGTTTCAGGTGATTACACACCAAGACAATTCGTGACAGATAATATGTTCGGCCCGTTGGTTTGCAAACGATGGCGTCAGTTCTTATAACCAGCAACTCAAAAGATAAGATCACGTTTCCCCCCAGGGGTGTAAAAGGAGGGGTTGTCCCGCTAGATCGGATACCGAGGGGGGGGGACCATAAGAGCTTCGGCTGGGGTCACCGACGTAATTCCACATGTAAGAATCTGAGTTGGGAACCCGGAATCTATGGGACTGAAGGCTTATCCAACATGGCCGATATCGCTAAAACTAAAGTTGGCATTTCCCGTGTTAGTGGCCTCCTTTGAGAGTTCATTCGGCACATATAAGCTGCTAAAAACAGTTAAGGTCAACAATGTACACATTGAAGGTCAAGAATGTACACATTTAAGGTCAAGAATGTACACATTTAAGGTCAGGAATGTACACATTTAAGGTCAAGAATGTACACATTTAAGGTCAACAATGTACACAGTTAAGGTCAAGAATGTACACATTTAAGGTCAAGAATGTACACATTTAAGGTCAGGAATGTACACATTTAAGGTCAAGAATGTACACATTTAAGGTCAAGAATGTACACATTTAAGGTCAAGAATGTACACATTTAAGGTCAACAATGTACACAGTTAAGGTCAAGAATGTACACATTTAAGGTCAGGAATGTACACATTTAAGGTCAACAATGTACACATTTAAGGTCAACAATGTACACATTTAAGGTCAACAATGTACACATTTAAGGTCAACAATGTACATATTTAAGGTCAAGAATGTACACATTGAAGGTCAGGAATATACACATTTAAGGTCAACAATGTACATATTTAAGGTCAAGAATGTACAGATTTAAGATAAACAATGTACAGGGAACAATTCATATATCTATGTGGTGTTACAAATTCAAGGAAAGGTGGCAGAAAAAAAATCGATTTTTCAGAATTGATCAAGTTTCTTTGTTTAAATCGAGTTTTAAAATGAGGCTAAGGGATCTACTTTTTACTGCTGGGTATTACTAGATGGGAGAAGATAGAAAATGGTCTTATATTTTTAAATTATATTCTTACTGTTTATTCAAAAAAAAGATTAATGGATATATGTTTGTGTGTGTGTTGGTGGCGCTGTTTTGGGAGTTCACCCCGGGCGCCCTTTAGCCAACGTTCGCCACTATACACGATCTTGTCAAATAAAAATTTTGTTTTATTTAAAAAAAAGAAGCTTTAAATGAACGCTTTTATCATCATTTCTGTTTATTTAATTTTTTTTCACTTTCCAACAGATGTGTATTGAACCAGACGCCAACATAATGACGTGGGAGCAAGCCATACAAATATATAACAAATAGCGTTATTTTTTTCTTACCGGCGAGCAGCATCCATATATTGTTGGTTTATAAACTAAAATGATTTGTGATGCAGGGAAGAGAAGGCTCGTCGTCCTCTTGTGTCTGTCCTTCACCTTGGTCGGTTTGGTAAATTTCACTGGCGTCTTGCTGGCAAGCGTAAACAAAAAGGTCACATGTTTAATGAGTTCTGAAACAATCAGACCACCGTCTGGCCAACAACAAGAAATACAACCACCCGAAGCAGACGACGGAGTCAGTTTTAGGAAATTTAAAAGTTTGGATTATGACGCCATAGAGAAGCGAGAAGAATTCAAACCAGATGTCTGGAACAGTACAGGCGCACTGGGTAAGTACGGTATGTGCCAAAAGTAACAGTGCTGACGCCCTGGGTTAGTACAATAAGAGCCAAAAGTAACAGTGCTGGCGCCCTGGGTTAGTACAATATGAGCCAAATGTAACAGTGCTGGCACCCTGGGTTAGTACAGTATGAGCCAAAAGTAACAGTGCTGGCACCCTGGGTTAGTACAGTATAAGCCAAAAGTAACAGTGCTGGCGCCCTGGGTTAGTACAGTATGATCCAAAGTAACAGTGCTGGCGCCCTGGGTTAGTACAGTATGAGCCAAAAGTAACAGTGCTGGCGCCCTGGGTTAGTACAGTATGAGCCAAAAGTAACAGTGCTGGCGCCCTGGATTAGTACAGTATGTGCCAAAAGTAACAGTGCTGGCGCCCTGGGTTAGTACAGTCTGAGCCAAATGTAACAGTGCTGGCGCCCTGGGTTAGTACAATATGAGCCAAAATAAACAGTGCTGGCGCCCTGGGTTAGTACAGTCTAAGCCAAAAGTAACAGTGCTGGCGCCCTGGGTTAGTATAATATGAGCCAAAAGTAACAGTGCTGGCGCCCTGGGTTAGTACAATATGAGCCAAAAGTAACAGTGCTGGCGCCCTGGGTTAGTACAATATAAGCCAAAAGTAACAGTGCTGGCGCCAAGGGTTAGTACAATATGAGCCAAAAGTAACAGTGCTGGCCACGGCGCATAGCTCCATTCGCAACGTGTTCCAGTAGTGAAAATGAAGGTTGTTGGGCAGTTGGTTTTCGAAATGGGTCATCAGAGCAGAGTGTCATCAGCAGGGTGTCACCAGAGAAGAGTGTCATCATCAGGGTGTCATCAGAGAAGAGTATCATCAGCAGGGTTTCATCAGAGCAGAGTGTCATCAGCAGGGTTTCATCAGAGCAGGTTGCCACCATAAGCAGGGTGTCTAACAAGAGCAGGGTGCCACCAGTGCAGGGAAAAATCAAAGCAGGCATACTCGATGGAGATCCATGAGGAAGTCTGGCACTATATGCCCCTATATGCCCGTATACACCGCTATGTGCCAATATATGCTCCTATATGACCTTCTTTGCACCTGTATGTCCCTATATGTCCCTATATGTCCCTTTATGCCCCTATATGCACCTGTTTTGAACTATATCTGCAGTCTACATCGATCCTGTTTTATTTATATAAAAATAATGTAGCAAAATAAGTAGCAGATATTAAAAGATACAGTTTGTCAACTTTCTTTTACGTGGCTCTGTAAAAAATCCTAAACATGATAACAGGAACAAAGATAACTAAGCCATATGTGGACACCCACCAGAATGTAAACAGGACTCATACTTATTGCAAAGTCTTCGGTTTTGCTCAGGGTCGATCTTCAAACATTTGCCCTCGTCATGGCACGAACAATAATTATAGGAATAATTTTTTTTTTTTAAAACACAAATATATGTAAATTATTGTTACATGAAAAAATGAGAAAAATCTTACAAGAAAGCCATATTGCGTTTATCTGGTGCAAACATTAGAGCAAGACCCGGTCTTATTTTAGGTCAAACAAGATTTCCATAACATTTTTAAGCTTTGCTGGTCTGAGTGGATGTTTGCAAAGATTCAGGGACAGGATGAAAGTGTGCCGCAATTATTACAGAAAGTAGGAAGTGTGCCGCAATTTTTACAGATAGTAGGATGTGTGCCGCAAATATTACAGAACGTAGGAAGTGTGCCGCAATTTTTTACAGAAAATAGGAAGTGTGCCGCACTCATATAGAAAGCAATGAAGCAAGCCATAACATGGAATAAAAGAAGTTGTTAATGGATTAGTTGACAACATCCCACAAAAAAAATGAGCTGTGTAAATGACAATTAAAAAATAAATCTTTTACAATTTTGAACAATAAACATATTACTGACAGTCGTAGGTCAAAACTACAGAGATAGTGGTTTGATCATTTCTCATCACATTTTCCTATAAAAGATGACTACTGGTTTGTGATGACTACAAACATGTTCCACATCTAACACTGTACTACTGATATGTGATAACTACAAACATGTTCCACATCTAAGACTGTGCTATTGGTTTGTGATAACTACAAACATGTTCCACATCTAAGACTGTGCTATTGGTTTGTGATAACTACAAACATGTTCCACATCTAAGATTGTGCTATTGCTTTCAGATATGTTAAAAGCGTACAACCGAGAATTGAACCAAAATCTCCAGCCAATCAGAGCAGATCCTGATAACATAACCTCCATAACCGATTGGTGGCAGGCGGCCGCCATGATTAACTGGTGAGCTATTAATAGAAAAGTAAGATATACATTGAAAATATGAAGATAAGGTATAAATGTTTGATCTAAGGGGAAGATTATAGTAATTTAAGTTTACACTACGTACAAACACACTGAGCATTATAAAGCAACTGATTTCATTTATAATCAATGGATACGAAAAAAAATATTTGTGCACAAACCGCGTTCTTCATTATATATAGATATAAAGTTCTAGGAGAAATGTCACACGACCAAATATCAGTCTGTGGTCCATTCTCAAGAGATGTCCATAAATGCTTAGAATGAATACGAAATCGAGCAACGACTTTTAGATTGGGGTGGGACGTAAGTGCTTGTTGTGTATGTATATGAGTTGTTGTTTGTATATGTATGTGCTGTTTGTGTGTACGTTCTTATGTGCTGTGTGTATTTTCTTATGTGCTGTTGGTGTGCATGTTCTTATGTGCTGTTGGTGTGCATGTTCTTATGTGCTGTTTGTGTGTATGTTCTTATGTACTGTTTGTGTGTATGTTCTTATGTGCTTGTGTATGCCTTTAGTTGCTTGTTTAGCACGTCGAGCCTTCTAAAAATCATCACCATCAAAAGGGCAGAAAGTCCCAGACACTCGAGATACTCACCCAACCAGGTCGCCCCACCATGCACACCTTATCAATGCAATCTTAGCTTAACATGTTGCTATAATTTCTGAAGACCACTTGCCCAAACATATATTTTATGCTGAACTCCAGCATGGCAAGTGGTTTGCTGAAGTTTTCGGGGGGGGGGGGGGACAGACAGACAAATTTAGCGCCCCTTGTCTTTGAGAAATGCATAGGATTTTATCGTTAATTTAACTATGAAGGTAGTATCTAAAGACGATTTTGGCGCCCCCGATGTTGGTGCCCTGGGTGAGTGCCCTCCCCCCCCATTTACACGACCCTGTCTATATGTGTGTGTGTCTTTGGTGTTTATAAAAAAATATCATTGACCATTATGGACAAACTAGAACATTGACAATGTTATAAATTTAGAAGCAAGCGAAAATCAAAACTGGTAAATAAGAAATTAAACGTATTGGGTAATTTGGTGTTTGATGAGAAGCTAAACTTAAGGAGCATTTTGTGTTTTAATGGCGCTTACTCTTCCATATTTTGCACCACTCAATCTGCCATATCTTGCACATCAAATCTGCCATATCTTGCAACACTCTATCTGCCATATCTTGCACCACCCAATCTGTCATATCTTGCACCACCCAATCTGCCATATCTTGCAACATTCAATTAGCCATATCTAGGAACACTCAATCTGCCATATCTTGCACATCAAATCTGCCATATCTTGCACATCAAATCTGCCATATCTTGCAACACTCTATCTGCCATATCTTGCACATCAAATCTGCCATATCTTGCACATCAAATCTGTCATATCTTGCACATCAAATCTGCTATATCTTGCGCATCAAATCTGCCATATCTTGCGCATCAAATCTGTCATATTTTGCACATCAAATCTGCCATATCTTGCACATCAAATCTGTCATATCTTGCACATCAAATCTGCCATATCTTGCAACACTCTATCTGCCATATCTTGCACATCAAATCTGCCATATCTTGCACATCAAATCTGTCATATCTTGCACATCAAATCTGCCATATCTTGCACATCAAATCTGTCATATCTTGCACATCAAATCTGTCATATCTTGCGCATCAAATCTGCCATATCTTGCGCACTCACTCTGCCATATCTTGCAACACTCAATCTGCCATGTATTGCACACTTTTAATCTGTCCTATCTTGCGCCACCCGACTTTAAAACTACAGTAAATAGTCTCCAAATGTGTTATTTTAAAGTATTAAAATAACATATTTCAAATCACTGTTTCGACTTGGTGTATTTTTTTGTGCAAAGTTAATTTGATGCATCCTTTGGTAAAGTTTGCGTAAATTCTAATGGAATAATAGATTAGCACATGTCCACAAAGTCAGCATATTTATTTCGCGTTGAACTTTTTTATCTACACCTCATGCAGGTATATCAATTCCACACTGAGGTTTCCGTGCCCCGAGCACCTGAGACGTTTCGCGAACTATTTCCTGTGCCAGGAGCCGCCTCGGGTTGTGAGGAAATCGTGTTACGTGTATACGTTCGGGTACGTCATGTCTAATTTGCTATTTACCCGTCATATGTTTATATCCTTGTTAAAAAGACATACTGCTATATGCAGGGTCGTCTTTACAGCAGCGGAGGCCCTGGGCACAGTAATGCAGTGAGGCCCCTAACCCTTCATATACCAAAAGCCATGCTAAGGAGGGGGCGAGAGGGTCAATCACCCCAAATTGTGATTCACATTTGTAATATTAATTTTGGAGGGTAGCGATAACATCGTGGGTGAAAATTGGGAAACTTTCCGTCCACTGACTTTGAAATCAAACGAAATTGCCAAAGTCGTTCAATATTCATTTACAATATGTACAGCATGATGCCTCTAAAAGAGTGAGTGTTCCAGAAGGATCAGGCCCCCTAGAAATCTGAGGTCCTGGGCCGGTGCCCAGTGGGCCCATGCCTTAAGACAGCACTGATTATATGGCATGTTACTTCTCATATAGTTGACTTCATAGTTTAAATCAACATATTAATACATGGCTTTACTGTGTCTCCTACTTGTTTGTTAACGAGCTGTTGTATTAGAGTACGAGGGTATCGACTTATGGTTGATATTTTAACGTTAAACTCTTGTATTTAGCTGTTGTATTAGAGTACGAGGGTATCGACTTATGGTTGATATTTTAACGTTAAACTCTTGTATTTAGCTGTTGTATTAGAGTACGAGGGTATCGACTTATGGTTGATATTTTAACGTTAAACTCTTGTATTTAGCTGTTGTATTAGAGTACGAGGGTATCGACTTATGGTTGATATTTTAACGTTAAACTCTTGTATTTAGCTGTTGTATTAGATTACGAGGGTATCGACTTATGGTTGATATTTTAACGTTAAACTCTTGTATTTAGCTGTTGTATTAGAGTACGAGGGTATCGACTTATGGTTGATATTTTAACGTTAAACTCTTGTATTTAGCTGTTGTATTAGAGTACGAGGGTATCGACTTATGGTTGATATTTTAACGTTAAACTCTTGTATTTAGCTGTTGTATTAGAGTACGAGGGTATCGACTTATTGTTGATATTTTAACGTTAAACTCTTGTATTTAGCTGTTGTATTAGAGTACGAGGGTATCGACTTATGGTTGATATTTTAACGTTAAACTCTTGTATTTAGCTGTTGTATTAGATTACGAGGGTATCGACTTATGGTTGATATTTTAACGTTAAACTCTTGTATTTAGCTGTTGTATTAGAGTACGAGGGTATCGACTTATGGTTGATATTTTAACGTTAAACTCTTGTATTTAGCTGTTGTATTAGAGTACGAGGGTATCGACTTATGGTTGATATTTTAACGTTAAACTCTTGTATTTAGCTGTTGTATTAGAGTACGAGGGTATCGACTTATGGTTGATATTTTAACGTTAAACTCTTGTATTTAGCTGTTGTATTAGAGTACGAGGGTATCGACTTATGGTTGATATTTTAACGTTAAACTCTTGTATTTAGCTGTTGTATTAGATTACGAGGGTATCGACTTATGGTTGATATTTTAACGTTAAACTCTTGTATTTAGCTGTTGTATTAGAGTACGAGGGTATCGACTTATGGTTGATATTTTAACGTTAAACTCTTGTATTTAGCTGTTGTATTAGAGTACGAGGGTATCGACTTATGGTTGATATTTTAACGTTAAACTCTTGTATTTAGCTGTTGTATTAGAGTATGAGGGTATCGACTTATGGTTGATATTTTAACGTTAAACTCTTGTAAACAAAGCCAGGTGAATCTTGTAAGACGGCATATTCTGGACCATTAAAGATGAACACAAAGTTCTATATGTAGCAAATGTGGATCAGACTTCGTTGATTTTTATATAATGTTATATACAAAAGAAAGCTCTTATTATATAACATGTAAATACAACAAGAATATTTTTATTGTTTATATAAAAGATAGAATACAAGTATGTAACTGTGGCTGTTTGACTTACAAGGTCATTCCTCTGTCCTAATGGTCCCCATTATGACTGAATACTTGGTTGGCATTATTAGTGCATTATTCGATGTCAGGCCTAGGTGTAAGACATGGACTTAATAAAGGTGCACAGTCCCAGCTAAAAGAAATGGTGCACAGTCCTTGCTATAAGTCATGGTGCACAGTCCAGCTCTAAGTCATGGTGCACAGTCCCAGATATACGTCATGGTGCACAGTCTCTCAGGCGTACCCGGTAAAGTTAATTAAACTTCAGTCCATAAATATAAACCAGAAAAAAAAGTATTTTATGCGAGGTAACTCGTGGAGCTCTAGTTAACTCTAGGTCCTGAAGTGGTTGGGGCTGGGGGATTAAGAGGACTTGACATATTTATAATTTGAAGTTCATCTTCAGTTTATCTGAAGAAATTGATCAAGATGATTAACTTCAAATTCTAAAAATGTTCACAGCGTCAAGAATGATTTTACGTTCGAAGATTTCCTTGCCTGGCAGCAATGTGATGTGTGGTCGTTTGACCCTGGGTGAGTAAGCCGTTGAACGGTAGCAAAGTGATGTGTGGTCATTTGACCCTGGGTGAGTAAGCCGTTGAATGACAGCAATGGGATGTGTGTTCATTTGACCCTGGGTAAGTAAGCCGTTGAACGACAGCAAAGGGATGTGTGGTCATTTGACCCTGGGTGAGTAAGCCGTTGAACGACAGCAAAGGGATGTGTGGTCGTTTGACCCTGGGTGAGTAAGCTGTTGAACGACAGCAAAGGGATGTGTGGTCATTTGACCCTGGGTGAGTAAGCCGTTGAACGACAGCAAAGGGATGTGTGGTCATTTGACCCTGGGTAAGTAAGCCGTCGAACGACAGCAAAGTGATGTGTGGTCATTTGACCCTGGGTAGGTAAACTGTTGAACGACAGCAAAGTGATGTGTGGTCGTTTGACCCTGGGTAGGTAAGCCGTTGAACGGCAGCAAAGTGATGTGTGGTCGTTTGACCCTGGATAGGTAAGCCGTTGAACGGCAGCAAAGTGATGTGTGGTCGTTTGACCCCGGGTAAGTAAGCCGTTGAACGACAGCAATGGGATGTGTGGTCATTTGACCCCGGGTAAGTAAGCCGTTGAACGACAGCAATGGGATGTGTGGTCATTTGACCCTGGGTAAGTAAGCCGTTGAATGACAGCAATGTGACGTGTGGTCATTTGACCCTGGGTAAGTAATAATGTAAACAAACACACGCTGCCGCGACCTGAGGTTTGACCATATGTGACTTTGAACTCGATGAAAAAAATATAAATATCTCTTAACAAAGTGTTACTTTGTTGATAAAATATTATTTTAAACTTTGTAACAAATAATATTATGATTATTGATCGCCAACGATCTTTTTTTTCTTGTTTTAAGATTGATCTCACCTCATGTCTTCCTCAGCATGAATGTTACAGACCACCTTCGCGGTCAGCGGGTGCACTTTTATAACATGGGCTTAAGCACCACCAACTCAGATGTATTCATACGGCCAAATAATGAGGTCAAGCTATGGAAAATGAGGACGTTTAAAGCCATTCAACAACAGATAGGTCATAGAGACGTAGGTCGCACTTACTAGTTACACACAACAGATAAGTCATAGAGATGTAGGTCACACTTACTAGTTGTACACAACATATATGTCATAGAGATTTAGGTCACACTTACTAGTTGTACACAACAGATAGGTCATAGGGATTTAGGTCACACTTACTAGTTGTACACAACAGATAGGTCATAGGGATTTAGGTCACACTTACTAGTTGCACACAACATATAGGTCATAGAGATGTTGTAACACTTAACATTTTAACACAAAAGATAGGTCATAGACATATCGGTAAAAATTGTTGTACACAATAGATAGATCATAGATAGAGGAAGAGAGGGAAAGAAAGGGAAGCGAGGGAAAGAAAGGGAAGAGAGGGAAAGAAAGGGAAGCGAGGGAAAGAAAGGGAAGAGAGGGAAAGAAAGCGAAGCGAGGGAAAGAAAGGGAAGCGAGGGAAAGAAAGGGAAGCGAGGGAAAGAAAGGGAAGCGAGGGAACGAAAGGGAAGCGAGGGAAAGAAAGGGAAGCGAGGGAAAGAAAGGGAAGAGAGGGAATGAGAGTGGGAATGGGAGGCTAAGTTATTTATAGAACTCATTTTCAATAGAGGATTCTTAAAGATCTTAAAATAAATGTCAACGATGAGTTTTTTAAAAAGGTTACGCAGGAATAGAACCTGAGTTCCGAAAGGTATGGGAACCCTGATATAACCTTACGTTTGGCTGTTTAAACAAAATCACCCCCAGGGTTCATTTGGTGGTGAGACACCTTGCAGTTCCCACCTAACAAATGACTAGGGCCATTTGAATAGAGGTCACCCACACCAGAACCATATATAGAGGTGACCTAAATCATAATTTTTCATGCAAAATATCTATAATGATTTATCCTTTTTTTCGTTGTTGTAAAAAGCCCTAAACTTAGGCTCTGCCCCGGGCGCAGCTTTTCTAAATCCAGGGCCCGCCCCGAAGGCCACCTTTGTTTGCAAAGATCGTGCTAAAGTCACTCTGTATTTGTCTCCACTGCATCATTCGCATAGAAGATTTCAAAGATTTCTCTCTTTTGTATTTAAATTTAAAATATCTTTGCCAGATTCTGTTTAACTGTATAACAGATTTGCTATTTAAGCTATTTATATAAGAGATCTTTGCTTGAATCCGATTGAATCCTTCATGACAAAATAATTTTTTTTTCCATGTCGTCCAGCAAATTATTGACATTATTAAGCTCAACATCGGAGGCGAGGAATGGTCAGTTCTGGACTATCTGTTGGAACACGACCTGGTCAAAATGTTCAGAGTCTTGTTAGTCCATTATCACATCTTGCCAGCATGGCCGCCCAGGGATGACTTAGTCATTGCCTTCAAGGTAAGAGAACAACAGGTGTCACTGGTATGTAAAATAGCACCAGGCGTGAGGCTCCGTCAACTAAGAAATTTAATGTAATTAGAAATTTAGAAGCATAACATTTGGCTTACACCCAAGGTTGCAAACAAAGACAATTATTCCTAATCTGCAATATTTAAAAAAAAAAAGAAATAATTATTTTTATGGACACATTTCTAGAATAAACTCATTGACGTAATGGAGCTAAAGAAAATTGAAATATCCGTATGATTCTTTTTGTATGAAAATGGGGCCGTCCATATGGGACTTGAACCCTCCTTTAGAAGCCCGGGTTCAGACGCCAGAAGTGTTTGGTCCGGGTTCGGGGGTCAGAAGTGTTTGGTCCGGGTTCGGGGGTCAGAAGTGTTTGGTCCGGGTTCGGGGGTCAGAAGTGTTTGGTCCGGGTTCGGGGGTCAGAAGTGTTTGGTCCGTGTTCGCTGGTCAGAAGTGTTTGGTCCGGGTTCGCTGGTCAGAAGTGTTTGGTCCGGGTTCTCTGGTCAGAAGTGTTTGGTCCGGGTTCGCTGGTCAGAAATGTTTGGTCCGGGTTCGGGGGTCAGAAGTGTTTGGTCCGGGTTCGCTGGTCAGAAGTGTTTGGTCCGGGTTCTCTGGTCAGAAGTGTTTGGTCCGGGTTCGCTGGTCAGAAGTGTTTGGTCCGGGTTCGCTGGTCAGAAGTGTTTGGTCCGGGTTCGCTGGTCAGAAGTGTTTGGTCCGGGTTCGCTGGTCAGAAGTGTTTGGTCCGGGTTCGCTGGTCAGAAATGTTTGGTCCGGGTTCGGGGGTCAGAAGTGTTTGGTCCGGGTTCGCTGGTCAGAAGTGTTTGGTCCGGGTTCGGTCGTCCGAAATGTTTGGTCCGGGTTCGGCGGTCAGAAGTCTTTGGTTTGGGGTGATCCTCAGCAGGGTTCGAGTTTGTATCTGTGTGTTTGTGTGTGTGTGTTCTTTTCGGGTTACGTACGATTCCGTCATCCACTACTTGTAGAAAAACAAAAGAACGCTTGTTAAAAACTCTATCATTTCATTTTCTTGTTCTTTTAGACCGTGACCCGCCTCCGTCAACTTGGTTATAGAGAGTACTACAACAAAGTGGAGACAACCTCACTGAAGCCGAACAACTTCACACTTCGAGCTCAAGTTTATTATATGAACGTCAATTTTAAGTGGTTTCATTAACTAGGTCAATTGTAGTAAAGGTTAAGTGATTTCATTAACTAGGTCAAGTGCAATACATGTTAGGTTTCCTTACTGTCCAGTGTACGTCATAAAAGTGTTCATGTGATGGGGAACCTTCATATGATGGGGAACATTCATGTGAATGGGAACATTCATGTAAATATTTAAGACATGTCTGTATTATTGGGGGAATAGGACATACATTGTGTTGAGGAGAGGAGAGAGAGAGGGGGGAAGGGGGTGGGGGAGAAGGATGTAGGTAGGGATGGAGGGAGGGAGAGTGATAGATAGAAAGATAGATATATAGATAGATAGATAGATAGATAGATAGATAGATAGATAGATAAACATGTGTCTCCAATGTGAAAACCACTGGTCACTACACTGTATGAAACTATAAACGTTCGCAATAAAACTGTAACTATGGCGATCTGAAATTATTGTATGCATTGTGACGCGGTAGCTTAAGCAACGGTCCTTCCAGCAACGCAAACTCTGCAGCCTTGCCTTTCAATTGGATACAGGAATTGGAAGAGAGGTTTCTAGATTTAAGGAAAATATATCATCAAACCTTGGGTATATTTGGAACAACATTTTCATTCGACATAAGCATATTTCCGCATAGAGTTAGAATCTGACCTTTAATCAAACATATTAAATCTGACATTGAATCTAACATTGAATCTGACAATACTGAATGAAGTTTAAATTACTTTTTTTTAAAATTAATTTTATTAGTTTATAGTTATCTATATGGTATACTAGCCGATATACCCGGCTTTACTACTTTACTAAGGTTTGTACGAAAAAAAACCAGCACCCTCTAATGAGTTATCAGCGTACAAATAAAGTAAGGGCCCAGGGAAAATCACTTCTCTTAAGTAACAGGTAAAACTTTTAAAAGAATCCAGTGCAAACCAAGATTTATAATAAATCTTGAAAACATTGGAGTTGGGGCCAAACCCGTTCGAGCTGATATTCAACCTAAGCACACCTCCAACCAGGATTTAAAGACAATTCTAACGTTGAAAAGATGACTTAAAGAAAGTTATCCAGCAATCTCAGATCTACCGTCGTTTATCACTAAAAATGAGGTAGGATCCCAATTCCTCATGGGGTCATTTTAGTTATCCCCAATACAGGGGCACTATAGACATCAATCAGATAAACATTCACTTTCATTTGTAAAATTAATTCCCTTGCAATCTAAAGTAATTTGCCAAGATTTTTCCTTTAAAACATTTACTATTAGGGTGCCTAGGGAAATTAATCTTTAATGCTTCTTAGCAGTGAGTACCTTAGCGTGGATAACGAACAAACTTTGTATTAAAAAATCGCCCATTTAAATTCGTTTGAAAAAGCCAAAGTTTATAAAAGGCATGTTTACCAAATTTAGCCAAGACGCAACAATTTGCGCAGAAGATTGCATTGTAACATCGAAGTGGTTATTGGTACACGGGTACCAGATTGAGAGGTTGGGATTAAAAAACGATTTAAAATATTTTTGTTGGGTTTGTAAGACCAAATGAGGTATCAAAAGAAAGATAATTGAATGGACTATACGTTTGAAATCTTAATTCTTCATTTTAATTAAAATAAACTACCACAAATGACATCCGAATAGCATTGAGTCTAATGTGTCCCGGGTCCGAAAGGGGGCGCTGCGTGTCCAGGTCCCCTGGTTCAAAACAGAATATTTTAAATGTTTATAATAATTCAAAAACCTTTACGGGCGTGCACGCAAAATCTTACCAAAGTTTTATCGCAATCACATGAATGGTGTAGGATCTCATACGGAAAATACTTTTTACAAAGCTCATAAAAGAAAAAAAAACGAATTTAGGGCCAACGGCCCAAAACGGAATATTTCAAAAGTATCGCAAAGACTCAGAAATATGCGCGGGCACATGGACAACTACTTACCAAAGTTTTATCGCAATCGCATGAATGGTGTAGGAGCGCATACGCGACATACATACGTACAGACATTCATTTTTATATCTTAGACTCAAAGAATATGATTGCATTAAACATCAAATATTTTGTTGAAATACTCTTCAAATATTTGTTGAAAACTTAATGAATAAATCTTTCTTTAAAATGCGTACACCAAAACAAAAACGCACATACAGTCTTCCTTTAAATAGATGTTTGAAGGCGCACCGTTCTGAACAAAGGCTTATAAACAATTATTACCACAAATATAACTGAACTTGAACGTCCCTCAAGCCATTCAATATGAATATAATATCTGGAGGTCAGAGGAAAGACCATAACAAATTTGGTGGCTGTCTATTGTTTTGTTTTCTCGTGATTGTAACACGTATTTACAAAGATACATACAAAGTCACACTGAGCTTTATATAGTTCTTCATAGGAGATATGCCACGTTTTAATGCTAATTAGGTGTCGTTAATGTGTGTGTGGCCAAACAACTTGTCTCCTTACAATGTGGCCCTGGGAAGCTAAAATATTGGACCCCCTTATCTTGTGGTGAACTCAGGCAGAGAAGGCTGTTTTTTTTTTGGGGGGGGGGGGGCAGAAGAAATGCAGAAGAACTCTTTAAAGACCCACCGAAAGCATCTTTGAAAGCATTTTACATGGACCCAGATATATGGGAATAGTCGAAAGGAATTGAGAATCGTTGTGCTCTTCCATGCAAAATCGCTCAATGCAACAGGAGGCTAACAGAACAGCTGCTGGGCACAATGCAACATGAGTCTCACGGAACAGCTGCTGGGCACAATGCAACATGAGTCTCTCGGAATGTTGGGCATGTTTTATGATAACTACAAGTTTTAGGAAACACTTTTCGACATATATTTCCTTCAAATTCAGGACGGCACCGAGTCATGCTTTAGAAAAACATGCGTCTTGTCAAACGTCTTGCGGCCATCTGGTCACTTTCCATTTATTGCAGCCAATTGAATTAGGTTGGGCACAGGAGAAGCTTTAATACTGTTTTGATACGTGAAGAAATGATCCGTGACACCCTGGCACTTGCCAACGGAACCAGTAGAATAACTTTTGTAATAACTAGGTAATATACCCGGCACTGCTCGGGATTGCATGCCTAAGAAACATTTTTACACTCTATTAGCTAAATCGAAATTAAGGTGCCTGTAACAAACACATTGCTAAGAATATTTTTAAAGACATTATCTCCTCTAAGAACACATTTATAGAATACGATAAAGAAGGGATGCCATTTCCTGTTCAAATCCCGATTCCAAGTGGGATCAATTCGCCTTTGGAACACCATTCCCCAACAGGAGATTCCGATCCCGATGGGATCCCGATACGATGGGGTTCCGATTTAACACCAATCTCGATGCGTTATGTATCCTAATTGAATAAAGTTCCCGGTGGAATCCCGATGGGCTTCCGTTGCCAGTGAGATCACATTCCCAGTAGGATCCCGATTGAATTGGGAACCCGATACCGGTGGGATCCCGTTTTCCTAATAGGTATCCTGCTTCTCGATAGTATTAAAAAAAAAATTAGGCTTAATGGAAAGGCCCACGGTAAATTGACTCGCGATCAAAGTGACCAATGAGCCAATTTGGGTTGGCAGCCCTTGGGCTACATGTTACTGCTAAAATAAACCACTTTTACATCTCTACAGCATCACTGTACACCAGCTCTAAAGAGTCAAAGGTCAGCACAGAATCTCCTAGAGGTATGTCTGTTCTTAGAATTGATGCAGATTTTGTCCTGATATATACATTATTAATATGTATTAACATCTACAAATCTTAACTAAAATAAATGTTGATTTGTTCACAAAGTAAATTACGTGAATCCAATGGTTAGAAAATGTCTTAATTCCCTTCACTTTATTCATCATTTCTTTCTCTCTCTTTGTTTCTGTCTATCTTTATTTCACTCAACACGCATTCTGTTCTATATCTCTGGGGTTCTCTCTCTCTCTCTCTGGATTCTAACATAATAGACAACAACGACAACACACATTGTCTCAACTTGCATCTAACATCACACACTGTGTCACAACTTGCGTCTAACATCACACACTGTGTCTCAACTTGCGTCTAACATCACACACTGTGTCTCAACTTGCGTCTAACATCACACACTGTGATTCAAACAAAATATAATTAAATTCGGTTGTTGGCTACGCTGGTCATCGAAAGAACGCCTCAGTTTGGACTTGTGAACACCAACTGTATCACACTGAATATTTTCAACTTTCCCTAGACAACAAGCTCCAGAAACATTGACTCAAGGCTTGTGTCAAGATATTGTTACAATGAAACAGTTCATATTGTTACAATGAAACAGTTCATATTGTTACAATGAAACAGTTCATCTTTTTACAATGAAACAGTTCATATTGTTACAATGAAACAGTTCATGTTGTTAGAATGAAACAGTTCATATTGTTACAATGAAACAGTTCATGTTGTTACAATGAAACAGTTCATATTGTTAAAATGAAACAGTTCATGTTGTTACAATGAAACAGTTCATGCTGTGATAGAAAAAGTAAAAAACTTGCTTATTATCAAACTCAAAGTATGCCTTTTAAAAAGTTTACGGGTAACGTTATGAAATTTCGGATAAAGTGTTCTTAAATATTTCAATTTTTTGTCAAAGATCAATTATTTCATCAATCACGAAACCCAATGTCCCATTGAGAGAAATGATTTCTTTACACAATCTGGACTTTCTATCAGGATAATTTCAAATACACTAATAGTAAATTTGAAATAAATTTTATAAAGATTGTTTCGGCTCATTAGTTAAGAGTTTATAATATTGACCACTTTAATAAAATAATTACTCGTAGGTAAAGGTTTTTATTACATAAGAGATAAATTCCTGTTTAAAGATCAACTATTATCAATGAGAAAAAAATACAAAAATTTTAAAAAAGGATTTGTATCCTCAAGAGACAGGCAAGCGAGCTTACAAGAGACAGACATACGAGCTTACAAGAGACAGACAAGCGAGCTTACAAGAGACAGACATACGAGCTTACAAGAGACAGGCAAGCGAGCTGACAAGAGACAGACAAGCGAGCTGACAAGAGACAGACATACGAGCTGACAAGAGACAGGCAAGCGAGCTGACAAGAGACAGACAAGCGAGCTGACAAGAGACAGACAAGCGAGCTTACAAGAGACAGACAAGCGAGCTTACAAGAGACAGACAAGCGAGCTGACAAGAGACAGACAAGCGAGCTGACAAGAGACAGACATACGAGCTGACAAGAGACAGACAAGCGAGCTTACAAGAGACAGACAAGCGAGCTTACAAGAGACAGGCAAGCGAGCTGACAAGAGACAGGCAAGCGAGCTGACAAGAGACAGACAAGCGAGCTGACAAGAGACAGACAAGCGAGCTGACAAGAGACAGACATACGAGCTGACAAGAGACAGACAAGCGAGCTTACAAGAGACAGACAAGCGAGCTTACAACAGACAGGCAAGCGAGCTGACAAGAGACAGACAAGCGAGCTGACAAGAGACAGACAAGCGAGCTGAAAAGAGACAGACAAGCGAGCTTACAAGAGACAGACAAGCGAGCTGACAAGAGACAGACAAGCGAGCTTACAAGAGACAGACAAGCGAGCTTACAAGAGACAGGCAAGCGAGCTGACAAGAGACAGACAAGCGAGCTGACAAGAGACAGGCAAGCGAGCTGAAAAGAGACAGACAAGAGAGCTGACAAGAGACAGGCAAGCGAGCTTACAAGAGACAGACAAGCGAGCTTACAAGAGACAGACAAGCGAGCTTACAAGAGACAGGCAAGCGAGCTTACAAGAGACAGGCAAGCGAGCTTACAAGAGACAGACAAACGAGCTTACAAGAGACAGACATACGAGCTGACAAGAGACAGGCAAGCGAGCTGACAAGAGACAGACAAGCGAGCTGACAAGAGACAGACATACGAGCTGACAAGAGACAGACAAGCGAGCTTACAAGAGACAGACAAGCGAGCTGACAAGAGACAGGCAAGCGAGCTTACAAGAGACAGGCAAGCGAGCTGACAAGAGACAGACAAGCGAGCTGACAAGAGACAGGCAAGCGAGCTTACAAGAGACAGACAAGTGAGCTTACAATAGACAGACAAGCGAGCTGACAAGAGACAGGCAAGCGAGCTGACAAGAGACAGACAAGCGAGCTTACAAGAGACAGACAAGCGAGCTGACAAGAGACAGACAAGCGAGCTTACAAGAGACAGACAAGCGAGCTTACAAGAGACAGACAAGCGAGCTGACAAGAGACAGGCAAGCGAGCTGACAAGAGACAGACAAGCGAGCTGACAAGAGACAGACAAGCGAGCTGACAAGAGACAGGCAAGCGAGCTTATAATCGAAAGCTCACAATGAGGACATGATGTATAAAATAACATATAGCAAGTGTTGTCTGTAAAGTTATACCACATGTTCCATTACCTTCCTAAAATTGCTTTAGAAATCACTTATTTTACCTATTAGTATTTTCAAAGACTTATTTGAATTTATTTCCATTAATGGCATCAAACTTAACTTAAAATAAAACCAATTATTGCAAGCAATCCAAAAATAATTGAAAAGTATATTTTCTGGGATAAGTATTATGATTATCTTATGAGTAAAGTCGTGAAATATCTTTACTGAGGCTGTCAAACAATAAACCTTTGAGTAAGAATGAAATGTCTTTACTGGGGCTGTCAAACAATAAACCTTTGAGTAAGAATGAAATGTCTTTACTGGGGCTGTCAAACAATAAACCTTTGAGTAAGAATGAAATGTCTTTACTGGGGCTGTCAAACAATAAACCTTTGAGTAAGAATGAAATGTCTTTACTGGGGCTGTCAAACAATAAACCTTTGAGTAAGAATGAAATGTCTTTACTGGGGCTGTCAAACAATAAACCTTTGAGTAAGAATGAAATGTCTTTACTGGGGCTGTCAAACAATAAACCTTTGAGTAAGAATGAAATGTCTTTACTGGGGCTGTCAAACAATAAACCTTTGAGTAAGAATGAAATGTCTTTACTGGGGCTGTCAAACAATAAACCTTTGAGTAAGAATGAAATGTCTTTACTGGGGCTGTCAAACAATAAACCTTTGAGTAAGAATGAAATGTCTTTACTGGGGCTATCAAACAATAAACCTTTGAGTAAGAATGAAATGTCTTTACTGGGGCTGTCAAACAATAAACCTTTGAGTAAGAATGAAATGTCTTTACTGGGGCTGTCAAACAATAAACCTTTGAGTAAGAATGAAATGTCTTTACTGGGGCTGTCAAACAATAAACCTTTGAGTAAGAATGAAATGTCTTTACTGGGGCTGTCAAACAATAAACCTTTGAGTAAGAATGAAATGTCTTTACTGGGGCTGTCAAACAATAAACCTTTGAGTAAGAATGAAATGTCTTTACTGGGGCTGTCAAACAATAAACCTTTGAGTAAGAATGAAATGTCTTTACTGGGGCTGTCAAACAATAAACCTTTGAGTAAGAATGAAATGTCTTTACTGGGGCTGTCAAACAATAAACCTTTGAGTAAGAATGAAATGTCTTTACTGGGGCTGTCAAACAATAAACCTTTGAGTAAGAATGAAATGTCTTTACTGGGGCTATCAAACAATAAACCTTTGAGTAAGAATGAAATGTCTTTACTGGGGCTGTCAAACAATAAACCTTTGAGTAAGAATGAAATGTCTTTACTGGGGCTGTCAAAGAATAATCCTTTGAGTAACAATGAAGTATATTTCGGTTTTTATTTATATGATTCACATACTACAGTACTTTTTATATCCATACACTTCAATGCAGTGTAGGTCGATACACGATCATTATGTAGTTATCCGTTCACAAACCTATACGTCATTCTGTTGTGTAATCCATAATATACAAAACCACTTTTCTGTAAATCCTAATTGACATAGGCTCAAAGATGTGTGAAAATACGTAAAAACATTTTGACTTTATTCGGAGAAAGTTACATTTTATAATGTTCTCCATTTTACACTAATTTTTTAAAAAATACACAACTATTTTGTCTTCAGGGGAGAGAACTACAAAATCAGCACCCAAAAACCACGGACACTTCATTTTCACCAGAGAAATACAAGAAGTTTAAACACGGACAAGGGAATTGTGTAAACTATTTTGAAAACATTAAACTTTTCTCTTACTCCCGTGCGTCGTTGACATGACAAATTATTAAGCTCAATTAGTTTAATTAAAATTTACAACTAATGTTTAGTGATATTATCGAATAATATAATAAGGAATATTTCAGTTGTGAAAGGTGTATTTAGAGCTCCGTCATCTAATCTAACACAACCTTTTTTCAATTGTTGTTCTTGACATACACCCAAGTGTATATGCTGTTTCTCAAGTATCACTAAAAGTTGCTGCATATACTGATATATTTTTGAAAACATTTGATTACAACTTTTTAGGCTAAATACAACTATAAAGATTATTTTATACAAACCTTTCATATAATAAATTTAATTATATATATCTATATTATATTATTTTATAACCATCCATTTCTGTGGCGCCTGGGCCGATGTAGGGGTTTAATCTGCCTCTCTACTTCCTTCAACTCAGACCTAACTAATACTTTTCTTTCCATGCTTGGATTCCCAGTTGTCGGAGATCTTGTCCACATCATCCATCCATCTAAGCCTAGGTCTGCCTTTTGAGGCGTTTTCCTCTGGGGTATTGGGGATGCACCCTCTTCACTCTTGTGTCATTTGGCATTCTCTCTAAGTGTCCTGCCATTTCTTTTATTTCTGCTACTAGCGTGGAATTATGAGATAGACTGTACAATTCATGGTTCGTATTCTCCTTCCATACTCATCCAATATGGGTCCATGTATTTTCCTGATAATTTTTTTCCTCCCATGTGTTTAAAAGGTTTTCTGCCATTTTTTGGGTTAGAGTCCAAGTTTCACTTGCGTATGTTACAGCTGGTCTGATGACAGTTTTATAAATAGTTTTCTTTGTTTCTCTTGTAATGTTTTTTACATTTGAGTATTCTTACTACTGAAGTTATCCCCTGTTTCCGCTGATATTCTTTCTTTTATTTCGTTTAGTAATTCGTTTCTTTAATTTAATAAAGATCCCAGGTATTTGAATTGATTTACTTTTTCAAAAGTCTGGTTTCTAATGTTATTGGATTTATCTGTCTGTTCTTCTCTTATCATAGTCATGTATTTTGTTGTATGGTTGTTAACTCCCAGCCCTGCTTGTAGTGATACGTCTTCTAAGGGGCTGTCCATTAATTATGTCAACAAATTTTTGGCGATTTTTACCCCCCCTCCCCCTTGTCAACAACTTGTCAAACTTCCAGAGACCCCCCCTATAAAATTACGTCAACATTTGATTACCCCCCCCCCCCCCCAAATAAAGATAAAATGGGGGAAAAAACAACACTATTTTAAATAGACTAGTTTACAACTACAACAAAAAAGTGAATAAAAGTAAAATGTTTTGGAAAAAAAGTTTAATAAATTCTAAATTATGAAATTAAATTTATTTTTAAAAAGTAACATTGTTGACGTCAACTTTTCTTGACCTCCCCCTTGTCAACAATTGTCAAAAATTTTCAGACCCCCTCCCCCCTATTTTGTTGACATAATTAATGGACATCCCCTAATTCAATAAATCTACTAGTAAATATGCGCTGTTTAAAAAATATGTTTATTTGATAATTACAAGATTATAATAACATAGTTTGTACTTAAGAAATCTGAATATATGATTACTCAGCTATTCGTTATATTTTGTTTCGAATAAAAAAGTTCAACAATTAGTTAATTACATTGAAATTTATAATTAATATCTTTTTTAAAGTCATTTTTTTTAAACTTAATTTTTTTCCCTTTCAAAATTATGCCTGTAATAAGAAATAATGTTATATTAAAAACGTTTAATTAAATTTTTTCCATATTTTTTTTTTTTTGTAGAAATGTTTAAAGTTTTAATTGCAAAATAAACGAAATATGTGCTACTTATTATCTTTTCCTTGTATTTCTTTATATTTAAATCTTACGGTGGCGCCTGTCAACAAATTAATATGATGCTACAACATTTTTTGACCAAAGACAAATAAAACAACCCAGTCATGGGATACACATAAAACAACAACCCAGTCATGGGATACACATAAAACAACCCAGTCATGGGATACACATAAAACAACCCAGTCATGGGATACACATAAAACAACCCAGTCATGGGATACACATAAAACAACCCAGTCATGGGATACACATAAAACAAACAAACCTCATAATAAAAAAGAAAGATAAATATTGTCCATTACATTTTAATAAGTATTAATTCTCACTTCATTGACTACAACATTATCTAAAAAAATAATTAATATGCACATATGAGGAAATAACTATTTAAAATGCATGCTTAATTCAGACAATTGGAGTCTAACACAAAAATAAATATACTGACAAGAGAATTTTTTAAAAACTTAAAAATTTATTGGACACAGAATATATAATATAATAAATTATCCTTTCAGTATATTTAAAAGTAGTGCAATATTTCGATATTGATTTAAAAAAAAAAAAAAAAGCAATCTATTAATAAACTAATGTATCTTTAAATTATTTGTTTAAAGGGCTAATATCATAACGAGGACGATTGTAAATACTAAATGGGAAATTGATTTACTTCTTTAAATTGTATGTTTGTCTCTGACAGTAAACAATGATAACTATGTTATCACCAAAAGAAAACGTTCAAGATATTGCAGATGTTTCTAGGTTCAGTTATGAAACCGGAAATTGTTCTGTTTTTCTAACAGAAACATTGACAAATGTTAAATGACACAAATAGAACATGTCAACTCAACACTCATGAGTTTAAATTCTTGATATAACTTGCTATAGATTATTATAACGGCAGTTCATTCCCATTCAGTGTCACATAATCTGTTGACAAGTTTTGAAGTTATTCAACAGCATAACAACATAATCAGATATGTGTTTTTTAAATTCACGACCAAAAATCAATGAACTCATGTAACATACATACACAGCCAAACTTAAATAAACAATAAACCATAGACACATAACCACTCCCATAACCACATTGGTATAATTACATATAAGATATAGTAAATTTCACATATTCTCACAATCACAGATACACATAAACCCATCCACACATAATCACATAAGCAACACCCATACACCATAGCAAAATATATAAACTTATATGTTTATTCACAGATGCGCCACAATTATTTAAAGAGCAAACAGACGCCAATAGTTATATTAGTGATAATGTTGTTGTTAGTGATAACGTTGTTGTTAGTGATAATGTTGTTGTTAGTGATAGTGTTGTTGTTAGTGATAACGTTGATGTTAGTGATAATGTTGTTGTTAGTGATAATGTTGTTGTTAGTGATAATGTTGTTGTTAGTGATAGTGTTGTTGTTAGTGATAACGTTGTTGTTAGTGATAATGTTGTTGTTAGTGATAACGTTGTTGTTAGTGATAATGTTGTTGTTAGTGATAATGTTGTTGTTAGTGATAATGTTGTTGTTAGTGATAGTGTTGTTGTTAGTGATAACGTTGTTGTTAGTGATAATGTTGTTGTTAGTGATAATGTTGTTGTTAGTGATAATGTTGTTGTTAGTGATAACGTTGTTGTTAGTGATAATGTTGTTGTTAGTGATAATGTTGTTGTTAGTGATAATGTTGTTGTTAGTGATAGTGGTGTTGTTAGTTATAATGTACTTATTAGTGATAATGTTGTTGTTAGTGATAATGTTGTTGTTAGTGATAATGTTGTTGTTAGTGATAACGTTGTTGTTAGTGATAATGTTGTTGTTAGTGATAATGTTGTTGTTAGTGATAGTGTTGTTAGTGATAATGTACTTATTAGTGATAACGTTGTTGTTAGTGATAATGTTGTTGTTAGTGATAATGTTGTTGTTAGTGATAATGTTGTTGTTAGTGATAATGTTGTTGTTATTGATAATGTTGTTGTTAGTGATAATGTTGTTGTTAGTGATAATGTTGTTGTTAGTGATAATGTTGTTGTTAGTGATAACGTTGTTGTTAGTGATAATGTTGTTGTTAGTGATAATGTTGTTGTTAGTGATAGTATTGTTGTTAGTGATAATGTTGTTGTTAGTGATAATGTTGTTGTTAGTGATAGTGTTGTTAGTGATAATGTACTTATTAGTGATAACGTTGTTGTTAGTGATAATGTTGTTGTTAGTGATAATGTTGTTGTTAGTGATAATGTTGTTGTTAGTGATAATGTTGTTGTTAGTGATAATGTTGTTGTTAGTGATAATGTTGTTGTTAGTGATAATGTTGTTGTTAGTGATAATGTTGTTGTTAGTGATAACGTTGTTGTTAGTGATAATGTTGTTGTTAGTGATAATGTTGTTGTTAGTGATAGTGTTGTTGTTAGTGATAATGTTGTTGTTAGTGATAACGTTGTTGTTAGTGATAATGTTGTTGTTAGTGATAATGTTGTTGTTAGTGATAATGTACTTATTAGTGATAATGTTGTTGTTAGTGATAATGTTGTTGTTAGTGATAATGTTGTTGTTAGTGATAATGTTATTGTTAGTGATACTGTTGTTGTTAGTGATAATGTTGTTGTTAGTGATAATGTTGTTGTTAGTGATAACGTTGTTGTTAGTGATAATGTTGTTGTTAGTGATAATGTTGTTGTTAGTGATAATGTTGTTGTTAGTGATAATGTTGTTGTTAGTGATAATGTTGTTGTTAGTGATAATGTTGTTGTTAGTGATAATGTTGTTGTTAGTGATAATGTTGTTGTTAGTGATAATGTTGTTGTTAGTGATAATGTTGTTGTTAGTGATAACGTTGTTGTTAGTGATAATGTTGTTAGTGATAATGTACTTATTAGTGATAACGTTGTTGTTAGTGATAATGTTGTTGTTAGTGATAATGTTGTTGTTAGTGATAATGTTGTTGTTAGTGATAATGTTGTTGTTAGTGATAATGTTGTTGTTAGTGATAATGTACTTATTAGTGATAATGTTGTTGTTAGTGATAATGTTGTTGTTAGTGATAGTGTTGTTGTTAGTGATAATGTACTTATTAGTGATAATGTTGTTGTTAGTGATAATGTTGTTGTTAGTGATAATGTTGTTGTTAGTGATAATGTTGTTGTTAGTGATAATGTTGTTGTTAGTGATAATGTTGTTGTTAGTGATAATGTTGTTGTTAGTGATAATGTTGTTGTTAGTGATAATGTTGTTGTTAGTGATAACGTTGTTGTTAGTGATAATGTTGTTGTTAGTGATAGTGTACTTATTAGTGATAATGTTGTTGTTAGTGATAATGTTGTTGTTAGTGATAATGTTGTTGTTAGTGATAATGTTGTTGTTAGTGATAATGTTGTTGTTAGTGATAATGTTGTTGTTAGTGATAATGTTGTTGTTAGTGATAATGTTGTTGTTAGTGATAATGTTGTTGTTAGTGATAATGTTGTTGTTAGTGATAATGTTGTTGTTAGTGATAATGTTGTTGTTAGTGATAATGTTGTTGTTAGTGATAATGTTGTTGTTAGTGATAATGTTGTTGTTAGTGATAATGTTGTTGATTTTGTAAAGGCGCGCATCCATAAAAAACAACAAATAAACAAACAAAATGCATTCTATTAATAGCCTAAGTCAGCATACATTTCTTTTCTTATTTTAAGGTTGTTTGGGGGTGGTATTGGTGGAAGTGAATGGGAAGATGCATTGAACTTGTACTAAAAATGTTACTTAGACGGTGAACAAGTAATATTTGACACCAAAATATAAAGTCATGCTCAACAAAATTAAAGAAAGATAAGTCTGGAAACATAAGATTTTAATTTGTTATTTAAATGTTTACGTTTAGGTGTCAGTTTTAAATGGCTTTATATATATATATATAAATTCAATAAAAATTTATTGGAAATGGGATCCCAGTCTTATTAATAGATTATTTCGCACGCATCTTGGAGACCTTGCCAGTGACGGACTTAAATCACGTGGCATTGTGATTCATTATTTTACTAGACTGAGATACAATTTTGACTTTGAATAATTTCTTGTTAGCTTTTTTGTCGTTAAAAGCACTGCTTCTGCGATGTCCGCAATAATTTTGCCTCTACATGACGAGACCGACTGATAAGGCAGACCCGACTGCCTGGAGTTAAAAAACACACGTCCAACGACCATCTCCCAAGGCGAAGGTGAGGGTTTTGTTTCGGCAGACTCTCCCCGGGAGAAGATAAGAAAAGAAAGCCTAGACCTTTTTCTAACACTATGGCTGGTACAATTGAATTAATTTAAGCGAGGGGCACTCGAACACCCCCCCCCCTTTTTTTTTCCCCGTAGATCGGTGACAGGGCTCAGGCCGACTGTGGGCGCTCGTGCAACTGTGAGCAATAGGCAATGTGTCGCTGGTCACCTCCCCACAACGTTAGTAGTTGTTCAGCTTAACTGCATCAGAGGGAAACTCTCTGAACTCACCAACCTACTCCACAGCCGAGAATTGGACGTAGCTCTATTGCTGCAAAGGTTACTGAAAAAACACCCATTGCACATCACGGGCTTTGCAGTTAAGCGCTACACTTGCGTAAAGTGCCGAGGGCTGGTAACACTTGTTCGTAACCCCCTCACAGCGGAGCTGGTAGAGAGCAGAAACGTTGGTGGGACACATACTCTGACCCTGAGAGTAGGTTTAGGAGGTAAGTTTTATATCCTTAGCAATATTTACAATGCCCTTTGGAACACGTTGTGCCTGCCCTTGCACGGCACAAACATTTTTAGTGATAGAATTATAGCAGGGGATATGGGCTATCCCGTCACAAACGCCTCTGGGCGTTATCTTGAGGAGGTCGAGCACACGACCAATCTCATAAGGCTAAAAAACGGTGACAGTGTTCTTACATTGCTCCATACAGGCAACAGTAACATGTCACGCCCAGTTAACACTGGTCTTGGTCAAGCTCGAGGCCAAGATCCAGTCTGAAGTCCTGGATGAGTTTTGTATTGACCTTCACTCAACTCTCATTACACCAGACGTTGTGCTAGTAAAACCTCGGTTTGCTAGGAGGCGCTGGCTGTTCGGCAGAGCCAAATGGATTATGTTTCGTGAAGCTATGGAGCCCACGATCGTGAAATCAACAGGGATTTCCGATACCTCCGAAAGCATCGATTTTGCATACAGCAACTTAGTGAGTGGTATTCTCACAGCGGCAAAGAAAACTCTAGAACTAACGGGAACCGCAAGTTCCACCCCTTTTGGAACAAGAGTTTGGCAGAGATGGTTCGTGAATGGAATAAAGCATGGACAAAAGCTGGTAAATTGAAGACGACAGCTGCTCAAGTGGCTTAAAATAAATTGACAGCTGAGGTCCGTAAGGAGGTTGATAGGGCAAAAAAAAGGAAAAATGTGTTGGTACATGCAGAAAACTCAACTTGAATGATGGAAAAAAAGGTCTGGCGTTTGATGTACACATTATTTTGCACGGGAAAGGTCCGTAATCTGCACCCATTGCAATTGACTACAGGCACGGTTTCCACAGATGCCAAGAGACAGGCATGGCTATCACAGATGTCAAGAGACAGGCACGGCTCCCACAGATGCCAAGAGACAGGCACGGCTACCACAGATGCCAAGAGACAGGCAAGGCTACCACAGATGACAAGAGACAGGCACGGCTACCACAGATGCTAAAAGTACCGAGGCTTCAAGGATTTTGCAAAGATTAATAGGAAGCAGAGGGAGTCCAGAGATATCCAGAACCTTAACCATCCCCAGAACACTGTTGACGTGGCCCAACAGTGGGGACGCATGCATAAATGTTTACCACAACTTACACTATGACTGAATTGCAAACCGCCATCAAAAAGTGCAACGCCGCCAAGGCACCAGTGCCAGACACGATCTGCAATGAAATGGTAAAAACCTTGGCCCGATAGCAAAGAGAGAGAGAGCAATAGTTAATCATAAACAGATCTTGGGTAACAGGATTCTTACACACACAGCTTGGCTTAGCGCTACCATCGTCCCTATTCCCAAAGAATGGAATTCAGGCGGGCTTCTGTAAGGGAAAGCAGCCGATAGATCAAGTGCTCCGTCTTCTCGTCCATAACAGATGGGCTCAAGAAAAAGTCTCATACACAGGCAGTATTTTGTTTTTTTTTTTACCTCCGATAGGCCTATGACAGAATCTGGGGAACCGGCTTATTGTTAAAGTTTCAAACGTTGGAAGTAACTGCCAACAAGGATTTCCGGTTTTCTTGCAAAAAGAAAAATCAACACAAAATTCGGCAGCGAGACTTCAAAGAAGAGAACTTGGAGGAAGGGCTACCACAAGGGTCAGCCCTCAGTTGCACTCTCTTCCTACCCTATATCAATGACTTGCCACAAAATCTAGCTACTAATAGTGTGATGTATGCTGACGATTTGGTTATCTGGAGCACTGGTAAAGATGTCCACCGCCTGAAACAGCTCTTACAATAGAACCTTTCCTCTATCAACAGGTTTATGTGGTGAGGGCATATGGATATTAACACCCAGAAGATGGTCTAAGGGCGGACCATTCTGAAACAGGCGATCGAGCTCAAGGTAGGCGATGCAGTGCTCCAATGGGACGAGCTACTGGATCAAAATGTGCAAATGCATAATTTTGTATAATACCTCTGCTCCCAGGCAACCTCCAAGCTCAATTTGGTGAAAAACTGGCTTGCACAAGTTGAGGAGCAGAGGTACCGATGGCAAAAAGAAAAGGAACCGTCATTCCAAATGCAGAACAACTGGATGGCGGGTTTGCGACTAAAAAGTATTTGAGCTTGAAAGGACAGTCGACCTACCTCGCAATAGAGAAAGACTGACGCTTAGCCCAGCCATCCGCGTATGCGAAATCCTCACGTCCCTACATACATTTGGCCTTGACAGATGCAGCAGTGACGAAGCAAAATCCTGAACATGTCCAGAAAGTGGCTAATCTTGATACTAAGGCTATGTATTCAAATACACCAGTGAACGTGTTGATGGACGGCTCTGCCAATTTGAGAAAAAGACTGCTGCGTCCAGTGCGCTCATACGGTACCCATTCAGGGGACCACCAATCCAGGAACTCTCGGGACTTTGATGCGGAGCTCTAGACTATTCATAGCATCCTGGAGAGTGTACATCACATATTGAAAGTAAAAGAGCACGCCGCGCTCGATGTGATCGCTTACTCAGACCTGAATCAAGATCTGTTCTCGAGATCTTGGGAAAAGATTATGTACCACTCACCTAGTAGACGCCATCATTGATGACGTGTGCAAGATCGGTGAACTAGGTGGAATAGTGACAGAGCAGTGGTCACCAAGGTACGTCAACGTCAGTGGCAATGAGAAAACGGACACACTTGGGAATTAAGAACTGGTTGGTAGACTATTTCAGAACTAAATGGCACAGGCAATGGGAAGACAATACGACCGTTAGAGGCGTCTTTTCTACTTTGTCCACTCCCAGCAAACAAGACCCATAGTGAGAGTTAGTGACGCTGATGCGCACAGAGCACTGTCCCAGTGACACATACTTCTGGAGTCTAGAACACAGCAGGGACCCTATCTGTCGGCTTTGCCGCCTGATCACGGAAACACTAGCGCTCCTGTTGACCGAATGTCCGATGTATCGGGGGAAGTCAGGGTGGTTGGAGAACCCTACTTGAGGAAAATTTTACATGACTAATCCTAAACCTCAGAATACTATGTGAGAAATATGCTCAACACTACTAAAACCTATACCACGTCTTTGTGGATTTCAAGGAGGCATTCGACAGGGTCTGGCATGCTGCTTTATGGGCCACCATGAGGCACTACAACATCAACACAAAGCTAACCAGAATGCTATGCAGCCTCTATGATAAGGCCACCAGTGCAGTCTTCTTCAACAATAACATCGGAGTATGGTTCAAGACCACGGTTTGAGTACGACAAGGCTGCTTGCTCTCCCCCCACCCTGTTCAACATCTTCTTAGAGAAAATTAAGTCAGATGCACTGGAAACGGATGTAGGGACAGTCAGCATTGGTGGCAGAAAAATATGGAGGCTTGAGAGGCTCAAGAAAATATGGAACGACAAAAATATAGCCCCCAGCACCAAAATCAGGCTGATCCGCTCATTAGTCCTCTCCATTTTCTTATATGCCTGTGAGTCCTGGACATTAACAGCAGAACTTGAAAGGAAAATAAAGGCGATGGAAATGAGATGTTTCAGAAGCATTCTTGGCATATGCTATAGACCATTTCTCCAATAAACGAAAGAATGGATTCGTCAAGCCATTGGGCAGTACGATGACCTCCTGGTGTCTGTAAAAAATGCGAACTTGAGTGGTATGGCCACGTGACAAGAAAGTAAGGGCTCGCCAAAGATATCTGAGCATGATGAACTTGATGATTCACTGCCGCTTAAGAGACAATTAGAAATTGTAATACAAAAGAAACTTCGGGCTCAGGATAATACTTCAAGACCGACTGAAGGAGACATTGATACATTGGTAAAAATAGAAATGGCTTTATTTGAGAATGGCGGTTAAAGAGGAAAATATCCAGAAATTGCGTATGATAGCCTAAGATCTATTCCTCCGACCAGTGTTGAGTCAGAGCGGGTGTTCTCTTCATCAGGTTACTTTTGTAACCATTTGTAGTCAAAGTTATGTGACCAAACATTAGACACGTTGTCAATTTTAAGATTTCATCATTTAAATTTGACCAAAGATTCAAACAACACCAATTATTTTAATGTTTAATTAATAAAACTATTTCAAATAAATGGTAAGAATATTATTTTTGTTCGTTTGATTAAAGTCTGAAGATAAACATTTGTGTTATTGTTAAAAGCTTATTAAAAATCAAAATGTGATTTTTTTATTTGTTCTGATTGTTTTTATTTCATTGATAAATCCTCACCACTAATCTCGAATCTCGACTAAAAATTCTCTAAATATCGAAAATGCCGGGATTCCGGTATTCGTAAACTTCAATATAGAAAATACCGGTTTTGGCAAAAGAAACCGGTTTTGTGACCCCTAGTGTTGATCGATGTGACTTAATGCAAATAATATGGGAGTAGTTCTTAGGGTTGTGTCCCTATTATCAGAAGGCTGTGAGAACGCATCATTGTTCGCTTGTCTTGTGTCCCTATTATCAGACGGCTTGGAAAACGCACCATTATTCTCTTGTCTTGTGTCCCTATTATCAGACGGCTTGGAAAACGCACCAATATTCTCTTGTCTTGTGTCCCTATTATCAGACGGCTTGGAAAACGCACCAATATTCTCTTGTCTTGTGTCCCTATTATCAGACGGCTTGGAAAACGCACCATTATTCTCTTGTCTTGTGTCCCTATTATCAGACGGCTTGGAAAACGCACCATTATTCTCTTGTCTTGTGTCAAATAAGAACGCTGGGTCTGAAGGTGGATCATTCACTTGGCCACTCTCTTGTAGAATTGGCCCAATTGTGGCCAGCTCGGTCATCAACTGACTTTAAAACAGATACACGGGAGTAAGAGTTTAATGAATGACACAAGGGTTGTTAAAAGTCTTCACAAGTTTTTCAATAGCAATAATATGTGAAATGAAGGTGTAACATATGAAATTGTACATGCGGCTTTGATATTGGATGAAATCAA
The DNA here is from genome assembly GCA_964017045.1 of Omphiscola glabra. Classification (NCBI taxonomy): domain Eukaryota; kingdom Metazoa; phylum Mollusca; class Gastropoda; family Lymnaeidae; genus Omphiscola; species Omphiscola glabra. The sequence goes on along the minus strand of OZ024807.1, from coordinate 3,097,917 downwards.
TAGAGGCACATAAATGTATTGATATAACGGATATTGTGAAGACCGCCATTTTGTGAGGTCATGTGTGATTCTTCTATCTGAAAAATTGCCAAATAAGTTTGAGGACGAGAGTGGACATAGTGACCAAGTTGGACGTACTGTTGGTATATAATTAATTAATAACTAAGAAGTTAAATTATATATATTTTTTGAAGACGTGTATACTGTTAGGTTGCTGATATTATTATTGTCCAAAAATTGTCATGTCAATTTGGGACTGGAGAATTATTTTTGTTAGTAGACGTTGCAGTGACAGTTGAACTAGTTCATACATTTAGTTAACTATCATCTCTGTGTTCCGCATACATACAAGGTGAATAATTAGAGAGTTTTTAAAACAAAAATTTTTAATTAGCATATAAAAGCGATATTAAATGTATTTATTTATTTGGCATTTAAAGAGAGAAGTATTTAATAACTTAATCAAAGTAGTGTTAATTTTTACTATTTATAAAACAATATAATTACCTATCATTTTTATCCGTTGAGTAAGTGTCTGGGGAAAAAATATTTTCATTTGTATAAAAATTCATTCATTTATAATGACCATAAAAATGAACATAAAAAGATAATTGTGATTTTGTGTTGATCTTTATAATTATATGATTCATGATCAAACCGTAGGAACAATATTATGTAAATCTCTTTTAGAATAAAAAAATTGTTTTAAAGACGAATTTCAACACAATAAACTACTTTGTAGTATTACAATTTTATTTTTATTACATGATCGAAAAAAAATCTAAATTGTTTTTAAATTCCCAAAATGAAATGCTCCAATTTGGATGTCACTACCCATTCTTTAACGCCTTTCACTGTAGGAAGCAAATGCGATGTTGCAACAAATTAGATGTGACGAGACGGTCAAGCAAAAATGTGAAAATGTCACGTGGGCAAACAAAAATTACTGTGTGACAGATGGCGTCTTTTTCTAAACAGACCAATGGTGATCCCTACTACAACAAAAATTAACTTACATTCAACCATCCTGTGTGATGGATGGCATCTTTTTCTTAACAGACCAATGATGATTGCTACAACGAAAACAACTGCTAGAACACCAACCACGATTCCGGCTGTTCCATGATTGCCTTGTGAGTCAGACGTTTCATCTTAAATAGAAAAAAAAAAGAAATTTGTGAGATTGCATTTATGACTCAATATTGATGATAGCTAAAGTATTAAAATGTGCAATAACTTAATAAAAAATAACAATTTAAGAAACAACTTCGATAAAAGGCTTCAAAAAGCAGTCGTAGTCATTAACTTTGTAAAACATGAAAGAGAGATAGTTGTGTAGTTGCTGGAAGTCTGTCGATGGAAGATAATTTGATCATAGTTTTGTTTTATGTTCGCTTCTACGGTACTGGTCATGGGATTATGGCCACTTCTCCGGGTGACATATTAAGTTGGTCAAATGTATAGTTCGTGTGACAAAAAGACTGGTATTCTCTACAATAAGAGTTGCGTTTTATATTTGATCAAAGCTTCTACCGTTAAAATAAATAACTTGAGGGATTCCACTGTGTCAGTCATAATACTCCTTAGGAAATATTGTAAAGCATTACGATAACAATTCTAATTTTTGTAAAATGATTTGATTTCAACTTTTTTTTGATGCAATAATCATACGTAAAATAACAACACTTAAACGACATGGCGTGTTCGCTGACGATGTTGCCTTAACATCGCACACAAAAGAAGATCTTCGGCGGCTAGTTAATCGACTCTCACACGCTTGTAAAAGTTTGGACTGTCAATTAGACTACAGAAAGCTAATACCTTGAGGCACGAAGCACCATCCCCTCCAAATATTTCAATTCAGGTTCATAATCTGTCGGTCAAAAGTGCCATAATCATCGATCACCTATATATGAAAACTTCAAGACCTATATCATCTAGAGTATGAAGGGGAAGGGCGATCCCTTTCGGGTGGGACTTATTTTATATATGTACGGTGTGAAATTTTTAGCAGCGAAAATAATGTTAACTATTTGATTGAATGGCGTGACACTGATTGAATGGCGTGACACTGATTGAATGGCGTGACACTGATTGAATGGCGTGGCATTGTGTCAACGATATAGAGAAGGATTTACATCAGCTGCTGGTCCGCGCATTGAGACATTACGCCAATGATCGATCCGAATATAGGGTGTTGTGGAGCAGACCAGGGCCCTACATACATGATAATGACTTTTACCAAAATACATGTGAAAACTTACATGTGCAATACAGCTCTTCCATTTTTTCAAATGTCTTTTCAATTCCTTGAAACATAAACAAAATACGACAGATGTAGATTCCACTGTCTTCTATTGTGGCATTTACAACCATGATCTCAACACGCTCGGTAAAAGGGTTTGAAGAGAAATTGTAAAGCCAAGTACCGTCTGTCCTTCCTCCCTGAAATGTTGGCGTGCATGTAAAAGACACTAAATGAAATAATACAATTAATTTAACTTTGTCAAACATTTTTTTTTGAGTAACAGAATTTGAGTTTCAACTATTTTATGACTGCATTAAACAATATGTATATATATTTTTTTTCAATAAGTATCTCTGAGGACTTCGAGGACGATTCAAAGTCAACAGTCTCATCCAATGAACCTGTTTGGCCATACGCTCTCAAAAACATAAAAATCACTGACATTATGTGTATGTGATATTGTTTACTTATTGTAAAAATGAGTAAAAAAATGAAAACATTACATATTTGATAGTTTAGAAACTACAACCAGCCTTTAATGGCTAACATAACCAGGCATTGTAACATGGCTAACATAACCAGGCATTGTAACATGGCTAACATAACCAGGCATTGTAACATGGCTAACATAACCAGGCATTGTAACATGGCTAACATAACCAGGAATTGTAACATGGCTAACATAACCAGGAATTGTAACATGGCTAAAATAACCAGGCATTGTAACATGGCTAACATAACCAGGCCTTGTAACATGGCTAACATAACCAGGCATTGTAACATGGCTAACATAACCAGGAATTGTAACATGGCTAACATAACCAGGCATTGTAACATGGCTAACATAACCAGGCCTTGTAACATGGCTAACATAACCAGGCATTGTAACATGGCTAACATAACCAGGCATTGTAACATGGCTAACATAACCAGGAATTGTAACATGGCTAACATAACCAGGAATTGTAACATGGCTAACATAACCAGGCATTGTAACATGGCTAACATAACCAGGAATTGTAACATGGCTAACATAACCAGGAATTGTAACATGGCTAACATAACCAGGAATTGTAACATGGCTAACATAACCAGGAATTGTAACAGAAATGATAATTTAAAACTCTGTACGCATGCGATCAGTTTTCATTATTTAACACACACAAAAATACAAGCGTTGTGAATGGGTTTTCTGCAGGAGTTGAATATTATTGTCAGGAATGTATAAATTTGAGCAACTTTTGAATGTGGTTCTACATTAATAAGTCTTAGACTAAATTTATCGTTCTGGAAAAAATTACGAATGATTGCCCATGTTTTGTCAAATATGTGATTCATGGCCATTGGGCTCCTGATTGAATGCAATTTTTTGTGTGTTTTACTGATTTTCGTATTGTTATTTCTGTATTGGATATCCGCCATGGATCTCTAATTTGATTCAGCTACGTTTTGTGTCCCTTCAGACTTCGGATTTTTCTGGTTTTGGATTTTCTGTGTGGCAAAGGACAGGGAAATTTTCCGCCTCCACGCGGTCGGCCATCTCTGTCGTCACCACGCTCATCACTCGGGCAAGTCGATGATACGGTCAGTGACACACCCCGGCCCCACAGAGGTAACCGACCTGTGCTTGTATACACACGTGATCGGCTATTGTCATTGAATACCAAGCGTACGCGTCTGACCACTGACCTCGTGTGTCGACTAAAAGAACTTCTGATTGGTCGAGGCCTGCCCCGGAAGCGCACCCGTCGTGGTGGGAGACGGAAAAAACAACAAAAACTTGTCACTCGTTCATCACCAAGACCAACTCTACGCTACTCTAAACCTGCCAACCTTATTCACATCAAAACGTCTCCACATTCAAGCAACAGACAGCTTCGCATCGCCTCATTCAACGCTAAATCACTTGGCTCTTATGAGAAATGCATCGCAGTCTCCGAATTTATCACTGATAGGCAGATTGACATTCTGTTTATCCAGGAGACCTGGTTTCGGCAGACTGGCGATGAAGGTAAGTGCGCCGATCTCGCGCCGCCTGGTTATTCTGCGCGATGATTTCCTCGTTCAACTCGCGGTGGAGGCCTTGCTATTATCTATAGAGACACGTTGTCCCATCATACAGCTTTTGTCACTAACCTCCCATTCGCTCATACATCTTTTGAAGTAGTTCAACTTACCTTGTCAGTGCCCCAGCAGAGCGTTCAATTTATGTGCATTAATCGCATCTGCCCTAGCAGGGAAAATAAACGTACTGATGCTGTGTTTCACCGGGAGTTCCCGGATCTGCTAGATTATTGCAACACATTGACTGGCACTTATATGGTAGTAGGCGATATGAATTTTCATTTCGACCAGCCACAGAACAATTCCACTGCCAGAATGATGGATCTTTTGGACCTTATTAAGTCTGCACCAATCAGCCGACCAACCGACTCATAATCGTGGACATGTTCTTGATTGGGGGCTACATAAGCCTCAGGATGGTGTAGTTAGATCTACTTCAATCACTCAAGAGCTGTCCTCTGACCACTTCTGTGTTGTTTGCGAGCTTAGTGTTAGGGCCCCCAATCCTCTCACTCAGTTCAGGGAGGTTCGCAGTCTGCGAGCTATAAACAGGAATGCCTTTAAGCACGACATAAGTTTAGAAGTGTCCCCCGTCCTTTGCCCTACTTTGGAAACGCTAGACCGTGCATTGCGGGCTGTGCTTGATCGGCACGCCCCTGTCACCCTCCGCAATTTTAGGTTTGCACGGTAAGCTTCCTGGTATGCGAACATAAGGGAAGAACTACGCAGTGCCAAGAAAGAGCGCCGTAGTGCGGAAAAAAGGTGGTTGAGGTCCGGTCTTGTGGTTTTTTATGCAGATCTATTCTAATGCCAAGAAGCGTTTCACTCAGATTATTTGTCGTGCTAAGACAATATGCCACTACACATCCGCAATATACCAACCACACAGGCCTTCAAAAGCTGCACTCAAAACACATCGCTTTAAACACTACTACCTCAACTGACCCCCCCCCCCCGCTTGACCGATAAACGATGCTGCTGGCTGCCGTCCATGGCTTGACATGTAAAAGTTCTGAGGTGGGTGGGGTGAATATGCATTAGTTTTTGGTTTGTCTTTATACAGCTTTTCTTTATTTCATAAATGTATTTTATTTTATAGTCACGATTATGTTTCTTTTGCTAATATTTTTATGTACAGCGCGGTGAGCCTAGCCATAGGCTGTGGTACCGCGCTATATAAGACAGCTAATAATAATAATAATAATTTTTTTAATGAAAAACTTTTCAATTTAATTTTTTTAGCATTCCACTGATTTCTTCTATATAAAACAAGAACAGACATACCAAATATGTATTACTACCACTTTGCTGTAATAAAAACTTTAAGTCACTTTAATATCATTTATATCAATAAAAAATGAGTTAACGTCTTTCAATTCAGAAAGGAACATAAAATTTGATCGCCAAGTAGTTGTGTTTGAAAAGCTACCGATTTCCGTAGTTAAAATTTTCCTGGTTAAAAATTATTTTTCAGAGCATTTAAAAAAAATAATAATTTACATAGCTGAAAATATTACCGGGATAATAATGATAGGTGCTTAGTGATACGTTCTACCTGAAATTGAAAAGTTGCAACATCTAGCATTCACATTTTTTACACATTATTCTTATACAACTTACACAGCTTTATGTTTTGTACACTCATACAAAAAAATTCCATGTAGTTGAAATGGATATTTAGGAAATAGTTAATCTAACATGCCTTATTTTAAAAATAAATATCTACATAATGATTTTTACGACTCTAAAGTCATTTGTTCTAAGAAACATCATCTCCTATGTAATATAGACTTAGCCTACACCTTATCGCGCCCCCAAAGTGCACTTTTTATCTTTCTAAAAACTGTACAAACATGTCCCCAAAAAATCTGTTTACCATTGTAGATATATTTACATTGACGGAATTTGATATATTTTTAAATCTACAATGGGAAATCATTGTTAGCGCCGCTCGGAGTCAAATTACCTTGATTTTTGGAACAGTGTCATCCTCAAAGTTAATCCAAAGCATCTCCTCTGTGCCATTGGTGGATGCCTTTATTCTAGACACCTCAATGGCTGTCACCTGTTGAACATCTGACAAATCCAACATCTGCACACCGCACGATACTTTGATCTTCTCCCCGGGCTTAAAGTATCTTGGGCTTAGTACGTGGACGTGGGTTTGTCCGACAACGCAAGCTGAAACAAAGTGTAAAGTCGTTTTTCACTAATCAAGATGGACGGGAAAGGGGGGGGGGGGAAGGGAGCAAATGAACAATTGATGAACATTTTTTTCTTTAAGTTTTTTTTTTCTTTTGCGTGTGTGTGTGGGGGGTGGGGGTGGGGGTGGTGTAGGGATATTTGCTGTGTTATGCTGATCAGTGAATAAAAGTCAGGAGGAAAGACAAAAAAAAAACACTGAAAAATGGATTTATAATATTTTTCAAATTGACTTCTTTTCATGTTTATTTTTGCGACAAGATCAGGAAGACACGGAGAAAGGGGAGGTAAAGTGACAAAAAGGGGATGGGATTAGGGGAGTTGCATTAACCATGGCGCAACATCAGGTCTACTCGAAGTTTTGAAAACACTAGTCTTACTTCTCCAATTAAGTCAAGTCGTAATGAACTATAGTTTATATTTTTATTTTAAATTTTCAAATTGTTTTCTAAATCCAGGAAATCAATAATTTGACCCAAGGTCGAGTGGGGGGAGTGGAATGTAGCATGCCAACCGGTACTTTAATGTTGTGGCCCGCCAGATGCATCAAATTCATTCTACTTTCAATTTTCACTTTTTTTATATTATACTCTTTGTGTGGCACAGCAGGAAGCATGGCATACGGTTCTCTTTTTTTGTCTGATATGAAAAATTTGTATCAAAATGGTAATCTGAGCTTAAAAATACAAATTATAAAAAAACATTAACATACCATAAGATATTGTTTTTTAATAAAAAAAGAGATTTTTTTCTGCATTTATTATACATAATTTTTTTCAGTCATGAACATCGTCGTTAGAGTTATTCCTTTAAAGACGTCAGTAGCAAGACTTCCGTCATATAACTGTGTGTAATGATGAACTGGTGAGTTCCTGAGTGTGAGTTGTAATGATGAACTGGTGAGTTCCTGAGTGTGAGTTGTAATGATGAACTGGTGAGTTCCTGAGTGTGAGTTGTAATGATGAACTGGCGAGTTCCTGAGTGTGAGTTGTAATGATGAACTGGTGAGTTCCTGAGTGTGAGTTGTAATGATGAACTGGTGAGTTCCTGAGTGTGAGTTGTAATGATGAACTGGTGAGTTCATGAGTGTGAGTTGTAATGATGAACTGGTGAGTTCCTGAGTGTGAGTTGTAATGATGAACTGGTGAGTTCCTGAGTGTGAGTTGTAATGATGAACTGTTGAGTTCCTGAGTGTGAGTTGTAATGATGAACTGGTGAGTTCCTGAGTGTGAGTTGTAATGATGAACTGGTGAGTTCCTGAGTGTGAGTTGTAATGATGAACTGGTGAGTTCCTGAGTGTGAGTTGTAATGATGAACTGGCGAGTTCCTGAGTGTGAGTTGTAATGATGAACTGGTGAGTTCCTGAGTGTGAGTTGTAATGATGAACTGGTGAGTTCCTGAGTGTGAGTTGTAATGATGAACTGGTGAGTTCCTGAGTGTGAGTTGTAATGATGAACTGGTGAGTTCCTGAGTGTGAGTTGTAATGATGAACTGGTGAGTTGTAATGATGAACTGGTGAGTTCCTGAGTGTGAGTTGTACTGATGAACTGGTGAGTTCCTGAGTGTGAGTTGTAATGATGAACTGGTGAGTTCCTGAGTGTGAGTTGTAATGATGAACTGGTAAGTTCTTGAGTGTGAGTTGTAATGATAAACTATTGAGTTCCTAAGTGTGTGTTGTAATGATGAACTGGTGAGTTCCTGAGTGTGAGTTGTAATGATGAACTATTGAGTTCCTGAGTGTGAGTTGTAATTATGAACTTTTGAGTTCATGAGTGTGTGTAGTAATGATAAACTGTTGAGTTCCTGAGTGTGAGTTTTAATTATGAACTGCTGAACTCCTGAGTGTGAATTGTAATGATGAACTGTTGAGTTCCTGAGGGTGAGTGTAATGATAAACTGTTGAGTTCCTGAGTGTGAGTTGTAATAATGAACTGCCGAGTTCATTAGTGTGAGTTGTAATGATGAACTGTTGAGTTCCTGAGTGTGAGTTGTAATGTTAAACTGTTGAGTTCCTCAATGTGAGTTTTAATAATGAACTGTTGATTTCCCGAGTGTGAGTTGTAATGATGAACTGGTGAGTTTCAGAGTGTAAGTTGTTATGATGAACTGTCGAGTTCCTGAGTGTGAATTGTAATGTTGAACTGTTAATTTCCTTACTGTGAGTTATAATGATGAACTTTTGAGTTCCTGATTGTGAGTTGTAATGATGAACTGTTGAAATCCTGAGTGTGAGTTGTAATGATCGCCTGTTGAGTTCCTCAGTGTGAGATGTAATTATGAACTTTTGAGTACCTGAGTGTGAGTTGTAATGATGAATTGTTGAGTTCCTAAGAGTGAGTTGTAATTATGAACTGTTGAGTTCCTGAGTGTGAGTAGTAATTTTGAACTTTTGAGTTCATGAGTGTGAGTTGTAATGATGAACTTTTGAGTTCCTGAGTGTGAATTGTAATGATGAACTGTTGAGTTCCTGAGTGTGAGTTGTAATGATAAACTGTTGATTTCCTGAGTGTGAGTTGTAATAATGAAATGCTGAGTACCTGAGTGTGAGTTGTAATGATGAACTGGTGAGTTCCTGAGTGTGAGTAGTAATGATGAACTGGTGAGTTCCTGAGTGTGAATTGTAATTATGAACTATTGAATTCCTGAGTGTGAATTGTAACGATAAACTATTGAGTTCAAGAGTGTGAATTGTAATTATGAACTGATGAGTTCCTGAGTGTGAGTTGTAATGATGAACTGTTGAGTTCCTGAGTGTGAGTTGTAATTATGAACTGTTGAGTTCATGAGTGTGTGTTGTAATGATGAACTGGTAAGTTCCTGAGTGTGAGTTGTAATTATGAACTGCTTAACTCCTGAGTGTGAATTGTAATGATGAACTGTTGAGTTCCTGAGTGTGAGTTGTAATGATAAACTGTTGAGTTCCTGAGTGTGAGTTGTAATAATGAACATCTGAGTTCCTTAGTGTGAGTTGTAATGATGAACTGTTGAGTTCCTAAGTGTGAGTTGTAATGGTAAACTGTTGAGCTCCTCAATGTGAGTTTTAATAATGAACTCTTGATTTCCCGAGTGTGAGTTGTAATGATGATGATCTTTTGATTTCCTGAGAGTGAGTTGTAATGATGAACTGTTGAGTTTCAGAGTGTGAGTTGTTATGATGAACTGTCGAGTTCCTGAGTGTGAATTGTAATGTTGAACTGTTAATTTCCTTAGTGTGAGTTTTAATGATAAACTTTTGAGTTCCTGATTGTGAGTTGTAATGTTGAACTGTTGAAATCCTGAGTGTGAGTTGTAATGATCCCCTGTTGAGTTCCTGAGTGTGAATTGTAATTATGAACTTCTGAGTACCTGAGTGTGAGTTGTAATGATGAACTTTTGAGTACCTGAGTGTGAGTTGTAATGATGAATTGTTGAGTTCCTAAGAGTGAGTTGTAATGATGAACTGTTGAGTTCCTGAGTGTGAGTAGTAATTTTGAACATTTGAGTTCATGAGTGTGAGTTGTAATGATGAACTTTTGAGTTCCTGAGTGTGAATTGTAATGATGAACTGTTGAGTTCCTGAGTGTGAGTTGTAATGATAAACTGTTGAGTTCCTGAGTGTGAGTTGTAATAATGAAATGCTGAGTACCTGAGTGTGAGTTGTAATGATGAACTGGTGAGTTCATGAGTGTGAGTTGTAATGATGAACTGGTGAGTTCCTGAGTGTGAGTTGTAATGATGAACTGGTGAGTTCCTGAGTGTGAGTTGTAATGATGAACTGGTGAGTTTCTGAGTGTGAGTTGTAATGATGAACTGGTGAGTTCCTGAGTGTGAGTTGTAATGATGAACTGGTGAGTTCATGAGTGTGAGTTGTAATGATGAACTGGTGAGTTCCTGAGTGTGAGTTGTAATGATGAACTGTTTAGTTCCTGAGTGTGAGTTGTAATGATGAAATGGTGAGTTCCTGAGTGTGAGTTGTAATGATGAACTGGTTAGTTCCTGAGTGTGAGTTGTAATGATGAACTGGTGAGTTCCTGAGTGTGAGTTGTAATGATGAACTGGTGAGTTCCTGAGTGTGAGTTGTAATGATGAACTGGTGAGTTCCTGAGTGTGAGTTGTACTGATGAACTGGTGAGTTCCTGAGTGTGAGTTGTAATGATGAACTGGTGAGTTCCTGAGTGTGAGTTGTAATTATGAACTGGTAAGTTCTTGAGTGTGAGTTGTAATGATAAACTATTGAGTTCCTAAGTGTGTGTTGTAATGATGAACTGGTGAGTTCCTGAGTGTGAGTTGTAATGATGAACTATTGAGTTCCTGAGTGTGAGTTGTAATGATGAACTATTAAATTCCTGAGTGTGAATTGTAACGATAAACTATTGAGTTCAAAAGTGTGAGTTTTAATTATGAACTGATGAGTTCCTGAGTGTGAGTTGTAATGATGAACTGTTGAGTTCCTGAGTGTGAGTTGTAATTATGAACTGTTGAGTTCATGAGTGTGTGTTGTAATGATAAACTGTTGAGTTCCTGAGTGTGAGTTTTAATTATGAACTGCTGAACTCCTGAGTGTGAATTGTAATGATGAACTGTTGAGTTCCTGAGTGTGAGTGTAATGATAAACTGTTGAGTTCCTGAGTGTGAGTTGTAATAATGAACTGCCGAGTTCATTAGTGTGAGTTGTAATGATGAACTGTTGAGTTCCTGAGTGTGAGTTGTAATGTTAAACTGTTGAGTTCCTCAATGTGAGTTTTAATTATGAATTGTTGATTTCCCGAGTGTGAGTTGTAATGATGAACTGTTGAGTTTCAGAGTGTGAGTTGTTATGATGAACTGTCGAGTTCCTGAGTGTGAATTGTAATGTTGAACTGTTAATTTCCTTACTGTGAGTTATAATGATGAACTTTTTAGTTCCTGATTGTGAGTTGTAATGATGAACTGTTGAAATCCTGAGTGTGAGTTGTAATGATGAACTGGTTAGTTCCTGAGTGTGAGTTGTAATGATGAACTGGTGAGTTCCTGAGTGTGAGTTGTAATGATGAACTGGTGAGTTCCTGAGTGTGAGTTGTAATGATGAACTGGTGAGTTCCTGAGTGTGAGTTGTACTGATGAACTGGTGAGTTCCTGAGTGTGAGTTGTAATGATGAACTGGTGAGTTCCTGAGTGTGAGTTGTAATTATGAACTGGTAAGTTCTTGAGTGTGAGTTGTAATGATAAACTATTGAGTTCCTAAGTGTGTGTTGTAATGATGAACTGGTGAGTTCCTGAGTGTGAGTTGTAATGATGAACTGTTTAGTTCCTGAGTGTGAGTTGTAATGATGAAATGGTGAGTTCCTGAGTGTGAGTTGTAATGATGAACTGGTTAGTTCCTGAGTGTGAGTTGTAATGATGAACTGGTGAGTTCCTGAGTGTGAGTTGTAATGATGAACTGGTGAGTTCCTGAGTGTGAGTTGTAATGATGAACTGGTGAGTTCCTGAGTGTGAGTTGTACTGATGAACTGGTGAGTTCCTGAGTGTGAGTTGTAATGATGAACTGGTGAGTTCCTGAGTGTGAGTTGTAATTATGAACTGGTAAGTTCTTGAGTGTGAGTTGTAATGATAAACTATTGAGTTCCTAAGTGTGTGTTGTAATGATGAACTGGTGAGTTCCTGAGTGTGAGTTGTAATGATGAACTATTGAGTTCCTGAGTGTGAGTTGTAATGATGAACTATTAAATTCCTGAGTGTGAATTGTAACGATAAACTATTGAGTTCAAAAGTGTGAGTTTTAATTATGAACTGATGAGTTCCTGAGTGTGAGTTGTAATGATGAACTGTTGAGTTCCTGAGTGTGAGTTGTAATTATGAACTGTTGAGTTCATGAGTGTGTGTTGTAATGATAAACTGTTGAGTTCCTGAGTGTGAGTTTTAATTATGAACTGCTGAACTCCTGAGTGTGAATTGTAATGATGAACTGTTGAGTTCCTGAGTGTGAGTGTAATGATAAACTGTTGAGTTCCTGAGTGTGAGTTGTAATAATGAACTGCCGAGTTCATTAGTGTGAGTTGTAATGATGAACTGTTGAGTTCCTGAGTGTGAGTTGTAATGTTAAACTGTTGAGTTCCTCAATGTGAGTTTTAATTATGAATTGTTGATTTCCCGAGTGTGAGTTGTAATGATGAACTGTTGAGTTTCAGAGTGTGAGTTGTTATGATGAACTGTCGAGTTCCTGAGTGTGAATTGTAATGTTGAACTGTTAATTTCCTTACTGTGAGTTATAATGATGAACTTTTTAGTTCCTGATTGTGAGTTGTAATGATGAACTGTTGAAATCCTGAGTGTGAGTTGTAATGATCGCCTGTTGAGTTCCTCAGTGTGAGATGTAATTATGAACTTTTGAGTACCTGAGTGTGAGTTGTAATGATGAATTGTTGAGTTCCTAAGAGTGAGTTGTAATTATGAACTGTTGAGTTCCTGAGTGTGAGTAGTAATTTTGAACTTTTGAGTTCATGAGTGTGAGTTGTAATGATGAACTTTTGAGTTCCTGAGTGTGAATTGTAATGATGAACTGTTGAGTTCCTGAGTGTGAGTTGTAATGATAAACTGTTGAGTTCCTGAGTGGGAGTTGTAATAATGAAATGCTGAGTACCTGAGTGTGAGTTGTAATGATGAACTGGTGAGTTCCTGAGTGTGAGTTGTAATGATGAACTGGTGAGTTCCTGAGTGTGAATTGTAATGATGAACTATTGAATTCCTGAGTGTGAATTGTAACGATAAACTATTGAGTTCAAGAGTGTGAGTTGTAATTATGAACTGATGAGTTCTTGAGTGTGAGTTGTAATGATGAACTGTTGAGTTCCTGAGTGTGAGTTGTAATTATGAACTGTTGAGTTCATGAGTGTGTGTTGTAATGATGAACTGGTAAGTTCCTGAGTGTGAGTTGTAATTATGAACTGCTGAACTCCTGAGTGTGAATTGTAATGATGAACTGTTGAGTTCCTGAGTGTGAGTTGTAATGATAAACTGTTGAGTTCCTGAGTGTGAGTTGTAATAATGAACATTTGAGTTCCTTAGTGTGAGTTGTAATGATGAACTGGTGAGTTCCTAAGTGTGAGTTGTAATGTTAAACTGTTGAGTTCCTCAATGTGAGTTTTAATAATGAACTGTTGATTTCCCGAAAGTGAGTTGTAATGATGATGATCTTTTGATTTCCTGAGAGTGAGTTGTAATGATGAACTGTTGAGTTTCAGAGTGTGAGTTGTTATGATGAACTGTCGAGTTCCTGAGTGTGAATTGTAATGTTGAACTGTTAATTTCCTTAGTGTGAGTTTTAATGATAAACTTTTGAGTTCCTGATTGTGAGTTGTAATGTTGAACTGTTGAAATCCTGAGTGTGAGTTGTAATGATCCCCTGTTGAGTTCCTGAGTGTGAATTGTAATTATGAACTTCTGAGTACCTGAGTGTGAGTTGTAATGATGAACTTTTGAGTACCTGAGTGTGAGTTGTAATGATGAATTGTTGAGTTCCTAAGAGTGAGTTGTAATTATGAACTGTTGAGTTCATGAGTGTGAGTTGTAATGATGAACTTTTGAGTTCCTGAGTGTGAATTGTAATGATGAACTGTTGAGTTCCTGAGTGTGAGTTGTAATGATAAACTGTTGAGTTCCTGAGTGTGAGTTGTAATAATGAAATGCTGAATACCTGAGTGTGAGTTGTAATGATGAACTTGTGAGTTCCTGAGCGTGAGTTGTAATGATGAACTGGTGAGTTCCTGAGTAAGAGTTTTAATGATGAACTATTGAATTCCTGAGTGTGAATTGTAACGATAAACTATTGAGTTCAAGAGTGTGAGTTGTAATTATGAACTGATGAGTTCCCGAGTGTGAGTTGTAATGATGAACTGTTGAGTTCCTGAGTGTGAGTTGTAATTATGAACTGTTGAGTTCATGAGTGTGTGTTGTAATGATAAACTGTTGAGTTCCTGAGTGTGAGTTGTAATTATGAACTGCTGAACTCCTGAGTGTGAATTGTAATGATGAACTGTTGAGTTCCTGAGTGTGAGTTGTAATGATAAACTGTTGAGTTCCTGAGTGTGAGTTGTAATAATGAACATCTGAGTTCCTTAGTGTGAGTTGTAATGATGAACAGTTGAGTTCCTGAGTGTGAGTTGTAATGTTAAACTGTTGAGTTCCTCAATGTGAGTTTTAATAATGAACTGTTGATTTCCCGAGTGTGAGTTGTAATGATGATGATCTTTTGATTTCCTGAGAGTGAGTTGTAATGATGAACTGTTGAGTTTCAGAATGTGAGTTGTTATGATGAACTGTCGAGTTCCTGAGTGTGAATTGTAATGTTGAACTGTTAATTTCCTTAGTGTGAGTTTTAATGATAAACTTTTGAGTTCCTGATTGTGAGTTGTAATGTTGAACTGTTGAAATCCTGAGTGTGAGTTTTAATGATGAACTATTTAATTCCTGAGTGTGAATTGTAACGATAAACTATTGAGTTCAAGAGTGTGAGTTGTAATTATGAACTGATGAGTTCCTTAGTGTGAGTTGTAATGATGAACTGATGAGTTCCTGAGTTTCATTTGTAAATTTGACCTGTTGAGTTCCTGAGTGTGAGTTGTAATGATGAACTGTTGAGTTCCTGAGTGTGAGTTGTAATTATGAACTGTTGATTTCCTGAGTATGAGTTGTAATTATGAACTTTTGAGTTACTAAGTGTGAGTTGTAATGATGAACTATTGAATTCCTGAGTGTGAATTGTAAAGATAAACTATTGAGTTCAAGAGTGTGAGTTGTAATTATAAACTGATGAGTTCCTGAGTGTGAGTTGTAATGATGATATATTGAGTTCCAGAATGTGAGTTGTAATTATGAACTGCTGAGTTCCTGAGTGTGAGTTGTAATGATGAACGTTTGAGTTCCTGAGTGTGAGATGTAATGATGAACAGATGAGTTCCTGAGTGTGAGTTGTAATGATAAACTGTTGAGTTCCTGAGTGTGAGTTGTAACGATAAACTATTGAGTTCCAGAGTGTGATTTGTAATTATGAACTGATGAGTTCCTGAGTGTGAGTTGTAATGATGATCTATTGAGTTCCAGAGTGTGAGTTGTAATTATGAACTGCTGAGTTCCTGAGTGTGAGTTGTAATGATAAACTTTTGAGTTCCTGAGTGTGAGTTGTAATGATGAACTGATGAGTTCCTGAGTGTGAGTTGTAATGATGAACTGCTGAGTTCATGAGTGTGAATTGTAATGATGAACTATTGAGTTCCGGATTGTGAGTTGTAATGATGAACTGCTGATTTCCTGAGTGTAAGTTGTAATGATGAACTTTTGAGTTACTGAGTGTGAGTTGTAATGATGACCTGTAGGGTTACTGCTGAGTTCCTAAGTGTGAGTTGTAATTATGAACTGTTGAGTTTCTGAGTGTGAGTTGTAATGTTGAACTGTTGTTTTCCTTAGTGTGAGTTGTAATGATGAACTTTTAAGTTTTTGAGTGTGAGTTGTAATGATGAACTTTTGAGTTAAAAAGTGTGAGTTGTAATGATGAACTTTTTAGTTAAAATGTGTGAGTTGTAATGATGAACTGTTGAGTTCCTGATTGTGAGTTTTAATAATGAACTGTTGATTTCCCGAGTGTGAGTTGTAATGATGATGATCTTTTGATTTCCTGAGAGTGAGTTGTAATGATGAACTGTTGAGTTTCAGAATGTGAGTTGTTATGATGAACTGTCGAGTTCCTGAGTGTGAATTGTAATGTTGAACTGTTAATTTCCTTAGTGTGAGTTTTAATGATAAACTTTTGAGTTCCTGATTGTGAGTTGTAATGTTGAACTGTTGAAATCCTGAGTGTGAGTTTTAATGATGAACTATTTAATTCCTGAGTGTGAATTGTAACGATAAACTATTGAGTTCAAGAGTGTGAGTTGTAATTATGAACTGATGAGTTCCTTAGTGTGAGTTGTAATGATGAACTGATGAGTTCCTGAGTGTCATTTGTAAATTTGACCTGTTGAGTTCCTGAGTGTGAGTTGTAATGATGAACTGTTGAGTTCCTGAGTGTGAGTTGTAATTATGAACTGTTGATTTCCTGAGTATGAGTTGTAATTATGAACTTTTGAGTTACTAAGTGTGAGTTGTAATGATGAACTATTGAATTCCTGAGTGTGAATTGTAAAGATAAACTATTGAGTTCAAGAGTGTGAGTTGTAATTATAAACTGATGAGTTCCTGAGTGTGAGTTGTAATGATGATATATTGAGTTCCAGAATGTGAGTTGTAATTATGAACTGCTGAGTTCCTGAGTGTGAGTTGTAATGATGAACGTTTGAGTTCCTGAGTGTGAGATGTAATGATGAACAGATGAGTTCCTGAGTGTGAGTTGTAATGATAAACTGTTGAGTTCCTGAGTGTGAGTTGTAACGATAAACTATTGAGTTCCAGAGTGTGATTTGTAATTATGAACTGATGAGTTCCTGAGTGTGAGTTGTAATGATGATCTATTGAGTTCCAGAGTGTGAGTTGTAATTATGAACTGCTGAGTTCCTGAGTGTGAGTTGTAATGATAAACTTTTGAGTTCCTGAGTGTGAGTTGTAATGATGAACTGATGAGTTCCTGAGTGTGAGTTGTAATGATGAACTGCTGAGTTCATGAGTGTGAATTGTAATGATGAACTATTGAGTTCCGGATTGTGAGTTGTAATGATGAACTGCTGATTTCCTGAGTGTAAGTTGTAATGATGAACTTTTGAGTTACTGAGTGTGAGTTGTAATGATGACCTGTAGGGTTACTGCTGAGTTCCTAAGTGTGAGTTGTAATTATGAACTGTTGAGTTTCTGAGTGTGAGTTGTAATGTTGAACTGTTGTTTTCCTTAGTGTGAGTTGTAATGATGAACTTTTAAGTTTTTGAGTGTGAGTTGTAATGATGAACTTTTGAGTTAAAAAGTGTGAGTTGTAATGATGAACTTTTTAGTTAAAATGTGTGAGTTGTAATGATGAACTGTTGAGTTCCTGATTGTGAGTTTTAATAATGAACTGTTGATTTCCCGAGTGTGAGTTGTAATGATGATGATCTTTTGATTTCCTGAGAGTGAGTTGTAATGATGAACTGTTGAGTTTCAGAATGTGAGTTGTTATGATGAACTGTCGAGTTCCTGAGTGTGAATTGTAATGTTGAACTGTTAATTTCCTTAGTGTGAGTTTTAATGATAAACTTTTGAGTTCCTGATTGTGAGTTGTAATGTTGAACTGTTGAAATCCTGAGTGTGAGTTTTAATGATGAACTATTTAATTCCTGAGTGTGAATTGTAACGATAAACTATTGAGTTCAAGAGTGTGAGTTGTAATTATGAACTGATGAGTTCCTTAGTGTGAGTTGTAATGATGAACTGATGAGTTCCTGAGTGTCATTTGTAAATTTGACCTGTTGAGTTCCTGAGTGTGAGTTGTAATGATGAACTGTTGAGTTCCTGAGTGTGAGTTGTAATTATGAACTGTTGATTTCCTGAGTATGAGTTGTAATTATGAACTTTTGAGTTACTAAGTGTGAGTTGTAATGATGAACTATTGAATTCCTGAGTGTGAATTGTAAAGATAAACTATTGAGTTCAAGAGTGTGAGTTGTAATTATAAACTGATGAGTTCCTGAGTGTGAGTTGTAATGATGATATATTGAGTTCCAGAATGTGAGTTGTAATTATGAACTGCTGAGTTCCTGAGTGTGAGTTGTAATGATGAACGTTTGAGTTCCTGAGTGTGAGATGTAATGATGAACAGATGAGTTCCTGAGTGTGAGTTGTAATGATAAACTGTTGAGTTCCTGAGTGTGAGTTGTAACGATAAACTATTGAGTTCCAGAGTGTGATTTGTAATTATGAACTGATGAGTTCCTGAGTGTGAGTTGTAATGATGATCTATTGAGTTCCAGAGTGTGAGTTGTAATTATGAACTGCTGAGTTCCTGAGTGTGAGTTGTAATGATAAACTTTTGAGTTCCTGAGTGTGAGTTGTAATGATGAACTGATGAGTTCCTGAGTGTTAGTTGTAATGATGAACTGCTGAGTTCATGAGTGTGAATTGTAATGATGAACTATTGAGTTCCGGATTGTGAGTTGTAATGATGAACTGCTGATTTCCTGAGTGTAAGTTGTAATGATGAACTTTTGAGTTACTGAGTGTGAGTTGTAATGATGACCTGTAGGGTTACTGCTGAGTTCCTAAGTGTGAGTTGTAATTATGAACTGTTGAGTTTCTGAGTGTGAGTTGTAATGTTGAACTGTTGTTTTCCTTAGTGTGAGTTGTAATGATGAACTTTTAAGTTTTTGAGTGTGAGTTGTAATGATGAACTTTTGAGTTAAAAAGTGTGAGTTGTAATGATGAACTTTTTAGTTAAAATGTGTGAGTTGTAATGATGAACTGTTGAGTTCCTGATTGTGAGTTTTAATAATGAACTGTTGAGTTCCAGAGTGTGAGTTGTAATGATGATGATCTTTTGAGTTCCTGAGTGTGAGTTGTAATGATGAACTGTTGAGTTTCAGAGTGTCCATTGTAATTTTGACCTGTTGAGTTCCAGAGTGTGAGTTGTAATGATTAACTGTTGAGTTCATGAGTGTGTGATGTAATGATGAACTGTTAAGTGCCTGAGTGTGAGTTGTAATTATGAAAATTTCAGTTACTGAGTTTGAGTTGTAATGATGAACTGTTGAGTTCCTGAGTGTGAATTTTAATAATAAACTTTTGAGTTCCTGAGTGTGAGTTGTAATGATGACCTGTAGGGTTACTGCTTAGTTCCTGAGTGTGAGTTGTAATTATGAACTTTTAAGTTTTTGAGTGTGAGTTGTAATGATGAACTTTTGAGTTAAAAAGTGTGAGTTGTAATGATGAACTTTTTAGTTAAAATGTGTGAGTTGTAATGATGAACTGTTGAGTTCCTGATTGTGAGTTTTAATATTGAACTGTTGAGTTCCCAAGTGTGAGTTATAATGATGATGATCTTTTGAGTTCCTGAGTGTGAGTTGTAATGATAAACTGTTGAGTTCCTGAGTGTGAGTTGTATTGATGAAATGTTGAGTTCCTGAGTGTAAGTTGTAATGATGAACTGTTGATTTCCTGAGTATGAGTTACTTAGTGTGAGTTCCTGAGTGTGAGTTCCTGAGTGTGAGTTTTAATGATGAACGGTTGAGTTCCTGAGTGTGAATTGTATTTATGAACTGTTGAGTTCCTGAGTGTGAGTTGTAATGATGAACTGCTGACATCCTGAGTGTGCATTGTAATGCTGAACTGTTAAGTTCCGGAGTGTGAGTTGTAATGATTAACTGTTGAGTTCATGAGTGTGTGATGTAATGATGAACTGTTAAGTGCCTGAGTGTGAGTTGTAATTATGAAATTTTCAGTTACTGAGTTTGAGTTGTAATGATGAACTGTTGAGTTCCTGAGTGTGAATTTTAATAATGAACTTTTGAGTTCCTGAGTGTGAGTTGTAATGATGACCTGTAGGGTTACTGCTTAGTTCCTGAGTGTGAGTTGTAATTATGAACTTTTGAGTTTTTGAGTGTGAGTTGTAATGATGAACTTTTGAGTTAAAAAGTGTGAGTTGTAGTGATGAACTTTTGAGTTAAAAAGTGTGAGTTGTAATGATGAACTGTTGAGTTCCTGAGTGTGTGTTGTAATGATGAACTGTTGAGTTCCTGATTGTGAGTTGTAATGATGAACTGTTGAGTTCCTGAGTGTGAATTGTATTTATGAACTGTTGAGTTCCAGAGTGTGAGTTGTAATGATGAACTTTTAAGTTCCTGATTGTGAGTTGTAATGATGAACTGTTGAGTTCATGAGTGTGTGATGTAATGATGAACTGTTAAGTGCCTGAGTGTGAGTTGTAATTATGAAATTTTCAGTTCCTGAGTGTGAGTTGTAATTATGAACTTTTGAGTTTTTGAGTGTGAGTTGTAATGATGAACTTTTGAGTTAAAAAGTGTGAGTTGTAATGATGAACTTTTGAGTTAAAAAGTGTGAGTTGTAATGATGAACTGTTGAGTTCCTGATTGTGAGTTTTAATATTGAACTGTTGAGTTCCCAAGTGTGAGTTGTAATTATGATGATCTTTTGAGTTCCTGAGTGTGAGTTGTAATGATAAACTGTTGAGTTCCTGAGTGTGAGTTGTAATGATGAAATGTTGAGTTCCTGAGTGTAAGTTGTAATGATGAACTGTTGATTTCCTGAGTATGAGTTACTTAGTGTGAGTTCCTGAGTGTGAGTTCCTGAGTGTGAGTTTTAATGATGAACTATTCAGTTCCAGAGTGTGAGTTGTAATTATGAACTGCTGAGTTCCTGAGTGTAAGTTGTAATGATGAAATGTTGATTTCCTGAGTATGAGTTACTTAGTGTGAGTTCCTGAGTGTGAGTTCCTGAGTGTGAGTTGTAATGATGAACTATTCAGTTCCAGAGTGTGAGTTGTAATTATGAACTGCTGAGTTCCTGAGTGTGAGTTGTAATGATGAACTTTTGAGTTCCTGATTGTGAGTTGTAATGATGAACTGTTGAGTTCCTGAATGTGAGTTGTAATGATGAACTGTTGAGTTTCTGAGTATGAGTTGTTATGATGAACTGTTGAGTTCCTGAGTGTGAGTTGTAATGATGAACTGCTGACATCCTAAGTGAGCATTGTAATGCTGAACTGTTAAGTTCCGGAGTGTGATTTGTAATGATGAACTGTTGAGTTCCTGAGTGTGAGTTGTAATGATAACTTGTTTAGTTCCTGAGTGTGTGATGAAATGATGAATTGTTGAGTTCCTGAGTGTGAGTTGTAATTATGAAATTTTGAGTTACTGAGTGTGAGTTGTAATGATGAACTGTTGAGTTCCTGAGTGTGTGTTGTAATGATGAACTGTTGAGTTCTTGAGTGTAAGTTGTAATGATGAACTGCTGATTTCCTGAGTTTAAGTTGTAATGATGAACTTTTGAGTTACTGAGTGTGAGTTGTAATGATGACCTGTAGGGTTACTGCTGAGTTCCTAAGTGTGAGTTGTAATTATGAACTGTTGAGTTTCTGAGTATGAGTTGTTATGATGAACTGTTGAGTTCCTGAGTGTGAGTTGTAATGATGAACTGCTGACATCCTGAGTGTGCATTGTAATGCTGAACTGTTAAGTTCCGGAGTGTGAGTTGTAATGATGAACTGTTGAGTTCCTGAGTGTGAGTTGTAATGATAACTTGTTTAGTTCCTGAGTGTGTGATGTAATGATGAATTGTTGAGTTCCTGAGTGTGAGTTGTAATTATGAAATTTTGAGTTACTGAGTGTGAGTTGTAATGATGAACTGTTGAGTTCCTGAGTGTGTGTTGTAATGATGAACTGTTGAGTTCTTGAGTGTAAGTTGTAATGATGAACTGCTGATTTCCTGAGTGTAAGTTGTAATGATGAACTTTTGAGTTACTGAGTGTGAGTTGTAATGATGACCTGTAGGGTTACTGCTGAGTTCCTAAGTGTGAGTTGTAATGTTGAACTGTTGTTTTCCTGAGTGTGAGTTGTAATGATGAAATTTTGAGTTAAAAAGTGTGAGTTGTAAGATGAGCTGTTGAGTTCCTGATTGTGAGTTTTAATAATGAACTGTTGAGTTCCAGAGTGTGAGTTGTAATGATAATGATCTTTTGAGTTCCTGAGTGTGAGTTGTAATGATGAACTGTTGAGTTCCTGAGTGTCCATTGTAATTTTGACCTGTTGAGTTCCAGAGTGTGAGTTGTAATGATGAACTGTTGAGTTCATGAGTGTGTGATGTAATGATGAACTGTTGAGTGCCTGAGTGTGAGTTTTAATGATGAATTGTTGAGTTCCTAAGTGTGAGTTGTAATTATGAACTGTTGAGTTCCTGAGTTTGAGTTGTAATGTTGAAATTTTGAGTTACTGAGTTTGAGTTGTAATGATGAACTGTTGAGTTCCTGAGTGTGTGTTGTAATGATGAACTGTTGAGTTCCTGAGTGTAAGTTTTAATGATGAATTGTTGAGTTCCTAAGTGTGAGTTGTAATTATGAACTGTTGAGTTCCTGAGTTTGAGTTGTAATGTTGAACTTTTGAGTTCCTGAGTGTGAGTTGGAATGATGAACTGTTGAGTTACAAAGTGTGAGTTGTAATGATGAACTGTTGAGTTCCTGAGTGTGAGTTGTAATAATGAACTGTTGAGTACCTGTGTGTGAGTTGTGATGATGAACTATTGAGTTCCTGAGTGTGAGTTGTAATGATGAACTGTTGAGTTCCTGAGTGTGAGTTGTGATTATGAACAGAGAACAGGGGCATGGATTTTCGTTTGAACGGAGTGCTTGTTTTTTCCAAGATCAGGGAAATTCCTTTTGTCTGTAGCCAGTTTGTTTTTGTTTGGTTGTTTTGATCTTGTCATTCGATTACAAGTATTGTTTACTAAGCCAATGTAATAACTATCAGCTGTAAAGGATTTCTATAATTGCACCCTACAGAAGCCAGGTCGATTAATTAGAGCCAAACACTGACTGAACCTCTGACAACCCCTATGAGCAATGACACCCGGAACAATAGCAAATGCTTCACTGTGCCTCGGAGTAACACAGTGCAACACAAACAATCATTCTTCCCACGCACAATCATCGCTTGGAATCACCTTGACAATACAGCCGTGAATTCGACATCTATCTAAAGCTTCAAAGCTGCCCTGACATCTTCTAGGAGCAATTAGGATGGCAGCATCGCTTCCCCAACCATTGCACATATGCCAGTACATGGATGCAGCAACGTACCGAACCAGAACCAGAACGTCAATTCGGGAAAAGTGGGGGGGGGGGGGGCTATATTTCATCGATTATTTCTTTTGTTTCAATGTAGACTGGTGCAAAAACGAAACTAAAACTTACGTCAAACTACTTTTATACTTTCTACACAAATTTTTGAGTCTTGGTTCACCCCATCCTCAGACCTCTCCCCTGTTCGCTCGGGAGCCTACGGTTGGCGTCCTAGATTTCTCCCCCCCCCCCCCCCCCCCCGGTTAATCAACGTTTAAGTGACCTATACATTTTAAAATTATTTTAAACATTATTTTATTACGGCTCAAAGGAAGACATAAGAAGCAAGATACTTTAAACTTCCTTGTCCACAGGCTTCTGTTGAGGACTTGTATATGTTTTGTGTTTGCGTGTGGGATCGGAGAGTATTTGGTTAGATGTTAGGATAATAAGCTTTGTATTTTGTGACGTATTGTGCGTAAGGGGAAATGACGTGGTGAATGTTGTTATGGTGTGGAACGATGGCCGTGGTGAAGCGTTGGATTTCATGAGTTGTTTGTATACTTAATGAAGAGACCTTTCTTCTATGAATCAATGGTTTGTTTAGTAATTGTAACCGTAGACAACGAAGCTATCGAACTTGGCAATTGTAACCGTAGACAACGAAGCTATCGAACTTGGCAATTGTAACCGTAGACAACGAAGCTATCAAACGTGGCATTTCCCGGTTCGTAACATATGGGAGGTTCGTCCGTGACTAAAATCTTTGAAGAAGATTGCATCGTATGATTAACGGTTCACCTAACACCGAGGCCTACATCTGGTGTCAGTGGTGACAGGTAATCCAGTTACCGTGTTGACACGACCCTGCCAACCCCCATGAGTGAAGTGAGAATTACCTTGTGTCGTGTGTGAGATAATATGTCAATATCTGATGGCCATAAGTCGGACAGCCCCTTGTATATTGCGGTGATTGTATCCTGATGGCCATGTGAACTTCTGTGATTGTATCCTGATGGTCATGTGAACTGCTGTGATTGTATCCTGATGGCCATGTGAACTGCTGTGATTGAATCCTGATGGCCATGTGAACTGCTGTGATTGTATCCTGATGGCCATGTGAACTGCTGTGATTGTATCCTGATGGCCATGTGAACTGCTGTGATTGTATCCTGATGGCCATGTGAACTGCTGTGATTGAATCCTGATGGCCATGTGAACTGCTGTGATTGTATCCTGATGGCCATGTGAACTGCTGTGATTGTATCCTGATGGCCATGTGAACTGCTGTGATTGTATCCTGATGGTCATGTGAACTGCTGTGATTGAATCCTGATGGTCATGTGAACTGCTGTGATTGTATCCTGATGGCCATGTGAACTACTGTGATTGTATCCTGATGGTCATGTGAACTGCTGTGATTGTATCCTGATGGCCATGTGAACTACTGTGATTGTATCCTGATGGTCATGTGAACTACTGTGATTGTATCCTGATGGTCATGTGAACTGCTGTGATTGTATCCTGATGGTCATGTGAACTGCTGTGATTGAATCCTGATGGCCATGTGAACTGCCGTGACTGTTTACTGCTGTCCTGTATCTCGTTGTTTCTGAATGCTGCTGTATATGTGTGTTGATGTGACTGTATCCTAATGTGGCGGTATCCTTCCATCACTGTATCCTGCATGGCCTGTATCCAGCAATCACTGTATCCTGCTGTGCTATATCCTGGTATGACGGTAGAACGTTGCTTGGCATTTTTTCCTTCTGGGCCCGTATCCTACTGCGACTGTATCCTAATGTGACGGTATCCTGCTGTGCTGTACCCCGATTGGACAGTGTACTGCTGTCCGGTCAACGCACTAGTTAACAGAACAAGACCAAGACCGGGTATTTAGTTTGAAGCATTGATATTTAATTGTATTATGCTAATGTTTACAATTGAAGGGCCGAGTAGAAAAAGTACTTAAGTGTATTTTTGAAGTTTTGAGAAAAATGAGTTTAAAATTTATACATTCCTATTTAAATACATTAAAATCTGCTCGAGGTAGCTCTGAATCAAACACTTGTGGACATTTTTCATGAATGACATTTACAGGAATGATTCAGGGGAAGTAATCAAATATAATGCCTGTCTTAACTCATTTTTGGAAAAATGTAACTTAAGTACTTTTTCTACTCAGCCCTTCAATTATGTTCTTCAGTTGTTACCGCAATGGAGTGCCTACGATTTTTTTTAATGTATAGTGATAATTTATCACTAATTAGATATTATTTTTGCTATAAAGTGCATCACATAAATGAGTTTAGTTAAATATTTTTTCATATACCAGAAGTTGAAAAATTAGATTATTTATTTTGACAAACCAGAATTATTTTATAAACGTACCGAGGAGAGTTTCTGTAGGACTTGGGTAGAGACATTGCAAACTAAACAGTAAGTTGGAGACAAGGAGTTACAGAATACAATTGTTCCAGAAGCTTAGGGAAGAGGGAGAGGAGAGGGGGTCTCAAAGACAAAGCTCTCATTCAGCGGATAGAAAGAAAAGAACGAGAAGAAAGGGAAAGGCAAGTTAAGATAAGAATAGAAGAAATGGAAAGACAAGATAAGAATAGAAGAAATGGACAGACAAGATAAGAATAGAAGAAATGGAAAGACAAGATAAGAATAGAAGAAATGGAAAGACAAGATAAGAATAGAAGAAATAGAAAGGTAAGATAAAAATGGAAGAAAAGGAAAGACAAGATAAGAATTGAAGAAATGGCAAGACAAGATAAGAATTGAAGAAATGGAAAGATAAGATAAGAAAGAAGAAATGGAAAGATAAGATAAGATAAGTTAGAAAAAGGGAGAGTGAAACTCGACTTAGGCCATTAAAAATAGAAGCAGATAAAGAGATTGAACTAGCTAAAAGACAGAGAAGGCAACGCATCACTGAAATTGAGAAGATTAGAAGAGAAGCGGCGAACAGACAGACAGAAATAGAGGCAGAAGAAATCATGAGTCAAGAATTTTATTGCATTGGCAATAGTGAGAATGATGGGAAAGAATGGATCAGCGCCAGAAAAGACCGGACAATTAGTATTAACTGAGATAATCCGTACATTAGAGGTAATAGTTATAGTGATTGGTTAGGGGAAGAAATAGAAGACAGCTATTACATGTCAGAAGTGGAAACTAAAATGAATCAGTTCAGATTGGATAGTGTGCGTAAGGCTTGGGGAAACTAACAAACGTTGATATAGTAGAAACTGCGAAAATCGTTTAGGAACCTGGAAGGCCATCAGTGGAAGTTGAAAAGAGTAAAGTCAGATTGTTAGCTATTGAAAATGAGTTAAAGGAAAATATTATCTAAGTTATGGAGTAGCTTAGGTATCCAGAGGAATGCAATATAAGTGTCACTGAGTAGAGGGAGAAAGAGTTGTTTATAGTGGCTATTGACGTTTTAAGCTTAAAGGACCACATTGTTGAGGTTAAGGAAGCCAGGCATATTTTTAATGTAGCTGATAATCAGGAGTCAGTTAGGACTTTTGCTAGGGATGAAGTAGAAAAAGCGGGGCACATTTTAAGAAAATTGACGCAGTAATTATGAATGTAGGCGTAACACAGCGTAGTTCTGAGGATGTTTGATTTGACATGGAGACCGTACATTAGACCTTCATTTA
Source organism: Omphiscola glabra (assembly GCA_964017045.1). Lineage (NCBI taxonomy): Eukaryota > Metazoa > Mollusca > Gastropoda > Lymnaeidae > Omphiscola > Omphiscola glabra. The sequence goes on along the minus strand of OZ024807.1, from coordinate 3,071,036 downwards.
TGCTCAAGATACATATTTGTGTAATAGTGTATTGTGATAATGTGCAAATCGTAGATTGTGTTGTGCAACATGTGGATTTTGAGCAAGTACTAGATGGCAATCGTACAACATGAGGGTTTCGATTTTGGACAACGGGGAAATGTTTTTAGTGTACAAGATGTATTTGTTAATTTTGTACAGCAAGCAGATGTTGGTTTGGTACAAGAGGGAGAAGTTATTAATATTAAGAATTGGACAAGCTACGCAGATCACGAAAAATAGGTCGTGACCTTGTCAAGGGGACGTAAGTTCAACAAATTAGAGGTCATTTCAGATGACTTTACGTAAATCTACATGGGTAGTCTAGTCGATGAATTTTGTGGTGTTGGAGACACGGATTGCTCGAGGATTGAGAACCATAGTGGTGCTTAGATTAACGCTTTTAACCCTGATTATGTACTTTACGTGTAAGAAGTGAGTTTTTTTACCTGATATGGGAGTAGCACAGAAAAGTTGTGTGGATGTTCATGTGTGTGATGTATTTGATTTATTATATCACGAGAGCCAGGAGTGCTCAAAGTTTGAGAACCATGATGGCTCAGACTTTGAGTTTATTAAAGAGTTTCCTTTTTATGATGAGGTTGGTGTTCGCTATGGGTTGGGAGGTGAAGTTGTTGATGTTGTTGACATTATAAATGCTTTAAGCAAAGAGAGCGGTCATTGCTCTGATTATGTTCATTGCTCTGATTATGTTCATTGCTCTGATTGTGTTCATTGCTCTGATTGTGTTCATTGTTACAATTTTGATGATTTTGATTTTTTTATGTTTCAGAATTTATCTGTGAAAAGATTTCATTTGTTGGTCGATAATGTGTCAAAAGGCCGAAGTGTAATAAAACAGGTGAGAATTGGGAGCGAAGAGTTGACCTGCGAAATAAACGTGCAGGCTTTTTGTCAGGCGACTGACAGGCGTATTATCACGCCCTATTTAAATTTGACGATCGGACATGACAATTTGGGGATGTCCACGTGAGTTCTTAGGTCAGGACTTTTTGCCCCTCTAGCAGGCTGAGTTTGTTTTTGTGGTAACTTTCTTAGTGTGTGGCAATTATTTTGGCTTTCATTTTAACAATTTTTTTTCTAATTGTATAGAATATGAAATCTAAAGTTGTTTTACTTAATTTAAATAGCCACTTGCTCTTAATTGTAAAGAGAAAGCCAATGTCTTGGACGGAAGGTTGGGATATTTAGGATATTGTTTGGAAAGATGATTACGATGTGATAACATGTCTGTGTGTGACGTCTCTGTTTCAAAGTGATGTCAAAGAAAAAAAAAGAAAAAAGGGGGGGGGGGGTGTAGAGGACTTGCAGGAATTTTTTTATTGCATGTTGGTTCGGAGAGTATTTGGTTAGATGTTACGATATTATGCCTTGTATTTTGTGACGCATACTGCGTAGGGAGAAATGACGTGGTGGATGTTGTTATGGTGTGGAACGATGGCCGTGCTGAAGCGGTGGATTTCATGAGTTGTTTGTATACTTAATGAAGAGACTTTTCTTCTATGAATCAATGATTTGTTAAGTAATTGTAACCCCAGACTACGAAGCTATCGAACTTGGCATATGCCGGTTCGTAACAGCTTCCAATATAAGCAGATAATATGTGTCAACCTGTTGAGAGAACGCCACAAAAAGTTGTTGATTTTGGAGTGTAAATGATGATTTAGTCAGCTTTTGGCTGCAAATGGAACCGGAACAATGTCATTATGGAGACGGTATTTACCTTAAATCCATTTCGAATATAAAAAACCAGTGGAAAATAAGTCCAATTCATTAACAACTTTCACCATCTAATTATGGACGCTTCGTTTCTTTTGTTTGTAATGTTTTTATTAATATCGTTAACCAGTTTAAGGGTTCTCACTATTAACAGTTTTGACTCATGAGTCATACCAGCGTACACAAACTGTTACTTACAGTGTAAGGCGAGTGTACACAATCTGTCAGACCGCGAGCGATAAGCTGAGCAGAGACTAATGCCTATAACCGACACAGCACGTTTATCAAAAGAACATATTTTTTAAAATAAAGATATAATTGAGAAGTCAAAATTTAAAAAAATGAAAACTAATTATTAGAAAGACGTTTTAAGAAGCTTATTGTCAACCTCAAATATCTTGCCTAACGGGGATCGGCATTTGGAGTATCAAGATAAGTATTTGGAAGTACAGACTTTGGTAATTTATAAAGCTGTGTTGAGCTCTGGAATGCAGGGATGTAGGACAAGCTGTACAAAAGGTCAAAATACTTTCTTAAAGATCATACTATCCAAACAAAAATAAACAATTCTACCACATCAAAGTGTGACCTAGAAGAAGAACTACTACAAATATCGTCGCTTTGTACCCTATTCCTAATCTTCATTAATTAATGACCTTACAAACGAGCTACAGGTGGAGAAGGCCCTTTCAGCAGATAACCCTGTGACATGGCGTACTTGCCGACACACAGGTCTAAGTGCTAAAAAATAATTTTAAAATGTTCCAATGACAAAAAGCCCTGCTAACATCCAGTGGCGTAGCTAGCTTAACTCGCGCCCGGGGCATGATCCCCCCCCCCTTGCTCCCCAATGCTCCCCCTCGCTACACCACTGCTAACATCATTTGACACGTTGAGAGGAAATGAAAAAGGAAACTTACTTATTATAATTACATTTTCTAATAGTTCAAAGTTTTACAAAAGTCAAAAAGAAAAAATATCATGTTAATGTTAGGTAGTAAGGTCTATACATTTTAATGGTTATCCAAACTGGACATTGCTATCAACCGTGTATGGTATCTTTCCGTCTACGAGAGACGATAGATTATCTTGTCTGGTTGCAGCTCTTCGTGTGACTAATGAGACCGATCCTTGAATGGCAGTCTCTTGTGCATGTCCCGCACACGAATGCGGTGGAGTAGTGTTTTTTTGCCTTTCTCCGCGCTCTCTTCACAGCTGCTTCCGCCCTGTAGAGCTCCTCAGCACGTAGTGATCCTTCCTTCACGATGCCCCGCCATGTGGATCGATCCTCCGCCAGGTCCTCCCAATTTGAGATGTTGATGTTAGCCGCCTACATATCTCTTTTGCAAATGTCTATGTATCTGAGACGAGGCCGTCCAACTGACCTTTTCCCTGTCGCCAGCTCGCTGTACAGCACGTCCTTAGGTATGCGACCAAGTTGCATTCGCTTGACGTGCCCAAGCCAGCAACCGTGTATGAACGGCATATTTATGTAAAGAAGTCATGAGTTGTTTACAAAAGACATCATATATTTATTAATGTGTGATGTTATCTGAGAGATATCGTATAAAAATAAAGTATACATTTCCAAAAAGGCAATTGATTGAATTTTTATATGGAAATTCAAACAACTATAACGTTTTTCAGATAAATTACAAATTGCCTCATAGACATAATGTAAAACATTTTAAAAAAATTGGAATTGGCAAGATAATCGAAATGCTGTACTCACATTTTTTTCCCCTTATTTTTACATTATTTTTACAATTTCTTTCAGATTGATATATTCTAATCTAAAGAAAAAAAATTAATTTAAAAAAAATCCAAATAGGATCGTTTTTTGTTTTTTTTTTTCAGTTTTTTTTTTCAGGAAACTTTGTTCCAAAAGTTGCACATTAAAAGAAAATAAACACTTTCGAAATAAGAATTGATGAAACATTCACTATTTTATGCGCCCGTAAAAATGTTGATTTCAATAATAATTATCTCAATTGTTTAAAAATGTTCCTTTGATCTAACTCGGCCTACATGGAATCAAGTAATCGAGTACATTTTAAATTATTCTAATCAAATTATTTTTAAAGCCTAATGTATAATTAACACTAATCCCTACTTTAAAAGTCATTTGAAAATAGATTGCTCATATCTGATACTTAGAAAGAGGTATTATTAAAATGGAGACCCATAAATTGATGTAAAGGTATTTTTATAACGTGTTCTTAAAGACTTTAAACTTGGAAAGTTGCAACAAAAAACAGATAACTGAATATAAATATCGACATGTGCGAACAACGTGAAGGAAAACTTCTGCGTATAACTTGGAAAGACCAGTACGCTATTTATATTCGAATATTGAAAGCCTCTAATAAGATTAGCCTTAAATATACGGACCATCCAATATATCAAGCCTAGTGATAATTCACTGCCTGAGGGGGTGCACTCTGTCTAGAATGTCTGGTGTGGTGCTCCTATGTCAATATGACCTGGGGTGACGCACTATGTCTAAAATGTCTGGTGTGGTGCTCCTATGTCTATATCACCTGGGGTGACGCACTATGTCTAAAATGTCTGGTGTGGTGCTCCTATGTCTATATGAGCTGGGGTCGCGCACTATGTCTAGAATGACTAAAGTGGTGTACTATTATTAGAATGCTAGAGATGGTGTGCTAGAAGGCCTGAGGTGGTGTAACATGTCCAAAAAGCCTGAGACAGTGTACTATGACTAAAAGGTCTGAGATAGTGTAGTATGACTAGAATACATCATGTAGTGTACTATGTCTAGAAGACTTGATGTGGTTACTATGTCTCGAAGTCCTTATGTGGTGTACTATGTCTAGGAGAATGTGGTGCTGTACTATGTCTAGAAGACCTCATGTGATGTACTATGTTTAGAAAACTTGAGGTGGTTTACTATGTCCACAAGACCTCATGTGGTTTACTATGTCCACAAGACCTCATGTGGTTTACTAAGTCAAGAAGACATCATGTGGTGTACTATGTCTAGAAGACCTTATGTGGTTTACTATGTCTAGAAGACCTCATGTGGTGTACTAGGTGAGGCGCTAAGGATTTGTTATCCTGGATGGGTGTTCCATTAATAAAAAAGGGTGCTGACACTTTGAGTTTACCACTCCGGGTGCCAGCAACCCTACTGACGCCTCATGCATAAAATTAATTTGTTATTCCAATACCATCTTGCTGTACTGTAATGACAACATAATTTATAAATGAAGGACACATAAAAATTACATTTATTTGTTAATAACGGCGTCTTTAGTTGTCTTTATAGCGCGACATTCCGTCATCAATGTGTTATTCTGAATGATAAACAAAATCCAGACGCTTTTGTGTAGTTAACTCAGAGCTTTACTTAAATTTTAAATTCTTTAAACTAAAATCAAAAGTCGAATGCCATTTAAGGAATTACCAGCATACGGTTTCTTTATGTCCATCCAACATACGATGAGTAGTTTAGTAACCCGATGAAAAGGGAGAGAAAAAGTAAATACTTGAAACGGTTGAATATGATTACTGGTTAGTGGCCTTGAATTTACGGCGCTGAATTATAACATCGTCAACCATACTTTAATTCTGGCAGCCGCTCCCATATTTACTATGAAAATATTGCATAATTAATATATTAATCAGGTTGTAGTATTCTAGCAAGAAATTGTAAAAATTATGATTAATTATCAACGTGTGAAACATTTGTTTTTCCTTAACGGCGTATTAATACGCTATAAGATCTTGTAAAGCTCTGTACAAAACTAACAATATGTTTAAAAGATGTATTATTTTAAATAATGTAAAGGGCTGTACAAAACTACCAATGTCTTTAAAAGTTGTAAGTTATTGTAAATAATGTAAAGGGCTGTACAAAACTACCAATGTCTTTAAAAGTTGTAAGTTATTGTAAATAATGTAAATGGCTGTCCCAAACTACCAATGTTTTTAAAAGATGTGAGTTATTGTAAGTAGTGTAAATATAACATAATACTGAAGTCAATTAGCAATAAATTAAAGTATAAGTAATTTTATTCAGCCAAGTTTACCATTGAGAAGGTAATTTATATATAAAGCTTAGTTTTCTTCTTATGCACTAACTTGACTGAATTAAAAATGTTTAAATATCAAGGTTTATTAAAGGTAATTTCTACATTAGTTAGGAATATATATCAGTTAATTGAGTTACTTTGTCTCAGTTGCAGGTGAAGGACAATGTTCACGCCAGAGACAAAAATCTGCAAACAAAACATTGTTTACACAAATGTCTGTATGACACTAAGCTTCTTAAAATTAAATAAAAAAAACAACAACACTATTTAACTCACCAATTGCTTGGAACAGGCCAGTGGTTGTTAAGAGTGTAAGGTGTAGACTTAAATCCATCTTCTCAGTGGTGCGCCGACTGTTGTACCAGGTGCAGCAGTTGTTTGGAAGCTGTGACAGGACGGCTTTTTATAGTCGACAAAATCTAGTCCCAACGATTTGAAGTGCGCATGTAGGCACCACCTCACAGGATTGGTTCAAACTGGAGTGTGGGTGGGGAGGGGCCGGGAGCTTCAACAGTCTAATGGTGTCGTATCAGTTAGTGGTTCGTGATTATATTAAACTTACATCTACATTCCAACATTGATTAAAACTAGCATTAAGTTTTCCGATGATTTCCACACCTCATTAGTATCCCCCATTGACAAATACAATGACGTATGCAACATGGATTTTCTTTTGAAATCGCTTCACCTGTCTGGTCTTTTTGGGTATGACTCCCAGGCCCCATTAGAATTTCATGTATGTTATGTGTCCTTCGTCTTTATACAAGTAAGCATCATGTCATTATGTGTTTGGGCTCGATATTATCAGGGGCGTAGATAGGATTTGGCGCTTGGGAGAGCGAAAATTCTTTTTTTTAAAAGGCCCACACACTAAAATAATAATTAAAATTGCTACAAATAAAATTGATTATGAAAATGTCGCTTTTAATTATTTTTTTTTGTATTTGAAACACCTTAATATAAAAAAATGTTTGAAGAAATAAAGATAAGTATATTCAGAAACTTTTTTTTTATAAACGGAGTTCCGAGAATGTGACTGGGATCGGGGTCAAGGTGGGGTGGTTGAAAAGGGGGAATGGTTTAGGGAGCACTTCAACGAAGCCATAAAGCAGCACTGATGTAAGGAGACTCTCACAAACTTGACAGTCTGCAGCGCTGATGTAAGGAGACTCTCACAAACTTGACAGTCTGCAGCGCTGATGTAAGGAGACTCTCACAAACTTGACAGTCTGCAGCACTGATGTAAGGAGACTCTCACAAACTTGACAGTCTGCAGCGCTGATGTAAGGAGACTCTCACAAACTTGACAGTCTGCAGCGCTGATGTAAGGAGACTCTCACAAACTTGACAGTCTGCAGCGCTGATGTAAGGAGACTCTCACAAACTTGACAGTCTGCAGCGCTGATGTAAGGAGACTCTCACAAACTTGACAGTCTGCAGCGCTGATGTAAGGAGACTCTCACAAACTTGACAGTCTGCAGCGATGATGTAAGGAGACTCTCACAAACTTGACAGTCTCCAGCTCTGATGTAAGGAGACTCTCACAAACTTGACAGTCTGCAGCACTGATGTAAGGAGACTCTCACAAACTTGACAGTCTCCAGCTCTGATGTAAGGAGACTCTCACAAACTTGACAGTCTGCAGCACTGATGTAAGGAGACTCTCACAAACTTGACAGTCTCCAGCACTGATTAAAGGAGACTCTCACAAACTTGACAGTCTCCAGCTCCGATGTAAGAGGACTCACAAACTTGACAGTCTACAGCACTGATGTAAGGGGACTCTCACAAACTTGACAGTCTCCAGCACTGATGTACGTGTACTCTAAAAAAACATGACATTCTGGCCAACTTTCAGAACTAATGCGAACATTCGTCTCACTCACATATTTGAAATACAAACATACGGACTTGTTTATTGATCGTTGACTTTCAAAGGTCATGAAATGTACTGCTAATTTTTTCAGATAGTTAGTCTACACTGACCACATGCGGTATCGATATTCTTATTGTTTCGAATACTCCAATTTTCTAACACCTACAGAGACCGGCTTCACAAGTGATGACAGCTAGATTTGGCGGTCAACTATTTCACAACACAATTTGTTTTGACTTTGTTGTCATTTGGACTGCGTCACGCTGGCCACGTCGGTGCAATTTGGAATGCAAAACCAAAGTTATCTTTTCCCCACCATTGATGACGATGTGGCCTGACATTTAATTGTTAATATCAAACGCTGAAACATTCCAACGGCTTTAATCTTTTCAAACAAAGTCAAATCAAAATAAGTTTTTTTTTTTAAATTATGAAAGGCTTAAGCTTCGCTTGTTTCATCTAGTAAGTAATCAAGTGCAATCAAGTTCGTTGATGAAGTCATCTAATAATCCAATGAATTACAGTAAGTTTATGAAATCAGAGCGTAGCATAGAGGCCTCGTTGAACGTGTCCAGTGATCATTTTATAAATCACTTCCGCTAAGCGAGAGCTTCGATAGTGTTTAAGACTAAATCTTTGAAATAGATAGGATCGAGGACCATATGGTGTGATTATGGGTTACCGGAAATTTGATCGAAAGAAATTTTATCGACAGAAAATTGATCGACGGAAATTTGATCGAACGGAAATTTGGCACAATGGGGTCATGGCCAGATATTTTGTGATATTCGCGGCTTTACACCAAGGGGAAAAAATTGAAGATGGTTGACATACAGCAATTTAAGTTTCTTGCCTGATAAGCTAAACCCTCCTTCACTCCTCCTCACACCTTTTCCCTTAAACAACATCATGAAACATCTGCCTGATCCCAAACTTATACAGAAGCATCATTTTAATTAACGCCACGCAAACGAGATTCTAAGGGTCCACAAACTACGGCCAGCGTGCCAGAGCTGTCCTACAGACTACAGAGTTTCTATATCCTGGACAATGATCATCTCATTAGGCTTACTTCCCTTTGAAATACTCTTACGTTTATGTCGGATACGCATTCTTTGCCTTGTTAATATGTTAGTGCTCATCCAAATTGTTTTTCTTTCCCTAAATGTGATAAATGGGCAGTTTGAATGGAATTGATATGTGCAGTGTGCATATAATTGATATGTGCAGTGTCCACAGAATTAATAAGTGCACTGTACATATAATTGAGATGTGTGCATTGTGAATGAAATTCTATCCTATTTTCTCAAAACTATAACCCGGCCTAGACATTGTCTGAGGGCGCTGATCCGGTCCCCTGTTTAAAACATTTTAGGATACCCTGTTCTAGATAGAACAATTTCTTCACCAGACAAGTTTTGGCGAAGAAAGTGTTTAAAGGATTAAACACGTTTTTTTGTACAAAGTTTTATTCTTAAATCTGATTGTGTTGAAATATGTGCCGTTATCTTCAACTGGACACCCGAGTGAAAAAGTTGACATTTCTGCCCATAGATTTTTTAATGTTACAAATGCGCTAACGTGCAAATTCTGATCTTCTTGTGTGACAAGGGATAGACAACCAACAAATAGCTTCCCACCTCACCAGCATATAATGTGTTGACGTTTGAACATTGTAAACACGACAGACAACTCAGTTGAGGTCAGGAACGAGCAGGTGGGAAAAGAGTTGTTTATTTTTTATGTCATGTAACTGGAATCTCATTTTTCCCATTCGACACTACATGTATGTGACCTGGTCGACCAGAACAGTAAACAAACTACAGCGCTCATTCTTAAGCGAAATTAATACTTTAGAACGGAGCTCAGCAATTTTTTTCACGTGCGACACTCCCCTTTCAAGAACGACACACTCCTTTCAAGAGCGACACGCCCCTTTCAAGAGCGACACGCCCATTTCAAGAGCGACACTCCCCTTTCAAGAGCGACACGCCCCTTTCAAGAGCGACACGCCCCTTTCAATAGCGACACACCTCTTTCAAGGGGGACACGCCCCTTCCAAGAATTCCTCGGCACATCAAAAGCTAAAAATATGCACAAAGACGCGAAATGACATACTGCTGTTAACATTCCTAATTGCGTGTAATGGATTAAGATAATATTCTATTGCTCTCTATTAATTGTCTGTGTCGGACAAATTTCTATCATTCAAGTGTTTGACAGCCTGGTAGTAAGCAAGCCGATGTCCATGTTGTAACAACCAGGGACGTCGCGTGGGCCCGGCAACCCAGGCAGCTGCAGGGAGCCTCAAATATTTGATACATTTTTTAATTTATTTCCCCTGTGAAGGTTGTCAAAATAAAAGGGGGAACCAGTGCAGTGCTACAAGATGGGGAGACAATAACCGCGGTACCCCCACCCCCTCCCCCCCACTCTTTTATCTAGACCTGTTGGCATTTAAAATGTGGCTTCTTTGTGACGGATGATATTCATATAATGTATGATTTAAAAGAAATGGATTGAAGGAGGGGGGGGGGCAGGGCCAAATTATGAGGGAAGGCAGGCAAGCAGCAGGCAAGCGGACAGGCAAGTAGACAGACAAGAAGACCGACGAGCAGCTGACAAGCAGCAGGCAAGAAGACATACAAGCAAAGATAGACAAATAGAAAGACACGAAGACAGACTAGCAGGCAGACAAGCAGAAAGACAATTATACAGGTTTGAATTTTACCAGTTGTCTCCCACACTTTCGCCGGATTCAAAATATCTAAATCTAATGTGCACGAGATTGGAAGAGTGGAGTCATAGACACAGAGATATGTGAGTGGAGTCATAAGCACAGAGATATGTGAGTGGAGTCATAGACACAGAGATATGTGAGTGGAGTCAAAGACATAGAGATATGTGAGTGAAGTCATAGACACAGAGATATGTGAGTGAAGTCAAAAACACAGAGATATGTGAGTGGAGTCATAGACACAGAGATATGTGAGTGGAGTCATAGACACAGAGATATGTGAGTGGAGTCATAAGCACAGAGATATGTGAGTGGAGTCATAGACACAGAGATATGTGAGTGGAGTCATAGACACAGAGATATGTGAGTGAAGTCAAAAACACAGAGATATGTGAGTGGAGTCATAGACACAGAGATATGTGAGTGAAGTCATAGACATAGAGATATGTGAGTGGAGTCATAGACACAGAGATATGTGAGTGGAGTCATAGACACAGAGATATGTGAGTGGAGTCATAGACATAGAGATATGTGAGTGGAGTCATAAGCACAGAGATATGTGAGTGGAGTCATAAGCACAGAGATATGTGAGTGGAGTCATAGACACAGAGATATGTGAGTGGAGTCATAGACACAGAGATATGTGAGTGGAGTCATAGACACAGAGATATGTGAGTGGAGTCATAGAACACAGAGATATGTGAGTGGAATCATAGACACAGAGATATGATAGCTCTGTGGGTGGAGTCATAGACATAGAGATATGATAACTCTGTGAGTGGAGTCACAGACATAGAGATATTTTAGCACTTTGAGTGGATTCATAGACATGGAGATATTATAGCACTGTGAGTGGAGTCATAGACATGGAGATATTATAGCACTGTGAGTGGAGTCATAGACATAGAGATATTTTAGCCCCGTGAGTGGAGTCATAGACATAGAGATATTTTAGCCCCGTGAGTGGAGTCATAGACATAGAGATATTATAGCTCTTTGAGTGGAGTGCATTAGTTCATACAAAATCAATCGCACTCAGTGTTTAATTTAGTCTACAAATGTTCATTCCAATACAAAACCTATCAAATCAATAGATCCTTAGCTTCAGCTCCTTACTTTATGTTGAACTTCCTTCACGCTTCGATGCAGTCATTGAACAACAAGCCTTTAAGACAAGAAGAAACGATAGTTTAAGAAACTTAACTGACTTGTTGAATCTATTGATAAATGTGTGATGACGTGTTATCGACTTTGTCTTGGAAGATGGTTTGAACGGCTTGTTATTTATTTAAAAAAATTGAAAGATGTCATAACCTTTGAGCCTTGATATTTCGTCCACGTAACCAAGTTTCTGTTAATTTATCATTGTGTTCCATCGGTGACATTGATTGATTTAACTTAATCCACCATCAGATGACACTATTGTGTAAGGAACTGTGATACCCCCGCATCTTTGTTCAGTGTAATTTCGCCAACGTGTGTTACTTTAATAAAAAAAATAAGTTAGACAACCCAATAGTGTCTGAGAGATTTTAAAACATTTGTGTTTTACCCAGTATTGCCCCTTTCTATCGGTGGCTAATTCATTCTACTTCATGCTACCTCCGGCTACCTTACGCTACCTCCCGCTACCTTACGCTACTTCACGCTTCTTCGTGTGTTTGAGATCCTTTATTTATGCCAGTGACCAGATCTGTTTTCACATTTCAAAGATACTAATCTCTATTTCCTAATCTACAACATCACTGAGTATTGAGATAATAGTAGTGAAATAAGGGTATTGAGATAAGGGGTATTGAGATAAGGGTATTGAGATAGGCCAATCCGAGACGATCTAGGCCTAACCAGGAAGATCTAGGTCAAACCGGGAGAATAGGACAGAAGACCGAGAGGAATGGAGAAGAATAGTGTACATGTCATCTGTGGCGCCCCAACGGTCGAAGGACTACGGACCTGATGATGATGATGTATTGAGTTAAGGGTATTGAGATAAGGGTATTGAGATAAGGGTATTGAGATAAGGGTATTGAGATAAGGGTATTGAGATAAGGGTATTGAGATAAGGGTATTGAGATAAGGGTATTGAGATAAGGGGAATGTATAAATAAATGTTGTCACATTCTATTAAAGAGGTTGAACAGTACTTTCGGAAATTGTTAAGGTGAATTTTATAGACATACCAAAATGTCCCAGTTTGGCAAAGATCGCCCTGGTTTGGCTTAGATCGTCCCGGTTTGACCTAGATCTTCCTGGTTATGCCTAGATCGTCCCGGATTGGCCTAGATCTTCCTGATTAGGCCTAGATCGTCCCGGATTGGCCTAAATCTTCCTGGTCAGGCCTAGATCGTACAGGTTTGGCCTAGATCTTCCTGGTTAGGCCCAGATCGTCCATGAATTGGCCTAGATCTTCCTGGTTAGGCCTAGATCGTCCCAGATTGGCCTAGATCGTCCCGGTTTGACCTAGATCTTCCTGGTTAGGCCTAGATCGTTTCGGTTTAGCAACGTTGTCCCAGTGAGATATTTTGTGTCGTTTTGATTCAAAAATTAAATAAAAAATTTAATTTGTCTATAAGATACTTTCGTTCACATTATTAACACCACGATGTCGTAGGTATCATACTTGATGTAACTAATCTATATTTCTGTGTTTAAAGACAGTGAAAATCTAAACGTGCACTACGCCACTACTCGCCCCCACTGAAGGGATCTATAATTAGATTATATTGGTTACACCGCTATAACTATTTATTAATAGACACTAGTCACGTGACATCAACAACCAATATATAATGTTTTAATTGTTTTGTATATTTTCAATATTATTGCTTTCATAGCAAAGAATTTCTGGCGATGAACTGGGGTATCAGAATGTATGAGTGGTCGATGGATGCGTCTTAAGATCGATTTTAAACACCGAATATAAAAATCAAGTTGTCCAACATTTTAGTTTCCCAGTTCCACGATGTAAGGTGACACGTTGCTTGGCAACACAAACTAACCGCCGCTATTAAGCATTAAAACATAGAATATAGATATAGAATATCTACTGTATATAGCGCAGTGTGACTATATGTGTATGTTTGTTTGCAGATGGGTCGATCAATGACGTGCAGACAAAGCAATGGATCGCAACCTAATTTGACAAGGATCTTTTTCCCTTGACCTACATTTGGTTTCTGGAAGTTCGGTCACAAACCCTTATCACACTGTAGTTTAAAAAAAGCCTGATGTTTATGTAAACCTACAAACTATGCCCTTACAAATTCCGGACAATTATGTTCATGGTAGGGGCAACACTATTCAAACATTTATTAGTAGAGGCGTCAAGTTGGCAGCATCAGAACCTTTGAGAGAATTCTGGGAAAACTTATCGTCAGTTCATACGATCAAATTCCTTTCAAATTAGATTTAAATTTGCGACAAGTTTTTGTATGAACGCACTATTTTGTGCGTGGTTTCTTTTTTTATACAGAATTTGATCAAATAGTAATTTGAAAGTTGTGACAAGTCTTCATACAAACATCGCATCAATTGCATGAAGGAAAATGTGAAACGAATTCGATCGTCTGAACTGAGCCTAAGGCCATATCCCTTTTGTAAGAGCAGACACACGACTAAATGGACGTTCAGTAAAAGCGCCGTACGCCCCCACACAGGGTCGCACCGTGGTGCGTCCATCTTCTGACTGATGATGTTTAAGTCGTGACACATGCGCCATCCTATTAAACCTTTTCACCCCCTTAACACTACACTTGGACAACCCAGAATTCAGGATCTAGGCATTTGCCATTGACCAAAATTCTTGTCTTCAACACCATCTCAAAACAATTTCTATTAAAAGCAAAATAAAAACATCCTTCATAATTACCAACAAAACACCTTAGAGAAAAAACATCGCATTGCTACACCAAGGATAACTTTAAAGTTACTGTTTATATTATTGTGTGTCCCATGCTAGAAACCCTCCGGTTGAGTAGTGTCTGTATACAAATACAAAAGTTGTATTTAATTAACATCTGATTTTAATTTGTTTTCGAAAATTTTGTTCCGTTAAATAATGGTCTTTTTCAACAGACATTGTTATGATGTTAATGATTTGTACCGTGCTTCGAGCCTTTGGGGATGAAGCGTGATTTTTCAAATGAACTTTATTATTATTATTAATGATTGAGTCATATTTTATCATTGGAAACATTATGTAAATATACTGAAGAGCTCTTCTTCGTTCACCTCCCCTTAAAACGATGACGTCATAACTAAGCGATAAAATTGTGAGATCAAGCAAGCACACATTGTAGTTTTGAAACAAATCAACCTTATCAGAGTAAAACAAGAAATGGTGATTTAAAAATGAAATTAATTGAATATTTCTAATTATTATTTTGCTGCAGATCTGGTAAGAAATCGGAGAGTAGATCACAATGGTGCTAATGTACTTTAAAACAATTTTGTTAGACCTTATGAGCTCGCTATTCGTCTCTTTCCTGGCTAACACCCAGCAACTTGTTATAAAATGAAAGACAATGACACAAACGCTGGCCCTTATCTTATTTTTACAGGGAGGGGACATCACAGGGAGGTAAATTTGGGGGTAAAATCCTGGAGATTGGGTGGGTGATTTCACAATATTTTGAGAGCCATTTGTGTCATTAAAGAATTTCTTCTGCTCACAAGTCCATGTGGTCAGCCTATTTGGCAGTTTGTAGTCACAAGTCCATGGGTCAGCCAATTTGTCAGTTTGCAGCATACTTTTGTTTTGTCACATAAGGACCCTCTCGTTCGGTCGGTCTTCCTCGTGCTGACCTATAAGCAGTGCCGTCTTAACAACATAAGAGGCCCTGGAAACAGCACTGCACTGAGGCCCGTTAGCAACACATACCTGGGCCGTGAGAAGTGCTCAAACAGTGGTGTAAAGGGGGGGGGGGGGCTTCCCACCAACTGACCAAGAGGAATAAATATGTAAAATACAAATAAACATTCATTAATAATAATAACTTAGACTAATTCAACTTATTGATACAAAAATCAAATTCATTAATATTATCAGAAATAAACTATAAATAATCATAGAGGATGATAAATTATCATTATTGACAGATATTTAGAATAAATTATTTCATATAAATCAACATAATCATTTGCGTAATTTTTTTGCAGATTATTGTTTTATTATTGGTTTCAAGTCAATGGTCTTGAGGATGGCATTTTCCATGCACATAAGTGAAAGCCAGTTCAAATGTTTTTGTCCAATTTTCTGCGAAGCTGATTCTACCCGTATTTTATTTTTCAATTCATGTCTGTGAAAAGTAAAACTTGTTGACGAGAGTTATTCCCCTTTAAAAGATTTAGAATTCTCCCACTTTGATTCGCATTTATAATATTAATTTTGGAATGTGCTTATATATATCGAAGGTTAAAATTGAGAAATTGGAATTTTTAAATCCAATTATATTGTCAAAATCTTTCAATATTCATTAAAAATATGTAAAGCATGATGACTCTATAAGAGTGAGTCTCCTAGAAACGTTGGCCCCTACAAGCTCGGGGCCCTGGGCCAGTGCCCACTGGGCCGATGCCTTAAGACGGCACTGCCTGTAAGGTCACACCTGAGTTGATGAAAGCTGCGGTATGCTAGGTTGAGAGAGATGGGTTGTAGTGGTGAGTAGAACGGAAATAAGAAAAGGTGATTTTTATAAAAACACATCCCTTATCCCTTCGCTTAAAATAACCATCGGTGCTAACTCTTAGGATTTGGGATGGGTGGTGAAAGGTGTTGGGGCTGGGCATTTCGGCAATTAGACTCCTATCAACAGACGGCAAAGGGTCGTTAAATTCGCCTTTTTTAAAAGTTTGATGACTTGCCACTATTCAGAAATTTAGTCAAGATTCGTTGCTTAAAAAGTAAAATTCCTTTGTGGATAAATGACAAATAAACATGTTCATATTAAAAGGTAGAATATCAAAAAAGCGTAAAGAGAAACGTAAATACAAACATAATGTTGTCTTAGTTCCTGGTTTTCGTGTTACCAGCTGGTCAACTTAAACAACTCATAATGCAGTTAAAGAGTTTCATTGTTGAAAGTTTTATTCAGATCAAAGGTCTGACACGACGAGGACGATCTTTAATAAAGGAGTCAAAAAGGTCTGGCTTTGGTCTCCATCTTTATCCTTGGATGTCTTAGTAGAGAGGTCGTTTGGTTGTTGACTGAGTCGGCCCTCGTGCCATTTTGTCTCTATCTCTCTGGTGTCTTAGTAGAGAGGTCGTTTGGTTGTTGACTGAGTCGGCCCTCGTGCCCTTTTGTCTCTATCTCTCTGGTGTCTTAGTAGAGAGGTCGTTTGGTTGTTGACTGAGTCGGCCCTCGTGCCATTTTGTCTCTATCTCTCTGGTGTCTTAGTAGAGAGGTCGTTTGGTTGTTGACTGAGTCAGCCCTCGTGCCATTTTGTCTCTATCTCTCTGGTGTCTTAGTAGAGAGGTCGCTTGGTTGTTGACTGAGTCGGCCCTCGTGCCATTTTGTCTCTATCTCTCTGGTGTCTTAGTAGAGAGGTTGTTTGGTTGTTGACTGAGTCAGCCCTCGTGCCATTTTGTCTCTATCTCTCTGGTGTCTTAGTAGAGAGATCATTTTGTTGTTGACTGAGTCAGCCCTCGTGCCATTTTGTCTCTATCTCTCTGGTGTCTTAGTAGAGAGGTCATTTGGTTGTTGACTGAGTCGGCCCTCGTGCCATTTTGTCTCTATCTCTCTGGTGTCTTAGTAGAGAGGTTGTTTGGTTGTTGACTGAGTCAGCCCTCGTGCCATTTTGTCTCTATCTCTCTGGTGTCTTAGTAGAGAGGTTGTTTGGTTGTTGACTGAGTCGGCCCTCGTGCCATTTTGTCTCTATCTCTCTGGTGTCTTAGTAGAGAGGTCGTTTGGTTGTTGACTGAGTCGGCCCTCGTGCCATTTTGTCTCTATCTCTCTGGTGTCTTAGTAGAGAGGTCGTTTGGTTGTTGACTGAGTCGGCCCTCGTGCCATTTTGTCTCTATCTCTCTGGTGTCTTAGTAGAGAGGTCGTTTGGTTGTTGACTGAGTCGGCCCTCGTGCCATTTTGTCTCTATCTCTCTGGTGTCTTAGTAGAGAGGTTGTTTGGTTGTTGACTGAGTCAGCCCTCGTGCCATTTTGTCTCTATCTCTCTGGTGTCTTAGTAGAGAGATCATTTTGTTGTTGACTGAGTCAGCCCTCGTGCCATTTTGTCTCTATCTCTCTGGTGTCTTAGTAGAGAGGTCATTTGGTTGTTGACTGAGTCGGCCCTCGTGCCATTTTGTCTCTATCTCTCTGGTGTCTTAGTAGAGAGGTCATTTGGTTGTTGACTGAGTCGGCCCTCGTGCCATTTTGTCTCTATCTCTCTGGTGTCTTAGTAGAGAGGTCGTTTGGTTGTTGACTGAGTCGGCCCTCGTGCCATTTTGTCTCTATCTCTCTGGTGTCTTAGTAGAGAGGTTGTTTGGTTGTTGACTGAGTCGGCCCTCGTGCCATTTTGTCTCTATCTCTCTGGTGTCTTAGTAGAGAGGTCGTTTGGTTGTTGACTGAGTCGGCCCTCGTGCCATTTTGTCTCTATCTCTCTGGTGTCTTAGTAGAGAGGTCATTTGGTTGTTGACTGAGTCGGCCCTCGTGCCATTTTGTCTCTATCTCTCTGGTGTCTTAGTAGAGAGGTCATTTGGTTGTTGACTGAGTCGGCCCTCGTGCCATTTTGTCTCTATCTCTCTGGTGTCTTAGTAGAGAGGTCATTTGGTTGTTGACTGAGTCGGCCCTCGTGCCATTTTGTCTCTATCTCTCTGGTGTCTTAGTAGAGAGGTCATTTGGTTGTTGACTGAGTCGGCCCTCGTGCCATTTTGTCTCTATCTCTCTGGTGTCTTAGTAGAGAGATCATTTTGTTGTTGACTGAGTCAGCCCTCGTGCCATTTTGTCTCTATCTCTCTGGTGTCTTAGTAGAGAGGTCATTTGGTTGTTGACTGAGTCGGCCCTCGTGCCCTTTTGTCTCTATCTCTCTGGTGTCTTAGTAGAGAGGTTGTTTGGTTGTTGACTGAGTCAGCCCTCGTGCCATTTTGTCTCTATCTCTCTGGTGTCTTAGTAGAGAGATCATTTTGTTGTTGACTGAGTCAGCCCTCGTGCCATTTTGTCTCTATGTCTCTGGTGTCTTTGTAGAGAGGTTGTTTGGTTGTTGACTGAGTCAGCCCTCGTGCCATTTTGTCTCTATCTCTCTGGTGTCTTAGTAAAGAGGTCTTTTGGTAGCTGACTGAGTTGGCCCTGTTGTACTTTTGTCTCTATCTCTCTGGTGTCTTAGTAAAGAGGTCTTTTGGTAGCTGACTGAGTTGGCCCTCTTGCCCTTTTGTCTCTATCTGGCTGTCCATTTATATTTGGCTCACTTATAATTGGCTCACTTATATTTGGCTCACTTATAATTGGCTCACTTATATTTGGCTCACATATAATTGTCTCATTTATATTTGGCTAACTTATAATTGGCTCGTTTATATTTGAGACACTTTTGTAGCCGTTTTGGAATGACTTACAGTTTTAAATAAGCAAACAATGAAACGCAGGTTTGAGAACTACAGCTTTTAGAATCTGTCCTATGGTCAGTGATTGTCATCGGCTCTGTCCTGCGTCTCGGTGTCGCTCTGCATTGGAATCTATACACACACCGCCACACGGCCACGAGTTTGTGATGATGTACCTCACTAGCGTCAATAACAATAAAAGGGGACTACTCCTGAAATACATGAAGAAATCACCTACACCATGTGATCTATACTAAGCCCTCACTAACTACTTACTGTAGTCATCCGATATACTAAACGTCTACATAACGTAACTATCAGTCACACGAACTGCCATAAAGCTCCTTCATCCAGAAACCGTACATACACTTAGCTCTATGTGTGGATACTGTGGCGAAGCTGGTACAAGGCAGGTCTGTGTCTAAACACTCACGAGAGAAGTCTCATGTGTGGCCTGTAGTGGTCAGTGAACTACAACGTTCGGTGTCACTATTTATACACCTTCGTTCCTCCCCAAACTTCTAGCTACGGCGCCACCCAGTCACAATGTCCACCCAGACAGTAGTTAAGTCTTGTCAACACGCCATGGTAAGCCAAAGCCTCAATGCATGTTGATGTAAGTCACAGACAAGGCTCAAGGCATATTGATGTAAGTCACAGACAAGGCTCAAGGCATATTGATGTAAGTCACAGACAAGGCATATTGATGTAAGTCACAGACTATTGTGTACACACTCTCATTCATAACACCCCCCCCCCCCCCAGTTTGATAACAACCGCAAGGGACCGTCATACCTAGTCTTGTTACTCTCCTTACTTTCTCACGATATTTGAACTTTGAACCTATGGATTGACTACGGCATTACAGTCATCCTGTGACTGTTACCGTCCCTCCTCGTTCACCGATCTCTCACACGTCCTCTACGATGGAACCAACTGAATGCGTGGTACAAGTTCTCTTCCTCAAAATCTCTATAGAGTCCGAGTAGACAATAATAATAATAATAATAATAAAGTTCATTTGAAAAATCACGCTTCATACCCAAAGGCTCGAAGCGCGGTACAAAAACAAAGCTGGGAGATAATAACTAGCTGGAAAAGATGGTAGACAACTTCACCCCAGAAGGTGTTTGCGAAATAGATTAGTTTTTAAATTAGTTTTGAAGGACTCCAGCGTCTGGCTGTTTCTGAGAGCGTCAGGAAGGGTGATCCAAATGGTTGGGCCAGCAAATGCGAACGTGCGCTTTCCGTAATTCTGAAGGCGAACACGCGGTATCGAGAGTTTGCCACTATCGGATGAGCGGAGTTGTCTAGTGGGTACATAAGGCGTAATGAGCGCTTGGAGATAGGTTAACAGTGAGCCCCACAAGCTTCCACCTACTCAATGTGTGGTGCGCACTTTCCATGGCCATGTGGATAGCTTCCACCTTTTCAATGTGTGGTGCACACTTTCCATGGCCCTGTGGAGAGATGGAAATCTGGATTTTAGATTAACATTTCAAAAATTTACTCGCGGATTTCATACGATTTTTAAAAATCCCTTGAATTTTTAAAACTATAATTATTTTATTTTCGGTAATAGGAAAGAAAATTTTGATACTTAAATATACTGTTACTAAAATACCCTCAGTAAATAATCCGTTTTGAAATTGTGTTATCTCGAGTTTACAAATCTCTGGAAAAGATCAGTCCTAATGAGTTTCCCGAACTGCTTGAAGTGCATTTCATAAATAAAACATCATCATCAGTGGCACCACAGCCCATGTAGATCTCTGGAATGCTCAACAACTTCCTTACATTCGGATCGGTCCATTGCTTTCCGCTTTAATTCGCGGACCCCCACCCCACACACTTGTTTAAGTTCTGCTCTACATCGTCAGTCATCTGCCCCAGGTTTGTCTCTGTAGATCTCTGTTGCTTCTATGCTATCCGACATCCTCTCAACATGTCCTTCCCGCGCAATCTGCCTTTTTTGATAAAAAAAAATAATTAAAATATAAAGTAAAGAAGAAAAGATGTTTTTAAAAGATTTTTATAAATAACGTTTTGGCGGTTTAATTAGAGTAGTTGAATGTCTTATAACCAGGATTGACTGTGAATCCATTGATAAATGATAACTGTGCTTAATTTATTTAACGACCGCATTGATGCCATATAACATTATGTGCCATATAACATTATGTGCCATATAACATTATGTGCCATATAACATTGTGTGCCATATAACATTATGTGCCATATAACATTATGTGCCATATAACATTATATGCCATATAACATTATGTGCCATATAACATTATGTGCTATATAACATTATGTGCCATATAACATTATGTGCCATATAACATTATGTGCCATATAACATTATGTGCCATATAACATTATGTGCAAATATACATTAAAAATTATGGAAAAAAACACGAGCTTTTTCTTTCAGGCAATATTACATACATGCCCTTTTCAAACAATGCCAATATTATATGCCCTTTTCAAACAATGCCAATATTACATGCCCTTTTCAAACAATGCCAATATTATATGCCCTTTTCAAACAATGCCAATATTATATGCCCTATTCAAACAATGCCAATATTATATGCCCTTTTCAAACAATGCCAATATTATATGCCCTTTTCAAACAATGCCAATATTACATGCCCTTTTTCAAACAATGCCAATATTACATGCCCTTTTCAAACAATGCCAATATTATAGGCCCATCTCAAACAATGCCAATTTTATATGCCCTTTTCAAACAATGCCAATATTATATGCCCCTTTCAAACAATGCCAATGTTATATGCCCTTTTCAAAAAATGCCAATATATATGCCCTTTTCAAACAATGCCAATATTACATGCCCTTTTCAAACAATGCCAATATTATATGCCCTTTTCAAACAATGCCAATATTATATGACCTTTTCAAACAATGCCAATATTACATGCCCTTTTCAAACAATGCCAATATTATATGCCCTTTTCAAACAATGCCAATCTTATATGCCCTTTCAAACAATGCCAATATTATATGCCCTTTCAAACAATGCCAATATTATATGCCCTTTTCAAACAATGCCAATATTATATGCCCTTTTCAAACAATGCCAATATTACATGCCCTTTTCAAACAATGCCAATATTGTATGCCCTTTTCAAATAATGCCAATATTACATGCCCTTTTCAAACAATGCCAATATTATATGCCCTTTTCAAACAATGCCAATATTATATGCCCTTTTCAAACAATGCCAATATTATATGACCTTTTCAAACAATGCCAATATTACATGCCCTTTTCAAACAATCCAATATTATATGCCCTTTTCAAACAATGCCAATATTATATGCCCATTGCACTTTATCCATCCTGGATACAATCATGTTTATAAATACAAAGGTTGGCTACAAAAACAAAACGAGAGTGTTTAATTAAATAAAATATTATATAATTGTAATAATTTAATTATTTTGTTTCTTCAGACACAAAATTCTGGTTTTAGCTGGCTACATCTGTATGATTAGAATAAGCGGTCTTCTTCATGCCGCTATGGCCATTTTTACATTTTGATACGTAATAGAGAATTATACGTGACGTACATTATCATACCTGCTATACAGCCCACAAAGACAGAGAGATTGTTTTCATTTCATAATGTCAAATATCTAAGATTTTTCGCGACTATTATCTCATTAGGAAATGGCGTCAGCGGGCCGTCGAGCTTACGCTCCTAATGCCCTCCCCGGCGCCCACTCGCACCTGCCAGCCGCCTCGGCGGCAGGCCGTGCGGGAGGGCGTCAGAGACCTCCCCGGACGTGGAGCGTCCCCGCCCGCAACCACTCGATCGGGTTCGCCGACGGAGACCCTCCCCGCCCGGAGACATCTGGTCGACCGAAGACGCTGTGTTTCAAGCGTCCGTGGTCCACTCTCCTAGGGGCCGGGACGGTAAATTAGCGTCCTAAAATCTCCCCCATCCGTCCCGGGGAAGCATCGGACGCCCTCTAAGAGGGATTCTACAGTGTGTTTCCACCCCCGCAACTAATTTGCGAGATAGCTGGGACGAAATGGTTGCCTAGGAGCAGCTTTCTCAGGGCTGCATATTTAGAATCACCGGCTATAGGCTTCCACCACAGCCTATAGCCTCATATCCCTTAACGGCAACTTTTAATCATGATCGCGACTATTAGAAATGTACAATCTTCATTTACTCTGTTTAATCCACTTGCAAGCAAATACCACGTGGAAGAAACTGGAAGCCATCGTTTCACAGTGATAACCGCACTGACAACAGATTCACGAATAATGTTACGCTCACAGTGATGGACACCATGGTTGAAGACGGTGGCAAATATGTTTGTGAACTCTCTTTTTATACTCCTTCTCACAGCGCGTGCCGTACATTTGGTATGATCAGTGTCAGTAAGTGCACAGGTTTACTTAGAAAGGTCAGGCTGACACTCTAAGTTCTTGGCTAGATAGGTCAGACTGACACTATCAGTTCTTGGTTAGATAGGTCAGGCTGACACTATCAGTTCTTGGTTAGATAGGTCAGGCTGACAATAGCAGTTCTTGGAACTTTCAACAGTGGTTCTCAATAACTCTGACGCATGCTTCCACGAGGTGCCCAACCGTTATTTTCCCTCAGGTCTTCTAAGTGAGTATAGGGTTGCTAATAATAGGAATCTGTGTTGCCATTTCTCAACCTATGAGTTCATCGGCCATGAAACACATTGGGGGCTATAAGAAAACTAAGCCCTGAATGGCTTGGTGATGAGAAGTGTGACTTTTTTTTAGAACTATGCCAGCGATACTTTTATCTGGAACTAGTGTGACCAATCCAGAAGGTGTCCTACTTTTGGCAATTTAAATGGGAAGCTTAAACCGAAAAATTAATCTACTGTATCGAAATGTAATTTTGTTGTGTAATCGATAGAATAAAAATGTTCTGTAAAACTGCATATGTTCATAGATGTGTAAGGAAACAAAAACGTCAATTTTTACTTAATTCAGAGAAAGATACTTATTATACCGATCTTCACAATACACCAATATGTTTTTTTTAAAGACAAAAATATTTTTCCTCAGCACCCAAAAATCACGGACACTTCATTTTCACCAGAGAAATACAAGAAGTCGTTGGATGTTATTTCATTTGGCTGGCTGCTTGGTTACGTTAGCGTACATCTGTTCAGACGTTTTAAACACTCGAAAAAGTGAATTGTGTAAAATATTTTTAAAACAATAAACTTCTGTCTTCAATGTGTGCATCGTTGAGATCACAAATAAACATCTCAATAAGTTTAATAAAAATTTACAACTGATATTTTACGATAAAATCGTATAATATAATAAGCAGTTGTCAATATATAAAACATAATATAAAAGTCAGTTGTCAAATGTGTCATCTAAAATTAGACAGTCTTTTTTCAACAGTTGTTCTTAACATACACCCTATTATATTACCTGTTTCCCAAGTATCTCTTATGGTTGCAGTTTATACAGAAATATATATTTTTTAAATCTTTGAAAAAGGATTTTTTAAAGGTCAAACTGTTATGGTTATTATAGAGTTTTAAATTTCATAAACTATAAATATCATTTGTAGTTATTATAGAGTTTTAAATTTCATAAACTAATATAGCTAGACTGTCACTGTCCCTGACTTGAAACGCTAAGAAAAAGTCACCTTATTAAAAAAATAATTTAAAAACAGAGTATTGTAGAGAACCTAGGCCATCTCTGTTCTACTTTAGATCTCTATTTAATTTCGTTGTTGGATGGTATCACATACTTCAACTGTCACTCGTATGTCACCAATCGGATTGGTCAACTCGAATTAACTTTCCCTCACTCTCTCGCACTCAGCTCCGAATGTCCCGATTCGTCTCTATCTCTTCGTTAAGGGTTTCTCTCTTCTACCCTCTACTCCTGTCCGGCGGAATTCTCCCTCCCGTCTGTCCACTTTCCTGTCTAACTAAGTTCTCCTAGTCCCATCTAATGGTCCCCTTTGATAAGTCCTTGAATTGGTCGTTGTGTCTCTAGAGATCCCCTACATGGCTTCAATCTTTTGCTCAATCTTTGGTACTAAAATTTTTTCTAAAGCACCCCGCCGTTTAAATAGATATCAACCGTTGGTCAGTTGGTCAGTTTCCGCCATGTCCGGACATTAACTGACCACTGCTATCACCTAGCGTTCGTAATAGCCTCGTCACAGTGTTGTCTGTACACTACAACGCTACAACCGTTGGTCAGTTGGTCAGTTACCGTGATGTGAGGACCCCCCCCCCCCCCCCCCTGTACTGCACATGTCGTCTGCCAAGGTCTGAACACTACACAGTATTATAATTCTTTATTGGGCGTTCAGTTTTTTACGGTAACATTTACATTTTAAGAAATAATACAGTACACTAATGTTGACTCCATCAATGGAATGTAACGCTGTAAATAAATGGTTGAATTTGAAATATATATAAGAATGAGCTAGGTTGACTGTAACGCCAAAGAGACGAAGCTACTTGAAAACGTTCGGATACTTAAAAACAATGAATATTCATAAACTATTACAATTCCACTTTTATTTTAGTAAATGTTTAAGTAGTGTTATTATAAATTAGACATGCATTTAAAATAACGATAAAGAAACCATTTTAATAATTTTATATGCGTTTAAAAGTTATTGTGAAAGTGTAAGAATCCCTGAGCGTCTGTGTTGTGCCTCACTGGGTATCGGACTATAACTATAACTACTATAAGCGTTGGAAAACGAAAGGCAAAGAGGGGTACCGGGTAGTACGGTGGTATTAAGTGGTGTGCCGTTGGTCAGTAGAGCTTGCCATTCCAATCGTTGTTGATCTGTTGTCTAAGCATCTATAACCTAGCATACCCAATCATAAAACTTCACAGTTTTTTCAAGATAAAAAAATGGAGTTGGCCGATTAAATTCGGATGCACTGTCAAAAGAATTTCTATATTGAAAGATCGGGTATGCACGTCAGTCTTTGATGTCGGTGAAATAGAGGGCAATTTTAATCACAGCTATGTAACCATTAATCGCATTGTAAGGTTCAGCCCCGGAAGCGTATCTAGGGTTAGTGCGGCCCAAGGCGGGCGAGAATGATACCACCCACTTCCGCTAAATAAATATGTAGTTGGCCCCAAAAATGCCATAACTCCATGTAAAGAAAAAGTTGGCATTCCGGGCGGGCCGCCCACTCAATACCCCGTTCTTACGCCACAGGTTCAGCCTAAGGAAAGTTGCAGTAAACATTGTCCCCGTTCCGCCTTAAGAGATGTAAAGTTCAAGTATCCGCGGTTAAGTGCCAAGTCTGCCAAGTACTTGTTCAAATCATCGGGCATTGACTTGGTCTATATCTATAATGGAAATAGCGATAGTTTTATGATAACTACAGGTTTTAGGAAACACTTTTCTGGAAGGCAGAGAGTCATGTTTTATAAAGAACATGCATCTTGTCCAACGTGTTGTGGCTATATGGTCAATTTCCATGTATTGCAGATACCTTAATTAGGTCGGGCACAGGCTAAAGGGGAAACTTTAATACTGTATTGGTCTGGAAAGAGGTGATCTGTGACACCCTAACACTTGCCAACGGAACCAGTACAATAACCTTCCGTGATATGCCTGACAGCATTTTTCCAATTTTACCGTTAGTAATAACTAGCCAGCATACCTGGCGTTGCTCCGCATTGTTGTCGGATACAAAAAATTCGACACGCTTTTAGTATAACATCGAAATTTAAGACAAAAAACACAAAAGAATATTTTTAAAAACATTTTCTCCTCTATAAACACATTCATAAATACGATCAAAAAGGGATCCCCTTTTCCGTTCTCTATCTCAAGTGGGATCAATTCCTCGTTGGCAGACCATTGTCCAGTAAAAGTTCCCGATCCCGACGGGATTCAGATACCGGTGTGATTCCGATCCTAGTGGGATCCTGATATGGTGGGATCTCGATTAAACATCAATCCCGATGTGATCCTTATCCCGAAGGGATACAGTTCCCGTTGAAATCCCGATCCCAATGGGCTTCCGTTTCCCGATTGGATCCCATTTCACGATGGGATTCGGTTCCCGGTGAGATCACGTTCCCATGGTTACATTCTATATTTGGCTTATTGACAAAAAGCTGCAAAATGACCCGGGTGCCATTCTGGGTCGGCCAACCTTGGGTTACAAGTTACTGTTGAAATCCTAATACTTTAACATCACTATATGTTTTGGCCACCCTTGGGTTACAATTTACTGTTGAAATCCTAATACTTTAACATCACTATATGTTTTGGCCACCCTTGGGTTCTAAGTTACTATTGAAATCACAACACATTTACATCTCTACAGCCCCGCTGGACACCGGCTCTAAAGATTCAAAGGTCAGCACACTCTCTCCCAGTGGTAGGTCTTTTCTTAGAAGTCATACAGATTTTTGTCTAATGTAAGTGTAAATATCTTTTTCACAATGTAAATTAAGTGAATCAGATGGTTAGAAAATGTCTGAATTCCCTTCACATTTATCATCATGTCGTTCTCTCCCTTTGTTTTTGTTAATCTTTTTTTTTCACTCTACACTATTTTCTCTATCTTCTCTGTGTGTGTCTCTCTCACTCTTTAGCACACTATCCCCTGTTTGAATTTTTTTATGCAGTTATACTATCGAGTGAGATTACAAGGGTCATTTCAAAGGGGGCGTGCATTGTTTTGTTCTTAGAGTTTAAGGGATGGCATATTTGGCTCAGAGAGTTTGTGTGTAGCTGGGATTTTGATAAGGTTTGTGTAATGGGAAATGACGTGTTGATTGTGCTGTTGAGGTTTGCAATGATAGCAGTGTTGAAGTGTTAAATATTTGGAGTTGCATATTTAATAAAGATATATATGTTCTATAAAATATGTGTAATGTTTTCAGACTTTTCTTTCTTTAATTTTGTTGAGCGTGACTTCATTTTTTGGGGTCAAATAATACATGTTCACCGTCTAAGTACTCTAAGTAAAATTTAGTACAAGTTCAATGCATCTTCCCATTCACTTCCACCAACACCACCCCCAAACAACCTTAAAATAAGAAAAGAAATGTATGCTGACATATGCTATTAATAGCATGCATTTTGTTTGTTTATTTGTTTGTTTGTTATCACTGATATAACTATTGGAGTCTGTTTGCCCTTTAAACATTTCTGGCGCATATGTGAATAAACATGTACGTTTATATATTTTGCTATGGTTTATTGGTGTTGCTTAAGTGATTATGTGTAGTTGTGTTTATATACCATTCTGATTGAAAGAATATATGAAATTAAGTATACCATATATTTATTTGCATCAATGCAAGTATTGGGCATGTTATGTGTATATGGTTTATTGTTTATTTGTGTTTGGTTATGTATGTATGTTACATGAGTTCATTCATTTTTGGTCGCGAATTTAAAAAACACATATCTTATTATGTTGTTATGCTGCTGAATAACTTCAAAACTTGTCAACAGTTTATGTGACACTGAATGGGAAGGAACTGCAGTTATAATAATCTATAGCAAGTTATATCAAGAATTTAAACTCATGAGTGTTGAGTTGACATGTTCTATTTTTGTCATTTAACATTTGTCAATGTTTCTGTTTGAAAAAAAGAAAAATTTCCTGTTTTATATCTGAACCTTGAAACATCTGCAATATCTTGAACGTTTTCTTTTGGTGATAACATAGTTATCATTGTTTACTGTCAGAGACAAACATACAATTTAAAGAAGTAAATCAATTTCCCATTTAATATTTACAATCGTCCTCGTTATGATTTTAACCCTTTGAAAACATAATTTAAAGATATATTAGTTTATTAATAGATTGCTTTTTAAAAAAAATGTCAATATCGAAATATTAAATTGATTACATGGATTATTAAAATTTTAAGTTTTTAAAACATTCTGTTCTCAATATATTTATTTTTGTTTTAAGTTTCTGAATTAAGGATGCATTTTAAGTAATTATTTCCTCATTTGCGTCATTTTAATTTTTTTAGATGACGGTGTTGTCAAAGTATTGAGCATTAATTATTTTCCTTTTTAAAAAATACTTATTTCATTAAACTTTAAATAATAATTTTTTTTTTAAAAATGGAACGGACAATATTTATCAGTGTTTTTATTATAAGGTTTTTCTGTTTTCATGTGTATCCCATTACTGGGTTGTTTTATTTGTGTTTCTTCAAAGAAGTTTGTAATGTCACATTGATTTGTCGACAGGCGCCGCTGTAAGATTTAAATATAAAGAAATGTAAGGAAAAGATAACAAGTAGCACATATTTCGTTTATTTTGCAATTAAAACTTTAAATATTTCTACAAACAAATAAAATATGGAAAAATTTAATTTAGAGTTTTTAATATAATATTATTTCTTATTACAGGCATAATTTTCAAAGGAAAAAAAATTAAGTTTTTAAAAATGACTTTAAAAATCATATTAATTATAAATTGCAATGTCATTAACTAACTGTTGAACTTTGTTATTCAAAACAATATATAACGAATAGCTGGGTAATCATATGTTAAGATTTCTAAAGTACAAACTATGTTATTATAATCTTGTAATTATCAAATAAACATATATTTTTTAAACAACATAGATTCACTGGTAGATTTATTGAATTAGAAGACGCGTCACTACAAGCAGGGCTGGAAGTTAACAAACAAACAAAAAACAAAATACATGACTATGATAAGAAAAGAACAGATGGATAAATCTATTAAAATAAGAAACCAGACTTTTGAAAAAGTAAATCAATTCAAATACCAAGGATCCTTAATAAATGAAAGCAACGAATTTATAACAGAAGTAAAAGAAAGAATATCAGTCGGTAATATGGCATACTTCAGTTGTCAGAAAATACTCAAAAGTAAAAACATAACAAGAGAAACAAAGAAAATTATTTATAAAACTGTTGTAGTTGTAGTTGTGACATGCGCAGTGAAACTTGATCACTCACAAAAGCGGCAGAAAACGTATTAGACACATCGAAGACACAATTTTCCAAAACTTTATTTGGGACAGAAAAGTTGTCCGGAAGATATATGGACCAACAAAGGATGAATGGCTGGGAGAATAAGAACCAACCATGAATTATTGTACAGTCTATATCAGGATCCCACGATAGTAGCAGAAATTAAAATGTCAGGATACGCGAGGCAGGACACTTATAAGAATGCCTAATGACAGAAGAGTGAAGAGTGGGCATCACCAAAATCCCAAATGCAGACCTAGGCTTAGATGGATGGATGATGTGGACAAGATCTCCGACAACTGGGAATCCAAGCATGGAAAGAAAAGCATTAGTTTGGTCTGAGTTGAAGGAAGTAGAGAGGCAGATTAAACCCCTACATCGGCCCAGGCGCCACAGAAATGGATGGATTTTAAAATAATATAAATAGATAAATATAATTAAATTTATCTTACGAACGGTTTGTATAAAAAAAACTTTATAGCTAAATTTAGCTTAAAGATGTATAATCAAATGTTTTCACAAACAAATCAGTATATCCAGCATCGTTTAGTGATACTTGAGAAACAGCTAATACATTATGGTGTATGTCAAGAACAACCGTTGAAAAGGGATGTCTTAGATTAGATGACGGAGCTCAAAAAAATCACCTTTAACAACTGAAATATTTCTTATTATGTTTTTCGATAATATCGCTTATCATCAGTTGTAAATTTTAATTAAACTAATTGAGCTGATAATTTGTGATTTTAACGACACACGGGGTAAGAGAAAAGTTTAATGTTTTCAAAATATTTTACACAATTCACTTTTCCTTGTTTAAACTCCTCATCAGATGGACGTTATCGTAACCAAGCAGCCAGCCAAATGAAAGAACATGCAACGACTTCTTGTATTTCTCTGGTGAAAATGAAGTGTCCCTGGTTTTTGGGTGCTGATTTTGTAGTTCTCTCCCCTGAAGACAAAATAGTTTTGTATTTTACAAAAAACATTAGCGATAAATGGAGAACATTATAAAATTTAAATTTCTCAGAATAAAGTCAAAATGGTCTTACGTAGTTTTAAACATCTTTGAATCGATTTAAATTAGAATTTACAGAAAAGTGATTAATTGTATGGATTACTGTAATGTTACTGTAATTACTGTACTACACAACAAACTGACGTACAGGTTTGTGAAAGGATAACAGTAACAGGATAGTGTATCGATCTACACTGCATGGAAGTGTATGGATATAAAAATTAATATAGTATGTGAATCATATCAATAAAAACCGAAACATATTTCATTCTTACCCAAAGGTTTATTGTTTGACTGCCCCAGTAAAGATATTTCACGACTTAACTCATAAGATAATAATAATACTTATCACAGAAAAGATACTTTTCAATTATTTTTGGTATTCTTACAATAATTGGATTTACTTTAAGTTAAAATTTGATGCCATTAATAGAAATAATTTGAAATAAGTCTTTAAAAAATACGAATAGATAAAATAAGTGATTTCTAAAGTAATTTTGGGAAAGTAATGGAACATGTGGTATAACATTACAGACAACACTTGCTGTCTGTAATTTTATACATCACGCCCTCATTGTGAGCTTTAGATTGTAAGCTCGTTTGTCTGTCTCTTGTGGATACAAATCCTATTTTAAGACTGTTGTATTATTTTCTGATTGATAATTGTTAATTTTTAAACAGGAATTGATCTCTCTTGTAAATAAAACCTTTATCTAAAAGTAATTATTTTATGAAAGTGCTCAATATTAAAAACTCTAAAATTGATGTGCCGAAACAATCTTAGTACAATTTCTTTTAAATTTACTATTAGTTTATTTGAAATTATCCTGAAAGAATGTCCAGATTGTGTAAAAGAAATCATTTCTGTCAATGCGATATTGGGTTTAGTGATTAAAGAAATACTCGATCTCTGACATAATGTTTTAAATGTTTAAGAAGTCTTACAAAAGCGTTTGGCTACAAAATAAAATTTCTTAACTTTATTCGCCAAGAGTTTGATAATGAGCTAGGTTTCTCGCCCTTTTTATCACAGTATGAACTGTTTCATTGTATCAAGATCTTGACACAAGCCTCAAGGAATATTTCTGGAGCTTGCTGTCTAGTGAAAGTTGAAAATATTCAGTGTGACACACACGGTGTTTACAAGCCCAAACTGTAGCGTGCTTTCCATGACCAGCGTAGCCAACAACCAAATTTAAATAATTTTTTTGTTTTTGTAACAACAAAAACTAAAATTATATTTTAGTCTTTAACTAATATTCAGTCAATAAAATTTAACCTATATTAGAATACTCAAAGCAGACAAAATATGCAGTACGTATGAATATAAACCTACCCCCAGGAGGACTTTTGTCGGCTTTTGAGTCAGTCTCATCCGGTTGGTCTATAAGATGAAAAAAATGTGTACGATATTAGAAGCAATTTGAAAGAAAGTGGTGAGATTAGAAACTAGGTGATACACAGTATAATATGTTTGCAGCAATTTGAAGCACAATGTGTGTTGTTAGCAGCCAGTTGTGACACAGTTTGTGATGTTTACAGCCAGTTGAGACTCAGTGTGTGTTGTTAAAAACAAAATGATAAACAGTATGAGATGTTTGCAGCAATTTGAAGCACAATGTGTTGTTAGCAGCCAGTTGAGTTACAGTCTGTGATGTTAAAATCCAGGTTGGTAACAAAGTGTGGGATGCCAGCAGCAAAAGTTTAGACATAGTTTGGGAATTTAGCAGCCAGTTGAGTCACAGTCTGTGATGTTAAAATCCAGGTTGGAAACAAAGTATGGGATGCCAGCAGCAAAAGTTTAGACATAGTTTGTGAAGTTAGCAGCCAGTTGAGGCACATTGTGTGTTGTTTGCAACCTGCTGAGACAGTTTGTGAGTTTAGTTACCACTTGTGACACAGAGTGTGTTGTTAGCAATCTGCTGAGACAGTTTGTGAGTTTAGTTACCACTTGTGACACAGAGTGTGTTGTTAGCAATAGGTTGATCAGTAGTGTTTGATGTTACCAGTGTTGCAAATGGGGAATTACTAAATGCTACCAACCCGGAAATGACCTGTTCAATAGCTTCGTTATCTAATAGTATAATTGAATTACTTAACAAATCAATGTTTTATAGAGCATATATCTCTTTATTAAATATACAACTTTAAATATTTAACACTGCTATCATTGCAAACCACAACAGGGAATTCAGACATTTTCTAACCATCTGATTCACTTAATTTACATTGTGAAAAAGATATTTACACTTACATTAGACAAAAATCTGTATGACTTCTAAGAAAAGACCTACCACTGGGAGAGAGTGTGCTGACCTTTGAATCTTTAGAGCCGGTGTCCAGAGGGGCTGTAGAGATGTAAATGTGTTGTGATTTCAATAGTAACTTAAAACCCAAGGGTGGCCAAAACATATAGTGATGTTAAGGTATTAGGATTTCAACAGTAACTTGTAACCCAAGGGTGGCCGACCCAGAATAGTAACTTGTAACCCAAGGGTGGCCAAAACATATAGTGATGTTAAAGTATTAGGATTTCAACAGTAACTTGTAGCCCAAGGGTGGCCGACCCAGAATGGCACCCGGGTCATTTTGCAGCTTTTTCTCAATAAGCCAAATATAGAATATAACCATGGGAACGTGATCTCACCGGGAACCGAATCCCATCGTGAAATGGGATCCAATCGGGAAACGGAAGCCCATTGGGATCGGGATTTCAACGGGAACTGTATCCCTTCAGGATAAGGATCACATCGGGATTGATGTTTAATCGATATCCCACCGTATCAGGATCCCACTAGGATCGGAATCACATCTGTATCTGAATCCCGTCGGGATCGGGAACTTTTACTGGACAATGGTCTGCCAACGAGGAATTGATCCCACTTGAGATAAAGAACGGAAAAGGGGATCCCTTTTTGATCGTATTTATGAATGTGTTTATAGAGGAGAAAATGTTTTTAAAAATTGTCTTAAATTTCGATGTTATACTAAAAGCGTGTCGAATTTTTTTTATCCGACAACAATGCGGAGCAACGCCAGGTATGCTGGCTAGTTATTACTAACGGTAAAATTGGAAAAATGCTGTCAGGCATATCACGGAAGGTTATTGTACTGATTCCGTTGGCAAGTGTTAGCGTGTCACAGATCGCCTCTTTACAGATCAATACAGTATTTAAGTTTCCTCTTTAGCCTGTGCCCGACCTAATTAATGTATGCAATACATGGAAATTGACCATATAGCCACAACACATTGGACAAGATGCATGTTCTTTATAAAACATGACTCTCTGCCTTCCAGAAAAGTGTTTCCTAAAACCTGTAGTTATCATAAAACTATCGCTATTTCCATTATAGATATAGACCAAATCAATGCCCGATGATTTGAACAAGTACTTGGCAGACTTGGCACTTAACCGCGGATACTTGAACTTTACACCTCTTAAGGCGGAACGGGGACAATGTTTACTGCAACTTTTATTAGGCTGAACCAGTGGCGTAGGAAGGGTTTCATTAGTCTGAACCTGTGGCGTAGGAAGGGTTTCATTAGGCTGAACCTGTGGCGTAGGAAGCGTTTCATTAGGCTGAACCTGTGGCGTAGGAAGGGTTTCATTAGGCTGAACCTGTGGCGTAGGAAGGGTTTCATTAGGCTGAACCAGTTGCGTAAGAACGGGGTATTGAGTGGGCGGCCCGCCTGGAATGCCAACTTTTTCTTTACATGGAGTTATGGCATTTTTGGGGCCAACTACAGATTTATTTAGCATAAGTGGGTGGCATTATTCTCGCCCGCCCTGGGCCACACTAACCCTAGATACGATTCCGGGGCTGAACCTTACAATGCGATTAATGGTTACACAGCTGTGATTAAAATCGCCCTCTATTTCACCGACATCAAAGACTGACGTGCATACCCGATCTTTCAATATAGAAATTCTTTTGACAGTGCATCCGAATTTAATCGGCCAACTCCAATTTTTTAATTTTGAAAAAACTGTGAAGTTTTATGATTGGGTATGCTAGGTTATAGATGCTTAGACAACAGATCAACAACGATTGGAATGGCAAGCTCTACTGACCAACGGCACACCACTTAATACCACCGTACTACCCGGTACCCCTCTTTGCCTTTCGTTTTCCAACGCTTATAGTAGTTATAGTTATAGTCCGATACCCAGTGAGGCACAACACAGACGCTCAGGGATTCTTACACTCCCACAATAACTTTTAAACGCATATAAAATTATCAAAATGGTTCCATTATCGTTATTTTAAATGCATGTGTAATTTATAATAACACTACTTAAACAATCACTAAAATAAAAGCGGATATATAATATTTTATGAATATTAAATTTATTCGATTTCCAAAAAATAATAAAAATCCCTATCATTGTTTTTAAGAGTCCGAACGTATTAATGTAGTTTCCTCTCTTTGGCGTTACGGTCAACCTATCTCATTCTTATATATATTTCAAATTCAACCATTTATTTACAGCGTTACTAGGTTACATTCAATTGATGGAGTCATCATTAGTATACCGTATTATTTCTTAAAATGTAAATGTTACCGTAAAAAAATTGAACGCCAAATAAAGAATTCTGGGGAGTGTTCAGACCTTGATTGGTAGTCGACCTGTGCAGTACAGGGGGGGGGGGGATCCCACAACACGGTAACTGACCAACGGTTGTAGCCTTGTAGCGTAGCAGACAACACTGTGACGAGGCTATTACGAACGCTAGGTGATAGCAGTGGTCAGTTAATGTCCGGACATGGCGGAAACTGACCAACTGACCAACGGTTGATGTCTATTTAAAGGGGGGGGGGGCTTTAGAACAAATTTTAGTACCAAAGATTGAGCAAAAGATTGAAGCCACGTGGGGGATCTCTAGAGACGCAACGACCAATTCAAGGACTTATCAAAAGGGACCATTAGATGGGACTAGGAGAACTTAGTTAGACAGGAAAGTGGACAGACGAGAGGGTAGAATAGAGAAATCCTTAACGAAAGAGATAGAGACGAATCTGGACAGTCGGAGCTAAGTGCGAGAGAGAGAGAGAGAGAGAGAGAAAGTGAATTCGGGAGTATAAGAGGTGACATTGACTACAGCCTCCCGGTTCAGGCCTTCGCAAGCCGCACGGCTCTAGAGAGCCTGTATCGGATACAAAATCTAGCTCTAAGCTTTGTATGTGGGGCGTTACGTACCACACCCACCGCTGCTGTGGAAATTATTTCAGACATAGAACCACTACACATTAGGAGGGACAAGGCTATCCTAACGACCGTTGAGCGCTACCGTCGAATGGAAAAGACAGAACCCTGTTTTCAACTCCAAGACCGTTGGGTAAAGCGGACAAGGCTTAAGAGACCCTCCTTCATGGATGCGGTCTATGCACTCGAGGAACAGCACCCGTTATCAGAAAACAGGGAGAAAATACGCCTGATCCAGGAGATATCACCACAGGATAGCTGCGAACCTCCTGATGTCCGTCTGACCCTGTCACACACAGCAGTTACAAAGTCGAGCTCCCAAAATGAGCAAATGGGAGCCGCACTAGAGACAATTGAGGCCTTTGGAGACGACATGGTACAAGTCTTCACAGACGCCTCCTATCTCGCCAGCGGGCTACGGTGCACTCATCCAGTATCCTAAGGGGATACCTCCACCTGAGGAGATTTCAGGCCCAAGTGGCACAAATAGCACTGCAACTGATGCAGAGATAGAGGCTATATTGATGGGCTTGAAACAAGTGCGCCGTAGACTAGCCAGACGCAAACCACTTCCACCCATCGTAGTGTTCACCGATTCACAATGTGCTCTGGAAATTGTGAAGAGGAGCTCTATGAACACGAAAATGGTGAACGCAATTATGGAGCTCATGCGAGACATACAGTCACACGGAGGCCAAGTAACCCTTCAATGGATCCCAGGACATGTGGGGATTCCACCACAAGACAGAGCCGACTGTCTTGCGAGGCAAGGCTCTTCCCAGCCTCAACCTAACCGGCCAATGACCCAACTGGGGGCCCAAGCCTGGATCAAGGACCTCTGCCACGAGGAGGGGTTAAAAGAATGGGAACAAGGGAACACGGCCCGTAAGCTTTATCGGAACATGCCCAAAAACAACCGCAAATGCGATGAGTGGTGGAGTCTTAAACGCCACCACCAGAGTCTCATCACTCAGATGAGAACAGAGCATTGCCCTACCCGCAGCTATTTGAACAGATTATACCCACTGCGGGACCCGAGCTGCCGCCACTGTGGTCAGGCACCGGAGACAATCGAGCACCTTCTAGCCGAGTGCTCAACGCTGGCGACTGGCGTGACTGGGGTCCTCCCAGCCAACCATGTAGAGAGTCTGATTTACGGGACTGCCCACCAGATGAGGCAGGCCTGTACCTTACTTGCCGGGGCCATAAAAGAGCAATAGCTCGGCCCTTTCCAATGAATGTAATATTTCAGTTGACCGATTGGTGACATACGAGTGACAGTTGAAGCATGTGATACCATCCAACAACGAAATTAAATAGAGATCGAAGGTAAAACAGAGACGGCCTGGGTTCTCTACAATACGTTGTTTTTAAATTATTTTTTTAATAAGGTGACTTTTTCTTAGCGTTTCAAGTCAGGGACAGTGACAGTCTAGCCAAATTTAAATCAATTTGCAGACATACCTTTAGTGACACTGATCCAGACGGAAGAATTGCAACTTTTGCGCTCTTCGTTTATATAATAAGAGAGTTTACAAAAATATTGGCCACTGTCTTCAATCATTGTGTCCATCACTGTAAGAGTCAAATTAATAGTGACTTTGTTTTCAGAACGGTTTTCACTGTGAAAAGATGCATTCCAATTTCTTCCTTCTGGTATTCTCTGTAAATGGATTAAACAGTGTAAACGAAGATTGTAAATTTCCAATACTCGCGTAAAGCTGAACAGATATTTGACATTATGAAATGAGAATACTTTATTCCGTTTGTCTCTTTGAGCTACAGCAATTAGGATTATCTACGTCACATTTAATAGAGCTACAGCAATTAGGATTATCTACGTCACATTTAATATTTAATTAAGCTTCAAGATGTAGAAACGGCGATAGTGTTTTGATTAAGAAGATTGCTTATGTTACACACAGATGTAGCGATCTCGTTTCAAGTCATTTCTATCTGTGATGCAATCTAGCTGGACGTTTCAATTCCAATACAATGATATATTTGTGATGAAATCTAGCGGGACATTTCAATTCCAAAACAGTGATAAATTTAAAACACCTATCCCGATCGCCCTTCCCCACCTTATGTATTGTTTGTTATGGGTTATTCCCCCTATTATCGTCTAGAACTGCTCTGAGTAAACTCACAACATATTTTGATCGCGCTTCTAAAGGTCTTGATTAACACATGATAGAAATCAGTTAATGGCCAATTATATGACCTTAACTATATATGCTCTGGTAGAGTTAAGAAAACTTCTTTCTATATCTTAACGCTATGGTGACCTAGTGAGTTGTTTAAGCATATGATTTCATAACTTTTATTTTGATATATTTTACCACCAATTATTTAAAGTATGTCTTAATCATGGCGATGTATGATCATTGTCGTAAGAATCAATAAGTATGACCATTGCATTTAATCTTTAAAAACTATGTTCGTCATGAGTCTCCAAGCTGGGACACGTGTTGGCCATTTTGAGATTTAGTTATCTAAAGACTTCATCCCATCTTAAAGATGGTGAGGTAGCCTTGTGCTATATTAATGCATTCCTTATTTTAATAAACCATTGTGTCATTATGACTAAAAATATCCTTTTCCTAGCGTCGACGCTAACCATGTATGCTTGCACCGACTATGTTAAGGACTAATAAAATGTTTTCATTCAAGCTTAGGAACCCTCCAATGCCTTGATCTGATTAGGTCGTGAATATGTCAGCTTATGACTATTGGAAAAGTTGCTCCCTTCTTTTCTTGTATCATCATTCACATATCGCCTTGTTGTCATATTGCCGTATCGCCGTAGAGCAAGAAATCACCGCACATTTGCAGATGGTATCAGAATTGTTTCCCTGAGGTCAGATTCCAAGGACTCCTCCCAGTCCCCATCCGGAAGAACAAGCCGTTAGCTTGAATCGTAAGGATTGCGAGTTGAAAGGACCAACGACACGCCGCTGGTAAGACCACATGTACACCAACGACACGCCGCTGGTAAGACCACATAGCACAACTTACAACGACACGCCGCTGGTAAGACCACATAGCACAACTTACAACGACACGCCGCTGGTAAGACCACATAGCACAACTTACAACGACACGCCGCTGGTAAGACCACATAACACAACTTACAACGACACGCCGCTGGTAAGACCACATAGCACAACTTACAACGACACGCCGCTGGTAAGACCACATAGCACAACTTTCAAGGAAAATAATATTCCTCAACGTACTTCTGTGACGTCCACTTTTGTTCCAGCCCTGAGAAGCCACGAAGGAGAGAACTGTAGGATACACTTTTAACCTTAAAGTGACCTCTTACGTTGTTCGATCAAGCCAGATCATCACTGATTTTATATCGATCAGTTAAGTTCTAAACGGTCTGATCTTATAAAACTTTGTTACAAAGCAATGGGCTATTGCTATGAATTTATTTCAGTATGCTGGCCCATGTTCAAAGAACTCCGATGTAAATTATATGCAAAGATAGATCTAAGCAAATTATATAGGCTAGGAATTCTCACATCCTTAACTTTTATCACATCCGTGCAGTGCTGTAAAGCATAAGTTAATAAATAAAGTTCATTTAATTTCATAAAAATGTGCTATGGATTCTTTAGATAAGATAAGATAACATGCTTTAATTAATCCAAATAAATGGAAATTTGTTTTGATTGCATTGCAAATATTGTTTTGGAAAGTCCTTGAGATTTTTCTGTTTCCATAAATCGGTCGGCAGCAAAGTGTTTGGTGAACCATTTTTTATTTGGTCAGAATAGCTGTAAGGTTCTTGAGTGAATCGAGGTGTGGTCAGAATAGCTGTAAGGTTCTTGAGTCAATCGCTGTGTGGTCGGAATATCGTGACCGCCTATTGTCAATGAATGTCCAGCGTACGCACTTGACCGCTGACCTCGTGTGTCGACTGAAGGAACTTTCCATTGGTCGAGGCCTACCCCGGAAACGTACCAATCGTGGTGGTAGACGGAAAATAAAACAACATGGCAATCCTTCATCCTCAAGATTCACTCAACGCTTTTCTAACCCAAACAACCTCATTCGCATCGACACCTCTCCACCTTCAAGCAACAAACAGCTTCGCATCGCCTCATTTAACGCTCAGTCGCTTGGCCCTTGTGAGAAACGTATCGCAGTCTCCGAATTTATCACAGATAGGCGAATTGACCTGGTTTCGGCTGACTGGCGATGAAGGAAAATGTACTGATCTCGCTCCCCCTGAATATTCTGCCAGATCATTTCCTCGTGCAACTCGTGGTGGTGGCCTTGCTGTCATCTATAATGACACGTTGTCACGTTATCTAGCCTTTGTCACAGAGTTTTCGTTTGCTCACACATCGTTTGAAGCGGTTCAACTTACCTTGTCGGTACCCCAGCAGATCGTTCATTTTATATGCATTTATCGCATCTGCCCTAGCAGGAAAAATAAACTTACTGATGCTGTGTTTCATCGGGAGTTCCCGGATCTGCTGGATCATTGCAACACATTGGCTGGCACTTATATTGTAGTGGGGGATATGAACATTCACTTCGACCAGCCACAGAATCCCTCCACTGCTAAATTGATTGATCTTTTGGACTTATTTAGTCTTAAGCAATTAGTCGACCAACCGACTCATAATCGTGGACATATTATTGATTGGGTGCTGCATAGGCCTCATGATTTTGTAGTTACCTCTACTTCAGTCACTCAAGAGCTTTCCTCAGACCACTTCTGTGTTGTTTGTGAGCTTAACGTTAATGCATCCTCTCCTTCAATCCAGGGAGGTCCGCAGTTTGTGTACTATAAATAGGGATGCCTTTAAGCGTGATCTGAGTTTGGAAGTGTCCCCTGCCCTCTGCCCTACTTTGGAAACACTACACAGTGCATTGCGCACTGTGCTTGAACGGCATGCCCCCCTAACCCGCCGTATTGTTAGGTCAGCACGGTCAGCTCCCTGGTATGCAACCATAAGGGAGGAACTACGCAGTGCCAAGAAAGAGTGGCGTAGCGCGGAAAAGAAGTGGCTTAGGTCAGGTCTTGTTGTTTTTAGGCAGATGTATTATGCTGCCAAGAAACGTGTGACCAAAATTGTTTGTCGAGCAAAAACTTTATATTTTAGCCAAAAGATAATAATGGGTAAAACCGGCAAGCATTTGCTCGATGTTTGTAGCAATCTCAGAGGGAGTAACAAAGGAATTGCTCTTCCTTCAGTGTATCCGTTGCCCCAGCAACCAGATATGTTCTGCAATTTCTTTACAAGCAAAGTTGCTGACATCCGCGCTGAGCTTGATTGTCTTGACATACCCCCCCCCCCCCTTAGAATTGCCACCCTTTTCTTGAGGTCAAAATTACTATTCTGGAGTCTAAGCCTACGTCATGTTCTTTGGACCCCATCCCCACCTCCTTGTTGGTTGAGTCGTTAGATCATTTGCTCCCAACGATAACCAACATAGTCAATGAAAGCTTGTCATCGGGCACTGTTCCATCTATTTGTAAGTCAGCTGTCATCAAACCATTGCTTAAGAAGCCTGGTCTGGATGAAAATAATTTTAAAAACTATAGACCTGTATCTAACTTATCATTTTTGTCTAAAGTCATTGAAAAACTAGTTCTAAAAGAAATTTTTGCTTACTTAAATGACAACTCTCTTCTCAGTCCTAATCAATCAGCCTATAGACCTTTCCATAGCACTGAGACGGCTCTCTTGAAAGTCACCAATGACCTCTTGCTTGCATTGGACAGTGGTGATGTCTCCCTCCTGATCCTCTTGGACCTCAGTGCGGCCTTTGACACTGTCGACCATGAAACCCTTTACAAAACGCTTGAAAATTACTTTGGCATTTCTGGTTTTGTTTTGTCTTGGTTTAGGTCGTTCCTCTCCGATAGAACGCAGGCAGTCGCTGTCGATGGCTGTATCTCCAGCAGTGCTGACTTGGTGTATGGAGTGCCACAGGGGTCCGTTTTGGGCCCGGTTCTATTTACAATGTATACCAGGCCACTGCTCCTCTTGCTCGAGAGGCATGCTGTGGGGAGCCAGTCTTTTGCGGATGATACGCATCTATACAAGCATACCCATCCCTCTCTTGTAGATTCAGCTGTCCGGACTTTGCAGGAGTGTATTGGTGATGTCAAGTCATGGATGACACTCAGCAAGTTGAAACTTAACGATGACAAAACGGAAGCACTTCTTATTCATGATCACAAATCATCCTCTAACTCAGCTCTCCCCACCTCATTTCAAGTATGTAACTCAGATATACAGTTTACATACTCAACTAGGAATCTTGGTTATATTCTGTCTAACAACATGTCTCTAGATAAACATATATCTCACATTTGTCGCTCTGCATACACTGCTATCCGTCAGATCAGCTCCATCCGCCACTACCTCACAGTTAGTGCAACAAAAACCTTAGTCTGTGCTCTTGTTCTCTCTCGTCTTGACTACTGCAACTCTCTTCTGTCAGGCTCACCAAAACACTTCTTAGAAAGATTACAAAAGGTTCAAAACTCAGCTGCTAGGCTAGTTTTAAAGGCAAAAAAACGTGATCACGTCACACCACTACTTCATTCACTTCATTGGCTCCCTGTACAAGCACGGATTGATTATAAACTCTCTGTTCTGTGCCACCACTTTTTCTCGAATTCCTGCCCTTCATATCTGACCGAAATTCTCTCTGTCTATTCACCCCTTCGACAGCTTCGCTCCTCCGCAGACGATCGTATTCTTTCTGTCCCTAAGACTCGCACAAAAACATACGGTGAAAGATCTTTCTCTTACTGTGCCCCCAAACAATGGAATTCTCTTCCACTACACATCAGAAATATATCAACCATCACAGCCTTCAAAACTGCACTCAAAACACACCTCTTTAAACTTTACTATCCTGACTGATTCCCCCTCTGAAAGTTAAACGATGCTGCTGAGTGCCGTCCATGGCTTCACATGTAAATTGTTATGGAATGGTTGGTTTTTAATTTATATTTTTTAAGTTCATTTTAATTTGCATGTACAGCGTGGTGAGCCCAGCCCTAGGCTGGGGTACCACGCTAAAGAAAACTACCCATAATAATAATAATAATAATAATAATAATAATAATAATAATAATAAT
Organism: Omphiscola glabra; assembly: GCA_964017045.1. NCBI lineage: Eukaryota > Metazoa > Mollusca > Gastropoda > Lymnaeidae > Omphiscola > Omphiscola glabra. The sequence goes on along the minus strand of OZ024807.1, from coordinate 3,027,730 downwards.
AATAATAATAATAATAATAATAATAATAATAATAATAATAATAATAATAATAATAATAATAATAATAATAATAATAATAATAATAATAATAATAATAATAATAATAATAATAATAATAATAATAATAATAATAATAATAATAATAATAATAATAATAATAATAATAATAATAATAATAATAATAATAATAATAATAATAATAATAATAATAATAATAATAATAATAATAATAATAATAATAATAATAATAATAATAATAATAATAATAATAATAATAATAATAATAATAATAATAATAATAATAATAATAATAATAATAATAATAATAATAATAATAATAATAATAATAATAATAATAATAATAATAATAATAATAATAATAATAATAATAATAATAATAATAATAATAATAATAATAATAATAATAATAATAATAATAATAATAATAATAATAATAATAATAATAATAATAATAATAATAATAATAATAATAATAATAATAATAATAATAATAATAATAATAATAATAATAATAATAATAATAATAATAATAATAATAATAATAATAATAATAATAATAATAATAATAATAATAATAATAATAATAATAATAATAATAATAATAATAATAATAATAATAATAATAATAATAATAATAATAATAATAATAATAATAATAATAATAATAATAATAATAATAATAATAATAATAATAATAATAATAATAATAATAATAATAATAATAATAATAATAATAATAATAATAATAATAATAATAATAATAATAATAATAATAATAATAATAATAATAATAATAATAATAATAATAATAATAATAATAATAATAATAATAATAATAATAATAATAATAATAATAATAATAATAATAATAATAATAATAATAATAATAATAATAATAATAATAATAATAATAATAATAATAATAATAATAATAATAATAATAATAATAATAATAATAATAATAATAATAATAATAATAATAATAATAATAATAATAATAATAATAATAATAATAATAATAATAATAATAATAATAATAATAATAATAATAATAATAATAATAATAATAATAATAATAATAATAATAATAATAATAATAATAATAATAATAATAATAATAATAATAATAATAATAATAATAATAATAATAATAATAATAATAATAATAATAATAATAATAATAATAATAATAATAATAATAATAATAATAATAATAATAATAATAATAATAATAATAATAATAATAATAATAATAATAATAATAATAATAATAATAATAATAATAATAATAATAATAATAATAATAATAATAATAATAATAATAATAATAATAATAATAATAATAATAATAATAATAATAATAATAATAATAATAATAATAATAATAATAATAATAATAATAATAATAATAATAATAATAATAATAATAATAATAATAATAATAATAATAATAATAATAATAATAATAATAATAATAATAATAATAATAATAATAATAATAATAATAATAATAATAATAATAATAATAATAATAATAATAATAATAATAATAATAATAATAATAATAATAATAATAATAATAATAATAATAATAATAATAATAATAATAATAATAATAATAATAATAATAATAATAATAATAATAATAATAATAATAATAATAATAATAATAATAATAATAATAATAATAATAATAATAATAATAATAATAATAATAATAATAATAATAATAATAATAATAATAATAATAATAATAATAATAATAATAATAATAATAATAATAATAATAATAATAATAATAATAATAATAATAATAATAATAATAATAATAATAATAATAATAATAATAATAATAATAATAATAATAATAATAATAATAATAATAATAATAATAATAATAATAATAATAATAATAATAATAATAATAATAATAATAATAATAATAATAATAATAATAATAATAATAATAATAATAATAATAATAATAATAATAATAATAATAATAATAATAATAATAATAATAATAATAATAATAATAATAATAATAATAATAATAATAATAATAATAATAATAATAATAATAATAATAATAATAATAATAATAATAATAATAATAATAATAATAATAATAATAATAATAATAATAATAATAATAATAATAATAATAATAATAATAATAATAATAATAATAATAATAATAATAATAATAATAATAATAATAATAATAATAATAATAATAATAATAATAATAATAATAATAATAATAATAATAATAATAATAATAATAATAATAATAATAATAATAATAATAATAATAATAATAATAATAATAATAATAATAATAATAATAATAATAATAATAATAATAATAATAATAATAATAATAATAATAATAATAATAATAATAATAATAATAATAATAATAATAATAATAATAATAATAATAATAATAATAATAATAATAATAATAATAATAATAATAATAATAATAATAATAATAATAATAATAATAATAATAATAATAATAATAATAATAATAATAATAATAATAATAATAATAATAATAATAATAATAATAATAATAATAATAATAATAATAATAATAATAATAATAATAATAATAATAATAATAATAATAATAATAATAATAATAATAATAATAATAATAATAATAATAATAATAATAATAATAATAATAATAATAATAATAATAATAATAATAATAATAATAATAATAATAATAATAATAATAATAATAATAATAATAATAATAATAATAATAATAATAATAATAATAATAATAATAATAATAATAATAATAATAATAATAATAATAATAATAATAATAATAATAATAATAATAATAATAATAATAATAATAATAATAATAATAATAATAATAATAATAATAATAATAATAGCTGTAAGGTTCTTGAGTGAATCGCTGTGTGGTCGGAATAGCTGTAAGGTTCTTGAGTGAATCGCTGTGTGGTCAGAATAGCTGCAAGTTTGCATTTGGGATAGAGGGTGAATTTGTTTGAACTGAGTTCCTGATTTTAATGGATAATCATAATGTTTGTAGCCGATTAGCCTTTGCTTTCTTGCCTCGATCGCCGCCACTATACAAGATGGCGGATATCTTGGTGGATACGTGGGTTCCAATATGGCGGATGTGAATTTGGTTCAAGTCCACGACTTCAAATGCCATTTAACCGGTGAGAATCACGATATAAGACATATTTTACACCAGGCCTTGAATTCCAAAGTAAGCATTAAAAAATAAGCATAGATGTAATCGAGTCGCCTGTGAGTGGCGCCCAGACCATTATAGATATGTATATGTGAAGATGATGATGTCTCTTTGTGTTTGAAGTGAATCAAGCCCCTAGACACAAGCAGAAGTACAATATGTTTTTAAACCATAGTTAAAATGGAGGTTAAACTTTGTAGTTATAAACCTGATGGCATCCAGGCTTTGTCGGAATGTTTCATAATGTCAATGTTATCTGCCTACGGGACTCCATCTCCGGGTTTGAATTCAGAGTTTCCTTCTCTTAGATGAGTTGCCTTCCAATGTTAACGAGTCCCATCCACCCGGGGTGCTGGTGATGTTTTTGCTTTGGTGAGGGTAGAACTGCAGACAATCAACTTGAGATTTGTTCAATTTAGACCACTCGGCCACCTAGCACCCACCGATGCACGGACATGTTATATTGGGATATTTTTTTTAGTGCTTGAAAGAACTATGCCTGTTTAGCTACTATAATTTTTATGGATGTCTACATATAATGTTTTGAGACATCACTGGGTTGTCTACATATAAAGTTTTAAGACATCACTGCAAACTCTACATATAAAGTTTTAAGACATCACTGCGAACTCTGTATGAGATATCATTAGCCATCTATACATATAAATTTATAATACACCATTGTATCTCTAGCTTTATAAATTAATAATCAATTATGACCTCCAAATAGAATTACATATACTCCAGATTATAAGAAATATAAGGACTCTGAATTTAACTTTTGTCATACAAGTATGTTGCTGTAAAAAATTTGTTTATTTGATTTTACCGTTATTTTTTTTTATTTAAAAAGGCAAATCTTGCATGACGAGACACCTTTAGAGGATGCCAAACTGTAGAGCAGCAACAGTGATCTCAAGGCGCAAACCTAGAGGCAGACGGCTCACCTGTCGACCAAGGCTGAGATGGGTTGACGATGTAGAGAAGGACTTTTACCAGCTGGCAGTACATGTGTGGAGGCGGAGGCGGAATGGAAAGAAGTGGTGGAGCAGACCAGTGCCCTACATGGGCTGTAGCGCCACTAATAATGATGTCTGAATAGAAGAATATGGTGGAGCAGACGAGGGCCCTACATGGGCTGTAGCGCCACTAATAATGATGCCTGAATAGAAGAATATGGTGGAGCAGACGAGGGCCCTACATGGGCTGTAGCGCCACTAAAAATGATGTCTGAATATAAGGGGATGGTGGAACTTGTCTGGGCGCCACGATGGGCTGTAGCGCCACTAATAATGATGTCTGAATAGAAGAATATGGTGGAGCAGACCAGGGAGCTACATGGGCTGTAGCGCCCCTAATAATGATGTCTGAATAGAAAGGGATAGTGGAAAATGCCTGGGTGCCACGATGGGCTGTAGCGCCACTGATAATGATGTCTGAATAGAATGGGGTGGTGGAACATGCCTGGGTGCAACGATGGGCTGTAGCGCCACTCAGAATAAAGATGGTAGTGTTTTATTATGTTAATGCCCTTATCGCAATTTGAGAAACTAATCATGACCGTTTCCAGAGGTTTGTAAACTCACATCAACACAATTTCGAAACGTGTTATTCCCTAATAGTCTTTGATTGTACTCAAAATAAAGTAGTAAGAGATAAAAATTTCAAGTTGTAATGTTTTAACCCAGAATGTAACATGTTGATGGATTGTAAGCGTGTCGTCCTTAATCCATATTCCTATCTTTAATCATTAAATAAGACGTCACCAGCATCTCGGGTGGATTGATCTTAGAGAAAAAGGACAATTTCTGATTCTAACATGGACTCCTGCGACGTCCCTTGTGCCAAGCTGTATCATCCAAACATGATGCTCTCTTTGATTATAAAGATGCACGGAGAGAGGTGATTTGCTGTCTATGGCACCAGCTTAACCTCCTATAGCAAAATCCCAGGCCTTGTTATTTCGTCCTGTGAAGTCTACACCAACGTCACAGTGTGACATACGGATGCCACAAAAAATATTTGTGCATAACAGATCTCTTAAATGAGTTGTCCATTTCTTATCTTAGGGTTAAATGTGAAGGAGACGTGGCCCAAACATAAGTGAACCAGATGTAAGTGACCCAAACATAAATGAACCAAACGTAAGTGACCCAAATGTAAGTGACCCAAATGTAAGTGACCCAAATGTAAGTGACCCAAATGTAAGTGACCCAAATGTAAGTGACCCAAATGTAAGTGATTCAAATGTAAGTGACTCAAATGTAAGTGACCCAAATGTAAGTGACTCAAATGTAAGTGACCCAAATGTAAGTGACCCAAATGTAAGTGACCCAAATGTAAGTGACCCAAATGTAAGTGACTCAAATGTAAGTGACCCAAATGTAAGTGACTCAAATGTAAGTGACTCAAATGTAAGTGACCCAAATGTAAGTGACCCAAATGTAAGTGACCCAAATGTAAGTGACCCAAATGTAAGTGACCCAAATGTAAGTGACCCAAATGTAAGTGACCCAAATGTAAGTGACCCAAATGTAAGTGACCCAAATGTAAGTGACTCAAATGTAAGTGACTCAAATGTAAGTGACCCAAATGTAAGTGACCCAAATGTAAGTGACTCATATGTAAGCATCTTTACCGTTTTATAATCATCTTGTCTAGGCTGGTAAACAGCAATGTAAGCAAAATTCGTCTCGTTTAATCTAGTGTTGGGAGTTGTCTTCGATATCAATACGAAAACAATTCTCTTGACATTTTCGGGAATGCCATCGCATCGCAGGTGATCGCAGACAATTGTGAATGACTCTCCCTCAACCAACGTTGACTTGTCCAGAATGGGAAGCGCACATTGAACTGGGGAAAGAAACACGGAGAAATTAATTTAAAATGAAAATGATATTGATTTAAAAGAATGATGAAGTTGATTTTTTAAAAGCTGTACTTGATTACAAGTTTGTCCAGTGCTGGGGCCTCAAACAACTGGCCGCCATTGCGTGTCCCGCGTGGGCAGACAAAGGCACGCGTGATACCTGCCGGAACAAACAGTTCCTACAGGACTGTCAGCTGTGATGTTTTCACAGTTGGAGGAAAAGGCAGAGACAGGGTAGGGATCATGATTACAAGTTGCCATTAAAGGATATAAGGCGAGAGGCTAAGGTGGAAGTCTCTAGCCGATGGTTGTAGATATGTGTGACGATCCGAGGCTGAACTTTGTAAAATTCTTCCATCGTAAATCCGCCCTTGGAAACCCTTGTAAAATAATACCATTCCTCCCCTCATTTTTGCCCCGCTATAGCATAGCCCGAGTGATTTCCCTCACCCCAAAAGTGTGGATTTTGTGTTCAACCCCTCTCACCAAAAAACCTTGAGAAAATAATACCTTACCCCCCCCTCCCCCTTTCGGTATTGCCCTGGAGGCAGCAAAACGGAGTTACGTCCCTTGTTGTTATTGCATTCTTACACCAAATAGCTCACGCATAAGCGTGATTATGGATTTTGTACCTCACACCGATAAACTTTGAGGGTAGAAGGTCAAACCCGCAATATCAAAAGTAATTATCATTGCATGGGAAAACATACAACATTTAAATCATCAAATTGAATCATCACCCAACTCGAATAAATAGCCAGAACAAGCAAGAATATGTCTTTTATGATCTGATCACTTGACCGTGGACGCTGGAAGGAACTAGACTTAGACCTTCACTAGCGTGATACATAAGTGCAACACAGACTATTAGCAAGTATATGTTTTCTAAGATATGATCACTTAACCGTGGACGCTGGCAGTACCTAGACCTAGGACTTCATTAGCGTGATCATTAACTGCGACTGCTACCTGGAGTACTAGTGAGTATGCAACCATGATTTTGATATTATGTTATTGCACTTGTAGTGTTCATATAGCTATATAGCAAATATTCGATCGTGTTTGATCTTATTCTAATAATGCCTATATTACCTTATATTGATATTACGCATTCTATTATTGCCTTTGCCGCGGGCTACGACACACCGCCATCCCATCATAGAGATGGTAGGTTGTTGTTCCAACTCGCTCATGTCTCTTTTAACAAGATGACAATATGTATACTATGTACCGGTAAATTTAATGGTTATTAAAGATTCATTGTCCCATACTTCATTAATTAAAATGTTTGCTTGGTCCAACATTGTCGCGAAACAATATATGCTTACGCCGACATTAATCAGACTGATAAATCCATCCACTATGTCACTTTCCATACATCGATCTGAATTCGTTGCTGTTGGAACGGGACTTATCAGCGTATGACTATTCGCTTGGATACTTATCAATTTTTGTATCATTGTGCCTTTAGCCTGGTTTCTATTACTGGACCGACTGACCTTGAAGCTGGAACTAGGGGGGCTGATTTATGTCCTACACCAAACTACCTGACGGCTACTAGGACTTCGAGATCCAGGGAATCTTACTACCACGATTCATCGCTGGAGAGTCATCTTCCCCAACGCAGAGATCCCACGGAATCTACGACCGGGAACTCCGACTTCGCTACGCTTGGAACAGCTCCGAAGACCGGAACAGGGACACGCTTCTGGAACAGAAGGAACTCCCACACTTTGTGATCCACCGAGATCCTCGGTTAAACTATAATTTAATAAAGGCTAAGTCACCAAAGATTGAAAACATAGAACCTTGAGCAATATAGCACTTATAATGATGATACCGTCAGTATGTTTGTGATAGTTGCATTGCATTGATATATCGATCTAATTAGAGGACATCTATTTGATGTATATATATTAATTACCAAGGGTGTATTACGGAGGAATTTGTAAATATTATTATTCAATAAATACGTGTAGTTATTTTCTCCTTTAACCAAGACTTCGTTTCAGTTTATACTATATGTATATAAATAGGTTATTATGTCTGTGTGGTAACTTGGCTTAATTAATGAATCCCTAGACAGAGTGCCAAGAGGAGATCTCATACGAGAGATATCCCTCAATATTATATCATAAGTCAGATAACCACAATATGATGAATATGCAGCCCCGAGAACCTGCTCCTAAGCAACCGTTTCGTCCCAGCTACTTCGCAAACTAGTTGCAAGGTGAAAACCCACTGTAGAACCCCTCTTAGATGGTGTCCGACGCTTCCACGAGATGGGTGTGGGAAAATACTAGGACGTACATTCACCATCCAAACTGGAAGGAAAGTTGATCGTGTGCACTGTGTGTATGTGCACTGTGTGTTTGTGCTCTGTGTGTATGCGCTGTGTCAGACCGACCGGGTGTCTTTGGGTTGGGGTGGCCTCTAGCAGAACCCCAATTGAGTGGACTTGCGTGGGGGCCGTCCTTGCAAAGGAACTTCTCCAACGTGTCGCTTCGCGGTCTAAGGGGGTGCTTTGGGGAGGGCTTAAGGTGCAATAGCTCGACGGCCCGCTGATGCCATTTCCTAATGTGACATTTCAATAACTACGGCTCACAAATCAGTATCAGCATACCGGGTAAGTCTATCGTTACGACTCAGATCTCAAAATCCTGATTTCCTGAGTTTTTTGTGTGACATCATTTCCTGTGAACTATTGACCCCGATCCAGACCTGTTTAGCCCTACATTTTAGCCATGGTAACTATATTTTTAAGCCTTAGACTTAGACTACGTCAGTACGAATGTACGTATGTATGGTTTATTTTTAATTTTAAAAAGATACTTGGGTTGTTTTCAGTAAAAATAAATTACAATATTTTTTGTGTCAACACCGTAAGCAATCGAATGATAACAACAGATAATCTTTGTTGTCTCGCATTCAAATAAACCAAGAACAATATTTTCTTTTAGAGAATTGAGTTGTAAATACTTAACCGTCCCTTTGCTTGCCTAATTGCTTTTCTCATTCTTAAGAAACAAAACGGTGGACTTTAACCTGTAAATTTGGAAGATCATGGCGCAAAAGGATGCCCCAGGAAGTTCGTGTCAACGGTACGACTGTTCCATGATGGTAGGCAGGCTGTAAAATGGAGAGACGTCTAAACCATTCCCTGTAACAAACAGCGTGAAACAAGGCTATGTACTGGCCCCAACATTTCAGTCTCATGTTTTCTGCTATGTTGACTGATGCCGTCAGAGAGGGAGACATACTGAACTGACGGTAATCCATTCAACCTCATGAAGCTGCATGCCAAAACGAAGGTCCTGACAAACACCATCAGGGACATCCTGTATACAGACGAATGTGCCCTAAACACTGTGTCATAAGTGGATATGCAACGTAGCGTCGCAAACTTTCCCAGTGTATGCACAAACTTCGGGCTCTCGACTAACACAAAAAGACTGAGGTCCTATACCAGCCAGCTCCTCGAAGACCTTAAGTTGAGCCCAACATCCAAGTATATGGAGAACGACTTAAGGTGGTGAATAGGTTTTCTTACCTTGGCAGCACACTGTCCCCAAGCGCAGCCATCGATGACGAGGTTAACTTCCGTATTGCAGAAGCCAGTGCAACCTATGGCAATTTGTCTAAGAACTTTTGACCAAGAGATGTATCAGCTCTGAAATTAAATTGTAAGTAAATCATGCGGATGTTCCCCCCACGCTTCTCTCATGACTGTGAAACGTGGACGGTAGACCAACGCCATGCAAAAATGCTGAGCCACTTTCATACAACAATACTCAGAAAAATCCTCAACATTAAATGACAGGACAAGGTCCCAGACACTGAGGTCTTCACACAGGCAGGTCTCCCCAGCAGGACAAGGTCCCAGACACTGAGGTCCTCACACAGGCAGGTCTCCCCTGCAGGACAAGGTCCCAGACACTGAGGTCCTCACACAGGCAGGTCTCCCCAGCAGGACAAGGTCCCAGACACTGAGGTCCTCACACAGGCAGGTCTCCCCAGCAGGACAGGGTGCCAGACACTGAGGTCCTCACACAGGCAGGTCTGCCCAGCAGGACAGGGTGCCAGACACTGAGGTCCTCACACAGGCAGGACTCACCAGCATCTTTACTATCTCAATGGAGTCCCAGCTTCGCTGGGTGGGACATGTTGTGGGAATGACAGTCGACCGTCTGCCCAAAAGTGTATTCTATGCTGAGCTCGAACATGGAAGGCGGTTTTCTAGCGGGAAGAAGAAACGTTTTAAAGACAAACTAAAAGCCTCGCTGAAAACTTTCGACACAAACCCAAACATGTGGGTCGAACATCATGGCGTTTCAATTTTCTCAGGGGCTACATAGAGTTGGCAGAACAGCGTCTGCACATCGCAAGAGACATGCCAGGAAGCCCAGGTCTGACTTTACTTCCGGAGCTGCCCCATCAATCCACTATACCTACTGCACAGGAAAATTTCGTACCAGAATCGGCCTCATTAGCCATCCTCGAAAAACACATTCAGTGAAGATTTAGCTTTAGGTGAAACACGGTACTACTAGTAGCCCCTTGTATCAACTTTATACAGACTAAAAATTATCACCCGATGTTATCGAGATAATAATGGAAGGCGCTTTGCGATAAGTTCTACTCGCTATTGTAAAATCTCATCATAATTCCTTATTTTAAAAAGAAATATCTATGTAATGATGTTTACGTTTCTAACATCATTAAAAGTTTTAATAACTATTTTACGCCTACCCTTTTTCGCCCATAATCTACAATCGTTTTCTCTAAACATTATCTTAAATTACCAAATCTACATGATCACTAATTAAATCATTATTGTTACTAAGGAGTTCATTGACAGTTGAAATCTACACTACAGAAATACTTCAGAAATCATGTGTTTTTAAACTGTTAAATCTTGGGCCAACCCTTACACTTTTAGTGGCTCTAAACTAAAAAAAAACAGTTTCTCTAAAATGGATGAAAAATAATCTTAAATTTACAACAAAAACTCTATATGCAATTTTAAATATATTTTATATTACCGGAATTTGATATATTTATATCTTCGTTAAAAATTTAAACCAGCTGTTGCCTTTGTTTTCATGTCTGTAACAGCCTTGAGTGTCTTTGCAGACAAAGAGGGCATTGTCATATCAAGTTATTTGGAACACCGTTAAAGTACTCGTGGTCACTGATCGGTCAGTAGATATGTTATCCACCAGGATCATAATGGTATAATCCAAAAGATATGTGGAAAATGTCGACATAAGATATCCTTTTAAATTTGATTTTAACAACTCGTAAATCTGAAGTGTGAGAGAAATGCAATGACGCATTAGAACATAACGGCTAGCGTGTGTGTGTGTGTCAGTGCTTCTTTCATTTTAAAACAAGTTGCTGGGTGTTAGCCGGGGAAAAAGACGGATAACGAGCTCATGACGTCTGACAAAATTGTTTTAAAGTACCTTAGCACCAGCGCGATCTACTCTTCCATATCTTACCAGATCTGCAGCAAAATAATAAGTAGAAATATGCAATGGACTACGATTAGTCGATTGTTTTGTCACGTGATACGTGTAAAAACAAGTAATACTTCCAGTAGGCTGTCTGCAACACACTAGTTGCTCACAAATTTTTCTTCAAACAACTTTCTTCCTTTAATCATAACTGAATTATAACTATTGTCACATTTATTGAATGTCATTTAAAGAAACGCGTGTATTCAAGAATATTTTGAAAAGTAAAATTTTAATAAACACTGGGGAAGCGCTGATGGAGACAAACATTTTGCTTTAGAATTAATGATAATGGCTGATCAGCTGTTTATCTGTTGTTATGTGTAGCAGAAAGCCTACTAATGGCTGGTACGTATCACGTGACAAAACAAGGAAGTGACTAATCGTAGTCCATTAAGTTCATCTTTAAATCATCATTTCTTGTTTTCCTCTGATAAAGTTGATGTGTTTCTGCTGGTGTGTCAACATAAATTAATCATTTAGACATGACGTCATCGTTTTAGGGGAGGAACGAAGAAGAACTCTTCAGTATATATTTACAAATATTCAGTGATAGAAATGAGACTCAAACAACGACATCGCTACAATGCCTGATTAAAGTGTCAAGTATATAACGGATCCAAATTTGATGGGGAAATAATGAAACCAGAAATTGGTTTAGAAAAACCAGCCTGGTGAGCCATTTGATGAAGAGTACATAGCTACTCCATCTTAGTGTGTGCTCCGTCTGACTTTGGAGTGCAGACTTACCTTGGAGTACCGTCTGACCTTAGAGTGACGTCTGACTTTTGTGTAAGTCTGACCTTAGAGTAACGTCTGACTTTGGAGTACCGCCTGATTTTTAAGTAAGTCTGACTTTGGAGTGCTATCTGACTTTAAAGGGAAATGGTGTAATGAGTAACAGTTTTAATATCAAGCTTGGGAAGAAAAACAAAAAAAGGGCGAGGGGGGGGGGGGGTATAATCGTTCAAAAGAACAGGGAAAAGTTGGTTGTAAAGGGCGCCATGAGATGGAGCTGCTGGCATGACGGGAAAATTGAATGGATTCCTCCATCAGTCATCATTAGTGGATACTGAACTATTTCAGGTTTCCTGTTTAAACAAAATTAATGTTATCATCGTTATCATATATCATATCATATCATCATCATATCATATCATATCATATCATATCATATATATATATAAAAGTGAAAATTTGTTTGTGGGTCTGTTCCACAAAGGCTTTTACACGGATTGATGGATCTTGACCAAACTTGGCAGATATGTCCATCATTATCCAGAAGGAACTCTTAAGGGGTTGAGAACTTTTAATAACATTTCGTGTGGGGCCGGGGGCCCCGAATTCGTTTTTTTCTTATATGAGCTATATAAAAAAATTACAAACAAATACTCCTATGTGAATGGATGGATATCGATCAAACTTAGTACACGTACACTTGATTATCCATATTCAAATACCGAAGGGTACTGAACTCATAATATCCATTCCTCTGGGGCCGGGGGCCCCATTTCATTTTTCCTTATATAAGCTATATAAATATCAATTTTCAATAGGCTTAGACAACACTATCGTTTCTATGTCAATTGATGGATATATGCCTAACGCGGTAGCAATACACTGTCCGTACTGAAAGATCGGTGGATTTAAAACTAAGAATATCCAATCTAGAATTTTCCAGAAAGTTCGATAACTTTAAAACGCTATATCTATGTCATTATTCGATAGATTTTAATGGGACAAATTTTAAATCTTAACTTCATAACTTACATGAATAATTTTTATAGAGCCCCATCTCAGGCACATATAATTCGGTACAATTGTGGAATGGGCCCCCGGGGCCCATCTTTTAACTTAAATGTACTATAGTTGTAAAAATGAATTTAGTTGTATAATTTTTCGTATTCGAAGAATAATTACTTAGAAAAGACAGTTTTTACACAGTTCCAGGAGGATAATAGATTTAATCTAGAATGTTCCAGAAAGTTCTAAAGGTCAATAGGCTTAATACTCCTACATGGATGAATAGATATTGACCAAATTTGGCACATATATCCATCATTATTCGGAAAAACGCTGAAGGGGTTATGAACTTTTTATGACACTCCGTTTGGGGCCGGGGGCCCAAACTATACTTTTTTCCTATATGAGCTATATAAATAAAATTAACAACAAATACTCCTTCATGAATAGATGGATCTTGAGCAAACTTAGTACACATACACTTGATTATTCATATTCAAATATCGAATGGTACTGAACTTATAATATCCATTTCTCTGGGGCCGTGGGCCCCGTTTCATTTTTCCTTATATGAGCTATATAAATATCAATAGGCTTAGACAACACTACAGTTTATATGTGAATAGCTTGATATAGGCCAAGATGGAACGGGATCCCATAGAAAACAGTATACTAGCGGGATCTGTAGGTCACCGGGATCGGGGTCCTAATGCAATCCCGGGCAACGCCGGGTATATCGGCTAGTATATATATAAAAGTGAAAATTTGTGGGTTTGTTTGTGTGTCTGTTCCACAAAGGCTTTTACACGGATTGATTGACCTTGACCAAACTTGGCACATGTATCCATCATTATCCAGAAGGAACTCTTAAGGGGTTGAGAACTTTTTATGACATTCCGTTTGGGGCCGGGGGCCCCGAATTCGTTTTTTTCTTATATGAGCTATATTAAAAAATTACAAACAAATACTCTTACGTGAATGGATGGACATCGATCAAACTTAGTACACATACTCTTGATTATCCATATTCAAATACCGAAGGGTACTGAACTCATAATATCCATTCTTCTGGGGCCGGGGGCCCCATTTCATTTTTTCTTATATGAGCTATATAAATATCGATAGGCTTAATACTCCTACATGAATGGATGGATCTTGACCAAACTTAGTAAACATACACTTGATTATCCATACTCAAATATCGAAGGGTACTTAACTCATAATATCCATTATTCTGGGGCCGGGGGCCCCATTTCATTTTTCCTTATATAAGCTATATAAATATCAATTGTAAATAGGCTTAGACAACACTATAGTTTCTATGTGAATTGATGGATATATGCCTAACTTGGTAGCAATACACTGTCAGTACTGAAATATTGTTGGATGTAAAACTAATAATATCCAATCTAGAATTTTCAAGAAAGTTCGATAACTTTAAAACGCTATATCTATGGCATTATTCAATAGATTTTATTGGGACAAATTTAAAATTGTAACTTCATAACTTACCTGAATGATTATTATAGGGCCCGATCTCAGGCAAAACTAATTCGGTACAATTATGGAATGGGCCCCCGGGGCCCCTCTTTTAACTTAAATGTACTATAGTTATAGAAATTCATTTAGTCGTATAATCTTTCGTATTGGAAGAATAATTACTTAGAAAAGACAGTTTTTACACGTTTCGAGGAGGATAATACATTTAATCTAGAATGTTCCAGAAAGTTCTATAGGTCAATATGCTTAATACTCCTAAATGGATGGATGGATTTTGACCAAATTTGGCATATATATCCATTATTATCCGGAAGGAACTCTTAAGGGGTTATGAACTTTTTATGAAATTCCGTTTGGGACCGAGGGCCCCGAATTCGTTTTTTTCTTATATGAGCTATATAATTAAAATTTCTGACAAATACTCATGCATGAATAGATGGATCTTGACCAAAATTAGTACACATACACTTTATTGTCCATACTCAAATACCAAAGGTTACTCAACTTATAATATCCATTTCTCTAGGGCCGGGGGTCCCAATTAATTTTTGCGTATATAACCTATCTATAAATAACAATAGGCTTAGACAGGTACGCACCGGTATCGGGATCCGACAACTATCGTTATCCCACTGATATCGAGATACCACCGGGATCTTTTACCGACGGGATTGGGATCATACCGGAATTGGGATCCAGTGGGATAAAATCCCACCGGGAAATGGTATACTAACGGGAGCGGGATACCGACGGGATTGGGAGCCCACCGGGATCGGAATAATTATAAGGCTGAAGACTGTTGAAGTTCCTTCGTTCCGAATGCTATTCCGGCAAATTTGCCGGGTATATCAGCTAGTATATATATAAAAGTGAAAATTTGTTTGTGGGTTTGTCTGTTCCACAAAGGCTTTTAAACGGATTGATGGATCTTGACCAAACTTGGCACATGTATCCATCATTATCCAGAAGGAACTCTTAAGGGTTTGAGAACTTTTAATAACTTTTCGTGTGGGGCCTGGGGCCCCGAATTCGTTTTTTTCTTATATGAGCTATATAAAAAAATTACAAACAAATACTCCTACGTGAATGGATGGATATTGATCAAACTTAGTACACGTACACTTGATTATCCATATTCAAATGCCGAAGGGTGTTGAACTCATAATATCCATTCTTCTGGGGCCGGGGGCCCCATTTCATTTTTCCTTATATAAGCTATATAAATATCGATAGGCTTAATACTTACTACATGAGTTGATGGATCTTGACCGAAATTAGTTCACATACACTTGATTATCCATACTCAAATACTAAAGGGTACCGAACTCATAATATCCATTCCTGGGGGGCCGGGGGCCCCATTTCATTTTTCCTTATATAACCTATATAAATATTAATAGGCTCTGAAAACACTTTATGTTCTATGTGATTTGATGGATATAGGCTTAGCTTTGTTGCAATACACTTCTTAGTCCATATGGAAATAACGGTGGATGTAAAACTAATAATATCCAATCTAGAATTTTCCAGAAAGTTCGATAACTTTGAAACGCTATATCTATGGCATTATTCAATAGATTTTAATGGGACAAATTTAAAATTGTAACTTCATAACTTACCTGACTGATTATTATAGGGCCCCATCTCAGGCAAAACTAATTCGGTACAATTATGGAATGGGCCCCCGGGGCCCCTCTTTTAACTTAAATGTACTATAGTTATAGAAATTCATTTAGTCGTATAATTTTTCGTATTGGAAGAATAATTACTTAGAAAAGACAGTTTTTACACGTTTCGAGGAGGATAATACATTTAATCTAGAATGTTCCAGAAAGTTCTATAGGTCAATAGGCTTAGATAACACTTTAGTTTTTGTGTGAATTGATGGATATAGGCCTAATGTGGGAGCAATACACTGCACTGTCCGTTTTTAGATATCGGTGTATTTAAAACTAAAAATATCCAATCTAGAATTTTCCAGAAGGTTCGATATCATTAAAAAGCTAAATCTATGTCAGGACCAACTCAGGAAATGGGATAACATTGTAAAGGAGGGTCCCTAGATGAAACGGGATCCCATAGAGAACAGTATACTAACGGGATCTGTAGGCCACCGGGATCGGGGTCCTAATGCAATCCCGGGCCACGCCGGGTATATCAGCTAGTTACCTCTAAAAACATTTTATGTGTGCATTTGTTTCAAAGAATCCTATAAGCGAATGGATATTTACGCCGAACAATTCCTGAATTAGAAGATTCTAGAAGCCAAGGCTGAAACTACTAGGTATGGACGTGTGTTGGGGTGGGGGGCAGGTTCCTTTCATAAAATTACAAATATTATTTTAAATAAACATCATCTAATTTTTTATGCCATTTCCTAATGTTAAAATATTTTTTTAAAAACACTTAAGCATTTATTTGATAGACACATTCCTCGGGGCATTTCTATTGGCATCATCTTGTTACCCATAACCTTCGTACTTCTTGTGTCAAAATAATGTTATAATTAACTTTTTTCATCATCAATGCGATAAAACTGAAAAAAGTTCAATAGTTCATTTTAATTCAATCAATTTCACGGAAACAATTTCATGATCATGTGCTACAACATGAACATATCATCATGTGCTACAATATTAACATATCATCATCATGTGTTACAATATGAACATTCCATAATCATGTGTTACAATGTGAACATTTCATAATCATGTGTTACAATGTGAACATTTCATAATCATGTGTTACGGTATGAACATTTCATCATCATGTGTTACAATGTGAACATTTCATCATCATGTGTTACAATGTGAAAATTTCATAATCATGTGTTACAATGTGAACATTTCATAATCATGTGTTACGGTATGAACATTTCATCATCATGTATTACAATGTGAACATTTCATCATCATGTGTTACAATGTGAACATTTCATCATCAAGTGCTACTATATGAATGATTGTCAACTTATCTGCTACTATATGAATGATTGTCAACTTATCTGCTACGATATGAATGATTTTCAACTTATCTGCTACGATATGAATGATTGTCAACTTATTGTATTAACGCATACACAAAAAAACGCAACTATTTAACTGCTCAGGAAATAAATTGATTTCAAGGGTGTGAGAATCACTGTTTTTAGTGAAATGCTGTATCCGTGAGGCGTGTCCTGAGTGTTATCATTGTGTCTGAATGATCATTGGATGACAGGAATAGAACAATCAACAAATTTGTGGATAGAAGGCGTGAGATAGAGAGAGTGGAATGAGAGAGAGAGAGAGAGAGAGAAAGAAAGAGAGAGAGAGAGAGAGACCGGGGTTCGGGGTCGACAAGTCTGTAGTGGCTTGCCGATTTGGAAGCGCTGGCCACCGACCCCCTCGGCGTTAACCCGGGGCACATTACCACCATTGCGTGTTCCGCGTGGTAGACAAGGGCATGCATGGTAGTTGCTGGAATAAACGGCTCCTACAGGGCTGCCACCTGTGATACTTCACAGGGGGAAGAAAAGGCAAACACAGGGTAGGGATCATGATTACAAGTTGCCATTAAGGGATATGAGGCGATAGGCTGTGGTGGAAGCCCATGGTCGATGATTCTAAATATGCAGCCCTGAGAAAGCTGCTCCTAAGCAACCTTTTCGTCCCAGCTACTTCGCGAATTAGTTGCGAGGTGGAAACCCACTGCAGAATCCCTCTTAGAGGGCGTTCGATGCTTCCCTGGGACGGGTGGGGGGAGATATTAGGACGTTAATTTACCGTCCCGGCCCCTAGGAAAGTGGACTGCGGACGCTTCAAACACAGCGTCTTCGGTCGACCAGATGTCTCCGGGCGGGGGAGGTCTCCATCAGCAAACCCGATCGAGCGGTTGCTGGTGGGGACGTTTCACGCCCGGGGAGGTCTCTGACGTTCCCCCGCACGGCCTAACGCCGGAGAAACCCGACGCATGGCAGGTGTGGGTGGGCGCCAGGGAGGGCATAAGGAGCGCGAGCTCGACGGCCCGCTGACGCCATTTCCTAATGAGATATTTCAGAGAGAGAGAGAGAAGAGTTAGTTGATTAAGGAGCTAATCATGAGACGCTCTCGTATGATAGCGCCTGTGTTTTGGAGAGACTGTGCAGTTATAAGAAGATTCTGTAACCAGGTGAATCTGCGTGACACATACAAGTCATAAAGAAGAACCCTAGTCATTCATAAAGAGATTGTGTTCCAATATTGATAGTGTTGTGGAGTACCATCCACGAACGCTGCCAGAAAATACTCGAAGATGCTCGCTTACAGTAATAATGTATTTTCACAATTATTTATCGTCTCTTAATTCAATATTAATGTCTAGTTAATGGCTGTTTAATTAACTCCAAGAAATTTGTGTTAAAAATCGAGTTCAAAATTAACATTGTTTAATGTAAACAAATTATATAAATATTAGTTATAGCCCGCCAAACATTGGCGACAGCGATGCGTGGACTTCTCATCTACTAAAGTTATTTGACAAAACATGAACTCAAGTAACTCACATTTAAGAATCCCTATTTTTGCTACCCCTTCCCCCTTGGTACGTCATTGCACACTTTTTATTTTAAGAAAATATTACGCGCCGAACGCAGTTGCGTTATGTTTAAAAAAAAATATATCGTTCAGCGCTGTTATCGGGAATTATATTTTGCGCGCTATTGAACTTATTATTGAGCCGGAAATGGAAGCAGTAAATTAGGAAACAGCCCACGAGTCATACCAGAAGCGTAATATAAATAAGAGATAAGAATGAGCTATGCTGACCGTAACTCCAAAGAACCGAACATATTTAGATACGTTCGGATTCTAAAAAATAATCATAGTTATTTTCCATTATTTTACGGAAATCGAAAAAATTTAAATGCGCAAAGAATATTATATATCCGCTTTTATTTTAGTGAAAGTTTCATTTTTTTTATAAATTACAAATACATTTAAAGTGACAACTATGGAACTATTTTAAGCATTTTATCCGTATGTAAAAGTTGTGAACATAAATAATTAAAAGAGTATGATCTAAGAATTACATCGTAGTCACATTTATCGGGAAAACCTAAACATCTGTTAATTTTATAGCGTTTTTAGTGCGTTGTTTATTTTGTGAAATAAAAATAAAATTAATTTGATCTAAATAAATACGCAAATGACGTCAAAGCACAATTGCCTATATTAGCCACAGCTCCAAGTTGCTTTGATTTTATAAAAGCGTGTGACAAACTGTTGATGTATTTTCTCCTTCATAAAAGTAAAATTAATAAATATAATTAATTGATTTTAAATTTCTAAATTAAATACAGCTTAAGCTTTGTATTTTTAACATTTAATACGTTTTTACTTTTCATTCATTCCAAAAATATACTTTTATGAAATTTATAAAGCGGTAAAAACTTAACCTTTAAATATATTTTTAATAAGAACATACCGTTTCATTCAATCAGTGCAACAAAACTACCTAGGTAAATAGCATTCACTAATGCACTTATCAAAAATCCAAATAAGAACAAGCAGATGAAATGCAAAAAAATGCTTTTGCATAGGTAGGAGGGTTATAATCCAGTTGACGATTTCATTTATTGTTTTAAAACTCTGTTGGAGGTTGCGGGAGTAATACGAGACTTTCATTTCCCCAAGACAGTACAAGATACGCCTCAGAATGAATTTGATCATTAATTAACCTTCTTAGGTACATATATATCGGGAGTAGTAAATAAGATGAATGGAGAAGGATAGTTTTCATGTCATCTGTGGCACCCCAACGGTCCAAGGACTAAGGGACATGATGATGATGATGAGTAAATAAGATGTGTATATTTTTACGTGGATTACAATATCTTTAAATCCAATTATATTACAGTTGTGAAAAATAGATTTTACAAATGAACATATTAAGAATATCAATGACGCTAACAAAAGATAAGAACATTTACATATTCATACCCACGAATATCAAAACCCACACAAGTGAAAATTAAATTTTCAAAATAGAAATGGGTTAAGATTTTCTTATATGGGTTAAATATATATATATATAGAGAGAGAGAGAGAGCTACCGCAGAGAGAAGGAGGGAGAGATGTCCCAGATTAATCAAATAGAAACCTCCAAAATCGATATGTTTGCGAGTTAAGGAAAGCCAGCCATCGATTTGTTTCCACGTGATTACGACCAGGACTGTGCTCATGATGTGGACCTGGGTGTAACATGTGTTGTGTGTGCACGAGCTGCACCTGGGGGTTGTCACATGTGTTGTGTGTGATTCATGGATATGCTGTCTCACTGGACAGGTAACAATATAATATAAACGGATATTTTGTATGCCTTGTTTGTTTTAGGCAAGTGAGATTTGGTTAGAAAGTTATTACGCTGTGTCGTTCAAGTATACGATATTAATTTTTTTTGGTCATTTTCTTTTTTGTGGTGGGAAATGGGTGGAAGGTGTTGTTGGTAAGAAGGGAGTGGTGGGAGAGGAGTGGTGAGTTGGGGGAAGGTGTTGTTGGTAAGAAGGGAGTGGTGGGAGAGGCGTGGTGAGTTGGGTGGAAGGTGTTGTTGGTAAGAAGGGAGTGGTGGGAGAGGCGTGGTGAGTTGGGTGGAAGGTGTTGTTGGTAAGAAGGGAGTGGTGGGAGAGGAGTGGTGAGTTGGGGGAAGGTGTTGTGAGGGCGGGGGCTCACTGTTTAAATTTTATATTTAAAAAAAATAAATATACAGTATGTAATAGATTCATGAATATAAAATATAATATATATAACTGTATCAGTGAATAAATAAATGGGGTACTTTTTTGTTGTTCACACTACAACGGATACCTGACGTCATGGGTATGTCAATGATTTGACCTTGACATTACAATCATTCACTCAGAGGCGTAGCGTAAGGGGGGGAGGGCGGCGCAGGGGGTACAGATCTACCCGGGCGCCAGCTAGTTAAGGGCGCCAAAATGTGCTTTGGTATTATTTTATTGATGAAAATAATGGGTTTGAGAGTTGAAAAAAAGGAAAAGAGGGCCCTTTAAAATGAATCTTGTCCCCGGGCGCCAAACACTCTAGCTACGCCACTGCATTCACTAGTTTGTCCGTATAAAGTTATTTTAATAGAAATGTGAATATTCAGCAAAGTCTCGGAGATTTCAACACAGATCACGGCTACCAGACAATATGGTTTATTAATGTTGGATTATTAGGCTACCAGAAAATATGATTTATTAATGTTGGATTATTAGGCTACCAGAAAATATGTTTATTATTGTTGGATTATTAGGCTACCAGAATATAAGGTTTATTAATGTTGAATTATTAGGCTACCAGACAATATGGTTTATTAATGTTGGATTATTAGGCTACCAGAATATATGGTTTATTAATATTGGATTATTAGGCTACCAGACATTATGGTTTATTAATGTTGGATTATTAGGCTACCAGAAAATATGTTTATTATTGTTGGATTATGAGGCTACCAGAAAATATGTTTATTATTGTTGGATTATTAGGCTACCAGAATATATGTTTATTATTGTTGGATTATTAGGCTACCAGACAATAAGGTTTATTAATGTTGAATTATTAGGCTACCAGACAATATGGTTTATTAATATTAGATTATTAGGCTACCAGAATATATGGTTTATTAATATTAGATTATTAGGCTACCAGAATATATGGTTTATTAATATTAGATTATTAGGCTACCAGACAATATGGTTTATTAATATTAGATTATTAGGCTACCAGACAATATGGTTTATTAATATTAGATTATTAGGCTACATTGTCAAAGAACATGTCAAACACTGTTGAATTCTTATATTACCTATACCGCCGGGTTGCAATATCTTAGAAGAAATCAACCAGCGTAACAAACATGGCCCAAACGGCGCTAATGGCTTCCTAATAGGACAGTGAATATAAGGACACATCTATGACGTCATGAATATAAAGGTCACACCTATGACGTCATGAATATAAAGGTCACACCTATGACGTCATGAATATAAAGGTCACAACTATGACGTCATACAGATAAAGACACAACTATGACGTCATGAAGATAAGGACACAACTATGACGTCATAAAGATAAGGACAGAGCTATGACGTCATGAGCTCAATCTAAATTCGACCTTATTTAGTTGTCTATGCAAATACAGGGGCGCATCTAGCTTTAGTGTCGCCCGGGGTGGTTGAGGCTTTTGTGCCACACTTTGCTACGAAAAAAAAAACAACAACTCTGCAGCCAGCCATTATGGAGGGGCGGCAATTTGGGCTAAATTACCGCCCTTCCCTAAGAAGATAAAATAATACAACCAGGGGCGGACCACCCCCTCCCCTCCCTAAATGTCGAGATTATTTAGACACGAACAGTTTGTGTCAATATAACAATACATATTAAATGTTTATACTTATTTCAATGTCTTGTTGTACTGATGAAGGCATTTGCCAAAACGTTTACTTGTGTATTATGTCAAATTATTGTTAAAGCTAAACATATTTTGTTTTATTGACACTTATTGTTCGTGTCTAATTAATCTATTTTTAAAGATTTTTCGCAGTCCAACACTCTTATAAATATCGGGACCAATCTGAAAAGGAATGGTTGATTAATCGTATTGATTGATATTATTGATTGGTATTATTGATTGATTTTATTGATTGACATTGTTTTCATAAAGTTGAGCTCACGTGTGTGTACTACATTTACATCTATTTATAGAGTCCGAAGATAAACAAATAGATTGAATGTGTTAACTTACTTTGATCTTGACAGCGAGCTTGAAACATCCTTCTAGGGTATTTGATGAAAATGTTACATCCTTCACTTGAAGAACCATTTGAAGAAAAATGCTGTTGTGAAACTAAAAAAAAAAGATGTGGATGACACATCCCACCCTCTTCAAACAGTGCGAATTCTTTCTCTTAAAGTTGGGATCGAAATAAATAAACATTCTTTTGTTCCCCAGTCTGCACGAATTTACCAGCGTGCCCCCCCCCCAGGGGTTACCAAATCTAAATGATGACTAATTAAGTCATTATTGTCACTAAGGGAGTTCATTGTTGGCTGATTTTTACGCTAGAAGAATAATTTAGATGTCTTGTGTTCAAATTGCTATAATTGTAAAATGTTATGGTTTAAAAATGTGTATTCATTTATGTGCTGCCAAACCAACACACACCAAAAAAAAACCCAATCAAATAAATAAAAAACAATCAAAAGAACAAACAAGCAAACATACAAACAAACAAACAACAAACATCAAAAAACTTACAAACATACAAACAAACAAAAAACAAACAAACAAAAACAAAAATATAAAAACAAACAAACAAAACAAAAAAAAACAAACAAACAAAAACAAACACACAAACAAAAAACAAAACAGACAAACAAAAAAACAAACAAACAAAAATTATTTTAAAAAAACAAAAAAAAAAAAACAGTATTTTTTTTTTAAAGGGCGAATTAAAAACATGAGCATTGTTACTTGGCGTCACATATTTTCCAGATCCTGTAAACCATTCTCAGACATATCAAAAGACATAACATTGTGAGTTGCGAGCGTGACCACAGAGAAACCGTACATCAATCATGACCTTTGACCTACAATGATGGGCTACAGACGAAACAAAAACGAAGTGATCAGTTTCGCTGCTCTGGTCCTCGGATGTGTTATGTGTATGTTAGGGGCAATAGCCCCATACTGGCAGGATGGACAGGTAAGCAATAGCCCCATACTGGCAGGATGGACAGGTAAAAAAAATTGATTCTCATACTAGCGGGATGGTAAGGTAGGCAATAGTTCCGTATTGGCAAGATGGCCAGGTAAAGAAATTTGTAACATACTCATAGTTACAGGATGGCCAAGTAAGCAATAAATTCGTGCGGGCCAAGTTGTCAAGCAAAGAAGGGCACCATATCGGCAAGATTGTCAGGTAAACAAGGGCACCATATCGGCAAGATTGTTAGGTAAACAAGGGCACCATATCGGCAAGATTGTCAGGTAAACAAGGGCACCATATCGACAAGGTTGTTAGGTAAACAAGGGCACCATGTCGGAAAGGTTGTCAGGTAAACAAGGGCACCATATCGACAAGGTTGTCGGGTAAACAAGGGCACCATGTCGGCAGATTGTCAGGTAAACAAGGGCACCATATCGGCAAGGTTGGCGGGTAAACAAGGGCACCATGTCGGCAGATTGTCAGGTAAACAAGGGCACCATATCGGTAAGGTTGGCGGGTAAACAAGGGCACCATGTCGGCAAGGTTGTCAGGTAAATAAAGAAGTGATAATGTTAGTAATTATATTCTCTCTAAGTGAGCACCCTGGGGCATTATCTCTTGGTGGGCACACAGGGGCGGCATCACTCAGTGGGCACACAGGGGCGGTATCACTCAGTGGGCACACAGAGGCGGTATCACTCAGTGGGCACACAGAGGCGGTATCACTCAGTGGGCACACAGAGGCGGTATCACTCAGTGGGCACACAGAGGCGGTATCACTCAGTGGGCACACAGGGGCGGCATCACTCAGTGGGCACACAGAGGCGGTATCACTCAGTGGGCACACAGAGGCGGTATCACTCAGTGGGCACACAGAGGCGGTATCACTCAGTGGGCACACAGAGGCGGTATCACTCAGTGGGCACACAGAGGCGGTATCACTCAGTGGGCACACAGAGGCGGTATCACTCAGTGGGCACACAGGGGCGGCATCACTCAGTGGGCACACAGAGGCGGCATCACTCAGTGGGCACACAGAGGCGGTATCACTCAGTGGGCACACAGAGGCGGTATCACTCAGTGGGCACACAGGGGCGGTATCACTCAGTGGGCACACAGAGGCGGTATCACTCAGTGGGCACACAGAGGCGGCATCACTCAGTGGGCACACAGAGGCGGTATCACTCAGTGGGCACACAGAGGCGGTATCACTCAGTGGGCACACAGGGGCGGCATCACTCAGTGGGCACACAGAGGCGGTATCACTCAGTGGGCACCCTGGGGCATTATCTCTTGGTGGGCACACAGGGGCGGCATCACTCAGTGGGCACACAGGGGCGGTATCACTCAGTGGGCACACAGAGGCGGTATCACTCAGTGGGCACACAGAGGCGGTATCACTCAGTGGGCACACAGGGGCGGTATCACTCAGTGGGCACACAGGGGCGGCATCACTCAGTGGGCACACAGAGGCGGCATCACTCAGTGGGCACACAGAGGCGGTATCACTCAGTGGGCACACAGGGGCGGCATCACTCAGTGGGCAAACAGAGGCGGTATCACTCAGTGGGCACACAGAGGCGGTATCACTCAGTGGGCACACAGGGGCGGCATCACTCAGTGGGCGCACAGAGGCGGTATCACTCAGTGGGCACACAGAGGCGGTATCACTCAGTGGGCACACAGGGGCGGCATCACTCAGTGGGCACACAGGGGCGGCATCACTCAGTGGGCACACAGAGGCGGCATCACTCAGTGGGCACACATAGGCGGTATCACTCAGTGGGCACACAGAGGCGGTATCACTCAGTGGGCACACAGAGGCGGTATCACTCAGTGGGCACACAGAGGCGGTATCACTCAGTGGGCACACAGGGGCGGCATCACTCAGTGGGCACACAGAGGCGGCATCACTCAGTGGGCACACAGAGGCGGTATCACTCAGTGGGCACACAGAGGCGGTATCACTCAGTGGGCACACAGGGGCGGCATCACTCAGTGGGCGCACAGAGGCGGTATCACTCAGTGGGCACACAGAGGCGGTATCACTCAGTGGGCACACAGGGGCGGCATCACTCAGTGGGCACACAGGGGCGGCATCACTCAGTGGGCACACAGAGGCGGCATCACTCAGTGGGCACACAGAGGCGGCATCACTCAGTGGGCACACATAGGCGGTATCACTCAGTGGGCACACAGAGGCGGCATCACTCAGTGGGCACACAGAGGCGGTATCACTCAGTGGGCACACAGAGGCGGCATCACTCAGTGGGCACACAGAGGCGGCATCACTCAGTGGGCACACAGAGGCGGCATCACTCAGTGGGCACACAGAGGCGGCATCACTCAGTGGGCACACAGAGGCGGCATCACTCAGTGTCAGTTATTGTAATGTCGTATGTGAGCCTTAAAAAATTGATCCATGACATGCAACCAACATTGACCAGGTGAACATTGACCAGGTGAACATTGACCAGGTGAACATTGACCATGTGAACATTGACCAGGTGAACATTGACCAGGTGTTCATTGACTAGGTGAACATTGACTAGGTGAACATTGACCAGGTGAACATTGACTAGGTGAACATTGACTAGGTGAACATTGACTAGGTGAACATTGACTAGGTGAACATTGACCAGGTGAACATTGACTAGGTGAACATTGACTAGGTGAACATGGACTAGGTGAACATTGACCAGGTGAACATTGACTAGGTGAACATTGACAAGGTGAACATTGACCAGGTGAACATTGACCAGGTGAACATTGACTAGGTGAACATTGACCAGGTGAACATTGACTAGGTGAACATTGACTAGGTGAACATTGACTAGGAGAACATTGACTAGGTGAACATTGACCAGGTGAACATTGACTAGGTGAACATTGACTAGGTGAACATTGACCAGGTGAACATTGACTAGGTGAACATTGACCAGGTGAACATTGACCAGGTGAACATTGACTAGGTGAACATTGACCAGGTGAACATTGACTAGGTGAACATTGACTAGGTGAACATTGACTAGGTGAACATTGACTAGGTGAACATTGACTAGGTGAACATCTTGAATGACGTTTAGATCAGTGGCTGGTAATGCAGGTAAGGGGCAATCAGGGAAAGGTGTGTGTCACGTCTATTAATATTGAATATTGGCATAACATAATGGTCTATATTTACCCAGCAAGTCAGGGCGCTGTCCGTATGGAATTAAATTGATTGTTCCTTTCTTTGTGTGTTTCATTAGGCGAGCTACTCAAGTCTGACAAGTCACCAGCATCCAAACATCTCGGACGACGTGTCCTTGCAGGGCGGACTGTGGTGGTACTGTTACGAAAAACCTGATGGCGGGACCGCGTGTGACATCTACCCTGCTGGCGAAAATGAAGGCAAGACAATTTACATCGTCATAACGAATTATCAATACACACAATCAATTTTTTTCACCTGTATTTATCATGACCATATTTGCAGATAACATGATTAGTAATACTTTCCCCCTTTACAGATAACATTAGCATATATCATTACCCTATCTACGAAACATAGCAGTAGTTATTATTACCCTATTTACATCTTTTATCAGTAGCTATCATTACCATATTAACAGTTGATATTATTGATAGCAGTAGTTACAATAAGTTCTACCCAATCTACAGTAGATATCTATAATTATCATTGCATTATTCACAGATGATATTAAAAGTAATAATGACATTTACCCAATTTTCAGAAGATATCAGTAGTTATCATTGCCTAGTTACTGTTGATACAAGCATTGACCATTAGCCTAGTTACTGTTGATACAAGCATTGACCATTAGCCTAGTTACTGTTGATACAAGCATTGACCATTACCCTAGTTACTGTGGATACAAGCATTGACCATTACCCTAGTTACTGTTGATACAAGCATTGACCATTAGCCTAGTTACTGTTGATACAAGCATTGACCATTAGCCTAGTTACTGTTGATACAAGCATTGACCATTACCCTAGTTACTGTGGATACAAGCATTGACCATTACCCTAGTTACTGTTGATACAAGCATTGACCATTACCCTAGTTACTGTTGATACAAGCATTGACCATTAGCCTATAAAGTTGTAAATCCATCACTTAACACTGCTAAGTTTGATGCCATCGTGATTATTTCCCAAGGTTCTGACTGGGCTGTTAGACTGTGTGTCTTCATAAACGTCATCCTAACGATCTTCAGCTGTCTGGCTGCCATGTGCCGGATCTTCTGTCAAAGTGTGGGGAGGACAATCTGTCAAGGAATTATGGCATTCATAGCAGGTAAATGTGTCTGGATGTGGACAATGTGTAAAACTAAGTGAAATAAAATATAATTTATCTATAGCAGTTTCAGTGGCGTAGCTATAGTTTGTGCTGCCCAGGGTGGGTCAAGATTTTTTAATCACACCTATGGAGTTGGCCGAAAGTGCCAATCCAGTATATAAAGAATAAATGTGTCACACCACTCTTCCTATTCCACTGAGCCTATTTTTAATTGTGCCTTTGAAAACGTATGAAGAATCCTATAGGGCTTGTCATTTAATGGCGGAAATCTATAAATAGAACTGCTGTAATCATCCGGGTAATTATGCGGACAAAATGCCAACACTGTTCAGTACTGCTATGTTAGCGAAGCGACTCTTAACCTAAATCAAAACTTTGTTTTCAACTATATTTAATGAAATATTTACACAACTTTAAAAAATCCACAATCTCAATAATGAAATGACATAATACTTTTTGAGAGAGATTGAGAGAAACACACTAATTTATGTGGTGTTAGGGGATTGGGATCATCCGAACGCAGGTCCAAAATTCATAACACTAGTAGTAGTAGTTAGTTACTAGAAAGTATGCCTAATTCAAAACACTAGTAGTAGTAGGCCTAATTCATAACACTAGTAGTTAGTAGGCCTAATTCATAACACTAGTAGTTAGTCTAAGTAGGCCTAATTCATAACACTAGTAGTTAGTAGGCCTAATTCATAACACTAGTAGTTAGTCTAAGTAGGCCTAATTCATAACACTAGTAGTTAGTAGGCCTAATTCATAACACTAGTAGTAGTAGTTAGTTACTAGAAAGTATGCCTAATTCAAAACACTAGTAGTAGTAGGCCTAATTCATAACACTAGTAGTTAGTAGGCCTAATTCATAACACTAGTAGTTAGTCTAAGTAGGCCTAATTCATAACACTAGTAGTTAGTAGGCCTAATTCATAACACTAGTAGTTAGTAGGCCTAATTCATAACACTAGTAGTTAGTAGGCCTAATTCATAAGACTAGTAGTTAGTAGGCCTAATTCATAACACTAGTAGTTAGTAGGCCTAATTCATAACACTAGTAGTAAGTAGGCTTAATTCATAACACTAGTAGTAGTAGTAGGCCTAAATCGAATGTCAGTTTAATAATGTTTTACCATTAGTAAATGGTCAAATGTGATAAAAGTCACTTAACAACTGTCGGAAACACGTTCAAGTTTTGTGTGTCTCTCTCTTTCTTACTCTCTCTCTCTCTGTGTTGGGGTGTGGGTGGGTGGGTGGGTTTGTAGTTTGGAAACAGGCCAATTTACGCTTGACCTGCACCCAAAGTCCATCAATAGTATTTGTGTAGATTCCTGGATGAAAGGGTGTATGAAATCTTGGGTATCTTTTAACATATAGCACGAACACTTACAAAAATTGATATTTTAAAAACAAAAATTAAGAATTTAACGTGTTCTTACAAATAGGGCACTTTTCATCGATTATTATTGTGTTATTTGTGTTTTCTTCAAATTTGCTAATTGTGTAACACAGTTTCCTAAATTACATAGTTAAAAAAAAATCTTAGCCTATAGTATAGTTATTAAATTGCCGACAGTTTTTTATCTTTTTATTTTCAGAATAATAAACAATCTGCCCCGCCCATTTGCATTCATTTTTATTTTAATGATTTCTTTTTAGATGGGAATCTAGTAGAAAGCTAAAAGTAAAAGAAGTAGAAAGCTAAAAGAAAGCCAAAAAAGTTTGTGAACTAACATTTTGATTATCATTCCAATTTCAATTTTTGTTTAGTGTTGGGTGGCAGTTGTAGAAAAAATTCTTCGTTGTATACCGTGTTTTCAGATTTATTTGTCCGCCGTTCTAAAAATAGTAACATTACGTAGTGCGCTATGACGTTTTCCGGTCTGAGAAATGACAAGCCCTATTGAAATCAACTGACTGGTAATGACTAGTAAATAAAAACCCAGTATATGCTCAACAACACACGCTGTAATTTAAGTGAGAGGCGTTAGAGAGTACAAGTATTCTGCTTTTAGGTTGAGAGTTTGGAAAATATTCAAAGAAATGCTGACTTAAATACGTTTGGTACTTGGGCGGTATTATAATGCGTTGGACCCACCCGGTAACTGGTATGAATTGAGCTCAAAAGTCAAGATATGTTCATTATAGTGTCACTTATCGTACTATTATAAAGTAATCGATAACGATAAATTTTCTTCTAAATCACAAACTTTATTTAAACCTAGTTCATCAACTTTATATAAACCTAGTTCATCAACTTTATATAAACCTAGTTCACAACCTTTATATAAACCGAGTTCACCAACGTTATACAAACCTAGTTCATCAACTTTATATAAACCTAGTTCAACACCTTTATATAAACCTAGTTCACCAACTTTACATAAACCTAGTTCACCAACTTTATATAAACCTAGTTCAACACCTTTATATAAGCCTCGTTCATCAACATTATATAAACCTAGTTCACAACATTTATATAAACCTAGTTTACCACCTTTATATAAACCTAGTTCACAACCTTTATATAAACCTATTTCACCAACTTTATATAAACCTCGTTCACAATGGCTCGTTAAAAACCCAGAACTTACATAAATAGCTAACAATTGTATTTAAAAATCTCTCCGCAGGCTGTTTCGGCTTTGCTGTTGTTGGTCTGTTCGCCTATCTGTCTGATGGCGGGTACGCCATGCCACTGAACAGTGTGACCTTTGACTGGGCCTTCTACGTGTACGTCATTGGCTGCTCCCTGGTCACCGTGACGTCAGCGCTGCTCTGTTTTGTACACCAAGTACAATAACACGTAGAGAGCACCATCCAAGTCATGCTACTTACTTGCGTACTGCTTACTTCAAAGTAATGCCACATATAACCTGGTTACTTATACGTCATGAGACGTAAATACATCGCTTACATCTAAAACATGATACCTACGACATGCTGCTAACGAATATGATCAACATTCCAAAACTGAAATAAACGTGTTTTCACCCACTATGAAAATTGCGTGATTCAAAAGATTACACTTACATCAAGACAACCTTACACAATCAACATGTTCTTAATAAATGTTAATGAATTTCTGCCCAAAGACTATACCTTCATTGCGCTTGGTTTTAAGACCTTGACGACCTTGAAACCTGTCTTATAGTCTTGTCTCACTCTGACGTCACCCTGTCGTATGTGCCTACAAGCTTCAATGTCTGGACTTTTATTTACAACTATATATAACAATAATCCGCTATCAGGGATGGCGCCAATTGCTGACAGTGGATTACATAATGTCTCCATTCCCCACAACCGCCTATATGTTATAACATACTTAAGTATTTTAGAAGACATTATTTGTTCAAATAGACTTTCGCTACTCGCATTTCAATCTTGTGGGTTTTGTTTTGGGAGTTTTTGTTTTGTTTTTTGTTAATATCATGCTTGAAATATGGGTTGATGAACGACTGGGTTGACACTGTCACTCACATAATCATGGTTGACCACATGAACGACTAGGTCGACACTGTCACATAATCATGGTTGACCACATGAACGACTGGGTTGACGCTGCCACTCACATAATCATGGGTGACCGCGTGAACGACTGGTTTGACGCTGCCACTCACATAATCATGGGTGACCGCGTGAACGACTGGTTTGACGCTGCCACTCACATAATCATGGGTGACCGCGTCTGCTTTGCTGAGTGAACGGGCGGGTGGGTGCGCTCACATAGATTTCTAATTTTTATGACTAGGTAAAGGAGTTGAGTCACTTTAACCAGAATTTTTAAATCATTCGATGTTTTAGAAAGTAATTAATTCTACTTGTGTCGATAATTTAAAAAAAAACAACATTTTTGTTACTAAAAAGTCGAAAACAATATTTAAAAACACGTAAAAAACGGCTTTCTATCAAATTAGAAAATAATTTACAATTTATAAAAATGCATTAGGCTTGTTCCTTAAATGAATGGCTCGCATCCGCCGGGGGGGGGGGGGCGGGAGAGACACTAGGGGGTGTGCAAGGAAAAGTGGTTTTAAGAATATTGGAGCCGTTGACTTTAAAGTTAGGATAAAAATGTTTGTACTTTTTTTCTATTTCTAACTAAAAAATTGTATGATCTTAGTCATATTCTTATCTTTGTGATTAAATAAAAAAACATATAAGTCCATATTTTTCATACTTAAAAAAGCATCGTTTATTTAGCAAGGGGTGTGAGAGTCGGTTAAACATTTCACAGGCAATGGGTACTATAGAAAAGTTTGGGAAGCCCGGGTTTAGGATGAAATAATTTAATATCCTTTTTTCGGATGATTCTCAAACTTCAAAGTTTAAAGACATTAAATCTAACAAAATGTGTGCGTCTTTCAGAGCATTCCTTCTCACCAACAGATTTGGGGTCACTTCAACCCGACCAATATTGACCTATTGACCCCGAGGTCTACGCACTTATTGTAAAGTCGACGAGCAAGTTCTGAGGGAGGTTATTTTATTAATGTATTTTGAAAGTAATATTCTATATTTAGTTTGCCCTGTAATGTAAGTGAATATGTTATAAAAATCACTGAGAATGTGATGTCACATTTTTACAAACTCCTACATATATATCCATTATTATTATTACCATTATTATCATGACCATTATTATTATGAAAATTATTATTATTGTTATCATTATAGGTAAAATCGCGTCATAAAATTGTGGACTCGTTTGTCTTTATTTATTTATGTAGAATTTAGTTAGAAAGATAAATCATAAAATATTCAAGTCACGTGACCAAATCGACCACGTGTGGAGGGTTGAGTAGCTAGAGGTTTGTGACGTTAAGGGTGAAGGTGGTGTCCTTGTCTTTGCCACCCATCAGTAAAGAAATTCACGAAAGATACAATGATGCTGAATACACATTCATCATAAGCCATACATAGCATGCAGTACAATATGAAGTGGACCCCAAAGCGCTGCCCCAAAAGTGGACAACCCCTCTGCCCCCCTATGCTTACGCCACTGCTAGTAAAGCACCAAAGAAAAAAACAATTTTAGAAGGCACGCTTGCAGGTCGTTTCAATTGGGACAAAGGCTACTTCACCGACACTCTCCGACAATCTCCGAAATGTAAAGGGCCTAAAATTTAGAAACCAGATTTCATAGAATCTTACGTGTAAAGTAATTTAAAGTAATTTTTTTAAAAAGAATAATCTCTAATGCTTTAAATGTAATTTAATAATTCACACAGTGGTATAATCAAAGAAATGTTTACATTATATTATAATCTCTAAAAACACGTTGTTTTAAATTTATGCACACGTAAAAGCCCCAGAGACAGCACTATCACTCATTTTCCTAGTCACTTATATTTAGACTAGCAAATCTCCATACCGATGACTGACACTGACTGATGTTATTGGAAAGGTTTTTTTAGGAAGAGTTTATTTGGTTGATTCCAAAATGGTGATTTGGTACAGAGGGGCACGTCCTACAGCAGCGTCTTGAATAGTGTTTCGTCCCAACTTGAGCGGGGTTGGCAACAAGGTGACCGTGAAACAGATGGTCATATAGATTTGAATCTCTTCTTAAGACAGTAAGTGGAGAGCTACAAGGTGACCGTGAAACAGATGGTCATATAGATTTGAATCTCTTCTTAAGACAGTAAGTGGAGAGCTACAAGGTGACTGTGAAACAGATGGTCATAAAGATTTGAATCTCTTCTGAAGACAGTAAGTGGAGAGTTACAAGGCGACTGTGAAACAGATGGTCATAAAGATTTGAATCTCTCCTGAAGAAATTAAGTGGACAGCTACAAGGCGACTGTGAAACAGATGGTCATAAAGATTTGAATCTCTTCTGAAGACAGCAAGTGGAGAGCTACAAGGCGACTGTGAAACAGATGGTCATAAAGATTTGAATCTCTTCTGAAGACAGTAAGTGGAGAGTTACAAGGTGACTGTGAAACAGATGGTCATAAAGATTTGAATCTCTTCTGAAGACATTAAGTGGAGAGCTACAAGGCGACTGTGAAACAGATGGTCATAAAGATTTGAATCTCTTCTGAAGACAGTAAGTCGAGAGTTACAAGGTGACTGTGAAACAGATGGTCATAAAGATGTCAATCTCTTCTGAAGACAGTAAGTGGAGAGCTACAAGGTGACTGTGAAACAGATGGTCATAAAGATTTGAATCTCTTCTGAAGACAGTAAGTGGAGAGCTACAAGGCGGCTGTGAAACAGATGGTCATAAAGATTTGAATCTCTTCTGAAGACAGTAAGTGGAGAGCTACCAGGCGGCTGTGAAACAGGTGGCCATAAAGATTTGAATCTCTTCTGAAGACAGTAAGTGGAGAGCTACCAGGCGGCTGTAAAAACAGGTGGCCATAAAGATTTGAATCTCTTCTGAAGACAGTAAGTGGAGAGGATCAGAATACCGTGTTAGTATCAGCAGGGGTCAGCAAGGGACATAAAACGATTCTGTATACGAATATTATTCAATCACATTGTTTGGGGGGTTGGGGTGGTGTAGGATTAAGTTGTATTCGACCCTCATTTGTGTGTGAATAAACTAGATTTAAAAAGCCTCCTACTTGTGAATATACTCTTACATCATGGGATGGTCTCGAGATTAGATCACTCCTGTCAAAGACAACCAGGGACTGGAACAAGCTTTCAAAAGGAACAGTTGAGGCGACAACACTTGACACATTTGCGTCTATTGAGTGAGGCTTTCCAACCCCCAGTGCATGATACCCTCATTCAATTACTCTTGTAACGAGTGAAATGTCCTCATCAACACCAGGCACGGGAACATTGCAAATCCCATCTACATTCATAGGAGCCGTAATGATCAATAAATTGATCGTGACCCTTAATGTAGAAGAAGAAGATCTGGAGCGGACGAAGCCCATAATTTGACTAAAATGTCTTCATCTGAATGGCAGAGGCGACGGGGTATATGAATTTGAGAGAAGCGTATTTAGCATCTGCATGATCTGGACCAGGAGGATGAATACAATAAGTGCCACTAAGTCTAAGGGTGAGGGGGTGGGTTTACTTGATGATAAAGTAAGGGGCGTCACTAAGGTTGGAGTTACCCAGTGCGGTAAAACCATGGTGCCATCCTCCTCCTTTTTCAGACTGCAACATAGACTTCATTGAGTCTGCATGCCCTGGTGACACCCTGCTCTGGTGGCAACCTGCTCTTGTGGCAACCTGCTCTTATGGCAACCTTTTCTTCGTACAACCTGATCTTAAGCAACATACCTCTTGCACACACTGCTCGGTCTAACCGAATTTTATGAAAAGAGAACCGATCACACGTACATTTACAACAGATGTAGCCAATCAAAATGCGTGCTTTATTGAAAGTTCAAAGTTGATGCGTCAGACATGAGGCGACCATATAATTCGGTCAAATAACAACAACAAACAAACACACATACACACACACAACGTTTTGACCATGATTCAACGCCATTGAAGTGTTCGATAAATTACGTAAGTGACAGGAAGCTATATTTATATAAATTCTTGGGGGGGGGGGGGGGGGGAGCTTTCCAATGTCATTGATACCAAATACGATGTGGTCGGGCGATTATAAGTTCACGAATCGAATCGGTAAAAAAAAAAAATGTTTTTAATAACTTTTTACCGTTTTATAGGGTTAACAAAATAATATTTCCCCAAATTTTCTAATATCTTTTCTTAATTTAAAATTTTCAAAAAAGGGTTTTGAAAACGAAAATACCAAAACCCATAAAGCCACAAAAATTAATATTTTCGCCGATTCGTCAGTAGCCAAGCCCCTTAAATTTTGAGCACGATTGTCAGGTTTGTAGCTAAAAAGACCAGGAAGGGAACGTATTAAACTTAATTAAATTTATTGTAAAATTAACCATAACTTAAAGTTATTACAGTTATTAAACACATTTACCTCCTGACCTTAAATTAATTTGCTATTGTTCTTGGCATTGTTACACTGTAGACTCAATTAAACAAGAAGAAATTCATCGTGGGAGTCAGTGGGTGGGAGAGGGGGTGTTGACACCACACGTTTACCGCATCGGGTGACACCAACCCTAGCTATGCCACTGCTTGGGCAGGGACGTCATTTGGGTAAGGCAGAGGGGGACCTTTGCCACCCCCCCCCCCCTGAATTTCAGGTTTCAATAAAATGGCTATGTACTGTGGCGCCTCCAGTAATAAACAACTCAACAAGCCAGCCAAGATTTTGTTTCAGCCCCCCACTCTTGAAAAAACCCGAAATGACGTTCATGTTCTTTGGTCCAATATTTCTAGCTTACACTTCGTCCAATATTTCTAGCTTACACTCCGTCCAATATTTCTAGCTTACACTCCGTCCAATATTTC
Organism: Omphiscola glabra; assembly: GCA_964017045.1. NCBI lineage: Eukaryota > Metazoa > Mollusca > Gastropoda > Lymnaeidae > Omphiscola > Omphiscola glabra. Next base: position 2,990,443 of record OZ024807.1, on the reverse strand, counting down.
TAGCTTACACTCCGTCCAATATTTCTAGCTTACACTCCGTCCAATATTTCTAGCTTACACTCCGATAACGAAGAAGTGAACATCATAATCGCAAAAAAAGCATCTGACGCTATGCCTAAATTAAATAAGCATTTGTGGAATAATCCTAAACTAACAGTGTGGGCCACGTAGGCCAGCCATTAGTGGAAACTTAACTTATTAACCAAAGATGTCTTCGCCGCATGGCAGGACAAAGTGCCTAACACAGAGGTGTTGGAACGTGCCAAAATGTGTAGCATATTCTCCGCTTTAAGCAAGAGGCGCATTCGCTGGTTAGGCCAAGCAAGGAGTATGGAGGAAGGCTGTATTCAAAAGGACCTGCTGTATGGAGAATTGAAAGAAGGGGAAAGACTTATTGGACGGCCACTGGTACGATTTAAAGGACGTGTGCAAAAAGGACACGAAAGGGGGATGGGCAACATAGAAATCAACGAATGGGAGATCATCGCTGAGCAACGTTCCAGCTGGCAAACAGAAGTGTATGAAGTCAAAATGGCAGAACATGAGCGAAACAAAACCCTTGCAACAAAAAGAGAGAATGACGTGAGGCCAAATGTTACCACGATTCAAGGTTCTCATGCGGGATGTGCAGCTGAGACAGTCATTTCAGGGGTAGTGCAGCTGAGACAGTCATTTCAGGGGTAATGCAGTTGAGACAGTCATTTCAGGGGTAGTGCAGCTGAGACAGTCATTTCAGGGGTAGTGCAGCTGAGACAGTCATTTCAGGAGAAGTGCAGCTGAGACAGTCATTTCAGGAGAAGTGCAGCTGAGACAGTCATTTCAGGAGAAGTGCAGCTGAGACAGTCATTTCAGGGGTAGTGCAGCTGAGACAGTCATTTCAGGAGAAGTGCAGCTGAGACAGTCATTTCAGGAGAAGTGCAGCTGAGACAGTCATTTCAGGAGAAGTGCAGCTGAGACAGTCATTTCAGGGGTAGTGCAGCTGAGACAGTCATTTCAGGAGAAGTGCAGCTGAGACAGTCATTTCAGGAGAAGTGCAAGTGAGACAGTCATTTCAGGAGAAGTGCAGCTGAGACAGTCATTTCAGGAGAAGTGCAGCTGAGACAGTCATTTCAGGGGTAATGCAGTTGAGACAGTCATTTCAGGGGTAGTGCAGCTGAGACAGTCATTTCAGGAGAAGTGCAGCTGAGACAGTCATTTCAGGAGAAGTGCAGCTGAGACAGTCATTTCAGGAGAAGTGCAGCTGAGACTGTCATTTCAGGATTAGCCTTGTAAGTCAATTGATGAAGTGCCAGTGCTGAGTGCACAAAATAATCTTTTTTTAAAAAATCGTTCAAGCAGTGACGGTTGATTTGAACTCAGTTAATAAGGTTTAATTTTTTCGGAGGTGACTTTTATATTAATCAATAAAGAGCCACGGGTATAGTTTAGGCATGTCTTTAGGATACCTGTTTATATGTCGGCAGAGACGTAGCTAAGGGGGCAGAGGGGGGATATATGTCCCCGGGCGCCAGATTAGTTAGTGGCGTCCAAAATGTGCTTTGATATTATTTTGTTGAAGAAAATAATGGGTTTGAAAGTTGAAAAAGGAAAGGGAGGCACTTTAAAATGAATCTTGTCCCCAGGCGCCAAACACTCTAGCTACGCCACTGTGTAGGACTGCCTGTATCCCTATTGTTTAAAGCCCGACAGACAGGGTGTAGGACTGTCTGTATGACTGTTGTTTAAAGGCCGGGAGTTAGAGTGTAGAACTGTATGTAGGCCTATTGTTTAAATGCCGGCAGGTAGGGTGTAGGACTGTCTGAAGGCCTATTGTTCATAGAAAATTAAAAGGTAACTCTTTTCGTTTGCAACACTTGGACCCACCAGGTATTTCTAAAAAATCCGGGGAAAAATAGATATAAACCCTAGTATAACCCCTTACCAGGACTAGGCTGGGGGAAAATTAAGGGACCGGTAGCAGATGACAAACCCCTCAATTGCAATGAATCTTATCATCGTTTCTCATTCATCATTATTATTCATTATAAGAATAAGACTATTTTAAGAATTTATTTAAATCCACTTTTTATATATTTTAATTTAGTTTGTATTATATTTTTTATAGAATAAATTTTATACCGGAATGATAGTAAATTTTATTCCGTTATATCGTGTTAATACATGGACCGATGGAAATGAGAAACACTAATATGGTTTTCTTTCTTTCTGTTTATTCCGAAAGTTTATTCTACCAAGAAGCAGGGCATCTTTTCTCGGAATCAACACATGCGCCCCCATACGTGAAAAATTTTCAGAGAAAGACTGGCTCCACTTCATTTCAAATAAGCATCGATATATAGTTGTATGCTTTTCTCATTTTTAAAAAAAAAAAGTTTGGATTGAATCTTTAAAAAATAAAAATATTGATATATCCAGAAGTAGCAATACTATATAAAATGTTAAAATATAAATAAATGTGTGTCGTTTACTACTTATTAATTTACACTTGGACGTATTCGATACCAAGAAAAATCAAACAAGGAAGTAAATTTATATTGTTAAATACTTCGACACAGCACGCTGAGAAGAGACATTGTTGATAAGTTTCTAATTATAAAAAGTAATTTCTAAGTTTCTTTCATAACTTTTCATAAGTGTACCAATGCTTTTGATGAAATATCGCGTAATCTTGTATTAAATTGCATATATCTGTGTACTGACTCTGAAGTGTAAACTGTAATGCACTGACTGATAATGCAGCTTACTGTTCTCAACTGTTCTGTTCTTTGTGTTGTATATTAGATTGGGAATGTCTCCTTAAATTGTTTGCAATTATCTTTAAAAATAAAAATGTTGTGTGCAAAATAGTGCAGAAATTTGGGTCACATGTTTTGGGGGTAAAATATATAGATTATAAGGGGCATAAAAATTTGACCAAAAAAAAATCATAACTCCACTTCTATAAAAGATAGAAAGATGAAATGTGTGTTTTTATAAAGCTTATTACTAGCCCTTTTAATGATGTATCATTCATGGCAATCGGACAATATTTAAAATTTGTGTCAAAGTACCTATAGGCCCACTGTCTAAACTAAGCAGGCAGCCTAAGACTAATAATCTTACTCTTGACTCTTTTTGTGATTGTCACCACCACTGTCTTAGACGACTTAGTAAGACACTGAGAGAGGTGGTGACTTGTCTTGAGCATTCAGAGTGAGACACTTGAGACAGTCAGTTATCTGTTGAGTTTTGAGTGAGTGAGACAGAGTGAATCACTAGTATCAGTATCTCAATTTCATCATGTTACGACACTAGTGTCAGTCAGTGTCAGTATCTATCTTAAATTCTTAATCTATCTTGGAGTATCTAGGCCTATGACTATGTTAACAATACATCCTTCAAGTTTCAGTGATCAGCTATCACTAATAACTAATATACTCTTTAATAATAATCTAGCTAGCTACCAGTCAAGTACTAGACCCAAAGATAATTTATTCAGACAATCCGTGCCATGGCCGCCATCTTGGTTGCCACGACCTGTGAAAGGTCACCCCAAATCTAACCTGAACCCTAAACCCATCCCTAAACCTGACCGGCACCCTAAACCTATTAAATTAAGCTAAATAAACACAGTAAATGACATCATGCCATGGCACAAATTGTCAGCTTTAGCCATAGCCCAAGTTCTAGCTGGGCATCTGGGAAATTTTAGGAGGGCGGTGGGTGGAATATATTTTGAATTAGTCTAATAAAGTAATATTTCAAAGAAATTTTAGGCCCTATACATATAGAAATATATAATATATATAACTATAGTTATATTTAACATGGTTTTGATTTTCGGTGACCAAGAAAAAGAGAGGAAAGACATTTTTTGCCACACGAAGAAAAGAAAAAAAATACCATTTGATTTATTTTTCAATCTAATGTATCAGTGTTTATTAACAATACATTTAAATTTAGGTAAGCAGTGTGAGCTGAAAATAATAACACTTGTATTTTTACAAAAGAGCAGCAGACTGACAAACAGGATTTGCAATGCTTTTATAATTTTTTTAAAAACGGTTGCTTGCGTTCATCACATTATATGTAACATTGTATTGTATAAATAGGAGAATTTACTTACAGTCAGTCAGTAAAGTAGTAAACCTACCTGCTTTTAGTGAGCTTCAATTTCATAGACACAAGGCTGAGAATCTGGAGATTAGTTGTATAGGATAGTAAGACAATTAGCTAGCATATTGTTTGTAACAGATATACGTTTTTTTATCAAGTCAACAAAATACATATATTTCCTAATACAGAGCAGTTCTACAAATTTCAGCGCCATAAACTACAGCAGTAAATTAACTTTCAGAACAGTGTTCTGAACACTGTCAAAATCACTGACTATTCCTGACTGTTTTTGTTGAAAGCAATGCGGTATAAATTGCTCCTTTTTACTCATGTCCATTGGAACAAATGCTTCTTGTGGTGCTGATTCCAAAGATATCACACGTGAAATTGCTTATCTTGCATTTGCAGTTGCAATGGAATGAGACCTGCCTGTAGAAAATCAAACTGTGTTTCTTACTTTGGAATAAAAATTATAACTCTGTGCAAAGTCAATATACTCGCTGACACGAGTTATACTAATTTACTAGCCCTTCAGAGTTGGCAGATAAAGATTTTAAAATGATTAACTGGTGAATCAAGAATTTTCCTTTGATGGAAGTCACAGATTGAGTAAAAAACCCATTTTAATGACTAATGCTGTTGTTTTTTCAATAGAAATGATTTTAAACTAAAGTATAAAGATTAGTACCAAGGGTTTTTCCTTATTCATATTCTCCACATTGGAATGTTCCTTGTTGCATTATTATCATTGTATGTATTGCAAGGTGGTGTTAGTGAGATTTACCTGCTTCGTTCAAAGATATCATAAAAATATATCATAAGACATATAAATTTGAACATAGTCAATGACGTTTCTGCCAAGACACCTTAATGAAGGCATTAGATAATGCCTGGTTTACCAGGTCTAAGCCAATGCCTGGTTTTACAGAGGGCTGTTAAAATTTTATCCTTAAAATGCTTATTCTTAGGTTGGATATGGGGCAGTGAAGGTGAATTTATGGACCCAAGTTTGAGAACCACTTTGCTTGACTACAGCCTTATTATAATGAAGGCTTAAGACAGTGGGGCGAGTTTAAGGGCCAGAATTTGAGAACCACTAGTCTAGACTTACAAGGCAAATGCTGAAATGAGGCAGTCAGCACTTGTCGCAGGAGAACCTTGACTCCTGCTTAAATTTTGCCTTCCGTAATGCTCTTTTTGTCGCAAGGTCTTCCTTTTGTGCATCCTCTGCCTTTTTTTACTCCTGTATACACTGCTGTTCGCCAGCTGGAACGGTGATTGGCTCTAGCCTAATGATAATTATGTTTTAAGTGTAAGGCCTACCAATTGTAAATGTATCTCACACTTGCTCTGGTCTAGGCCTTTTAGCTAATTGTGACATATTTCTGGTCAAAATTCTTGACCAAGGAATTAATTTTATTGTTATTAGTGGAATGTATTCTTGATAAAAGCTGCTTGCACTTTTCTTTCATTTATTATCCTGTCCCTCTATTTCTTTTTGTAAACTATCCCAGTAAACATGCTCATTTATCACGATGGGGATAATTGTTTACACTTTTAATCTCATGACTGTATCATGCTTCATGTCATAGGCCATTACACTTCTTCTTAGCCATTCTCACTCCCAATGGAGCATAGGCCATCCACAATACTTTTCCATCTGTCCCTGTCCTGTGCTATCTTTGCCAGTTCAGCCCAGCTTTTCTTCATTCTCTTCACCTCAGTCTGTACTCCTCTCTCTCTAATTCCCATGTATGTAAAAGTCTCAACTTCTTCAAGAGAGGCTCATCTCGGGCTAATCCCAATGACTCCATCATCCACTGCATGTATTCTTAAGGTCTTAGTTTTCCCTTTATTTATGCTCAGTCCAACTTGCTGGGATACAGAGTCAAGTGTTGTTGTTTTCTCCTGCATTTGTTTATGGCTATGTGATAAAAGTGCAATGTCATTTGCAAAATCCAAATCCTCCAATTGTCTCAAAGGTGTCCTGTCCCCTGGATTCCATTTTTCCTATCCCGCGTTGTTTCTCTCATGATCCAGTTAATGGATAACAGAAAGAGGAATGGTGGAAGCAGGCATCCCTGTCAAACTCCAGATTCTATCATAAATGGGTCCGTGAGCTCACCTACAACGCAAATCCTTGTTTGTGTTCTTAATTAAGTTAGTTAGCTTTTGTGGAATACCATGTACATTTCTTGCATTACTTTTATTATTGGTCATCCCAGTGTCACAAGACTAGCCCATAGTAAATGGTAGTGCGATATACATTGATGATTCTTTACATATTATTTTTGATATGTATAATGTGGGGAAAAATGGGTGAACATCACAAATCACCTGAAATATGCTACAACTTGATAAGACAAAAAAAAAGTTATTTTTTTGCACACTTACTGATAAAAACATTCCAATCACTTTTATAACAAAACAAATATAAACATAATTTTTTGATACAATGCAACACACAGATTTCTTTCTCATTGTTGATTGATATTTTATCCAGCAGATTGTGAAATCATCAAAATTCAACATGGTTCAGCGTGATTACAGTGCCGGTCAAAGGGTTGCCTTTGCTGGATTAACGCTAGGGTTTTTGATGTGCGCTGTGGGAGCTATAGCCCCCTTTTGGGTGACTGCCAAAGTAAGTTGATTTTAGTTGTAGCATACATTTAAAGTAATTTTTAAATCCTTAATATTAACTTTGTTTTTGTTGGTGGACAGCTCACATCACGTCAACCCATCGAGCTGAAACTTTGCACATAGACTCGTTGTAGACTCGTTGTCGATGACAATACATTCTTTCAAATTTTCAACACCTACTCCAAAAATCTGTTTTTCTAGTGGAAGATGAAGGAAATATGATTTCCCTGAATAAAATTCCAGATAACTGCACTAAATGAGTCTTGAACAAATAAATCCTGATGCATTTGGTGCGTAATATTTTCTCCTTTATTTTTCTGAAATGGTGAAACAAATCTGCAGTGTAAAAGCAGATGGGTCATTTAAATATTAATATAGTACAGGGGCATGAAAAAAATGTGCATTTGCTAGCTTTTTTTTTGGTTGGGGGGGGGGGGGAGGGATCACTCCCTGGGATTCTTATAAAGTGTGTTGTTTGCAATATTTTGTCAAATTTTCAGCCTTCCCCCATTGCTCAATATTTTGTTTGATAAAGGATTTATACAAAGAACTATATTTCTAGGGGTTGTTTCATTATTGAATTATTGATTATTCAGAGAATCTATAAGCGTAATCTTTTATTCATTGTTCATTAGTTTTGTCATCCGAAATAATTATTTCAATTTATTCACAAACAATTTTACAACAAATGAACTTACATCAGGAATACCATTAAAAAAATACAACATGAATCCAATCTAAATTATAATGGGAGATTAATTTACAAGACATACAAACAAAACTTCAGGCATGTAGAATCAAATTTATTGGACAAGCTATTGGAAAAAAGGATAAAAATATATTTACACTTACACATTAGTACATGGGGATAAGGTTAGGACAGTTAACAAAAATTGACAACAGCACACCACATTACATAGGTAGAAAACAGTCAGATTTTCACATGGCATGCACCCAAGCATTAAAAGGCAACGAAACACTTGTACACAAAATCACCAAAGGAATTTACACACATTTAATAAACAGACAAGCAACACCACTCTACAATAGAATAAAATGGACACATACTTATGGAACAATAAACACTGTGAATACATTTAAAAATACACATATTAAAGAAATAGAAAATAAAGACAAAGAAATAACATATAGACTCATATACAACATGACACCAGTCTCATCAAGACTATACAAGGACCGAGCTAGGCACATAGAATGTCCACTGTGCAGGACAGGGGCTGATGAGACCGAACAACATTTATATCTGACATGCAACACAGTCTTACAGACTAAATCTACACTTAAATCATACAAGCAGGTACAGTTCACACAGTAGATATAGACAGAGCCATAACACTAAACACAATACCAGAATCCAAAACCAAGAAACAACACACAATAAGTCTCATATTACTTTCACAATACAGAAAACATATATGGCACCACAGACTTAAGGCTTTTTTCCACAAACATAATTACACAAACATTACATTAGAAACATTTTTTAGATTTCAAAACATAATTTAAGAAAATATAATAACAGAGTGGTAGATAAATTTTAAAAATAATAATTCATATTCATTTATAAATCATGTGAAATAACTCTAGTAGGAACTAATGTTTAATATAGCACACTATATTTCATTAACTAATATGTAAATATGTTATTTCAGCAGATGTTTTAAAGTTTTGTTTAGTTAACACTTTGGTAAATTTGCCTGTGAATAAGTTATTCTTTACATAATTAAATATTTTTTTGTTGAATCATTAAAAGGAGAAAACCCTCTCGTTGAAATTGGCCCTTGGTGCACCATTAAAAAGAGAATACCCTCTCGATGAAATGGGCCCTTGGTGCACGACCTTGGCATCTTGGTTAAGGTTGTCATATGGTATTCAAAAGGATGATATGTCCTTTTTTTGAAAGTCTTCGTGCATTGTAAAAATAGAGGTATTGTTTCCCCTTTCTCTACACTCAAACGATATTTTCTTCAATGCTGTAGCCATTGACCCGCTAATAGAACGATTCATTTTGTTTTTTTTTATTAAAAAAAAAAAACTTATTTAGCGTTGTTATCCGGATTTTTATTTCATGAAATTAGTGCACCTTATTTCCATCATTTCTCCTTAAAAACAGATTTTTGGGTGTTGGGTGTGGGGCTGAAATGGTAACAAGTCTAGGGGCCAAGTTTCAGCTCGATCGGTTGACAGGAAGTGGGTTAATTAGTTGTCCGAACATCTTGCCAGCCACAAACAAAAGCAAATTTAATATAATAAAGGATTTAATAAGATGATATACATTTAAAAAAATTAAATAACAAAATTGTCATTTTAAGAACATATTTGAATGGTTGTAAATGTGCATTGATTAAAATGAGGAAAATGTTGGAATCAATGAAAAATTGCTGCGCTCAATAGATTTATTGTCTTTTTATTATTTAAATTTAAAAAAATTCACGAATAGAAACACAAAATAAGCTTGACACTATTGCTGTACACCCACATTTTTTGTGTTTAAATCTTCCCTCACTATCTTTAAGCTGGAGATTTAATTAAGATTCAGCTGTTTATCTGTATTCACACTTGAATAATATTTGTTTTATAATGCAATATAAATCTGTTTGTCACATGGATAATTTTTTAAGCAATGATTAGATTATGGTAGTAAATCTACTGAAAATCCTGTGACATAACTTCAGCCATGTTTGTTGGGCCATAAGACATATGACATAAGACATATAAATTGTGAATTAGTATAGGTCTGCAATATACATCTGTTATTTTCTTATAATGTCCACATGACAGCAAAACGGAAATAAATGATTAAATAACAAGAAAAATTTTTCATATTCTCATTCAGGAGTCCTTTATCTCTTATTCTAAATTTTCCTGAATGTTTGATACAATGTAACTGGTTTTGTGTTTATTAGTAATAGAGTTGGTTCAAATCTTTGTGTTATCTAAGGTTTAGATTGTGTGAGTGTGTGTGTGGGGGGGTACCTCAGTGCTCAATTAATAATATCATAGAAACTAATTTTTGTTTAACAGGGTACCCTTAGCACCCGGTCACCAGTGTGCCTAAAATTTTGACCAAACGCCAGAATTTTTTAAGATCAAATTTTCTAAAATCATTCTCCTGACTCCTGAAAATTTTTAGTTTTGTAGTCAAACTTACAATCTTTCAAACTCATCCACCCAACTCCCCACCCCCATTAAATTTAAAGAAAAATCTGCTTGCTTCTAGTGCACAGAAACCTGACTGACAAATTAGGCCACATCCACCAACAAGCCACCTCCCCTAGTGCAATCAACAATTGTCCATTGTAATGCAAAACAAATGTTTTTCGAACACAGATAACATAATTGCCTAAGCACTTTATTGGTAGACTCCAGACTAAGCACTCTATGGGTACACTCTAGACTAAGCACTCCATTGGTAGACTCAAGACTAAGCACTCTATGGGTAGACTCCAGACTAAGCACTCAATTGGTAGACTCCAGACTAAGCACTCTATTGGTAGAGGTAGACTCCAGACTGAGCACTCTATTGGTAGACTCCAGACTAAGCACTCTATGGGTAGACTCCAGACTAAGCACTCTATTGGTAGACTCTAGACTAAGCACTCTATTGGTAGAGGTAGACTCCAGACTGAGCACTCTATTGGTAGACTCCAGACTAAGCACTCTATGGGTAGACTCCAGACTAAGCACTCTATTGGTAGAGGTAGACTCCAGACTGAGCACTCTATTGGTAGACTCCAGACTAAGCACTATATGGGTAGACTCCAGACTAAGCACTCTATGGGTAGACTCCAGACTAAGCACTCTATGGGTAGACTCCAGACTAAGCACTCTATTGATAGACTCCAGACTAAGCACTCTATGGGTAGACTCTAGAATAAGCACTCTATTGGTAGACTCCAGACTAAGCACTCTATGGGTAGACTCTAGACTAAGCACTCTATGGGTAGACTCTAGACTAAGCACTCTATTGGTAGACTCCAGACTAAGCACTCTAGGTAGACTCCAGACTAAGCACTCTATAGGTAGACTCTAGACTAAGCACTCTATGGGTAGACTCTAGAATAAGCACTCTATTGGTAGACTCCAGACTAAGCAGTCTATTGGTAGACTCCAGACTAAGCACTCTATGGGTAGACTCTAGACTAAGCACTCTATGGGTAGACTCCAGACTAAGCACTCTATTGGTAGACTCCAGACTAAGCACTCTGGGTAGACTATAGACTAAGCACTTTATGGGTAGACTCTAGACTAAGCACTCTATTGGTAGACTCTAGACTAAGTACTCTATTGATAGACTCCAGATTAAGCACACTATTGACAGACTCCAGATTTTCATAAAGTCTGCTGGAAGAGAGAAAATAATTTTTGTTTTTTGAAATAAGATTAAAATATCATTTTAAAAAATTGAAATATCTCTACAACAATTATTATTATCTGATACTATTTCTAAATAAAAATTATTTAAGAACTTTTTAAAACTCATATTAATATTTATTATATTAATTTGATACATAAGCAAAATTTAAAATGTTTTATTTGAAATTTAATATTTTTTCAGTTGTCACTTGATAGTGTAACAAAATTTTTTGGTGAAAGCATTCCTATAATCGGTAGCATTGATTTGGTTTCAATGCATGGAGGTTTGTGGTGGAATTGTGCAGAACTTGTAACTCAAGAGAGTAAATGTCAGGCTAACTCGCTGGAAAATAGCACTGGTAAGTAAACTCCTAAATGAGTCAACTGTTAAGCCAGCTAATATAGATAAGTCAACTATTACAGATAAGTCTAATAGTACTGATAAGTCAATTTGTAATGACATTGATAAGTCAACTAGAAATGATAACTAAACTAGTACAGATAATTCAACTTAAAAGCATTGGTATATAAGTTAAGTATTGTAGAATCTCTGAGTCACCTTTGACTTGTATTGAGGAATCTCTGAGTCACCATTTACTTGTATTGTAGAATCCCTAAGTCACCATTGACTTGTATTGTAGAATCTCTGACTCAAATTTGACTTGTATTGTAGAATCTCTGAGTCACCATTGACTTGTATTGTAGATTCTATGAGTCACCATTGACTTGTATTGTAGATTATATGAGTCACCATTGACTTGTGTTGTAGAATCTCTGAGTGTGTTGTACTAGGATTATTAATTTAGACACTTGTAACAGTAAAGTAATGCATTACAAAAAGATATTTAACAACGATATACAATCAAAGATTGTTTTAATGAATTAAACTACACTGATTAAAAACATTGTTTTCAAATTTTTTTTGTCTTTTTCATTAATCCTCTTGGGATGGATTGGCTGGCGTATCAGCCCAGAATGTTATTGTGAAAACGACAAGAACCCGATCTATCGGCCCAATAAAAAAAGTCTTGAAAATTGGCTTGCTGGTCTTTGTACCAGTTGATCAGATTGCTTCACGGATTTCTTGCTCCTCTTGCCATTATAATGGCAGCCACCGTTGATACTTTTCTGTCATTTTATATCAATTTTTTTTGTACCTTGTGACCCCTAAAATTGCTTAAAAAATATTTTACCTTGACATTTGTGAAAAGGCATAAGCAGCCCCAGGGGAATATTTTATGGAGTTTTTCACATTGAAACTCATTCAAATATAGGTCAAGACTTATTTAGGCTTCAACAATAAACAAATTTAACAAAATTCTGCAAGTAAGAAGTGTAAAAAAAAATTGCACGCATAAATTATGCAAATCAGGATATCTTATTTTCATAAATGTTAAGATTTGAGTTTGATTCATAAAGATTGTAATAGTTCATTCAATTCCCTATAATAATATATATTATTACCCCGGTATATAGTTTTATAAAGGATTGGCCTTTACTTGGAACTAAGGATGTTAAACAAAAACCAATTCCTGCTTTTCAGTTTTGGAACCGAAAACCATTAGACGAAATTATTTTTATCATGTTTAAAAATTTTTTTTAGTAAATGTATTTTATTATTATTTGATTTAATTAATAAAATACTTCTTTTTAATGTACAAAATGGAGAGGCGACTCTCTAATGTTTTATGTATCTGACCATATCGATATCTGGCTTTAACAGGATTTTATTTGAGGAAAAGTGGTTACCATGTTATTGTCAATATTTATTGTGCTATAAATAGCACGTAGGCTGATTACAATCTCCCATAATTTATTTTGCGCCCTCCCCTGCCAAATAAAAAAAATTAATTCATAAGTTACTTAAAGTACAAGAAGCCTCCCAGGGCACATAGCCCTTTACTTGTCTCGTAAAATATCATGTCGATCTGACATGGCTGTGAGAAAGGGTTTAGGATGTATTGCAAATAGGGTTCAAATCCAAGAGGGGGGGTGGGGTTTGGAACTCGCTCAAAACCCTATTTTTTCCCGAAACATATGTGTATTATTTCTTAGTAAACAAAGTACAGGTACGCCGTTCCCATGCATCTCAGCAAGACTCAAGCCCGATTGTAGAAAATGAAAAACTGATTTACAACCAGAAATTTAAAACCAGTTTGCCAAAACAATGTTTTTTAACATCCTTACTTGGAACATTGTGGTAAACATAGCTTTTTCATGTAGTAATATTGTGCTGATACCACTGTGTGATTATTTATATAGCAATATATTAGGAACTGAATAATAGGATATATTTTAAATTCTTATCACAAATAGGATATATTTTTAATTCTTATGTCCAGTGCCAGATTTACGTGTACACTAAATAAGCTACAGCTTAGGGCCTCACAATCTGCCAGCTATATATTTTTAATTTTTCTTGGACTGCATCATGTAATTTCAAATGGTAAGGGGCCTCTGGGCCTTTTATAGCTTAGGGCCTCAGCAAGTCTAAATTCGGCCCTGCTTATGACAAAACGGCTATATTTTTCATTCTTATGACAAATAGGCTATATGTTTTTTAATTCCTGTTATTTCTAATTCAACTAAAACAATAACTTAAAGACCTTTTAAAGCATGAAATTATTGAGACACTACAAAAAAAACATTGATTATATGTATAGTAGATTGACAAATGTCTTTTGTGTACAATTTCAGCTGGCGATTGGGTCATTCGAGTGGGAGCCGTAGTGAATGTCCTTTTGTCTTTGTTTTGTGCTCTTGCCGCCCTTTGTAGAAGTTGCTGCTGTGGTGGTGGCAAGACTGTCTGTCATGGAGTTATGGCATTTTTTGCTGGTAAGTATAAAGTAAAACTTTGGTCTCTTAACTGCTGAAAACTTTGATCTCTTACCTTGCTGAGCACTTTGATCTCTTACCTTGCGGAATACTTTGATCAATTAACCTTGTTGAACACTTTGATCTCTTACCTTGTTGAACACTTTGGTCTCTTACCTTGTTGAATGTTGAATACTTTGATCTCTTACCTTGCCCAACTCACCGCCTTACTGTGATATTCTACTTTGTGCACCCCCTGTCCTACTTTGGTCTCTTAATTTGAGCATCTCCTCATCTTACTTTGGTCTCTTACCTTGCACATCTCCCAGCCCTAATTTGGTCTCTTACCTTGGCGCATCTCCAAGTTGAACTTTGGTCTCTTACCTTGTGGATCTCAAAGCCTTCAGATACTAAATGACAATAGCTGTCATCCCCATCAATATCCCCACAAAGTATGATATTAACTTTTACTTTGCCATGGCTGGACAAGCAGTCAAACCCAGGACGGCTTAAGTATGTGTAGCCGTGAAGTGGTGATAGGGCAGCGGACAGTTTTAAAATATACACTTAATAAATTCAGGTCTTGAGGACTACAGCTTTATTTGGTTCTATAAACAATGTCAAGGTAAAATCTAAAGATAATATCTAAAGTAAATGTCCAAAGAAAAGGGACAATACAAAACTGCCAGAATGGTGCCGGTGAACAATGCCACACCTTAAGGATGCGACTAAAACTTTGAATGCCAATAACCTATAAGTGCATTCATTATAAATAGGGCTGTGCAGACAAACGAGAGAGCATCTACATCACACAAAGACCAAGACGGTCTACAGTACTACTTGCCTTCAGGAAGATTTCCTGTGGAGAAATGACACATCCCAATGACTCCAACCTGAATAACAGTTAAAATTCCAAACTAACACCTAAAGACCTAAATGTATCTGTATGCGCCCTGTCTCAGCTATCCAAGATACACTTGTAAAATTTGTATAAGTTAAAGAGTTAAATAGATATTTTAAAAAGAAAGAGTTGGGACTTCCCATGGATGAATGTAAAAACTCCTTTTATTACTATTACTAACTATTTACATACCCTTTAACACATGTGGACTTTCAAATAAGTTGTAAAGATAATAAAATCCCCTTTCCAACAAGATACAATTTATAAAATGATACCCATGGGTTCCTGAAAAATAAATTATTAAAATTATCCCGTAAGCACACAAAGCAGTTTCCCTGATTTAAGCATTATATACAGTGGAGGTAACAACTATCATGCCGTGTAGTACAGTACCCCGAGGTCAAAGTCCACAACCCAGGTTCGATGTAAAATAATATTTTGTTACTTAAAATAATTACTAAAAACAATTAGATTCGTTGGGCAGGTCTGCTGAAAGATTTAGGAGACAGGTCTGCTGAAAGATTTAGGAGACAGGTCTGCTGAAAGATTTAGGAGACAGGTCTGCTGAAAGATTTAGGAGACAGGTCTGCTGAAAGATTTAGGAGACAGGTCTGCTGAAAGATTTAGGAGACAGGTCTGCTGAAAGATTTGAGAGACAGGTCTCCAATTTTTTAATACATAATGAAATTTTGAATGAGGTATAATCATGACTTAACGAGATTGTTCTCCCTTTTCTTTGCAGGTGCCGCAGGTGTCGCTGTGGTAGTGGTGTTTTCTCAATCCATGGAAGATTTCTTTTTTTACAAGTTATCTCTGGTCCAGTACGGCTGGGCTTTCTTTGTTTACATTGGAGGATCAGCTCTTGTGACCATCATGTCTTTTGTGCTCTGCTTTGCCTCACCCATGAATCCCTTCACTCCAATGGTATGTATAAAGTATATAGTGTACACAAGGGGGGTCACATAGCACATGCAATCACCAGCATTGGAAAATTCTTATCTCTCTCACTGACCAAGCCTAGTTTTGTGTCAGTTTTTTATTTGTTAGCGTAATACAATTGGTACCGGATGTTTTTGTAAAATGACAAGTCAGACTTGTGGGTTGAAATGTTGCAACATAAAGCGCAAGTTCTTGTTGATTTACATTGTTCATTTAAACTCTTTGAGTGATAAAAGTGTCTGTTTAATATATCTATAAAACGTGTGCATAATTATGGCCATAATTTCAATGTATTAATTTGTTCCCTTTATATTCTATTTTGTTTAATGAAATTTTAATGAAAGTTCAAATACATTAATGATATATAAATAGTATTTTTACTCTGTATTTTAAATGTTTGTTTAAGTAAAGTTTAAGTGTATAAATTAAGTACATCTGGACTAAGTGCCCAAGAAGCACTTTGTCCACTACATACATGTCTCAAGAAAATAAATGTAACAACCTCTCTTTTTTGCTGTTTATTGCTTAAACTTTGTTTCTTTTTACTCTTCTCTTGTCAAATCAGATTGTTAATGGGGTTGGCCACATTCTGCCTACCGGATATACCCGAATGACCAATGACCATGTCCAGCTTGACCAGCCTGTCAATTTCCAGAATGACGTGGTGTATCCCCAGCACTCTGCCAGTCGCTACTAGAGCTCAAGGACCTGCAATGTGCACAGTAACAGACTAGTTTCTTTTTATTTTTCCAGTCTTCACCATTTGTATTCCAGTAATCTTAACATTTCAAGTTTATAGTTTTCTTTTTAAACCAAATTGTTCTCCAATCTTACAAAAGTATATAAACAAGATTCCTTTTTTGTTTGTTTTGGTAATTCTCTCCTCTGTAAATTGAACACATAATTAACACCAAAGTCAGTTTTTGTAAAGATAATCTTTTGGTTCATTAACTTTGTCCACTTTATTCACACACAAAAATTATATTGAACAGTATCTAAGATGGTGCCTTAGAATCAAAAGGTTTTTTTATTCTCTATATTCAAACTAATCTAGTTAGAGAGAAAATAATCTTAGAAGCTTACTGTTCATGGTGGTCACCATGATGACGTAGTTGAGTTTATGTTTAAAACAACAACCTGAATTATATGGTGAAAGGAAAGTTCTTTCTATCGAAGGTCACTGAGGCATGTGCACTCTGACCTGTAACCTACTCCTGCCTAAGTAAATATATTTGATGCATGTGCACTCTGACCTTTAACCTACTCCTGCCTAACCTACATCTATGTGAATCCCTTGGGGGCATAACTCACTCTAAAAGGATACATTTAAAAAAAGATTTTATTGTACCTTTAATATCTAATAAATATAAAAATGAATCAAATTTCCTCAAACCCATAAATAATGCATTTATGTATATAGCATTTCAATTTTAATAACAGTACTTGAATATCTGTTCATTTTCATAAAATTTCCGCCTTTAATGGTGCACATCGTTGGTCACAGAGATCTGACGGTGCCATTACTGGTGCATATCGTTGGGCACAGAGATCTGACGGTGCCATTACTGGTGCATATCATTGGGCACAGAGATCTGACTGTGCCATTACTGGTGCATATCGTTGGGCACAGAGATCTGACGATGCCATTACTGGTGCATATCATTGGGCACAGAGATCTGACGATGCCATTACTGGTGCACATCGTTGGGCACAGAGATCTGACGGTGCCATTACTGGTGCACATCATTGGTCACAGAGATCTGACGGTGCCATTACTGGTGCACATTGTTGGGCACAGAGATCTGACGGTGCCATTACTGGTGCACATCGTTGGGCACAGAGATCTGACAGTAGCATTAACTACCGATGTACTAATACTCATTTCAAACTCTGATGTAGTATTATCTCTAACAACAGAATCATCAATATTACATTTGACATTCGTTTCAAAACATTCTACATCAATCTGTAAGATGAGGGGTGGGCAACTTATGGTGCCCGCCAACAGTATAATGCGGCCCGCCAACAGTATAATGCAGCCCATGAGACCTTTTGGCAATGGGATTAATGTTTTCACAAAAATGTAAAAATTGTGAATGATTATCTTTAAAGAAACAATTTAAAATTACAGTTTAAAATGTCAAACTGTAATAATATTAATGACAGCAAATTATCGTGTAACCAGTGTAGATACATTCAGAGTTCTTATAATGTAAAAACTGAAGTCTTGCAATATTATTGAAATTTTGTATTGAATGGGAGTTAAGCTGCTTAACGGCCATGGCCATGAACTTGATAAAGGTTGTGGGGTCAAGGCAGTAGGAGGGGGGTCAAGGCAGAAGAAGGGGTCAAGGCAGTAGGAGGGGGTCAAGGCAGAAGAAGGGGGTCAAGGCTGTAGGAGGGGGTCAAGGCAGGCGTGGGTTCAATCTGAATCAAGCGCTGCACACAAAAAGTCTATAATTATAATTTTGATATTTCAACAAGTTCTCTGATTGTTTAAATATTGCTCTACAGTTTTCTCCACTTAAAACATTGGACTTTTCTATGGATATTTTGTTGTTGTTGCAATTTTGAGCTTTTTTTTTGTATGGCTTGAGACCTAATTTTCAATGGACCCAGGACTATTAATTTTGTGAACCCTTGTTATCATGCAGAGTGCTCCCTTGATATCATGCAGAGTGCTCCCTTGTTATCATGCAGAGTGCTCCCTTGCTATCATGCAGAGTGCTCCCTTGTAATCATGCAGAGTGCTCCCTTGCTATCATGCAGAGTGCTCCCTTGTAATCATGCAGAGTGCTCCCTTGTAATCATGCAGAGTGCTCCCTTGTAATCACGCAGAGTGCTCTACAAGCATTTATCTCATTTGTGGTAAAATTTATTTCTTTATGTTAGTCAATACAGTTACATTTTTGTAATACATTTCATCTTTGGATGTTTTTTTCCAATATAATTTTTAGTATGAATATTGCTCACAAGCTTGTCCTGTAAGTAGGCCAGAGGCTACCCCTGTAAGTAGGCCAGAGGCTACCCCTGTAAGTAGGCCAGAGGCTACCCCTGTAAGTAGGCCAGAGGCTACTCCTGTAAGTAGGCCAGAGGCTACTCCTGTAAGTACGCCAGGGGCTACCCCTATAAGTAGGCCAGGGGCTACTATTTTTTTTTAAAGATAAAACCCAAGAAATATTTAAATATTTATGTATCAATATAACATTCAGTGTTTATTGTGTTCCTAAACAAATTGACATTGATATTTGGACGAGCCATATTACTGACATGTCATTAGTGGATTTACTGGGATGTCGTCATTAATGTTCACTGTTGTCAATGTCAGTAAATGACACCCACTTTTCTGATCTAAATATGAAACATTTCTTTAAGCACTGAAACTAAAGAGCTTTTTCTGAATGGCTATTTAAGATTTCTTGAATTGTTTTCTGACATGTATGTTTCAAACACAATCATGTATGTTTCAAACATGATCATGTATGTTTCAAACACAATCATGTATGTTTCAAACACGATCATGTATGTTTCAAATACAGTCTTATTCGAGCTCTAAAGCGAATGCCAAATTAACTGTGCACCTCTCCTCATTGACTTACTGCAGCACTGAAACTCTTATTTCAATGATAGTTGTTTACACTACAGTCTCGCCATCTATATTTGTGATTCTCAAGTAATTTTTTGCCTTTAACAAAGAACTCAAGGTTCAGTATTTGTTTATCAATTAAATTTTAGACTGAGAAGAATGGGAAAATGTAAAGTTCCGAGCCAATCTCTGTTGCAAAAACTCAGCAAAAGTCTTGTTTATTTTATGGACGTATGGAACAAAAATTTTAGTCAACTCCTGACTTGATTTATTTAATTAAAAAAAATAATGTCCACCTACATTTTCTGTAATTTCTGTGTATTTGTATTTTTGCTTAGTCACGGGCAAGCTTTCAGTCTACTGAGCAATGCAAGTTTTCTCTTAATATTTAGGATATTTTTATTTAGATGCATTTCAAAAAAAATGTTTGTACTTACTTGTGTTCACATTTTTTATTTTGCTGATTTGAATTTGTGGACAGGAGGCATAGCACTTAATTTGCATTTCATTAAATTAATGATTTGTTGATATTACATTTGATATTTGTTTTTGGCAACCATTCCACATATCTTTTACTCAACATGAAGTGATATTTTTTCTAACTGATTATCTTCAAGTTTGTCTCAGAAATGCTGTAAACCAATAGAAACAAAGAACTTTTCATATCTGTAGTGAATACAGCTGAATTTCAATAACAAATTGAAGCAGGCATACGGTTGACTGACAACTTACTGACCAAGTCAAAAGAGAGCAGGCATAGGGTTGACTGACAACTGACCAAGTCAACAGAGAGCAGGCATAGGGTTGACTGACATCTAACTGACCAAGTCAAATGGTTTTACCAGCTCTATGAAAGTGATGTAGACGATCATCTCACATGCATGACACATCAGCTTGTATTGATAAAAGATCATGTCAATGATTCAATGACAGACTGTCACAATGACTGACATATGCACATGGATAAAGAAATTAAAACTTTACCGACGCATGAAGTTTTCGAAGGGGAATTTTCCCTATAACTATAACTGGAATGTTTTAGGTCACTTAGATACAATGTTCATAATCACATTAATTTTTTTTTTTTGTTCAGTGGCTATGGTATTTTACATTTAATTGGCTTTGTTCGTTGTCCATAACTTCACCACACCAGGGTATTTTATAATAATAAATTTGAGAATCTTTAACTTGGTATCGCAAAATTTCCATTTGACGGGGTAAACATTGACAAATTTGTTATCGTTTAATAGTTCAAACTGATATCCTGGGTTTTGTGCATTGAATCTCTAGCTTAATTTTGGAAGCTGATTTGATTTGTTTAAAGCCACTGTTGTCGGCTCAGTCAGTTATAGTAGTGTTCAAAGATATCTACATGAAACCAAAGACTACAAAGCCATTTTAAAGATCAAAGATATCTACATGAAACTAAAGACTACAAAACCATTTTAAAGATCAAAGATATCTACATGAAACCAAAGACTACAAAACCATTTTAAAGATCAAAGATATCTACATGAAACCAAAGACTACAAAACCATTTTAAAGATCAAAGATATCTACATGAAACCAAAGACTACAAAACCATTTTAAAGATCAAAGATATCTACATGAAACCAAAGACTACAAAGCCATTTTAAAGATCAAAGATATCTACATGAAACCAAAGACTACAAAACCATTTTAAAGATCAAAGATATCTACATGAAACCAAAGACTACAGAACCATTTGTGAGACTAAGTCAATTGTGTTGCAATGGCTGCAAGCTATTTTATTCTTTGCTTGATTTATAATTTTACTGCCATAATTTCAGCCACTTTGATATTTGTTGTTTGTTTAGATTTGTTTGTTTGGTTTGATGTTATTAAAGTCATGGCCATTTGACCAATCGTTTCACGCTTTGGATTGTTTGAAAATAACTTTTTTTGTTGATCTAAGATAAGGAGAATGGTGAGTGACGTCAGCAGCTGGGGTTGTGACAGCTTTATGACACTTGGGCAAAGTTGCTTTGTCTTCTTCCCCCTGTCTCTTCTTTCTTTAACTCAGTCTCACTCTTTGTGTCATGGTCTTTCACTCCCACTCTCTATTACCTGCATCAATCTCACACTCTCTATTATTACTCTCTATGTGCACCTGTCTAAGAAAGCTATGGTATGTACCCCTGTCTAAGAAAGATATGGTATGTACACCTGTCTAAGAAAGCTATGGTATGTACCCCTGTCTAAGAAAGCTGTGGTATGTACACCTGTCTAAGAAAGCTATGGTGTGTACCCCTGTCTATGAAAGCTTGGTGTGTACATCTGTCCAAGAAAGCTATGGTATGTACCCCTGTCTGAGAAAGCTATGGTATGTACCCCTGTCTGAGAAAGCTATGCTATTTTCATCTGTCTAAGAAAGCTATGGTATGTACCCCTGTCTATGGTATGTACCCCTGTCTAAGAAAGCTATGGTATGTACATCTGTCTAAGAAAGCTATGGTATGGGTGCTGGGTGGCCCAATGGTCTGAACTGAGCAAATCTCAAGCTGATGGTCATGAGATCAATCCCCGCCAAAGCCCAGTCAAACAAAAACACACCACCAGCACCCCGGGTGGACGGGATTCGTCAACCTTGGACGGCAACCCATCCAAGAGAAGGCAACTCGGAATTCAAACCCGGAGATGGAGTTCACGTGCGCGTAACTGGCAGCAGCGAGACCTATCGAACAGCGGAGCGCCGTGAGCATGCTATGGAATGAGCGCTATATAAGTACTCCAATCAATCAATCTCCTAGATTTGACTTTGTAACGCGCTTCGAGCCTTTGGGGATAATAAACTTTATTATTACCTGCACCAATCTCACTCTCTATTACCTGGATCAATATCCCACTCTGTTACCGGGATCAATATCCCACTCTCTATTCATCATTCGCAGGTCCCGCAGGCGCCACAGATGACATGTACACTATTCTTCTCCATTCCCCTCGGTCTTCTGCCCTACGCATAGCATCGCCTAGTTGTAATCCCGTCCATTCTTTGATATTATCTTCCCATCTTTTTCTTTGTCTTCCTCTTCTTCTCCCTCCTCTAGTAGTGCCCTGCAATATCTCTTTGGCGAGCCCTTGTTTTCTGGTCACGTGGCCATACCACTCAAGTTTGCGCTTTTTAACAGACGTCAGGAGGTCATCGTATTGCCCAATTGCCTGAAGAATCCTTTCTTTTATTTAGACTGCTGCTTGGTGATGTGGTCTCTATAGCAGATGCCAAGAATGCCTCTGTAACATCTCATCTCCATCGCCTTTATTTTCCTTTCAAGTTCTGCTGTTAATGTCCAGGACTCACAGGCATATAAGAAAATGGAGAGGATTAATGAGCGCATCAGCCTGATTTTGGTGCTGGGGGCTATATTTTTGTCGTTCCATATTTTCTTGAGCCTCTTTAGTGCTGTCGTGGTCTGCGCAATCATGGCCATTAATTCGGGCCTGGAGCTTTGTTCCGATACTATTGCTCCGAGGTACTTGAAGCTGCCAACTGTCTCTAATCTTTCCTCCCCGACCTTAATTTCAGTGGAGATGCCATTAGTGCTATTCGTCATCATTTTTGTCTTTTTTGCACTGATTTGCATGCCAAAGGACGATGAAGTCTTGTCGAGACTCTTTACTAGGTTGGCTAGCTCTTCCTCGCTTCCAGCCAGTCCGTCTATGTCATCCGCAAAACGTAGATTGTTGATTGTTCTGCCACTAATGCTGACTGTCCCTACATGCGTTTCTAGTGCATCTGAAATAATTCTCTCTAAGAAGATGTTGAACAGGGTGGGGGAGAGCAAGCAGCCTTGTCGTACTCCAACCGTGGTCTTGAACCATTCTCCGATGTTATTGTTGAAGAAGAATGCACTGGTGGCCTTATCATAGAGGCTTCTTATCATTCTGGTTAAGTTTGTGTTGATGTTGTAGTGCCTCATGGTGGCCCATAAAGCAGCATGCCAAACCCTTCTTGAAATCTACAAAGACGTGGTATAGGTTTTTTGGTGTTGAGCATATTTCTCACATAGTATCCGGAGGTTTAGGATCTGCTCAGTAGTGCCACGGCCTTGCCTAAAGCCCGCCTGTTCTTCAGCAATGATTCTGTCGGCATATGGTCTTAGTCTGTTCAGTATGACCTTGAGCATGACCTTGCTTGGGTGGCTTATTAGGCTAATGGTGCGATAGTTTTGGCATAGCTGTAGGTTACCTTTCTTGGGTAGGGTGATGATGAGAGATTGGGTCCATGATTTGGGCCATTCCCCTGTTAGCCATATTTTGTTACAAATATTGGTTAGGGCATTTATCATTGTTTCTCCTCCCTGTTTCACCAAATCGGCAGGGATATTATCTACTCCTGCGGCCTTTCCTATTTGGAGTGCTTGGACTGCTGCTTCTACTTCTGCGCGGAGAATGGGGAAGCTTTCATTGTCCATTACTCTCTATTACCTGGATCAATATCCCACTCTATTACCTATATCAATATCCCACTCTATTACCTGGATCAATATCCCACTGTATTACCTGGATCAATATCCCACTCTATTACCTGGATCAATATCCCTCTCTATTACCCGGATCAATATCCCACTCTATTACCTGGATCAATATCCCACTCTGTTACCTGGATAAATATCCCACTCTCTATTACGTGGATCAATCTCCCACTCTGTTGCCTGGATCAATGTCTCACAGCTTAAACGGTCCTCACATTTTCATTGTTTCTACGTTTATTGAAGTGAACGAAAATTAATTTAGCCAAAATTATATTGAGAGGAAGTCAGTTTTAAGAAGTTCCATCTAGTGTTTTAAGAAACTGATCTATAACGCTCCATTGTTTTCGTTCAAGTGGAAAGTGATTAAAAACTTTGCATTTCCAAAAATGTATTTGTTGGAAGGTGCTCTTAGTTTGGCCCTATCAGTCTGTTCCAAAAAAAGCAAAGAAAAAGTATGGTAAAATAAATTTAGTAATAACGTGTCTGATAAGAAATTAAAAACACGAATTGTTTTGAAAACTTTACACTTTGCCAGGTCCATGTATCGCATTAAGAATAGACCAATGAAAACCAATGAAGACCCCAGTTATCTTAAACTCTTGTCAAATATTTAAACTACTTTAAAAAGCTAAGGCTTCAATATAGTTTAAGCAAAGTTTTAACTATAATTTGATTGAATGCTAGACAATATGCTACATGTTTACATTTAAATGAGTAGTTGTCTGTTACAGAAGGTCCTACATGTTTACATTCAATTGAGAAGTCTGTCACAGAAGGTCCTACATGTTAACATTCAATTGATTAGTTGTCTGTCACAAAAAGGTCGCACAGACCATTCATCTGAAGATGTTTATATTGGGATAAGACAAGGGGAAGTGAACAATGTGTAGGCCTATTTTGCGCTAAAGCCAAACTTTTTTAGAACCACTGATCTAGCGAGTTAAACCATTGGTGCAAGGTATTATTTTTCTTAGTACAAAATTGAGCCGATTGACATCAATGTTGGAAGCAGACAGCAGTGCCGACTTCATGCATGGGCCCACAGAGTACTGACCCAGGGCCTAACGCTTCTAGTTCTAGGAGACTCGCTCTTTTAGAACCATCATGCTTCACATATTGTTAATGAGTAATGAAAGATTTTGGCAATTTTTAATTTGATTTAAAAAAATCATTGGACAGCATGTTTACCAATATTAACCCACGATAATATCGACACTTTCCAAAATTAAAATGATTGTGAATCACAATTTGGATACTTCTTAAAGGGGAATAACTCTCGTTAACGAGCTTTTATTCTCCCACATACGAATTAAAAAAAAATAAACACCATCACTTTTGTTAGACTCAGATGTTAGTCCCGGGCGGTAATAACCATAGCAACGCCACTGCTCCATACTCATTAGTGAAATTCTTGGCGAAAAGCAGTGCCGTCTTAAGGCATGGGCTCTCTGCGCACGTGTCCAGGGTCTCACGTCTGTAGGCTCTAGGTCAGTCTAGGTGCCTTCTTGTTCAAGGGGGCCTCATTCCTCATAAGGGAGGCATCGGGCTTCTTATCGTGATACGCACTACTCTAGGGCGCCTCACGCCTCTTAGGGTATTTTTATCAGTATGCTCAAATATTATTAGTGAATATTAAAATATTTTTTGGCAATTTATTTAGCTTCCAAAATGAAAGCGGCAAGACCGTCTCCTTATAAAAAAGTTTTTCGATTTCCAGATCATTTCAAGTTTATGGTTCGGTTTCTGGTAGGGTACGTTGCTGAATCCATGTACTGACATATGTGCAACGGATGGGGAAGCGATGCTGCTATCCTAACGGCTCCTAGCAGATGCCAGGGCTGCCTTGAAGCTCTCGATAGCTGTCGAGTCCACGGCACTAGCTTTAGAAATAGTTTCTTTTGATAAATTATCAATTACAAAAAATCCATTATTTTCTTGGGTTGGGGCAGGAGTAAATCAAAAAGTCTAACCAGAGGCGCCAAATTTTCATTTTTTAGTAATTTTAAATAAAGAAACTTATAGTAGTTAAAATTCCCCCCAAAAAAAACTTTTAAAGTTTCTACATTTTTTTTGGAAATTCATGTTGTATCATTTACTCTCATAATAAAACACATATTAATAAATATATGAGGTCTCTTGTAAATATTTACTTCCTTCTTGTTTGTGCCATTTAAATATATATATTTTTTTAATGACGTTTTAAATAGCCTAAAAAAATAGTATTTTTTCTCATATTTTTAAATGCAAATTTTAGGAAAAACCTACTTAAGTTTTAAATTAAATCCTGATAATAATTATTATGCTAACAAACTAAAAGATTGTCTTTTTTAAAATAAACGATCAACTGTTTTGAATGGACTTTAAAAAATAAAATTATATTCATTCATTGATGAAGTGGTTTAAACAAATTAATAGTTTCAAATTAAAATTGTGAAACAACATTTCTATTTAGATAAAACTAAAAATAAAAGGAATTGTGTAACACATGCGTGGTCAAGGGAACCTATGTAACCCACGTGTGGTCAAGGGAACCTATGTAACCCGAGCGTAGTCAAGGGAACCTATGTAACCCATGCATGGTCAAGGGAACCTATGTAACCCATGCGTGGTCAAGAGAACCTATGTAACCCATGCGTGGTCAAGGGAACCTATGTAACCCATGTGTGGTCAAGGGAACCTATGTAACCCGAGCATGATCAACACATGCGTGGTCAAGAGAACCTATGTAACCCATGTGTGGTCAAGGGAACCTATGTAACCATGCGTGGTCAAGGGAACCTATGTAATCCATGAGTGGTCAAGGGAACCTATGTAACCCATGAGTGGTCAAGGGAACCTATGTAACCCATGTATGGTCAAGGTAACCTATGTAACCCATGTGTGGTCAAGGGAACCTATGTAACCCATGAGTGGTCAAGGGAACCTATGTAACCCATGAGTGGTCAAGGTAACCTATGTAACCCGAGCATGATCAACACATGCGTGGTCAAGAGAATCTATGTAACCCATGTGTGGTCAAGGGAACCTATGTAACCCATGCGTGGTCAAGAGAACCTATGTAACCCATGTGTGGTCAAGGGAACCTATGTAACCCGAGCATGATCAACACATGCGTGGTCAAGAGAACCTATGTAACCCATGTGTGGTCAAGGGAACCTATGTAATCCATGAGTGGTCAAGGGAACCTATGTAACCCATGAGTGGTCAAGGGAACCTATGTAACCCATGCGTGCTCAAGGGAACCTTATTTCCAACTAGCATCTTTTCTGTTGCTAGTCGGTTAAGTGTAGAATAATGAAAAACTAAAATCATGTATGTGCCAAAATGCATCCCCTTATTTTGATTTTGTAAAAAAATTTCTAGGCAGGGGCTTACTGAGACCTCTCTCCATACCTTACCCTTATTTATTTCGGCGCCCGATCTCTCTCCCCCCCCCCAATTAAATAGACGGTACCGACACATTTAACTCAAAAAAAAAAAAAAAAGCGCTTTATGTAAATAAATACAATGATTGTTTTGAACGGACAAAATTAAGATTTTCCTTCAGTTTGGTTTACGTAGTTGAACTATAAAGATTCTAAGGATGAAACTAAGCTGGGGCTAACAGCATACCATCAGGGCCTCAGAGCATTACTGTACCTAGGGCCTCAGAGCACTACTGTACCCAGGGCCTCAGAGCATTACTGTACCCAGGGCCCCAGAGCACTACTGTACCCAGGGCCTCAGAGCATTACTGTACCCAGGGCCTCAGAGCACTACTGTACCCAGGGCCTCAGAGCATTACTGTACCCAGGGCCCCAGAGCAATACTGTACCCAGGGCCTCAGAGCATTACTGTACCCAGGGCCTCAGAGCATTACTGTACCCAGGGCCTCAGAGCATTACTGTACCCAGGGCCCCAGAGCATTACTGTACTCAGGGCCTCAGAGCATTACTGTACCCAGGGCCTTAGAGCAATACTGTAATCAGGGCCTTAGGGCAATACTGTACCCAGGGCCCCAAATCATTACTGTACCCAGGGCCCCAAAGCATTACTGTACCCAGGGCCCCAGAGCATTACTGTGCCCAGGGCCTCCACTGCTGTAAAGACGGCCCTGGCAGTGTTCGTGTTTGAGAAACAGCCAGATACACTGGTCCCGGCAGGTGTTTACATCAAGTAGAAGACAGTTGTCTCTATCTTTTGACAGTGTTTCTACGTTTGAGATTTGAGATGCACTCAAGTATGTCCCGTAGCCGTAACAGAATTAAGTCATGCTTTGAGTGTGCCGCCATTTGTTCTGGGGGGTCACGTCGTCCCTTCAATAAGCTTGCCTCTTTAAAGTTGTGACTGCAGTGCATGGGAAATTTCAATAAAGATTTGCTCTCAACGTAACAATTACCTATGGCAAAACACCCAATAATCTATTGAGGAAGACGTCACCTTTAACATCTGCACATTTAAGCCGAATAGAAATTTCGATTATTACTTATCATTAATCCTTGTATCCCAGACCAATGGTTCTAAACTATTAAATGTATCAATACTGTACTGTGAAGAAATTAATGTATTATTATTATATTATATATATTTATGTTAGAAATATATATACTTTAAAAATGCTGATGCTAAACTATTTTAAAATAAAAATATTTTTTAAAATACCGGTGATAAAGTTAACAACCAGCTAAATAATAGATTAAAAACTTTGTTAAATCGCCGAATGAAATTAAAAACTATGTTAAATCGCCGAATGAAATTAAAAACTTTGTTAAATCGCCGAATGAAATTAAAAACTTTGTTAAATCGCCGAATGAAATTAAAAACTTTGTTAAATCGCCGAATGAAATTAAAAACTTTGTTAAATCGCCGAATGAAATTAAAAACTTTGTTAAATCGCCGAATGAAATTAAAAACTTTGTTAAATCGCCGAATGAAATTAAAAACATTTCTAAACTACCCGTTGTAACTTAATTTAAATAGTACGTCTGTACTAATATTCAATTTACATAGTTAAGTTATTGAATTTTTGCTATTATAAAAATTAATATGACACTCACCATTTTATACAAATATATAAATCATCAGAATTTCCGAATCCTTTACAATCGTTGAGATAAGATTCATATTTTCTCTACATTATATTATTTATTTGTACTAATTCGTGAACTACTGTTCGCTGACGATGCCGCCTTAACATCTCACACAGAAGAAGGTCTTCAGCGGCTAGTTAACCGCCTATCACACGCTTGTAAAGAGCTTGGATTGTTAATTAGTCTACAGAAAACTCATGTCATAATGCAAGAAGCACCGTCCCCTCCAATCATAACTATTGAGGGCCATAATCTGTCGGTTGTTGAGCATTTCACATACCTTGGATCCAATATTTCTAGTTCTCTCTCCATTGATGAAGAGATAAACATCAGGATCGCAAAAGCAGCAGCAACTATGGCTAAACTGAATAAGCGGGTGTGGAATAATCTCAATCTAACTGAAAAAACAAAGCTAAGTGTCTATCAGGCATGCGTGCTTAGTACGCTCCTATATGGCAGTGAAGTGTGGACCACATATACCAGTCTCGAGCGGAAACTCAACAGCTTCCATCAACGATGTCTGCGTCGCATTCTACGCATCCGATGGCAGGACAAGGTGACTAACTCAGAGGTCTTGGAACGTTCCAAAATGTGTAGCATATTCTCCGCTCTTAGCAAGAAGCGCCTTCGCTGGTTAGGCCATGTAAGGAGAATGGAGGAAGGCCGTATTCCAAAGATGCTGTTGTATGGAGAGTTGGCAGAAGGGACAAGACTTATTGGACGGCCTCGCCTGAGATATATGGACGTTTGCAAAAAGAGCATGAAGGAAGCGAACATTGAAGTCAACAAATGGGAGATCATTGCCTAACAACGTTCCAGCTGGCGAACGGCAGTGTACGAAGGAGGTAAAAAGGCATAAGATGTGTGGAACGAAGCCCTTGCAAGAAAAAGAACAGCACGGAAGGCCAAAATTAACCAGGAATCATCATTCTCCTGCGTGAAATGCAGACGAGATTGTCATTCCAGGATTGGCCTAGTGAGCCACTCGTCGAAGTGTAGGACTACAATATAGCTACTCCATCGTCTCGTGAAGACGGAAGGATGCCATATATTATTTATATGTTGTTAAGTAGCCTACAATGCATTTTATTACAGAAAAACTTAGAACTATGACATAATGATCTATATCTTTAAGACAATATTTTTTTAAGCCTTGGGTTAACAATAAAATAAGCTTAAAAGTAGAAGATAGAAAGTTTTTTTGTTTTTTTTAAAGTGGGGGGGGGGGGGGGGGGAGTGGTGTTAATTTTTATAATGTAAATGTTCAATTATTTATCAGTTTATTTTTATTTTTAAATCTTTAATGTATGACATTTTTTCCAAAGTTAAGTCCCTTAAAATAATAATTGTATTGTAAACAAAGATGCGTACTCGTATTAAAATATTTTAAATTTCGACCAATCCATAAATCAACAACATTCTTTCCAGGTCAAGTAAGGCAAACATTCCCTACATTTCAACGAAGCGTGTTTGGTCAAGTTGCTTTATGTTGAAACACTGTGCCAATGGTCAATGCTAATGAAACAGGCAATTTTTATACTTAGTTGTATCAAATAGTTTTAACTTATACATTAACAAGTTTCCGGGTGCACTAAAAAATACAACTTTCACTTTCAAGATGGGTTCATTTTTTATAGTGGGATTTTACTTCAGCTTTTTTCCCCAATATCTTTTGCAAACCTACAAAATTGTGAGAACCCTTGTTTCGGCACGACAATTTGCTGACTTAAACCGAAAATACTCTTCCTTTTCTAACATAAAAAAACAAAAAAACGTGTGTTTGTATTCTTCACGGTTTGGGTATCTTTACACAACTTATTAATTCAACAGATGTCACAAATATTTCTGGTTAACGTTGCTAATAGATTAGTTTCACTATCGTCAAGGTATGTGTCTTTGTGTACACTTCCAGTTTCCAAAGAAGGGAGATAAGTTTCACTCACGTCCAGGTATGTGTCTTTTTTCACAAGATCAAGTTTCCAAAAATTTGTGTCATGGAAAAAATAATAGGAAGTATTGACAATTGTATAGAAGTTGCAAGGTGCCCCTAAATGTCACGGGTCTGACAGAAGCATATTTCAACGACAAAATATTAATGTATTACAGATATTACATATTGCAGCGCACCAACCCTAATTTTCTATCATCACAAAATGATGAAAACCAAAACATCTTACACTGTGACGTAGCCAGGGTTGGTGTCAACTGGTGTGGTAAACTGATTGTGTTGACCCCCACGACCCACGACCTCCTCTTGTTTAAATAAGTCAACAGTTTAACAATGACACGAACAAAAACAAATTAATTGAAGGTCAGGAGGTCAATGTATTTAAGAAATATAGCAACTTTAAATTATAGTAATTTTACTTTAAATTTCTGTACAAATTTTACTTTCCTGGTTTTCAAAGCTGCAAACCTGTCAATCATTTGATAAAAATCAATATTTTTAACCACACAACTTTCAATTTATAGTAGAGCCTGAAAGTATTGACTGTCCCATGGTGGATCGTAAATAGTTATTGATAAGTCTTAGTTTTGAAAAGCTCCGCTCACTCGAAGCCACGGACACGCAGATCGTATGGTAAAGACACTAGGAAGTCCAATTCAGCAAAAAAAGTGGCCCGCAAACTCATTAGTCAAAAGAGCCTAAACTCAGCAAACGACTTCAGATATCTAAAACTCTTGCCTCATAATCATATTACTTAAGGACCGCATAATTATTTTTTTTAGCTTATATTGAAATTAATAAAATTAAAAAAAATCATTTTTATTTTGATTAATTGTTTAAATATATGATACAATTCACATGGCTTGTGTAATTATATTCCATAGAGGGTTTGTGAAAATTTTATTCTTAAAATGCTTATACTTGGATTGGATATGGGGCTTTGAGGGTGAGTTTAAGGGCCAGAGATTGAGAACCACTAGTCTAGACTTGGATCCTGGAAAGACAGTCATATCTCGCAGGAACACCTTGAGAACCTTGACTCCTGGTTAAATGTTGCCCTTCCACAATGCTCTTTTTGTCGCCATGTCTTTCTTTTGCGCACCCTCTGCCCTTTTTTTACTCCTGTATATACTGCTGTTCGCCAGCTGGAACGGTGATTGATTCTAGCCCAGTGGTCGGCAAACCGCGGCTTGCGAGCCGCATGCGGCTCTTTAGCGACCTGAGTGCGGCTCGGCCAGCCGGCCACAAATCGGTTTGGCTCCAAAAAAAAAAACATGGATCTTGACAGGTTCTTGAAAAGAAACTTGGCTCTCAAATTGTTTTTAATCGTCCTGCTGCTGATTTTTGGCTTCTTCGGCTAATAAGTTTGCCAACCACTGCTCTAGCCTTATGTTAATTTAGGCTTAAGTTTAAGGGCTGTCAATTATAAATGTTCCTATTGTGATTTTTTTCTTGTCAAAATTCTTGACATAGAAAGTTAATTTTATTAGTATTACTGGAATGTATTATTGGCAGTAGTTGTCTGTACTTTTCTTTCCTCTTGAGAAGATCAAATATTTTTCAGTGCGTTTTGTAATCTCTCACTCATTTCTATAATAGAAAACAAAATTATTTCGCCTAATGATTGCGTGAATGCCCACAAAATGATTGCGTGAATGCCCACAAAATGATTGCGTGAATGCCCATAAAATGATTGCGTGAATGCCCACAAAATAAATGCGCGAATGCCCACAAAATATCACAGTCGAGCTAATATAATTTCCTATTTTTAAACGAAATAATTTTGATTACCCTAATAAATATATTCCGGGCATCATGCACCATCACACCCTTCCAGGGTTGCCAACAGTTCATAAATTTAAGACCAGTCTGTAAAATTTGACTTACATGACTTCACATAAACATTGAAGCAAAAATAAACTCAACTTTAAAATAAGAATTTTTATTGCTTGTTTTAAAATTGTTTGACCATTGTTGATGAATCTTTGATTCAGCAGATTGTGAAATCCTCAAAATTGAACATGGTTCAGCGTGATTACAGTGCCGGTCAAAGGGTTGCCTTCGCTGGGTTGACGCTAGGGTTTCTGATGTGTGCTGTGGGGGCTATAGCCCCCTTTTGGCTGACTGCCAAAGTAAGTTGATTTTAATCGTAATTTATATTTAAAGTAATTTTTATTGATTATTAAATTCAGAGAATCAATAACCTTATTTTTTTTATAACTGATTGTTCATAAGTTTTGGTCAGCAGAATTCATTCATTGAATTTTGTATCGATAGTAACACTTGGAAATTAATTGTTTTATAATGCAACTAACGAGTACCCGGCATGCGTTGCAATGCCACTCATCGAAATAAAGTGTCTGTGTTTTAATAATTTTGTTGTAAGTTCTTCTAATAACCACCTTTTTTTAACCGTCTGGTGCGTATTCGAATTAATTAGAAGGTTTTAAGAAGTGTCAGCAGACCACACGCAGCTGCCCGTGTGGGAAGCATGGATTTTCGAAATTTAGTCCCAAAACTTATAGCGATTGATACCCCCATGAAATAGCTATGTTTGAAATTATATTTATATGACTCATTTATTACATATAAACAAATTTAGGGCCCCCGGCCCCAAAAGTAATATTGTGAAATATTTGTACAAAATCAGAAACCTATTTATTAAGTCACATATACAAAATGAAATGTCACAGTTTATATTTAATGTAATTCCACCCACTTATGTAATAGCTCTGTTTGACGTTATATTTACATAGCTCATATAAGAAAAAAAAAGAATTTAAGGCCCCCGGCCCAAAGCGGAATATTGTAAAATATTTGCACTTCTTTAGAAACCTAATGCGGGCCTGCACACAACAACTCACTGAAAGTTTATCGCATTCAGATGAATAGTATAGGAACTCATACGGACATTATATTTAAATAGCTCATATTAGAAAGAAAAACTACTATAGGGCCCCGGTCCAAAACTGGTAATTCTTTGTAAAATGAATGGGTTTTGATATTCATGGATATACTTTTGAAAATGTACTTACGTTGTGTTAACGTCATTGATTTTCTTAATTCGTAAAATGAGAATATAGCATCTATTTTTCACAACAGTAATATCATTGGATTTAAAGATATAAAATTGTACACACCCTATTTCCTAACCCCCATATATATGTACCTAAGAAGGCAAATTATTTGTCAAATTCATTTTGTCAACTTCCCCCTCCCCCAAATAGAGTTTTAAAAAAATTAATAAAATCATCCACGGGATTGTAATCCAATTACTTACGCAAAAACAATTTTTTTGCATTTCAAATGCTTTGTTCTTATTTAAATGAGTGATAAGTGCATTAGTGGATGCTATTTGGATATGTAGTTTCGCTGCACTGATTGCATTAAACGGCATTTTCGTATTAAAAGTATATTTAAAGGTTAGTTGTTGTTTTTTTACTAATTTATAAATTTCATAAATGTATATTTTTGGAAAGAATAAAAGTAAAAATTTATTAAACGTTAAAAATAAAAAGCAAAATTTGTATTTCATTTTTTAAATTGTAGCAATTTAAAAAGCAATCTATTATATTTATTAATTTTACTTTTAGGAAGGGGGAAATACATTATCAATTTTATTAGGCGCGGTTATTAAATCAGATAAATTTTTGCATTGAATAAATAGACAATTTGAGTTCTGAGGTCATTTGCGTTATTATTTAGAACAAATTAATTTTACTTTTATTACGCAATATTTGGAACGTACTTAAAAAATGCACTACTATCAACAGATGTCTTGGTTTCCCCGATAAATGTGATTACAGTGTAATTCTTTGATTATAATTTGTTTTATTAATTTTCATAACTTTCAACCACATATAAAATGTTTAAAATAGTTCCTTAGTTGTTACTCCAGATTTATTTGTAATTTATATTATTAATACTTAAAATTTTATTAAAATTAAAGCGAATATACAATATATTTTTCGCATTACCATTGATTCGAGTTCCTTAAAATAATAGAAGAAAACTATGATTGTTTTAAAAAATGGGAATGTATTTAAATCGTATCGGTTCTTTGTGAGTTACGGTCAGCATAGATCATTCTTATATAATAGATGTATTACTACATCATTGCTATTCAAAATCACAACACATTTACAAAGCTATATCCGATTCTAAAATACGTCACAAAATTCAAGCTTATTAATAAAAACAACAAAAATACTCTCTACACTAAACATGCAAAAACGTGTTTTCTCTGCTCTTGCTACAAATTGATGTCTGTTGGCATTTGTTCAAGGGCTGTTGAGTTGATAGCTCCGTTTGAAATTATTTTGATAAAGTTTGTTAAAGAAAAAAAAACGAATTTAAGGACATCGGCCCATGCGAAATATTGTAAAATGTTGTTCTAATTTAGAAACATTTGCGGGAGCGCGCATATCAATTCACCAAAGTTTTTATCGCAATCGGATGAATGGTATAGGAATGCATACGATAATTATATAGATAATAAATGGTGGACAACGAATTAAGGCCCCCGGCCACAAACGGAATATTGTAGAATTGTTGTATTACTTCAGAAACCTACTTATTATATCACAAAATTAAAAAAAGAGAAACATATTACTGAAGTTGTATCGCATTCAGATAAATGGTATAGGAGTGCATACGAATATTATTTTTTACAAAGCTCATATAAGAAAAATAACGATTTTGGGGGCAACGGCCAAAAACGGATTATTTTAAAAGTGTTGTAACTACTTCAGAAACCTAATTACTATGTGACACACACAATTTAATGTCGCTATTTGTATTTTATTAAAAATCTATCCATCCACACATTAGCTCTGTTTGAAATTGTATTTGTATAGCTCATATAGGAAAAATAGAACATAGGGCCCCTGGCTCAAAAAAGAATATTTTAAACGGTTGTAATAATTTGAAAAGCTTTGCGGACTTGGGTAAAACATTTTACTAAAGTTTTATCGCATTCAGATAAATGATATAGGAGCGCATACAGAAATTATTTTGTACAAAGCTCATATAAGAAAAAAAAAGAATTTGGGAACAACGGCTGAAAACGGAATATTTTAAAAGTATTGTAATTACTCATTAACATGGGCGACCTTATGGACAACCTTTCAACAAAGTTTTGTTGCAATCGCATGAATGGTGTAGGAGCGCATACGGTTTGAAATTATATTTATATAGCTCATATTGGAAAAATAGAACATGGGGCCCCTGGCTCAAAACAGAATATTTTAAACGGTTGTAATAATTGGAAAAGCTTTGCGGGCGTGGGAAAAACATCTAACTAAAGTTTTATCGCATTCAGAAGAATGGTATAGGAGCGCAGACGAAATCTATTGTTTACAAAGCTCATATAAGAAAAAAAAACGATTTTGGGGCCAACGGCCAAAACGAAATATTTTAAAAGTGTTATAATGACTCAGTAAAATGCGCGAGCTTATGGAATACAACTCTCCAATGTTTTGTCGCAATCGCATGAATGGTGTAGGAGCGCATTCGGTTTGAAACTATATTTATATAGATCATATAAGAAAAAACGAACATGGGGCCCCTGGCTCAAAACGGAATGTTTTAAAATGGTTGTAATAATTTAGAAACCTTTGTGGGCATGATCGCAACATCTCGTCAAAGTTTTAGCGTATTCGAATAAATGGTGTAGGAGCGCAGACGAAACCTATAGTTTACAAAGCTCATATAAGAAAAAAAAACGATTTTGGGGCCAACGGCCAAAACAAAATATTTTAAAAGTGTTATAATGACTCAGTAAAATGCGCGAGCTTATGGAATACAACTCTTCAATGTTTTGTCGCAATCGCATGAATGGTGTAGGAGCGCATTCGGTTTGAAACTATATTTATATAGCTCATATAAGAAAACACGAACATGGGGCCCCTGGCTCAAAACGGAATATTTTAAAACGGTTGTAATAATTTAGAAACCTTTGTGGGCATGCTCGCAACATCTCGTCAAAGTTTTAGCGTATTCGAATAAATGGTGTAGGAGCGCAGACGAAATCTATTGTTTACAAAGCTCGTATAAGAAAAAAAACGAATGAAGGGCCAACGGCCGAAAACGAAATAATTGAAAAGTTTTTTAATGTCGCAGTTAAATGCCCAGGTAGGTGGTCAACAACTCACCAAAGTTTTGTTGCAATCGCATGAATGGTGTGGGAGCGCATATGAGACAAACAGACATACATACATACATTCATTTTTATATATATAGATATAAATCCGTTGTTCACATGGATACTTTTTTAAAGCAATGATTATATTATGGCAGTACATCTACTGACAATCCTGTGACATAACTTCAACCGTGTTTGTTGGGCCATAAGACATATGACATAAGACATAAGCCATAATACATATGAATTATGAATTATTAAAGGTCTGCAAAATACATCTGTTAATTTCTTATAATGTCCTCATGATGACAAACGGGATATAAATGATTACATAACAAGACTGATTGAGGTTTTCAGATTTTCTTTCAGGAACCCATTTATTTCTTATTCTAAACATCCTGAATATTTTTATGCAATGTAACTGGTTTTGTGTTTATTAGTAATAGAGTTGGTTCAAATCTGTGTGTTACCTAATGTTAAGATGAGGGACCTCAGTCCCCCTTAGCACCTGGTGTTACCTAATGTTAAGATGAGGGACCTCAGTCCCCCTTAGCACCTGGTGTTACCTAATGTTAAGATGAGGGACCTCAGTCCCCCTTAGCACCTGGTGTTACCTAATGTTAAGATGAGGGACCTCAGTCCCCCTTAGCACCTGGTGTTACCTAATGTTAAGATGAGTGACCTCAGTCCCCCTTAGCACCTGGTGTTACCTAATGTTAAGATGAGGGACCTCAGTCCCCCTTAGCACCTGGTGTTACCTAATGTTAAGATGAGGGACCTCAGTCCCCCTTAGCACCTGGTCACCAGTGTGCCTAAAAGTTTGACAGAAAACCCAGAATTTTAATTTTTTTTTTTGCATCAAATTTTCTAAAATAATTCTACTTGCTCCTGAATAGTTTATAATTGTGTATACTATTATTTTCACGTTAGCTGTCAAACTTTCAATCTTTCATCCTCATCCTCCGAACTCCCTACCCCAATTAAATTTAAAGAAAAATATTTTCATTACTGCTTACTTCTAGTGCACAGACACCTGACTGACAAATAAGGCCACAACCACAAATAAGGCCACACCCACCAGCAAGCCACCACCCCTAGTGCACAGACACCTGACTGACAAATAAGGCCACACCCACCAGCAAGCCACCACCCCTAGTGCACAGACACCTGACTGACAAATTAGGCCACACCCACCAGCAAGCCACCACCCCTAGTGCAATAAACAACAATGTCCACTGTAATGCAAAACATACTTTTTTAACGCAGACAGCAAGATTACCTTAACATTATATTGGTAGACTCCAGACAACATTATTGTATGAGTACTCTATTGGTAGACTCCAGACAAAATAATTGCCCGAGTACTCTATTGGTAGAATCCAGACAACATAATTGCCTGAGTACTCTATTGGTAAACTCCGGACAAAATAATTGCCTAAGCACGCTATTGGTAGACTCCGACTTGAGAAGAGCTAATTTTAAACTTCTGAAACGAAAAAAAGACTAAAATATCTTAACAAAAATTAAAATATCTCTGCAACAATTATTTTTATCTGACACAATTACTAAATAAAACTTATTTATGAACTTTTCATAGATTTGACAATTTAAAAAAAAAATTAAAATAATTGATTATATTAATTTGACACATAAGCAAAATAAAATGTTTAATTTGAAATGTAACACATTTTTTTCAGGTGTCACTTAATAGTGAATCAATGCATGGAGGTTTGTGGTGGCATTGTGTGGAACTCCTAATTCAAGGGAGTCAATGCGAGGCTAACTCGCTCGACTTTAGCAAGGGTAAGTAATATATCCTAAATGAGTTGGTGATAAGTCAACAATTTCTGATATGTCAACTAGTACTGATGATTTAACCAGTAATGATAAGTCAACTAGTCCTGATATTGATAAGTCAACTAGTACTGATATTGATAAGTCAACTAGTACTGATATTGATAAGTCAACTAGTCCTGATATTGATAAGTCAACTAGTACTGATAAATAAACTAGTGCATACAAGCCAATTAGTGCTGATAATGCATCAACTTCAATGCCTTGCTATGTAAGTTACCTGGTATAGAATCTTTCTGTTCAATTGATTCATTTAGACACTTGAAAATTAATGCATTAAAAAAGTAGCAAAATAAAAAATCAAAGATTGAATAATTAATTTATTAAAAGTTGTATTTAATTTTTTTTTTCGATTTCAGACATTAAGGCTAAATATTTGTACAACCTCACGTTTTAAAACATCCTCTCAGCCATATCAACCCTCCTCTCAGCCATATCAACCCTCCTCTCAGCCATATCAACCCTCCTCTCAGCCATATCAACCCTCCTCCCAGCCATATCAACCCTCTTCTCAGCCATATCAACCCTCCTCTCAGCCATATCAACCCTCCTCCCAGCCATATCAACCCTCCTCTCAGCCATATCAACCCTCCTCTCAGCCATATCAACCCTCCTCTCAGCCATATCAACCCTGCTCTCAGCCATATCAACCCTCCTCTCAGCCATATCAACCCTCCTCCCAGCCATATCAACCCTCCTCTCAGCCATATCAACCCTCCTCTCAGCCATATCAACCCTCCTCTCAGCCATATCAACCCTCCTCTCAGCCATATCAACCCTCCTCTCAGCCATATCAACCCTCCTCTCAGCCATATCAACCCTCCTCTCAGCCATATCAACCCTCCTCTCTTCCTAGGCCCGTGGCCGTGGAGGGTACGGTCTCATAAGATATTTCGAACTGACATGACTGTGTTGAAGTGGTTAGAACAGTTTCCAAATTATCCTTTTTGTGCCACGCCTATCGTAGGCTGTCCAAAAATTCTTATGCACCCTGCCATGCCTATCGTAGGCTGTCCAAAAATTCTTATGCCCCCTGCCATGCCTATCGTAGACTGTCCTAAAATTCTTATGCCCCCTGCCATGCCTATCGTAGGCTGTCCAAAAATTGTTATGCCCCCTCCCCCTATCTATGTAATATATACCTAATTATTAATATTTAAAAAATTTAATTATTCACTGAATGAAAACTACATGATAGGTTTTAGGAAGAATAATTTTTTCAGGACGCACAATAAGTAAATTTACAAATACAGTGTGAGATAACATCACAAATTATACAGTGTGAGATAACATCACAAATTATACAGTGTGAGATAACATCACAAATTATACAGTGTGAGATAACATCACAAATTATACAGTGTGAGATAACATCACAAATTATACAGTGTGAGATCACATCACAAATTATACAGTGTGAGATCACAAATGCAATGTGAGATCGCAAATACAGTGTGAGATCACAAATACGGTGTAAGATCACACAGTGTGAGATCACAAATACGATTTGAGATCACAAATACTGTTTGATATCACAAATACAGAGTGAGATCATAATTGCAGTGAAAGATCACAAATACAGTGAGAGAGTGGTTTTAGAACTTAACTCGTTTGAATTTAATGGCCAGTATGATGAGGTCAGTCGGGCTGCAATGGGAACAGAAATGGGACCAAGCTATAGGCTACCTGTTTATATATGGGTCATTTGGAACATCCTTGGAGAGAACATTACAAAGGTCCTTTCCCAGAATACTACAAGAGATACATAGATGATTGTATAGGGATTACCATTGATGATTGTATAGGTATTACCAACATGGACATAACAAAACTAGAATTCATTGGAGATTTCCATCCAACGATCAAATTCACATCAACGATCCATAAAAGTACTGTCAATTTTTTGGACATCAAAATAAACCTTAACGAGTACAACATATCTACGTCCATTTAATAACGAATACAACATATCTACGTCCATTTAATAAACTATAAGAAAACAAATAGTCAAAGATTCCTGCTATGTTCATCGTCCCATCCTCAATCATGCACAAATTATATCCCTTTTCACAGTTGTTTGACTGAGAAGACTTTGTAGCAATGATGAGGAATTTTGGGAAAAGACGGCTGAAATTTAGAATTTTTTCCGACGTAGGTTATATCCCGAGCAACTTTTCACTCAAGCTGTCATTCGAATTAAAGGTATGACTAGACATGATTCTTTTAAAGCAACTCATTCTAACAGTAGAGATAGGTCTCAATTTATTTGAACCTTTCAACACCCCCCCCCCCCCATAACCTTAAAGCTCGTTAACTGATTCTCAAAAACTATTTTTCTGATTCTCATGGCAGACCCTGTCACCAAACACATTTTCAAAAAAAAAAAAGCCTCTTTTCGCTTTCCGGAGGGACAAGAGCCTTAGGGACATGCTAGTTAGAAGCCACCCCCCTGCTATTAAAGGCATCAAAAGTTGCAATCGTTGCCGCTGTAACACATGTCCCTACGTGATTCAAGTTGATAAGATCACTTTCCCACTGGAAATATTTAGATTAAAAGATGACTTTATGTACACAAGTCGCAATGTGATTTACACCATCATTTGTTAAAAGTGCGATAAATTATATGTAGTATGGACAGCGTATCGCCCTGGAGACCGTTTTAGAAAACACCTCTATAATATAAATAAACAAGCCCTTTGTCCAGTTTCCAAACATTTCAACAGTACTAACCATAACGGAATTTTAGACATTGTAGTTACTGGTATACTGTATACAAGTGATACACCAGATAGGATTTAGATAGAAAATAAAGTAATAACAAGATTTGGTACGTTGACTCCCTACGGTATAAACCAAAGCCACAATTTTACATAGCTGCCGTGTCTTTTTCCTATTTGGTTTTTAAATTTTACTTCCACTCACTTCCATTTCCCGTTTTTCTTAACTTTGTTTTTGTCAGGGTTTGCGACCACTCTTATTCTTTTCTAATTTTTAGGCACGTTATACATATATTATATACTAGCGAGAATATATATTTATTTATTAAATATTTTTTTTGCTATTGTACTGATGAAGGCATTTGGCGAAATGTTTACATTTGTATTTTGTAAAATCATAATTAAAGCTGAAGAGTATATAGTTTTATTTACACAACTTGTTTGTGTCTAGGCAATCTACTTTAATGCTTTATCGCAGTCCAACCATTTAATAAGTTGCAGTATGGGCCGTAAACAGAGAATTTAAGACTTTTCGTCTTCTTTTTTAAAAAAAAGTAAGTTAAACCTGAATTAATATGAGCGCCATGTATGTCCTTCAAATGCACCTCAAGATGATCTCGTTTCATTGATTCGTTGGACCAGCATAGCATTGTTGGCATTATAGACAAAAAGGTGACCGTTCATCATGGACTGCGGGAAAAATCAACGTTTACAACATATGGTGAACGATCTTTCTCTTTCTGTGCCCCAAAACAATGGAATTCTCTTCCATTACACATCCGCAATATAACGACAATCACAGCCTTCAAAACTGCCCTTAAGACCCATCTCTTCAAACTGTACTATACCTACTCATTCTTACCCACCTCTGACTGATAAGCAACGCTGGATGCTGGGTTGTGTCCATGGCTGGACAGGGGTAAATATTACGTGTGTAGGTGATGTCAAGCTTTTCACCAATTGTTTTTAAATGTATATGTTTCTGTAATTGCTAATTTTTATGTGAAGCGCAGTGAGCCTAGCCATAGGCTGGGGTACTGTGCTATATAAAACCACCTTAATAATAATATTGTTATAATATATATAACAGCATCCATTCTAATTGTATTTTTTTGCCAACTGAGACTTTTGACTATTTTTAAAATCAACTGATTTATACAACACTATTAACGAACAATTATTTTAAATTTAGACTCTAACTATTCTCCTCTTAAAGTACAAGTTAAATCACAGTAGAGGGCTGGTTTTCAAACTCTAGACAGCTCCTTTTCAAATAGACCCCCACCCCAACAATCATATTGCCCCCTGTGGGCGTGGGCCCCACGTTGTAATCACTGGTTTAGAAGGTATTGCAAATAGGGGTCATAGCCTTGGTGGTGCGGGAAGGTGGTAGTGTGGGAACTCACCCAAATACTTCCTGAAATAAATATGTACAGAAACACAAATTACAGAAACACAAATTACAGAAACACAAATTACAGAAACACAAATTACAGAAACACAAAGTACAGAAACACAAAGTACAGAAACGTCTTTCTTGTGCGTCTCTGCAAGATACAATCCCTGATTGTAAAAAAAATAAAGACCGCTTAAAAAAATATTGTATATATATCGTAGATTGAGAAATGTGTTTTGTGTACCATTTCAGCTGGCGCTTGGATCATTCGAGTGGGAGCTGTAGTGAATGTCCTTTTGTCTTTGTTGTGTTCCCTTGTAGCCCTTTGTAGAAGCTGTTGCTGTTGTGGTGGCAAGACTGTCTGCCATGGGGTTATGACATTCATTGCTGGTAAGTATACATGAATACTTTGGTCTTTTACCTTGCTGAACACTTTGGTCATCTCCACACTCACGTTGGTATCTTAACTTGCGACTCTTCCAGTCTTCAGATATTTGATGACAGTCTTCTCCATCAATATCCCCACAAGGTAGGACATTAACTTTGACTGTGTCATGGCTCGATAGACAATTCCAGGCCGCCCCAAGTATGTTTAATCCACGGCAACGTAGACTGCTTGATTCAATGAGTGAACAAGTGTACTATTTCGACTGACAAGGACACTAAGAAAACCACGTGGAACATGTGGCTACAGATTTGATTCTCAGAATGAAATGTTGGTGTCATAATGACAACAGCTGTGTAAAGCTAAGCAGCACATAACGACAACAGCTGTGTAAAGCTTAGCAGCACATAACGACAACAGCTGTGTAAAGCTAAGCAGCACATAACGACAACAGCTGTGTAAAGCTAAGCAGCAACCATGACAC
This sequence comes from Omphiscola glabra, assembly GCA_964017045.1. Lineage (NCBI taxonomy): Eukaryota > Metazoa > Mollusca > Gastropoda > Lymnaeidae > Omphiscola > Omphiscola glabra. The sequence continues at coordinate 2,946,603 of OZ024807.1, read as the reverse complement.
CATCGACCCAATGTCAGAGGTGAAGCTATGGAGTGTGGCTAACATGAAAGAAATTCAAGTCTCCCAACCGAAATATATAATAAACTTTAATATCCTAAGGGTTTATGTTCTCACCAAGTGATCTGAACACTTTTGTTAGACAGGTAATCTGAACAGTTTTGGTAGACAGGTAATCTGAACATATTTGGTAGGCGGATAATGTGAACAGATTTGGTAGGCAGGTAATATAAACAGATTTGGTGGGCAGGTAATATAAACAGATTTGGTAGGCAAGTAATGTGAACAGATTTGGTAGGCAGGTAATATGAACAGATTTGGTAGGCAGGTAATCTGAACAGTTTTGGTAGGCAGGTAATCTGAACAGTTTTGGTAGGCAGGTTTGATAAACAGGATAATAAATGAAGGTCAACGTTCAAGCTTCGTAAAGGAAAGAGTAGAACAATTTATGTGGAAGATTGAAATAGAAAAACTGGACGATAAAAGAAGAACGATTCAGCTAAAAATCCTACCTCAGCAGACAGGAGAAATAAAGAAACAACAAGATATAGAAAGTCGTTCAGAAACGTGAGTTTGTGCCGTTTATGTTATTGCCAGATTTGAACATGTCATTCAATTTTTTTAATAAATGCAAATCAGCTAACAATACAAAGTCAAATTTAAAGGGTATGTAATCATGATTTAACGGGGTTGTGTTCCCTTTTCTTTACAGGTGCCGCAGGTGTCGCTGTGGTAGTGGTGTTTTCTCAATCCATGGAAGATTTCTTTTTTTACAAGTTATCTTTGGTCCAGTACAGCTGGGCTTTCTATGTTTACATTGTGGGATCGGCTCTCGTCACCATCATGTCTTTTGTGCTCTGCTTTACCCCACCCACGAATCCCTCCACGCCAATGGTATGTATAGTGTCTTTAGTGTACACAAGGGGCGTCGTGTGTTAGCCATTAGTTTACATAGATCATGCAATAACAAGCATTGGAAAATCCCTCTAAGTCTCACTGATCAAGTCTAGTTTTGTTCCAGTTTTCTTTTTGATTTGTTAGCATAATGCAGTTGGTACTGGATGTTTTTGTAAAATGACAAGTCAGACTTGTGGATTGAAATGGAGCAACATAAAGCGCAACTTCTTGTTGATTTACATTGTACATTTAAACTCACTGAGTGATACAAGTGTCTGTTTAATCAATATATTAAAATCTGTGCATAAATATGGACATGAATTCAATGTTTTCAATTTTCACTTCAGTCTATTTTGATTAATGAAAGTTCAATAGTTACATTAATAATATTTAAATAGTATTTTTACTCTGTAGTTTATTAAAATGTATAAATTAAGTACATCTGTTCTTAGTGCTCTAGAAGCACTTTGTCCACTAAGTACATCTGTTCTTAGTGCTCTAGAAGCACTTTGTCCACTAAGTACATCTGTTCTTAGTGCTCTAGAAGCACTTTGTCCACTACATCCGTGTTTTAAGAAAGTATATGTAACAACCTCTCTCTGTTGTCGCTTATTGATATTGTTTTTGTTACTCTTCTTCTCAACACAGGTTGTTAATCAACAGTCCACCGAAATTAATCCGACAACTAATGTCCAGATTAACCAGCCTGTCAGTTTCCAGAATAACGTGGTGAATCCCTAGAACTCTGCAACTCGCTACTAGAGCTCAGGGACCTGCAATTAGCACAGTTACAAACTAGTTTCTTGTTATTTTCCAGTAATTAAAATTTGTATTTCCAATAATCTAACATTTCTGTTATTTTGTTTTCTTTTAAAACTAAATTATTTCCCAATTATCCAATTTAATTATATGAACAAGATTCCTTTAAAAAATAAAAAAAACAATTAACAATTAACACCAAAGTCACTTTGTTAACTTCCAACTCTAAAATCAAATTTTTGGTTAATTCATTTCGTCCATTTTATTCACACACAAAAATGTTAGACAGTGTCTAAGATGGTGGCTAGGAATCAAACGTTGTTTTTGACAAGGAATTATCTGTGATGTGCCAGTGATTTTCGGAATTATAGGTCTTACACGGGGGTCACATAAGATCATCGGAAAACACAGTAGCGACGAAGATAATTTCATAAGGAAGATAGCAATACAAGGAACAGGAAATAAGGGTCGCGGCATTAGGAAGGTTGAGAACCTCTGATCTGATGAATAGTTTGGCTTTTACCATTTGAATTAAAGAGTAATTTAAATGTGTTAAAATGTATTTTAAAGTAGTAAAATGGGAGAAAACTTTGACAGGGGCACAATTCAGGCAATATAATTAAAACGCTGCTTAGACATATTGGGTATAGACCGAAAGCTTAGCCTATGCAACTATGCATGTTTTATTGGCAGTGGCGTAGTTAGGGGTTGCGGGGGTGCGGACCGCACGTGGTGACACTATGAAAGGGGGGGGGGGTGAAACCAAATTGAAAAATCTCCTATTTACAGAGCACACGCTGCTCGATCAACCCGAATGTCATAAAAGGATAATCGACCACACGTAAATTGTCCACACGTGTAACAATCAAAATGCGTGCTTTATTAGAAGTTAAATATCGATGCGTCAGAAAGGAGGTGACCCTATAATTAGGTAAGAAAAACACCATGATTCAACGCCGATTTAAGTGCTCGGTAATTTTCGTAAGTGACAGGAAGCTCTATGTATCTAAATGCTGAGAACTAAAGCTTTCCATTGATTCCACATACGATGAAGTCGGGAGATTAATTACACGAGTCGAATCGGTAAAAATTAAAAATATAAAAAAGGACATTGTACCCATTTATAGGGTTAAATAAAAAATTTTTTTACAAAATTTCCTAATACATTTTAACAATAAAGTTAAATTGATTTGAATTTTTTAAAAGTATTTTGAAGCTAAGAAATACTCAAACATAAATATTTTCGCTATATTCGTCACTTGCATCGCCCCTGAGCACGATTGTCATTGTTTGACTACTGGATATTACCTACCACCTATGTGTATTGTATTTTGGATAGCGCTTGGTCCTTGTTTAACTGTTGTAACACGCAGCAATTCCGTCATGCCACATTGCATGCACAAATCTAAACGGACCTTCCAGCAGCGAAAAACAAAAAAAAAATGAAACGATGTGACATACTGAAATCACTACCAGGGTCCATGCTTCGATGTGTCATGAACCCAAATAATGACCAGGGTTCTTCAAAAGACTTTCATCAGCCTACCATTGATACTGATTTCGTCCGATACCAACAGCATGCATTTTATAGAACAGCAAATGGTGCAGAAAATGGAAGGGATTGGTGTGTATATACAAGTAAAAGACATTTATGGTTTGGAGACGGAAATGGGTGCTGATAATATTGATTTAAACCAAAATACTGTAAATGTTATGGTTAATGAAAAAAAAAAATGGAATATTTTATCAGATGCTTCTCTCTGGAATGTAAAAGTTTCAGATCATTTTCTGTCTGAAATTAATAAAACAGGGAGTACTTTGTTTCAGAACAAGGACGGACTATTCAGCGTAGTGACAAGGCAAGATGTGATATCTAAAGGTGTGCGCCAACTAACCAAACAATGGTTCTACAGCAGGCCTGCACAAATCAAAATATAAGACGGGTCGTAAACGTTTATGAAAACCTTGTGCGGGCCGAAAAAAAATAGGACAGGGAGGGGGGGGGGGGGGATGGCTATTAAGAAAATAATAATAAAATAGAATATTTCATCACTTCGCGGGCCACAAAGTGGGTGCTGGTGGGCCACAAAGTGGGTGCTGGTGGGCCACAAAGTGGGTGCTGGTGGGCCACAAAGTGGGTGCTGGTGGGCCACAAAGTGGGTGCTGGCGGGCCACAAAGTGGGTGCTGGTGGGCCACAAAGTGGGTGCTGGCGGGCCATAAAAGTGGGTGCTGGCGGGCCACAAATTGGGTGCTGGCGGGCCACATGACCCACGTCGGCCGTATGTTGTGCAGGCCTGTTGTACACGATGATGCCAAATGGCGTGAAAATAATGCGGTCGTGGATGGTTTATTCACTCGTCAGTCAGAAATTGTACAGCAGATTGTAGGCTGTGGATGTTACAGAAGCGACATCCGACTTTGTTAAAGGCTTTGATAAGTGCTGGAAACTGAGCCACAAATTACAAAATCATGAGGCTTCGGAAGAGCTCCTACGTTGCCTTAAAAAATGAAAAACATTGGCAGCAGGACTTAGGATACACAAGACAATTGATGTAAACGTATTGCTGTGATGGACAGGGGGAATAAAATGAAGAGGTATATCCTGCACTGTTTGCTGGATATCATATTATTTCTTGCTAGGCAAAATCTGGCATTTCGTGGCCACAACGAAGATGAATCTTCACTGAAAAAAGAAAACCTTTCTTGAAATGGTTGAGAGGATATCTAAATATGAGCCAGTGCTCAAATAGCTCCCAAATGAGACTAAAGAGGAGTACATCTACATTAAAAGCATCCGCACCTTACATTTCATCAGAAACACAAAATGAATGTATACATGTAATTACGGACCGTTATAAATGGAGAATTTAATCTCTTATCTTTTGTCTATGGCTCGTTCTAAAAACAGTCCATAATAAAGGACGATACCAAAGTTTAAAAATAATAGCAAATAATACGACACACAAAGCCAGAGCTAATTACAATTAATAAGTTTTTAATGTATGAATTTCAATTAAATTACAACAGCAAAAGAATGTGATTAAAAATCATTAACTTACAGTTTGCAGGTACCGATACTGTGTATAAAAATAAAATGAGCACAAAATTGTACAACGAGGAAATAGAAAAATCTACACACAACAAAGTATTAAATAATGACACACAGCACATCTCGTGGAAAGGAAAATCTCTCTCTCTCTCCATCGGTCAGTCTCTCGAACCGTCTAACGCATTGTTTATCTTTACCGTTTTATCCAGATCATGCTATAAAGTTCTGAATATAACTAAGCTTTTTGTAAACAAGGGAAAGTTTTGTGAGCCCCACCCCAACACGGCATCGACTGAAAGAGGTCATGCGCGTGGAAGGCGGGCAAAGCGTGTCTCAACAAACATCAACCTTCATAACAATGTCCTTTCAAATCATGTGAACGAGATTCTGGTCATGGATATAAAGGCTGCGAGTTTTTTTTTTTTTTTTTTTGAATTATGATCTACAGTACACCTGATCTATTACACACTGACCAGATGTCGGAAGGGAAAAGATATTTGAAAATCCACAATGGCAAAGTTGAAGTGAAAGAAGTGATTCTTGAATTTTTCATTATAAGGCAGGCCTGCACAACGTAGTTGGACTTAATTGGGTGCGGATGTGGACGGATGTGGACGGATAGGGGCGGATGTGAACGGGTGGTGACGGATGTGGTATTCCCAGAGGTACGTCATGGGTTTAGAGCCATAGAAACTCGTCGTCCCATGTGATGCAGGCTCGTGGTTCTGGTTCTGGTTCGGTACGTTGCTGCATCCATAAACTGGCATATGTGCAACGGTTGGGGAAGTGATGTTGCCAATCTAACGGCTCTTAGCAGATGCCAGGGCGGCCTTGAAGCTTTCGATCGTTGTCGAGTTCACGGCGGTATTGTCCAGGTTGTTCCAAGCAATTATGGTGCGTGGAAAGAATGACTGCTTATGTTGCACTGTGTTACTCCGAGGCACAGTGAAGCATTTGTTATTGTTTCGGGTGTAATTTCTCATGGGGTTGTCAGATGTTAAGTCAGTGTTAAGTGACTGTTTGGCTCTGATTAATCGGCCTGGCTTCTGTTTGCTGGGATGGCCGGAATTAGCCCCATGACCACTTTATATAAGAATGTTAGGCGGATCTTTTCTCGTGAGGCGTACAGGGAGGCTAACAGGGAGGCTAACAGGGAGGCTTACAGTGAGGCTTACAGGGAGGCTTACAGGGAGGCTAACGGGGAGGCTTACATGGAGGCTTACAGTGAGGCTTCCAGTGAGGCTAACAGGGAGGCTAACAGGGAGGCGAACAGGGAGGTTTACATTGAGGCGTACAGGGAGGCTAACAGGGAGGCTTACATTGAGGCTTACAGGGAGGCTAACAGGGAGGCTTACAGGGAGGCGTACAGTGAGGCTAACAGGGAGGCTTACAGGGAGGCTTACAGGGAGGCTAACAGGGAGGCTTACAGCGAGGCTTACAGGGACGCTTACAGCGAGGCTTACAGGGAGGCTTACAGGGAGGCTAACGGGGAGGCTTACAGTGAGGCTTACAGAGATGCTTACAGGGAGGCTTACAGGGAGGCTTACAGTGAGGCTTACAGGGAGGCTTACAGGGAGGCTTAAAGGGAGGCTAGCAGGGAGGCTTACAGCGAGGCTTACAGGGACGCTTACAGGGAGGCTTACAGGGAGGCTAAGAAGGGGGCTTACAGCGAGGCTTACAGGGACGCTTACAGTGAGGCGTACAGGGAGGCGAACAGGGAGGCGTACAGTGAGGCTAACAGGGAGGCTAACAGGGAGGCTTACAGGGAGGCTAACAGTGAGGCTTACATGGAGGCTAACAGGGAGGCTAACAGGGAGGTTTACAGTGAGGCTTACAGGGAGGCTTACAGGGAGGCTAACAGGGAGGCTTACAGTGAGACTTACAGGGAGGCTTACAGGGAGGCTTACAGGGAGGCTAACAGGGAGGCTAACAGGGAGGCTAACAGGGAGGCTTACAGCGAGGCTTACAGGGACGCTTACATGGAGGCTTACAGGGAGGCTTACAGGGAGGCTAACAGGGAGGCTTACAGTGAGGCTTACAGGGAGGCTAACAGGGAGGCTTACAGGGAGGCTTAAAGCGAGGCTTACAGTGAGGCTTACAGCGAGGTTTAAAGGGGCGCTTACAGGGAGGCTTACAGGAAGGCTAACAGTGAGGCTTACAGCGAGGCTTACAGGGAGGCTTACAGTGAGGCTTTCAGGGAGGCTAACAGGGAGGCTTACAGCGAGGTTTACAGGGAGGCTTACAGTGAGTCTAATAGGGAGGCTTACAGCGAGGCTTACCGTAAAGTTTACAGTGAGGTCTACAGTGAGGATTACTGTGAGGCTTACAGGGAGGCTTACGGGGAGGCTTACAGGCTGGCTTACAGCGAGGCTTACCGTAAAGTTTACAGTGAGGTCTACAGTGAAGATTACCATGAGGCTTACAGTGAGGTCTACAGTAAGATTACAGCGAGACTTACCGTCAGGCTTACATTGAGGCTTGCAGTAAGGCTTGCAGTGAGGTTTACGGGGAGGTCTACAGTGAGGCTTACAGTGAGGCGTACAACAATTTTCAGATTGAAACCTAGATTATTGGAGTAGGCCAGCGGTTCCCAACTTTTTTACCCCCTTACCCCTTGATTAGACTTTTCATTTATGACTACCCCCTACCAACCCCGTTTCCATTGCTTAAAAAAACTATGTATATAAAAATAGATTTTTCAAAAAAAATCAAATAAAGCAGAGCAAGCGATTCTTTGGCTTTTATTTTCTGTTATAGTTGTCTCAACTTTACAAGTTATTTTTTCCAACAAAGACGCAGATAAAACGAATGTCAAAAATAAATATTTCATTATGATACTTGGCCGTAGAACGATACAACATACAACAATACTATGTTTTCATTATTTACTAGAAAGATATTTTGTGGAGAGCATGTGCTGTTAATATACTCTTGCATATAAAATGTGCAGTTAATATACCCTTTTGGATAACATATGCTGTTAATATACTCTTTTGGATAACATGTGCTGTTAATATACCCTGGTGGATAGCATGTGCTGTTAATATACCCTGGTGGATAACATGAGCTGTTAATATACCCCCCAGTTATTGAAAAAAAGCTGCTCATAAAAGAATGGGTGTAAACAAAATATCTTTCTCCCCGTTCCCGCCATTATCAATAAAATTTGTTCGCACCCCCAAGCAGTCCACCATTGCGTGTTTTCTAACATTTAGGTTTTTTCAATGTTTTAAATTAATAGAAACTTAAATAATAATATAGAAATGGGAAGTAAATAGTAGAGCAAATGGGTTTCACATATCAATCGCAATGTGATCTATGTGATTACTTGCCAAAGATTTCACTCCTGTTAAATAGGTGAGACGGAAACAAGGCTATATGATACGTTCAGTTAACATCTTCGGCATATGAAACAAAACAAGCTGTAACCAAATCTATGTTACCTACGCCATTGTCTGCACCCTCTGCTAGATGACGTACATAGGAGAGACAGGACGCCGACTCTCTGACGGGTGTGCTGAACACCTCTAGATATCACGCAAGATAAACAGTGTTCCGTCTCTAACCACTTCAATAGAAGTGACCACCACGGCAAGGCAAGCTTTACAATAAGCGCGATCGTAACTAGCATGAACACATCCAGCTGGGTTCATTCGGAACACAAGCTTCTCCTGACCTATGGCACTTTGTCACCACATGGGATTAACGTCATGTCTCTTTTCACAGCTTGAGCCCAGCTCCGCGCCTCCACGTCACGACCTATCGCTGTGGACCGACTTCTCCTCTTTTCTTTCCCTGTTCTCTATTTAATCTCTTACCCACTTTTCTCTGTCACAATTCTTTTGCTGCCCTCTCGGACACTACGTTTCAGCTAAGTCCTATATTTTTTGACATTTTATTCAGTTTTTTGTTGTTTGTTCGCTGACGAAGGTTTCCTGCCGACACTTTCGTTGTTTTGTTGCGTTACTTTTTTCAGGTTTAACCTTACTTTGTTTTACTCATTACCTATTTTACTAACCTGATGGCAGTCTCTTCCCAATTACCCTTGTAAACCAGTCTCATTCCATTTCAAAGGAGGTGAACATAAAGACACAAGAAATAATGCCATCACAACAATGATTACTTACATTATTACATGGAGAATGAACACAAACTATTTCAGACTTTCGTCACCCTATCACCAAATAAAATCAATCAAATACTCTCTTACTAATGGTCCTCAATGTCCCTCCATTTCTATTCTAGTTTTATCTCTTTCCCCTAATTAAACATAAATATTTATAAAATCTAAAATTTCAAATTGAAAATACCTAAATTCTCTTTGATTGAAAGTATACTTTTTAGATGTTTGAACATTTCATTTGTTTTCCAATGATAAATGTCTTACTGTGGTGGGATTTAGTTGCTTTAACATTTCATTTGTTTCCCAATAACAAAGGCCTTACTGTAGTGGGATTTAGTTGCTTCAACATTTCATTTGTTTTCCAATGATAATTAAAACTATGCACACTTAAAACAGATACATTTTAAATTGTTTGTATTCGCAATACTTTTGTAATTAGCTGTGCACGTCAAGATGTGATCAAGTCAAGACATGCGAGTCAAGACGCACTTGGAATAAAAAAGTGGTGTACGCGACTAGTTTATCAACCATCTTGTAGAACGATTAAACCTGTACTTAGCACCTCTTATTGTGTCACCAACATGAGCTCCACAGCAGAGTAGCAGGCACTTAAAGATAACATTTGGTTTATCAGTTGTTATGCAATGCTTAAGTAATGATAGAGACTTTTGTGTGTGTTGGTGGAGGGAGATGACATAAATTATAAAAACAAATTTTCACTTATATAATCATTATAATTTATGGATTTAAAAATAATAATTCTTATATTTGAGAAATAGATTTTAAATGAGAGGAACAATTAAATATTATAGTAAATTTGAGAATAGATTAATACAAAGTTTAGAATTTTTTATTATCTCAAAACATTCTAAACAGATTTTCGGTATAGTTTTTAAAATTTAAAAAAGAAAAATGCTTAGACATATATTCTTGTTGCGTATTGTTTTCTTTGATAATTTACACACTGTTAATATTTCTTATAATTTATTCAAGCAGTTAAATTCAGTCACAGGAATAATGTCATTCCGTTATAAATAATAATTGAACAACAACAACAAAATCTAAACAACGAACATTTTAAGTGAAAAAATTCTTCAACAGTAGACAAAGAAGACATGAAGATAAAGTCAGCTGATTGAAGTCAACATTCAACAAGAAGCCATAGTGAAATAGAAGTCATACTGAATTGCGTATGTTATATTTTACGTCATATTGCTTCAACCTGAAAGCATAACTCCACATATTACATTATATTGAAAAGGGTATGCCATTTAAAGTCTGATATCTATTAATAGAACATCCCGGGATACAGAATGACCAACTCATAAAATTTTGGAAAAATGTTAAACATCATTTTGTTATCTAATTATTATATAGTCTTCCAGCAAATTTTAACCTCAAAATAACATTTAAAAAGTAGCAAAATGTAATCAATTGGCCATCAATAATTAACTAACCATGTTGTACAAAGGCAACTCATCAATTGATTGTCTCCATGATTATAAACAGTTCGCAAGTTCTCCTTAACTTGTTATCTTCTTAAACTTTGGCCTACACTTCGGCCTCCGTAGATATTTGCTTTTATTGGAGCTCTGCAAAAGGGTTTTGAATTTTGTATTCAGTCAATTTCATGTCTGGTGTGAATGATCATGGAGAGAATAACTAAAAATGTCATTCCTCTGCTGTTGCTCACATGCCTGGCCACTGCAGGTATAACTCATTTACTAGTTATAACAACAGTTACGTTAAAATCCTTCTAGGGCGTGTTTTTCTGAAATCTCTTAGTAATAATTTTTTCATGATTTAAATATAAAGGCATTTTAACAGCCGAGTCGATATAAATTATTTATGGGTCTTTCAGAGCAATCGAGAATTATATTAGCATTTGGCAGTACATTTGAAATTGTATGTTTTTTATACTAAAATGTGTATATAATTAATATATTATATAGCGTGTTTCAATGCGGGACTTGGTTCAATCTTAGTTCATAACTACGAACAATTATGAGGAATACAAAATGATTTGAAAAAGATATGTTAGAAAATTATATATATATATATATATTTCGTCCGTTAAAATCGACCACGGCTATTTAGTCGTAATATTCGAGCTAGTTGTGAACGTGGCTTGGCTGCACAGATGGCTGACGAGAATGATTCTGCTACGAAATGTTCTAGTACCTGTACATTAAGTACAGGGGATTAATGGGTCATATCCAGGTGCTGAATAAACCCAGGCTTTCCTGGTGTGTCATATCCAGGTGCTGAATAAACCCAGGCTTTCCTGGTGTGTCTAATGCGCTTTGCCTCCGCTGTTCTGTTGGCTTTATGTTGTGTGAAGTCTTTGCATACAGAGGAACGCCACGTTGATCGGTCTTTTGATGATTCCTCCCATGTGTCCGGGTTCATTTTGGATGTTGTCACTGAGGCGTTTAGACTGTCTTTAAAGCGTTCTTTTGGGCAAACGATCGTCTGACATTCTCACAACATATCCCGACCGATCGTCTGACATTCTCACAACATATCCCGACCGATCGTCTGACATTCTCACAACATATCCCGACCGATCGTCTGACATTCTCACAGCATATCCCGACTGATCGCCTGACATTCTCACAACATATCCCGACCGATCGTCTGACATTCTCACAACATATCCCGACCGATCGTCAGACTTCTCACAACATATCCCGACCGATCGTCTGACATTCTCACAACATATCCCGACCGATCGTCTGACATTCTCACAACATATCCCGCCCAGCGAAGTTGGAGCTGCATTAAATGGTATAGACGCTGGAGAGACCTGCCTGTGAGAATAAATCAGTGTCCGGGACCCTGTCCTATCATTTCACGTGGAAGATTTTTCTGAGCCTTGTCCCGCGAAAATGGTTCAACATTCTAAAAGGTCATTGACAGACCGTCCACGTTTCACGGACATAAGGAAGCGTAGTGTGCACAGCCGCCTTGTATACGTTCATCTTAGTTTGAGTGCTGATATATTGCCTGGTCCAAATATTATTTAAGTATAGGACCTCAATATTTTTCGTGTTGATGTTGAGATCAAAGTTGGTTCAGGCAATTGGAGAAATTAGTAACACTGCGTTGTATTTCCGGTTCTGAGCCAGCGTTTAGGGCACAATCTTCGACATACAGGAAGTCCCTGATGTCTGTCAGGAACATTGGTCTGGCATGTAGTCTCTGTTGGTTGAATAGCTCACCATCAGTTGAGTATCTGAGATCAATTCCAATGTCTTCCACTCGGAAGTCATCGGCCAGTATGGCGGAAATCATTAGGTTGAAAAGTGTTGGAGTAAGGATACAACTGTGTTTGACGTCTCCCAAGTTTACCGAATTCTCGTATGCATGCATCATTTAATTGTATAAACGTTCTGGTGCGTCCATATTTGGTCGTGGTGTTGAAAGAGCCTCTACATAGATGGAGAAGTGGTGAACATTCTGTTCCTTGAAGTTTTCCTGTCGATCTCTGGCTGCAAACACCGTATCAAAATGTTTACGTCCTCTAAAGAAACCACACTGACTTTCTGACTGGAGACCATTCTCACATTTTAGGAAAGTATCAAGCCTACAAACAAATCAAACACCACATACACCACAAACACCACATACACCACAAACACCACATACACCACAATCTGTTATTGGCCTATAGAGTAGGCTCATAATTAATCATACTATGTTCCAAAATAATCCGGATGAATTTTACAGGCTGAAACTTAATTGTGTTTTACATGTCAGGGTAGATTTAAATACTATTTTTTAACTTTACTGATTGTAGAAAATATAATGATTCGTTTTTACAATGCATTTTTTAGTTGGAGATGTTACATTGACCACAACACCTGGCGAGATTAACATTGGGCTAACCAAAACTCTCCATGTCGACTGCTCCTACAAGTTGGACGCCAACTCCAGCATCAATGGTTTGGTTGCGTTCTTCATCTCACGAGCGAAGAATGAGAGCAGTCCAGCTTCCGAGTACGAAGACATAGCCTCAATTAATGTGTATGCCAAGAATGTTAGCATCTTCACCTCTGAGCCGGTGTCAGCCTCCGGTGTGATATCTAGCGACGGTGTATCGCACATCAACATCAGTTGGACTAACCCGACAGCCCGGCAGAGTGGCCTCTACAAGTGTGATGCTCACGGCATTGACGCCGTGGGTCACACGATAGAAGTCTCAGACTCATCGCAAGTTACAACTAAAGAGCCAAGTCAAAATGAGCTTCTGGACAAGCTAGAAGAAATGGATGAAAAACTGATATCTATGGAGCAGAAATTTTTAGAACTTTACTCAAAACTGAATGAAGTCCCGACCACACCAGCCAGTATTAGTGACGTCACTACGAGACCCTGCATCCCAGCACCTTGCTGTGTACAAACTCACGAATCTGGCATGTGTCCTATAGGTGATTTCTTTGAACAATTGCTCTTTTACCCCTATAACCTCACCTACAACGGCCACGATTACAACATCATCCGCACGCCTGCGTGGGGAGTCCATGATGCCATGGAACTGTGTCACAGCGCCGGTTCATATCTTGTGGAGATTGATGACACGGCAGAATACCAAGCGGTGAGTCAATTTTTAAACGGTCAGGAGAAAGTGAAACATGCAGCCATAGCAGGTCAGTACCAACACGGGCAATGGTACTACCAGAGATCTGGACATCATGTCGGATTTACGAAGTGGAAAGGCGGAGAAGAACCCGATTATCTTTATTATCTCTCACTCCCACGTTGCATTGCTCTAACAAAGGACTCACACTGGATGATGGAACCGGCAGCCTGCAATGAAAATAATAACATCGATCCACTTTATGCCTTGTGTGAATCTAGCGTGTCATCACCCTTACGTCGTTGAGTAGTGCTACCACTTGTCACCATCTTTACGTCGTTGAATAGTGCTACCACTTGTCACCATCTTTACGTCGTTGAATAGTGCTACCACTTGTCACCATCTTTACGTCTTTGAATAGTGCTACCACTTGTCACCATCTTTACGTCGTTGAATAGTGCTACCACTTGTCACCATCTTTACGTCGTTGAATAGGGCTACAACTTGTCACCATCTTTACGTCGTTGAGTAGTGCTACAACATGTCGTCATCGTTATGTCGTTTTCATATTTTTTAATTTTTAAAATTTTATTTTGTATTTGAGGAGAGATTATAAAATACAAAAAATAATTAAAATATAATAAAAGAAAATATTGATAATGCCTACTTGAATGAGATTTTATTGTGTGCATCAATTTTGTCTCAAGTCCGGATATGGAGATATCCTTCTTTTCCCCCTTGAGTAGATTCACTCTACGAGGTCTGAATAGATTCACTCGACTAGGTCTGAATAGATTCACTCTACTAGGTCTGAATAGATTCACTCTACTAAGTTTGAATAGATTCACTCTACGAGGTCTGAATAGATTCACTGTAATAGATCTGAAAAGATTCACTCCACGAGGCCATTTAGGTCAGCGTTTCCCACACTTTAATTATGGGGGGGGGGGGGTGCCGGGCGTCAAGTCTCCCAAAATATCAGGGACCGTGCCAGATTTCTTGAGTATTTTTCTTTTTATTCGACGTTAAATATTTCATTAAATATTTTTGAATCCGTTATCACCATAAGTCATTACAATTTAATGCTAGACGTTAATTTGTTTTTGTTTTGCTAAGGAGGTTTCAAAATAAAAACTAATCTTGGTGAGGATCAGGCAACCATACTCCGGCCGCAGGTTGCTAATCTTTGATCCTGGTCCTAGACCAGATAAAATGTTCCTTCATGTAAAATCGGATCATGATGTTTCCGGACCCCTTCCACGAACACCCCCCACTCCCCACCCCCCCCCCCCCCAAAAAAAAAGAAGAAAAAACAACTCTGCAGTTGCCAAAAAATGGCGCTATTCCATATAAAGAAAAAATAAGTGCCACACCCTCGCCTTTCTTCCGTTACTAGCGGATTTATCTATGTTTTATATTATGTTGTAATCAATTTTAAGAGAATATTATAGTAACAGTACTTAAAATACACGCATATATAGTAACAGTGAGTTACTAGCAGATTTATCTATGTTTTATATTATGTTGTAATCAATTTTAAGAGAATATTATAGTAACAGTACTTAAAATACACGCATATATAGTAACAAAGAGTTTGGCATGATCATCAGCTTAAAGAAAACCAACATTATGGCTCAGGACGCTGACTCTCCCCCCACTATCTCCATCGACGACTGCGACTTGGATGCTGTTGACTGATTCACATATCTAGGGTCAAACATTTCGAGCACCCTCTCAATGGAGGATGAGATAAGTGGTAGGATAGGGAGGGCCGCGAGATTGAAGAAAAGAGTCTGGTCCAATGCCAAGCTCACAACAAGAACTAAGCTGCAGGTATATCAGGTCAGCGTACTGAGCACAATCCTCTATGGATGTGAGTCTTGGACCACAACAGGCACGAAAGAAGGCTCAATGGTTTCCACCTCAGATGCCTGCGCCACATCCTTGACATCAAATGACAGGAAAAAGTCCCCAACACGGATGTCCTGTCTCAAACAAATATGTGCAGCGTCCCAGCCCTTTTAATCCAAAGACGCCTCCGCTGACTTGGGCACGTCAAGCGAATGCAACCTGGTCGCATACCAAAGGAAGTGCTGTACAGCGAGTTGGCGACAGGGCAAAGGTCAGTTGGACGGCCTCGTCTCAGATACATAGACATTTGCAAAAGAGATATGAAGGCGGCTAACATCAACATCTCAAATTGGGAGGACCTGGCGGAGGATCGATCCACATGGCGGGGCATCGTGAAGGAAGGATCACTACGTGCAGAAGGAGCTCTACAGGGCGGAAGCAACTGTGAAGAGAGCGCGGAGAAAGGCAAGAAAACACTACTCCACTGCATTCGTGTGCGGGACATGCACAAGAGACTGCCATTCAAGGATCGGTCTCATTAGCCACACGAAGAGCTGCAACCAGACAAGATAATCTATCGTCTCTCGTAGACGGAAAGATGCCATACCATAACAGTAACAGTACTCAAAATAGACGGGTAAATAGTAACAGTACTCAGCTTTACAGTTGCAATATTCATTTTTTCTTGTAAAAAAAAGTAATCTCTTTTAGGACGGTCAATTTCTCATTATAATACCGGTACGGTCTTCTTAAGCTTAAAGCTATACTAGTTTGAATATATATATAGGCCTAGTATACTAGTGCAAAAAAAAAAAAAAAAAAAAAAAAAAAAAAAAAAAAAAAAAAAAAAAAAAAAAAAAAAAAAAAAAGAAATCTGACGTCATTATGTTTAGTTATTAGCAGAGCTTTCACTTTCAGTGGTTCTATTTGTATGACTGTACGGTACCAAGGATTTGGTGCAGGTTTTTTTTTGTTCACCCTCCGCTCAAAACAAATTTTGGTCAGTTCCAGCTCAGCGCTCCGGAAAAATTATAAAGCCGGGAAGGGTGGCGTGAGGAGGTTCTAAGTGTTCAAAGAAGTGTCTTATTATTGTCACTTACCCATCTTATTATTTATGCATTGGAAACATGCATTTACCCGAAACAGAACAAGAAGAGTGGGGACAACATAGCTGGTAGTGGTAGATGATTGGCTCCAACATTGCTGGTAGATGATTGGCTCCAACATAGCTGGTAGATGATTGGGTCCAACATAGCTGGTAGATGATTGGCTCCAACATAGCTGGTAGATGATTGGCTCCAACATAGCTGGTAGATGATTGGCTCCAACATAGCTGGTAGATGATTGGCTCCAACATAGCTGGTAGATGATTGGCTCCAACATAGCTGGTAGATGATTGGGTCCAACATAGCTGGTAGATGATTGGGTCCAACATAGCTGGTAGATGATTGGCTCCAACATAGCTGGTAGATGATTGGGTCCAACATAGCTGGTAGATGATTGGCTCCAACATAGCTGGTAGATGATTGGCTCCAACATAGCTGGTAGATGATTGGCTCCAACATAGCTGGTAGATGATTGGCTCCAACATAGCCGGTAGGTTATTGGCTGAAACATAGCCGGTAGATGATTAGGTCCAACATAACCGGTAGATGATTGGGTCATTCATTTTAATAAATTAATTTTGGAGGCCCTCTGCCACTTTTCGGTTTATGCCCACTGCATATTTTTTTTTCCAGGTCACAAAAGTGTTATGGCCCCTAAGCCTTAAAGTTCCAGCACACAAGACAACGGCTTTGGTTACTTGTAGTTATGACTCTATTAAGCCTGGCCTATTCTTGGCTCAGAAAATGTTCTGTAAATATCTCATACGTCAACTACAACATTGAAAGGATGTAACCACTCTGTGACATCAAACAAAGAGAAAACAGCATGAGATCCACAGCTACAATGAGAAAACAGCATGAGATCCACAGGTACAGTGACAAGACAGCATGAGATCCACAGGTTCAATGAGAAAACAGCATGAGATCCACAGGTACAATGACAAAACAGCATGAGATCGACAGGTACAATGAGAAAAACAGCATGAGATCCGCGGGTACCAAGAGAATAAAGATGAGAAAAACATGACAAGATCCGCTTCCATGAATTTATTGTTACATTTAAAGTTAAGCAACACCGACACAAGCTCAACAAAGAGACAAAAATGCAAAAATCCGGCTGTTAAAATAATTCCAAATACAACTATGGATTACCGTATTAAATACCATTCGCTGCATACACAACTAATAATTCTCTATGTATGTATCTTTGGCTGTAGCGCTGTTTTCAATAGACGAGCAAAATGCAATTCCCACTAATTAGCACTGATTGGGATGACGTACGTTACTTGAATGCCTATTATATCAAGTAACCTTAGTAGATGAGAAGTTCATTACTGCCACCGCCATTGCTTGGGGGGGGGGGGGGGGTATTCTCGTACCAGTATAACTGTGGTACTCAATTAGCTAGACTTATAGTTATAGAACTTCTGTCCCATATTTCAACTACCGGTAGTAATTATTTTATTATTCAAAGAGTAGATATTTACTTACCGGTACCAATATATACATATATATCTTTCAAGACAATTTAGTATTATGTTTGTAAAAAAACATTACAATCCTAAATTAATACTTTTAGTTTACAATAAAAAAAAACGTATGTCGTTGTTATACCGGGTACTAAAAATAAAAGACACAAATTAAGGTCAAGTTTAGATTTTATTATTATAAAATAATTTTAAAGGATTTTAGAGAAATCTCCAACATATTTTGAGTTTTATTTTAAGAAAAAATGTTCATGCATACTGTTAATGTTATTTCCTATCTATTGGGCACCATATGTTAATAGTGCTTAATACTATCTAATGATTACAACACAGTGAGATCTAATGGATACAATAAGCTGTAAATACTGACACATCCTATCTAAGAACATAACACATTGCAGAAACACTGTCACATCCCATCTAATGAATGCAACATATTGTAAAAATACTGTCACATCCCATCTAATGAATGCAACAAATTGTAAAAATACTGTCACATCCCATCTAATGAATGCAACGAATTGTAAAAATACTGTCACATCACATCTAATGAATACAACATATTTTAAAAATACTGTCACATCCCATCTAATGAATGCAACATATTGTAAAAATACTGTCACATCCCATCTAATGAATGCAACATATTGTAAAAATACTGTCACATCCCATCTAATGAATGCAACATATTTTAAAAACACTGTCACATCCCATCTAATGAATGCAACATATTGTAAAAATACTGTCACATCCCATCTAATGAATGCAACATATTGTAAAAATACTGTCACATCCCATCTAATGAATGCAACATATTGTAAAATTACTGTCACATCCCATCTAGTGAACACAACACAGGGTAAACTGAAAATAGATGGTTTACTTACAATTGAATTTACTTAAGTAAAAATGTATGTTTGTATAATAAATGTATGACTGCATAATAAATGTATAATTTTGACAAATAATATCTGTACCCGGTACTTCATAGATGCAAAGGTCAAATCAACTGTGTTAGTACTTTACAGTTCATTCAATATCAATACCATAACTAATACAACACAATTTTGAGATGTGCTCCACTACATACAACAATTCAATGGCAATAGTCATTACAAATAAAATACAATAATAATATACAATAGTGGGATTTGTTGGATTGTTCATCTCTGGTAACCTGCTAGCACAAATGCTAATTGAGGACCAAATGTGGCTAGTGATGCTAATTGAGGACCAAATGTGGCTAGTGATGCTAATTGAGGACCAAATGTGGCTAGTGATGCTAATTGAGGACCAAATGTGGCTAGTGATGCTAATTGAGGACCAAATGTGGCTAGTGATGCTAATTGAGGACCAAATGTGGCTAGTGATATCTTTCTTGGGGAAAGGATGCAGTAAATTCAGTAAATATTTTGTTAATTGAAAGACCTTTAGAGGTGCCCTATGTATTCTCCTATCCCCTTGTCAGGCCTATGTGCCCTATGTATTCCCCTATCCCCTTGTCAGGCCTATGTGCCCTATGTATTCCTCTATCCCCTTGTCAGGCCTATGTGCCCTATGTATTCCTCTATCCCCTTGTCAGGCCTATGTGTCCATTGTATTCTCCTATCCCCTTGTCAGGCTTATGTGCCCTATGTATTCCCCTATCCCCTTGTCAGGCCTATGTGCCCTATAAATTCCTTTATCTGCTTGTCTGATCTAAGCATTTTCATTTGCAATGATTATAGTCTTGCCTCCTTGTCTGATCTAAGCTATTTCATTTGCAATGATTATAGTCTTGCCTCCTTGTCTGATCTAATCTATTTCATTTGCAATGATTATAGTCTTGCCTCCTTGTCTGACCTAAGCTATTTCATTTGCAATGATTATAGTCTTGCCTCCTTGTCTGACCTAAGCTATTTCATTTGCAATGATTATAGTCTTGCCTCCTTGTCTGACCTAAGCTATTTCATTTGCAATGATTATAGTCTTGCCTCCTTGTCTGATCTAAGCTATTTCATTTGCAATGATTATAGTCTTGCCTCCTTGTCTGATCTAAGCTATTTCATTTGCAATGATTATAGTCTTGCCTCCTTGTCTGATCTAAGCTTTTTCATTTGCAATGATTATAGTCTTGCCTCCTTGTCTGATCTAAGCTATTTCATTTGCAATGATTATAGTCTTGCCTCCTTGTCTGATCTAATCTATTTCATTTGCAATGATTATAGTCTTGCCTCCTTGTCTGACCTAAACTATTTCATTTGCAATGATTATAGTCTTGCCTCCTTGTCTGACCTAAGCTATTTCATTTGCAATGATTATAGTCTTGCCTCCTTGTCTGATCTAAGCTATTTCATTTGCAATGATTATAGTCTTGCCTCCTTGTCTGATCTAAGCTATTTCATTTGCAATGATTATAGTCTTGCCTCCTTGTCTGATCTAAGCTATTTCATTTGCAATGATTAGTCTTGCCTCCTTGTCTGATCTAAGCTATTTCATTTGCAATGATTATAGTCTTGCCTACTTGTCTGATCTAAGCTATTTCATTTGCAATGATTATAGTCTTGCCTCCTTGTCTGATCTAAGCTATTTCATTTGCAATGATTAGTCTTGCCTCCTTGTCTGATCTAAGCTATTTCATTTGCAATGATTATAGTCTTGCCTCCTTGTCTGGCCTAAGCTATTTCATTTGCAATGATTAGTCTTGCCTCCTTGTCTGATCTAAGCTATTTCATTTGCAATGATTATAGTCTTGCCTCCTTGTCTGACCTAAGCTATTTCATTTGCAATGATTATAGTCTTGCCTCCTTGTCTGATCTAAGCTATTTCATTTGCAATGATTATAGTCTTGCCTCCTTGTCTGATCTAAGCTATTTCATTTGCAATGATTATAGTCTTGCCTCTTTGTCTGATCTAAGCTATTTCATTTGCAATGATTATAGTCTTGCCTCCTTGTCTGATCTAAGCTTTTTCATTTGCAATGATTATAGTCTTGCCTCCTTGTCTGATCTAAGCTATTTCATTTGCAATGATTATAGTCTTGCCTCCTTTCAGGGTCATCTCAATCCTTGATATCAAATCCACTAATTACACTAATCACAATCCACTAATGACACTAATCCCCATCTACTCATGACACTAATCCCAATCTACTCAAGACACTAATCCCAATCTACTCATGACACTAATCCAAATCTTATCATGACACTAATCCAAATCTTATCATGACACTAATCCCAATCCCCTCATGATACTAATCCTAATCCATTCACGACACTAATCCCTGTTTGAAACCGAAAAATACTGTGCACGTTAAAGATATTACATTGATTCAATTCATTAGAATGAAACATAGAGCAAGATTACTTTCCTCTGATGTCCCAGATAAGGGGAGAATACATGAAGATATTGGACTGTTAGAGTATTAGATGCAACATATGACACATGACATTATATACATATCATATGCGATAAATATGCCCTAAATATGGGTGCTGGCTGGCCTAAACTGAGCAAATCTCAAGTTGATGGTCTGGAGTTCAAACCCCACCAAAGCCCAGTCAAGCAATAACATAACCAGCACCACGGGTGGATGGGACTCGTTATTATGGCAACTCATCTAAGAGAAGGAAACTCTGAATTCAAACTCGGAGATGGAGTCCCGAACATAGACACATTGAAATATTCCGACAACTCCTGCGACGTCACTGGCACCAAGCTGTATCATCCACATAATGTTCCCTTGGATGGAGAGAGAGGCAAATCCCAATCCTTGTGGATTTCAACCAGCGAATTCCACACCATCGCCACCTTGTGACGGACGGATGACAAAATTTTTTTTTTTTTTTAAATGTGCCCTGTGTGAATGCCTTTGTGATATCAGAAGAAAGGTCACATTTGAAAGGTTT
Source organism: Omphiscola glabra (assembly GCA_964017045.1). Lineage (NCBI taxonomy): Eukaryota > Metazoa > Mollusca > Gastropoda > Lymnaeidae > Omphiscola > Omphiscola glabra. Next base: position 2,924,867 of record OZ024807.1, on the reverse strand, counting down.
CTCTCCCGTATTTAGCCAACTCATAGCATTCAATTTGTGCTTTGATACCATTAAAAAATCTGTCATCAAGTTTTTCTCTTGTATGTTGAATTATTTCAGTGTTTAATTGTTGGTGAGCATGAAAACAAACATTCTATTTTTACTCCGTAACTATTTAAATACATCTTTCCAGGAGGAATTCTGGGTGGATTTTTCTGTGCTATTTTAGCTGAACAAATTATCATGTTCTAATGAAGGTCTGTGATGCCTCTGAACAAATTATCATGTTCTAATGAAGGTCTGTGATGTCTTTGAACAAATTATCTTGTTCTAATGAAGGTCTGTGATGCCTCTGAACAAATTATCATGTTCTAATGAAGGTGTGTGATGTCTCTGAACAAATTATCATGTTCTAATGAAGGTCTTTGATGCCTCTGAACAAATTATCATGTTCTAATGAAGGTGTGTGATGTCTCTGAACAAATAATCATGTTCCAATGAAGGTCTGTGATGCCTCTGAACAAATTATCATGTTCTAATGAAGGTGTGTGATGTCTCTGAACAAATAATCATGTTCCAATGAAGGTCTGTGATGCCTCTGAACAAATTATCATGTTCTAATGAAGGTGTGTGATGTCTCTGAACAAATAATCATGTTCTAATGAAGGTCTTTGATGCCTCTGAACAAATAATCATGTTCTAATGAAGGTCTTTGATGCCTCTGAACAAATAATCATGTTCTAATGAAGGTCTTTGATGCCTCTGAACAAATTATCATGTTCTAATGAAGGTATGTGATGTCTCTGAACAAATAATCATGTTCCAATGAAGGTCTGTGATGCCTCTGAACAAATTATCATGTTCTAATGAAGTTCTCCACTGTGAGTCCTCTGGTGTAAGACTAAATAGTATTTTTTCCTAAAAGAAGCAGAACAAGTATTACACTGGTAAGGTTTCTCTCCAGTGTGAATCATCTGGTGCATGCCTAATGTTGATTTCAAGGAAAATATGGCTGAACAAATGTTACATTTGTAAGGTTTTTCTCCACTGTGAGTTCTCTTGTGTCTGATCAGATCATTGCTAGAGCAAAATGGATAAGAACAAATGTCACATATGTAAGGTTTTTCTCCACTGTGAGTCCTCAGGTGCCTTGTTAGATCTGCTTTGACTTTGTAACCCCTGGAACATATCTTACATCGGTGGGCCTTTTCTTCACTATGTGTTCTTTGGTGTTTGTCTACGTACGATTTTGCTTTAAAACTAGCGGAACAAATATTACACTTGTAAGGTTTTTCTTCCGGGTGAAGTTTCTTAAAATGAGTGGACAAAGTTGAATTCTGTCTGAAGGTAGCTGAACACAGTGTACATTTGTACAACTTTTCGCTTCTATGACTCCTCTTGTGAGTGGTTAAATGGAATTTTAGTGTGAATTTAGCAGAACAAATGTTACACTTGAAAGGTTTCTCTCCATTATGAAGCCTTAGATGCGTGGCTAAAGTTGATTTCTGTGCAAATGATGCAGGACAAATGTTACACTTGAAAGGTTTCTCTCCCGTGTGAACCCTTTGATGTGTGATTAAAGATGATTTCTGGGCAAATGTAGCTGAACAAATATTACACTTGAAAGGTTTTTCTCCACTATGAATTCTATTATGCCGGATTAATACGTCACTTTGGGAAAATTTAGCAGAGCATACATTACACTTGTAGGGTTTTTCTCTGCTATGAATCCTCTGGTGTCTGACGACATCTGATTTTATTGTAAAACCTGCTGAACAAATGTTACACTTGAAAGGTTTTTCTCCACTGTGAATCTTCTGGTGCTCAGCCACGTCTACTTCAGTTTCAAAACAAGCAGAGCAAGTGTTACACTTGTGAGGCTTCTCCGTGGTGTGAGTCCTCTGGTGGCTGACCAGAGTTGACTGAATCCTAAATTTGGCAAAACAAATGGTGCACTCGTACGGCTTTTCTTCATTGTGAATCTTCTGGTGCTCGAATAAAGTTGATTTTGTAATAAAGCCCACAGAGCAAAAGATGCACTTGTAAGGTTTCTCTCCATTGTGAATCCTCTGGTGGTTGACTAAATTTTGCTTTCGTTTAAAACTATCAGAACAAAGGTCACATTTGAAAGGTTTCTCTCCAGTGTGAGTCCTTTGGTGTGTGACTAAAGTCGATTTCTGTGTAAAAGTAGCAGAACAAATGTGACATTTGTAAGGTTTTTCTCCACTGTGAACCCTCTGGTGTATTCCCAGATGGTATTTTCTTTTAAAACTAGCAGAACAAACATTGCATTTGTGTAGATGTTTTATAGATTTCATTTTATCTTCTGTCACTAAGCGATCATCCTTTTTGGGAATATCTTGGATCTGAACTTTAGATCTGTCATCAAGTTGGTCTAGGGTTAAAGCTATGGGTTCTTCCTGAGTCATCATAACATCTTCTTCATTTGTCTCAGCTTCCCTAAATTGACCTTGAACTTGAAATGCATCTTCAGTTTTCCCTAAAAATAAGACGTCATCCTTGAGCTCCAGATTTTTCACTGGAACTCGCAAGGTGTCATCCAAATGTGTGGACATAATGACACTATTGTCATCCAAATGTGTGGACATAATGACACTATTGTCATCCAAATGTGTAGACATAATGACACTATTTTCACCACAAATGGGTTTCTGGTCTTCAAAGAGATGAGATGCAGATTGTGGTTTGTCCACTGTACAATCATACATCACGTCTTTGTGTACAAAGGAAGATACACATCTTGCAGGCACTGAGTTGTGTTTAATGTCACAGCTTGCAGGCACTGAGTTGTGTTTAATGTCACAGCTTGCAGGCACTGAGTTGTGTTTAATGTCATCCTGATCATCCCAAAGTGAAGGTTCTATTTTAACTTTATGAAATAAATAGGGTTCATTTTTTGTAACAATACCATTTTCCATTTGTTTTGCAGAGAACTTACTTAAAGGGCCTTCTGAAAATGTTTGATCATGGATAATATCCAATTTGCTATTATCTAGATCACTGGACTCCATTTTTGTACTTAAGAGGAGATGAGAGTCATTTTGTACAATTTGAGGAAACTTTTCATCAAGTTGTTCCATGTTGTCGTCTTCTAGCATGCTACACATTTACCTTGTTGTCTTTTAGCAAGCTACACATTTACCTTGCCAGTAATGCTAGTACAGTTACTTGGAAGAAATCTGCAAAAATAAAGAAAATATGAGATAGAAATGAAGTTTTTATTATTTAATTAATTACACATATTTATTAATATTAACTTTAATAATTTTTACCATTAATCAAATGACATAAGACAATCAATACTTCTATTGTTCAGAGACATAAGACAATCAATACTTCTATTGTTCAGAGACATAAGACATAAGCCAAGGTGTGTACATGACCCCCATGGAAAGTAATAAATTAATACCAAAAAAAAATAGATTAATATTTGCACTTGGTCCTTATGAATATAAAATGGTTTATAAAAAATAAATAGTATTTCTATTTGTATGTTACAAATGACCTGATCTGACAAGAGAAATGATGGGCGTAGGTACCGGACAAAAGATGAAGGATTGGTTAGCCTGACATCCGCAGAGTTTATGGTAGTATAGGGAAGACATTTGATAGCTTGGGAGGCAGGGAGACATGAGGTGGACAGTGTGGGAACGGATCTCATGGATGAATTCAAAAAATGAATTTTGAAGTTAGCTGGTAAAAGTGGAATGTTCATGAAGACCATGGGTAGCGTTCGATTAATTATCAGTGATAGAATCATGAAGACTATGCGTAGAATTAGATTAATTATCAGTGATAGAAAAAACCTCAACGTGATAGATGCTAATAAGGGGACGGGGACATGAATAAGGCATCATGGGTAAAGGATCTGGTCGGATGTTGTCTTTAATGATGTAGCAATTCATATTCAATGACAGGGAAACGTGTATCTAGTAGAGTTTATAGTCATATGATGGGAAATATAATGCATTCATTTTTTGAGACACGTGTAGTAGAATTGGAGATTTGTAGACTGTCATTCTGAAATGATAGACCAAGCCATACTAGGCACAGTCAAAGATAAATCCAGGGATAGACATTTTGATTTATGAATCCCAGTAAAATTATTAGGGATAGCAAGGACAGGCCTGCACGTCAGCAGCAGCAAATGTTAAGTGTGATGTGGGCTGAGGAGCCAGCTAAATTACACAAGAAGTCATTTGATGATGATAATGAGTGTATGATATGTTGTAATCTAACAACTGTGTCCACATCAATGACAATTTGAAGAGAAAACTAAAATAAATGAACTGGCCATTTCACACTAGCAGGTGTTTGAAACTGCTGCCAGTGGTTCTCAGAGCTGTGATTCATTACTATCCGCATCACTTATATTTGACGCTGAAATATCAACACATAATAATTTTGGCTGTGATATGGCAATCAATGATTTGCTTTGGGTCGATTATTCAGTCAACATCTCAACTGTCAGATGTTTTAAAATATTGTTAACTCATAAACCCATACCAACCAGCCAGTTACAATTTCAGTGGGGATATACCACCAAATTTTATTTTCGATAAGCCTGGTTAGATCAAGCAAGGCTTGACTATTCTAGACATCTTAAAGGTCCAGTATGTATATTTTGTATAATTTTCCCGCAATTCATTCATTGCGGGTACCAAAGGACATTTATAGCAACACCTTTCACTAAGTACAATGTCCTTCCTCGAAGTGCTTGTAATCATGTGGAAAATGAGTGACGCAAATATCCTCAGCAGGAAACAATAGCATTCTTGAATATCATTAGGAATCTAGAATGACATATCCTAAGTCAGATAGACAAATCTATATCTAATAAGGTTTTAGAACTTTTTGCTGATATTATCCACAATTATCTTCTGCGGAACACACAACATCACACTTCATGGTGAAAGTAGCCACAGTGGAAATGTTCATGATCTGTTTCAGCTTAGAGTTGAGGTTGGCGACAAAGACATGGAGCCAGATTTGCAGATGTCTGTTGGTAATGCTCGTTATACTTCACACAGGATCCAAAATAAACTGATAGAGATATGTGAGGAAGTAATAATAATAATAATAAAGTTCATTTGAAAAAACACGCTTCATCCCCAAAGGCTCACAGCGCAGTACAAAAACAAAGCTGGGAGATAATAACTAGCTGGAAAAGATGGTAGACAACTTCACCCCAGAAGGTATTTGCGAAATATATGAGTTTTTAAATTTGTTTTGAAGTAATAAAGGAACAAATTATTAAATCAGAATACAATTCTATAGAATTCTCAATGTTTGCCGATGAAAGGGCTGATATATCAGTAATATAACAATTATCATTGGCAGTACATTTTGTTCACAACGTAGAAAGTGCATTAAAAATTTGTTACGAATTTATCAGATTCCAGCCACTGAAGCAAATGACAGCATCTGCAATTGTAGCAGTTCTAGCTATTCAAACTTCAGCCTGCTTTTATGACACGTCTCAATCGGCTTAAGAAGAGCATTAATATCATTACTTGTTTGTACTCGATTAACAACTTTGTGCTTAAAGCAATTAACTGTTTAGATTTTTGGAGCATGCAGCAACAATCACAAGATATTAAAAATGACTTGCAGGTTATCGACTTGCTGCCAAGCACTGACTTTTCCCAAAATATTCACCAAGCTATTAGATTGCACTTACTTTACCAACAACAACTGTTTTTGAAATATTTTAAACCATAATAAATGCTAACTTCAATTCCTTTTTCAAAGATTGAAATAAAAGAATATCAACATATGTGTAAATCTGTTAGTTGTAGGCTGTAGTATAGTTTAAACAAAGTGTCTACATGTCAGGTGACCGGACAAATAAGTTCTTGAGATATTCATCTGGTGATCAAGCCACTGTTTAAACTGGTATGATAGAAAGTGTGTTTGGTCTAAGATCTGAGCAAAACATGGTTTTGTAAAGACTGTTTAAAAAAATAAAAATTGAATAAATGTTTCCAATAGCAAAAGTAGGACTTTTTTTAAGGAGTGACAAATTGATCATTTTCCCCTTTATTTCTTTGTAAAATTGTTATGTTTAATATTAATAGTACTAATATTAGGGTTCCAGTTAAAATAACAATCTTACTATTGAAACTATTGTATGAAAATTATTGTATTTGTATAATTATTTATAATATAAATTATATATTACAAAGCTCTTAAACTATTTATAATAATTTGTTTTTTTATATATTCAATTACAATTACATGGACTATGATGGACATGACAATAATTCAATAATATCAATTGTCAATAGTCATTTATTTTATCGACTGTAAACCAGAGGTTCCCAAACTTTTTTGTCTCGTAGACCCCTTGCCATGTTTTTCGGTTTTGGGTAGACCCCCTGCTTACCTGATATTGATTTTTTGCAAATTCATTAACTTCAAATGTATTTTTGACAGCCGGTATAATGCTAATCAATTTGAAATATTTAAATTTATAACGGTAGTGAAGTGTAGTGTGAACAACTTTTTTTAAAACAGGTTAAGTTTTATACATTTATTAATTAAATTTAAATTAAAACGAACCAAATTAAAATTTACTTTCTGCTACATAAAATAACAAAGCAAAAGCTATATGCTTTTAGTGTGAGGGATGAACCTGATGCTTTAATAATAAATTTTCAACATTTGGCATCAGTTTAGTTAGGTTGAATCTCAAATCTCCTCGGTTAATGATGTCCAGTTTGTTTCTTTTTTTTTGTGTTAGGAGATTGGTAACTGCGCTGAAACCCCTTTCCACTAGGTAAGAGGATGGAAAAGCAATTAAATACTTTCTTGCGATATTCCATAATACGGGATAAGAAACAGATATGTCTTTTTGAAGCCAGAATTGCTGATTGGCGTAATTTATCTATCTTTGCTAACAACGAGCACAAAACTAAAAATTTATAAAAAATAATGCTCTTACTTTTGTCCGGCACTCTCAAACAAAGTTGGTTTCGCTTATAAACAATGTTGTACCACTATTCCATGTAAGTTTTTTAAAAAAAATAGCTCTTATTGTTTAACCGAGAAATAGCAAAGAAACTAACATGATATTTAACATTTTTACTTCCATAGGTACTTTTATAATTTATGTAGGAAGATATATGTCTTTATATTGTAAGATAGTATTATGAAAGTAAAAAGGTACTATCTGTGTATGTGGATTATTCCATTCATGGATCATGGAATGTCAAAATAGAAGTCACGACCGGCTTACAAGAGATCCACTATCTTCGACCCCCATTTTCATTTCATGGACCCCCATTTTCATTTCATGGACCCCCAATTTTTTTTTCCGCTGACATAGACCCCTTGCAAGTTGTCGTAGACCCCTGGGGGTCGATATAGACCACTTTGGGAATGAATGCTGTAAACATACTTTTTTTTTTTTAATAAATGACTGTCTTATCATAGTCTTATGTTTGAAAAAAAAACTCTAATTTAAAAAGTACTATCAATACATAGGCCGACGCTCTTCGGCATTTAATTATATGTTCATATTAATATTAATGACATAGAATTCATTTTAAAATTTAATGTCCGAAGTTTGCTGACCCCCCCCTCCCCCTTGAGAAATTTCTTGCAGGCGCCCATGGCTACAAATAATAGTATCAGAACTGCTTTTGAACGTACCTTAAAATAAGTTCTGGGTATACCTAAATTCTGAAAGTCTTATATATACTTATAATAGAACATAATATTTTTCAGATAATTAATAACAATTTCTTGTAGTACGTGACTTTAAGGTAATCTAAATATTATTGTTGCTATAAATAAAGGGAGAAATCAAAATTTCAATACTTCCGGTACTATCACTCATACTTTTTTAAATTCAATTTTTAAGTTCATTATTATTTTTAAACTAGAAAGGAAACGTAACAGTTGTAAGCCTTTCTAAGGAAGCATGTAATGCATGGGCGTCCGCAAGTAGTGGCAAGGTGGGGCACTTGCCCCCCCCTGGATTGATTAATTTAAAAATTTTTTTTAGACAAAAATAGACACAAAATTTATTAAAGTAAAAAGAAAAAAAATAGAGAAAGTATTTAGCCGCCCCCCTTTAGAAAAATTTTGCCCCCCCCCCTTAGAAAATGTTCTGCGGGCGCCCATGATGTAATGTATTAGTCTATCGAGGCTTTCAGATTAAGTTATATGAGAAAACTTACATAGTGACATACATTTGTTTTGAAATAATGAACAAACGATAAAGGGTTAACTTTTAAAGTGTCCAATCAAAAATTCCCCTCCACTCTTTGTGTGCTTAAGTGGTTGTTTTTTAAATTTTTAATATATATATAAAAATGAAATACATTTTCTATCTCAGAATAAACTCCCCCAAACCCCCCCCCCCCCCCTTTTCCAAACCAAATAATCTTCAAATTGATTCACTGATAAATCAATGATGACATGCATCTAGAGATTGGACGGGAGGGGGGAGGGGTGTGGCCGTGAATCACCATGGGGTGCCGGGCTACGGACGGCACCGGCTGACATTCTCACTGTGGGTGACAATGCGTTTTGTGACAATGCGCTGTCAAAGTGTGACAATATAACGCCACGTTATTTATGACTGGTACCTTATACGAAATTCAGTGACCTGAAATACATTTGAAAAGTTAATATCAAACTTAAAAAACAACGTGAATCTCAAAATGAAATATGTTAAAATTATGTCTTTGAAGCCTCTAAACTATGCTAAATTAAACCCACCCCATCTCTCATTTTCCTTTCCCAGCTTTCATACCTAGTATTTACATGCTCCCCCACCCCTAAACCCATCTTCATTTCTTCCAGTATTTGAAGATTCAAATATGTAACAGGTTTTACCATTGTCCTCATCAATGAGTCAGTGTATACAGCTCCACATCGTATTTCCACAAGTTCAAGGTGGCAAGGTTACTGCAAGACTGATTAGACGAAACATGATTGTGTTCAGCCAGGACAGTGGTTCTCAACCTGTGGGTCACGACACCTAAGGGGGTTCAAACGACCCTTTTACAGGGGTCGCCTAAGACCAACGGAAAACACATATACTCTACAGTTATAAAGTAGCAGCAAAAATAGTTTTGTGGTTGATTGGGGGTCGCCACAAGATGAGGAACTGCTTTAAAGGGTCGCGGCATTAGGAAGGTTGAGAACCACTGAGCTAGGACATGATAAAGAGGACTAATCGTGTGCCCAGACGGGAAATATGTGTCACCAGCCTGAATAGAAAAAGAGAATGAAAAGTTCAAGGCTACCCTCAAACCCTCCTAAAAAATTAAACATTTTAGTACTGTATGCACAATCTTTTCTGTGCACACCCCAATCCTCAAATCCAACACACCCACGCATTTTAAAGCATCTGCATCCATTTTTATTATAATTCTAGTGTAAAAAAACGTAGACGACTAAGAAGAACAATGTTTGTTCTGATAAAAATAAAAACAAACAAACAGAAATCCCTATAATTTGGTGACAAAAATGAAATATATTTTAAAATATATTTATCCGATTATTATATTTAGAATCATGACCAAAGCGTGCGAACACAACTGTCGTAAAATAACACACACTATATCTTTGTGTGCCTGTCATTCGGCGTGTGCTTGCAGGGCCGGCGCAACCTAAGACAAACTGTGACAAAATTCTGGGGCGCAAGCTGAACTCAGGAGGGCGCAATACTGATTTCAAGGAGGCGCAAAGAGTCAGTCACAGTTTTATACAATTTTTTAATTTTATATTTTAAGAAAAAATTAGACAACAGTCTGTCCGGATAGGGTGAGTTCCGACAGGTACGTTCCAATATCCCCCCCCCCCCCCGCACCCCCTTTGTTTCCTTCATACGCCGCCAAGCCTATTTATCTACATCTTAATTAGAGACCATTTGGCTTGGAAATTATATCTATATCAATTTAACATGCTAGGGCATCATCACTGCCATGATCTTCTTGATATTTTCACGATGTTTTCAATAGTAAACGCACAAAACTAGAGATTTTAATGTGCATTACGAAATGGGTCTGGTTTGTTAGTATTTTCTTTTTTAAAATGCTAAAAATTCGGAGGACAAATGTTTTGGTTTGTACTTATGAAAGATTGATTTTATAAATTATATTCGAAAATATTTGAAGATCTTTTTGTTTGCTTAAAAATCATTTTAAATATGTGAGTGTGAGGTTTTTTGTTTAAATAAGTGAGCCCCCGGGGGGATGCAAGTCATTCAACATTTATATATAAGCAAAATAATAAGGCACCGGCTCTGTGTGTGTGAGCATGTATAATAATATATATATACAAACATACAAAAATTATAATGGGTACCATAACAAAATAGCGAAAAAAAACACACACAAAAACATGAATAACAACTTCAAAAATTGATGACAAATTTCAAACTTCCGGTGTAAACAATCGTCATCACATATCTTCAACTTAAATAAAAATGAACCAATGAACTTGTTTTTGCATTTAAATGTAACCACATTTTAAAGTACTCGGTTGCTTGACTTCACATCTTTTCGGTATCGTTTAGACTATTAGTTTCAGTTTTTTTTTAAAAAAGAATAATTTACAATAATATATAAAGATTCGAAGTGGCTATTCGGACCCTGAGAAGTGTTCCGAGTCGAGTAAGACAGTAAGTCAGTAAGAGTAAGAGGTTGGGTTCATTAAAAAATATTTAAAATATTATTGTTGGGTTTAGTTCAGGTATTTACGGACCCGGGTCCGAATAGCGGCTATTTAGAACCCCCTCCCCCCCTCAGGTCCCTTTATATTAAATGCTATCGGGATGGATGTCATTTGTGGCAGTTTATTTTAGTTGAACTGAAGAAGTAAGTTTATAAACATTAACATATAATCCATTCAAATTCAATTCAATTATTTGAATTTGATACCAACTTTTGAATTTTGCAAAATCCAACAATAATATTTTCAATAAACCCAACCTCTCACTCTTGGATCAAGGTCCTTAAATTTTATAAGAAATATTATATTTCATTTTCATCAAAGACAAAATTATTCCAAGAAATGGAAGAGAGTCTAAACAAAAGTGTAGAAATCAATATGATGGATGAGAATAATGAGATCAAGCCAGCAGATCTTCATCGTTCTGAAGGAAGATTTGATAACTCTGAGCCTGATATTCTCAGTCTAGAAGATCAAGATTCATTTTCTGGTAAATTCAATGTTGTCTATTCTATGTCTATTGGTCTAATGTTTAACTCTAACCATTAATATTAAAATGGCTGCGTACACCATGGGGGTCTACCTAGCAAAACCATGGCCCTAGGCCTGTGTACACCATGGTGTTGTACCTAGCAAAACCATGGAGTTAAGCCTGCGTACACCACTGCAAAAATGTACCATTAGGCTGGTTTTAAGATATGCCTGTTAGATATGATATTGTGTGGTCTGTGGTAAAGTAGACGCTAGACAATATTATATTTTGTGATCAATTCCCAGATGGGGATCAAGTTTTACTTTTTATTTTAATTTAAAATATATTTTATATTCAAATTATCATAACTAGTTTTATGAGAATTAAAAAAAAATTATATTCTAATTATTAGGGTTTAAGTTCAAGTTTGAACAAGTTGTGCCTGCCTTTGAATATAATAAGAAATCAGAAAACAAACAGGAAGTTTATGTATAATGTATGTAGTAATATGTATAATAACCACAGAACAATTTTGAATACTAAGAGATATTTGATTGCATTTCAACATTCTTCGTGTTAATTATTTACATTTTACATGTAAATGTAGCCATCATGTAGACCACAGCTTTTCACGACTCTGTTACCGTATGAATATGCAAAGACAATACCAGTATATCATATGAATATTAATGTGCATTGTCGTCATTGCAACCATCTTGCTTTCACTATGCTTTGGCAAAATTTACACACGATATTCACGGTTCATTCACAACCCTCAGTCTCACAGCTAATCTTTTAAAAGCACCACGATTTTAGAAACACACAGCCTGGTAGCAAACTGTATAGCAAAGCGATAGGTCGGATAGGTCTGATACTACTGATAGGTCTGCGTTTACCCTGTTCATGAGGGAATTGGTTTCCAGAGTGGCTGAACATGTGCTATGAGCAGGGTTAAACACAATGTTGTCTCACAGACACCATTGCGCGATGCGCATGGGACAGGATTTGCGCTATTTCAAGGTTTTTTTTGGTTGCTTTTTGTTAAATCGATCCGGGGATGGTAGGTGGGGGCGGGGGGTAGTGTGAGTTATGGGCAGAGTCTCAATCAGAGGACACAAAACCAAAAAGGGGACAGAAACAAATCACAGCTATGGATAGTTGTCCACAAAGGACATCCACACAACAAACTTACCATTTCCATACACCCACCTGGGGGGTTGCTGATGCCCGCAGGCACTTTTTATAGTGCATAATGCCAGGAAATATAGCTATTATAAAGGGCAGAGAGTCAATAAATTTAAATTTCTAAAATCATTATGATATATAGGTCCATCCATATATTACTTATGCACTATGGGGGAAGAGGAGGTTGTTGATTTTGGATATTTTGTTTAATGCTGCATAAAGCTGTTGGGGATATGGGTTCGGCAGAACGAACATACATTTAATTTTTATTCTGAATTTCTGATACTCTTAATACAGTGGTTCTCAAATTTCCTAATGCCACCACCCTTTAATACAGTTCCTCTTGTTGTGGTTACCGCCAACCATAAAATTATTTTTGTTGCTACTTCATAAATATGTTTTTTCCAATGGTCTTAGGCTACCCCTGTGTAAGGGCCATTCGACCTCCAAAGGGGTCGCGACCGACAGGTTGAGAACGGCTGCTCTAATACTAATACATCTAATAAAGCCAACTTTAACCTAAAAAATCAATCATATTTAATTATTGTTAAAAATCACTGCAGTGTTTCATATTGATCACCATACTGTTGTTTTATGTTGACAATCGCTTGATATCACAATGGTAATGGTTAGCCTTGGACAACTTTGACTTCAAGACCAATGTACATGACTCTCAGCCTTTAAAGTATTTGTGGCCTAATTATATTTTGGAGTTAACAAAATAGATACACTGGTTTACCCTACGCCCCGTGGGATCACAAAAATTGTTATAATGCCCCCCCCCCATTTTGAAATCAATACATTTCTTTTAGCTTAGCACGTTTTCTCGGGGAAGTCCCCCCCCCCCCTCCCCCACACACACACACACACACAGGACAGGCCAATATTTTTGCCACCCACTGTCCAGAAAAACTTTCCAGTTAGATCAAAATGGCGATCTCTATCAAAGAAAAAAATGATGCAAAGACTTACGATGAGGCCAGATACGACCAATAAATACTAAGAAATGCTTTGCTCTTTACAAAAGTGTGGAACTTACCCGATATCTTCCTCCAAACCCTCAAAATAAAAAAAACATATATTTTAAAAATTTATTTACAAAAAAAATATACAGTTACAGTCTTATGGGAATGTCATTCCCTTGCGCTTATACATGACTCGGGCCCTGCGCACAATAACAATATCTGGTATTGGATGATTTTTAAATAAATAGTTTTCAGTTTTTACAAGAGTATAACCTTAATTTTACAAATACCGGTTAGGTTATTGAGTTAAAGACTCACAAAGACCATGGTTTAGTTGCTTATATTGCTGCAGTGTACGCTGGCCACAGCCAATGATTTCGCTCGATAAACCGCTGTGGTATATGCAGGCCAAAATCCTTAGTTTTGTTAGGTACTTGCCGTGGTGTATGTAGTGCCAGCCTTAAAATAAGTTAATTTAAGAATTAACAATTATATTATAAAATAGCAGAGAGATATTACCTTACTTACATTTCAGTTAGATAGATGCAACATTTTGTTATAGTATGAATTTATTATTAACTGATTGCATATTACTTGAAAGGTCATGTAACGCCCACTGGTGAAGTGAGATCTGAAATAGGTGAATGTCCAGTCAAAAATAGGGAGCTCAGGATGACAGTGTCCAGTGGCAACTGCCCTACCGTGGCGTCAGAAGTCACAGTAGAGATTAAAGAAACCCTGAAAAGCTTTGTTAAAGCCGTGCATGAAAAATATAACGATGATGGTACAGATATGTCAGACGCCATCAAAAAGTTTGTTCATGTTCCCAAAACTGGACCTGTGAAAGTAACAGGTAAGTGTGTCAGGCCAATTGGTGTAAGCAGGGTGACAGGTAAGTGTGTCAGGCCAATTGGTGTAAGCAGGGTGACAGGTAAGTGTGTCAGGCCAATTGGTGTAAGCAGAGTGACAGGTAAGTGTGTCAGGCCAATTGGCCTAAGCATAATTAATTGCTGGGCCCAGGTAGGTGTGTCAGGCCAATTGGTCTAAGCATAATTAATTGCTGGGCCCAGGTAGGTGTGTCAGGCCAATTGGTCTAAGCATAATTAATTGCTGGGCCTAGGTAGGTGTGTCAGGCCAATTGGCCTAAGCATAATTAATTGCTGGGCCTAGGTAGGTGTGTCAGTCCAATTGGTCTAAGCATAATTAATTGCTGGGCCTAGGTAGGTGTGTCAGTCCAAGTGGTCTAAGCATAATTAATTGCTGGGCCTAGGTAGGTGTGTCAGGCCAATTGGCCTAAGCATAATTAATTGCTGGGCCCAGGTAGGTGTGTCAGGCCAATTGGTCTAAGCATAATTAATTGCTGGGCCTAGGTAGGTGTGTCAGTCCAATTGGTCTAAGCATAATTAATTGCTGGGCCCAGGTAGGTGTGCCAGGCCAATTGGTCTAAGCATAATTAATTGCTGGGAATGATATTTGCCTAAAACTAAAATATGACTCAAAAGCCAAATAACCTTTACTGATGTATAATCAATAACTGTGGATATAAATGACTACGGTAAACCAGCCAAATAACCTTTACTGATGTATAATCACTAACTGTGGATATAAATGACAACTACAGTAAACCAGCCAAATAACAGACATTATGGCTTTCTCAACCCCCACTGTTTGCCAAGTTTGAATTTCATGCCATTTTTTAGTACTGTAGATTATATTTAGTACAGTAGAGTACTTAGGGAACTGTAGAGTACTTAGGGTACTGTAGGCTACTGAAGGGTACTTAGGGTACTTTGCTTACATAATGTGCAGTTTCATTGAGAAGAAAAGTAATAAGAAATACTTACTGTAGTATTAGCTTTATTTAATTTAGCTTGTCAAAATTTATGTAGCAAAGAATTGCCCTTCAAGTTAAGTTAAAGGCATCACGTTTGGAACAGAAAGAACCATTAAAACTAACCATAATTCAAAATGAGCTTAAGCTCTCATTATCCTATTTGACCACTGCATTGGACAGGCTTTTGCATTTTATTGCCAGAACTTCATAGCATCCCCTAGGGCAGCGGTTCTCAACCTGTGGGTCGCGACCCTTTTGGGGGAGCACAACCCTTTCACAGGGGTGGCCTAAGACCACCTGAAAACACATATATTTTACACTTATAAAGTATCGACGAACATAATTTGTGTGATTGGGGGGGTCGCCACAACATGAGGAACTGTATTAAAGGGGCACGGCATTAGAAAGGTTGAGAACCACTGCCCTAGGGAAACTGATGAGACTGGAGTAAATATGCTTATCCCCACCATTTTTAAGTCCTAGATTAAGTCCCTGGCCACATGACAGCAAGTCAATTAACTTACTTCTTAGTTAAATAAAAACTTTTTTTGTGTGTTGGTTTTATTGAATTTAGATGCATACACTTTGCTGACTTCTGATTGAGCTTATGGACATTTTCACTTATAGATTTAATCCGTCTCTGTCATAACGAGTTCTAACAACACTGTCTTCTTAACTCTTTCTCCGTTAAAGCCTCGGGAAACATCATGCTCCCTAAACAAGTGAGCATGAGTGGCTGTGAGATATCTGTAGCTGGCGACCCAGTTTTGATCCAGCGGATGTGTCAGAAGGTGCGGGAGTTGGACTTGATGGAGAATGACATCATGAATTGGGATGAGGTGAAGACCATATTTTTTCATTACTATGAAACTATGCATAAACTAGTCACAAAACTGTGCATAAACTAGTCACAAAACTGTGCATAAACTAGTCACAAAACTGTGCATAAACTAGTCACAAAACTGTGCGTAAACTAGTCACAAAACTGTGCATAAACTAGTCACAAAACTGTGCATAAACTAGTCACAAAACTGTATTCCTAACAAATGCCATGAAAACTGAAGATATAAATGTTTCTGCATTCTTATACATAAATTCTGATGGCTGATTACAGGCATCGTCAGTGGTTCATGAACTCAGATCTACTTTAACTTTCAAAAACCACTGGACAATAGTTTGTTTATGATTCTACAATACTATCATATTCTAGAATGACCTTATAACAGCGGTTCTCAACCTGTGGGTCGCGACCCCTTGGGGGGTCGAACGACCCTTTACCGGGGGTCGCCTAAGACCATCCGAAAACACATATACACCACATTTATGACGTAGCAACGAAAATAATTTTGTGGTTGGGGGTCGCCACAACATGAGGAACTCTATTAAAGGGTCGCGGCATCGGGAAGGTTGAGAACCACTGCCTTATAAAATGAACATTTCTATTACCAAGATATTTGCATGAAAGAACAAATTTAGCCTTTTCTTTTTTTTCCAAAAAATTTAGTAATAATATTCCACACATCTCAGCTGACTCTTGTGATGTCTCTAAACATCTGACTCTTGTGATGTCTCTAAACATCTGACTCTTGTGATGTCTCTAAACATCTGACTCTTGTGATGTCTATTTCATGTCCATCTCATATCCATCTCATGTCTATCTCATGTCCATCTCATGTCTATGACATGCCTATCTCCATCTTATATCCATGTCTATCTCATGTCTGTGTCATGTCTATCTTATATCCATCTCATGTCTATGTCATCTTAATGTAATCTATGTATAGGTTTTTACAAACCTTGAATGCATACTAGTGATGGGACGATACCAACATTTTTAACGATTCCGATACGATTCCGATTCTACCCAATTATCCCGATTCCCGATACGATTCCCGATACGATTCCGATTCTGATTCCTGGCCATTATTACATATATGTATTACTGTGTCCAGATATTAACATATTTAATTGATATAAAAGTTGAGAATAGATTAGAAAAGTGTATTAACCTGCTATTGAAGCTTTACAATATGCTAGATAACAATGGATTGGAAAGGTTTTATATAAACACATCTATCAATAATTCCATTTAATAATACAAAGATGTAGAATTGAGTTCAAAATAATATAAATAGTTTCATTTTAATGAGAAAAACTTCATTCAGTTAAGAATCGTTTTGGTATCGGAATCGGGTCTGAATTATTCAACTCCGATACCGATTCCCGATGCTTTGGAAAAATCCCGATATTCCGATTATTCCGATACGATTCCGATTAATCGTCCCATCACTAATGCATACCTCACTTGATCTTCCTGGGGCTTACCAAGAATCTCATGTCTATGTCATGTCCATCTCATTCTATCTCATATCTATCTTTTGTCTATGTCATGTCTGTCTCATCCTAATGTAATCCATGCACAGGTTTTTACCATCCTTGAATGCATCCCTCACTTGACCTTCCTGAACCTGACTAAGAATCAGCTGAGGTCTCACATCCCAGATTTGGCGGGCAGAGTGCTATCTAACCTGACCCATCTAGTACTCAACAACACACTGATCACATGGGACGTCCTTGTACAGCTGCTCACAGTTTTTACAAGGTAGCTAACCCTCAACAACACACTGATGCCAAATGTCATGTAACTGTGCATACAGGATACATGTTTAGAAAATGTGTCATTAGGATACTCGTGCTGCAGGTAATGTGTCAGTAGGATACTCATACTGCAGGTAATGTGTCAGTAGGATACTCATACTGCAGGCAATGTGTCAGTAGGATACTCATACTGCAGGTAATGTGTCAGTAGGATGCTCATACTGCAGGTAATGTGTCAGTAGGATACTCATACTGCAGACAATGTGTCAGTAGGATACTCATACTGCAGGCAGTGTGTCAGTAGGATACTCATACTGCAGGCAATGTGTCAGTAGGATACTCATACTGCAGGCAATGTGTCAGTAGGATACTCATACTGCAGGCAATGTGTCAGTAGGATACTCATACTGCAGGTAATGTGTCAGTACCTCAAGTATCTGCACTCTTTGCATTTCACCAGAGAAGGATTTCACCATTTTATAAGTGAGTGCACAATACACAGAGTTGGACAGGAGCTTTTCATTACAGTTGCCGAATCATTCATTTAAATAGTGATCATGATTCAACAATAATTGCATTGAAAGTCATTGTCAGCAGAGTCAAATGATATTAGACTTTGTGATGTCATTCATAAAGTTAAATGTATCGCTGACAGGACCTACTACACCATCATCAACTTCCTGTTGTGCTCCCTCATCTACCCAGAAAGAAACAAAGGCCAATTAGGATCACTCTTCATTTCAATCTATCTGTCATCACTGTCATCAATGTCATCACTGTCTCTCCTTGCCATTCTCAATGCCACAGATTCCCTATTTAGCTTTGTGTTCTCAGGCCTTCATGCCATATGTTCTTTGTCTGTGCCTGCCAGATGATGCTTTTGTTAACCTGAATATAACTCGGGATCCTTATGATTACGTGAGAGACAGCATCATGTGAGAGTGTTTCGGACTCTGTGGTTCATATGTCATCATGTCAAGTGAACAGCTCAGTTCACAAAGCAACCTTTGGCTTATGTCTCTGTTTATATGTCATTGACATTTATATGACTGATTACCATTTTACTTTGTCAGGAACATTCATGCATGAAGCCAATGTGTTGTGTTTCTAAGAAGTAGATTCCATGTTAAAATATTATTCCATTTTCAGCTTGGAAGAGCTCCATCTCAGCCTCAATGGCTTTGAAACTGTTGACATTCCAGTCATGACATCATCTGGGACATTTAGTCCTCCGTCAACTCCGTCAACGCCATCTTCAGACTGCTCATCACCAATGATCTACCCGTCACTCCACAAACTGTTTTTTATTGGGAACAAAGTGACAGACTGGAGAGAGATCAACAAGCTGGGCTCCTTCTTCCCGAACCTCGTCTTTCTGCTCCTGTCTGAAACGGACTTAACCAATTTTGATGGTTCAGATAATATTGGGGAATGCTTCCCTTGCCTGCAAACGCTGGGTTTAAACAGAACTCAACTGAGATCATGGGATGAGCTTGCAAAACTCAGGCTCTTCCCTTCACTGAATGACATAAGACTCAATGGAATTCCATTTTTAGATGTAAGTCATAATTTCTTGTGATGATCCAGACAACACAACCAAATCTACACAATCATAATCTACATAATCATAATCTACACAATCATAATCTACATTATTATAATCTACACAATCATAATCTACATACCGTAATCATTATCTACATAATCATAATCTACACAATCATAATCTACATAATCATAATCTACACAATCATAATATACACAATCATAATCTACACAATCATAATCTACACAATCACAATCTACACAATCACAATCACAATCTACACAATCATGTTGTTTAACAATGATCATACCTTTTGCATATTGATACTTTAAAAAAAATCCATCAAGCCCACGTGACACCTGACTCTCTTGACATCTGACTCTCTTGACACCTGACTCTCTTGACACCTGAATCTCTTGACACCTGACTCTTGACACCTGACTCTTGACGCCTGACTCTCTTGACACATGACTCTCTTGACACCTGACTCTCTTGACACCTGACTCTCCATGACATCTGACTCTCTTGACATATGACTCTCTTGACACCTGACTCTCCATGACATCTGACTCTCTTGACACCTGACTCTCTTGACACCTGACTCTCTTGACCCCTGACTCTCTTGACACATGACTCTCTTGACACATGACTCTCTTGACACCTGCCTCTCCATGACATCTGACTCTCTTGACATATGAATCTCTTGACACCTGCCTCTCCATGACATCTGACTCTCTTGACATATGACTCTCTTGACATCTGACTCTCTTGACACCAGACTGTCTTGACACCTGACTCTCTTGACACCTGACTCTTTTGATGCCTGACTCTCTTGACACATGACTCTCTTGACACCTGACTCTTGACACCTGACTCTCCATGACATATGACTCTCTTGACACCCGATTCTCTCCATGACATCTGACTCTCTTGACACCTGACTCTCTTGACACCTGACTCTCTTGACGCCTGACTCTCTTGACACATGACTCTCTTGATACCTGACTCTCTTGACACCTGCCTCTCCATGACATATGACTCTCTTGACACCTGACTCTCTCCATGACATCTGACTCTCTTGACACCTGACTCTTTCCATAACATCTGACTCTCTTGACACCTGACTCTCTCCATGACACCTGATTCTCTCCATGACAGCTGACTCTTGAAACCTGACTCTCTTGACACCTGACTCTCCCCGTCTGAATAAACATATGACTTTACATATTGAAATAAGTTGTATACTAGTTACACAATAGCATTTAGATTATTTCGTATTTAAGTAAAAATGTCTACCTTGCAATGCAATGTAACACAAATCTTCACCATTACAAGGACAATAAATTATAACTTTATTTATCTTTCCTAATTCCATATTTGTATTTTTTATTTGGGCACTGGCAGAGTGGTTTTATAAATAATTATTTGATTTCCTAAAGTTGTGTGTGATGCGAGGCTTATTATTACATCCTAAAAGTCAGTAACATAATAATGTTACTGTGATATATAGTTATTTTAAGTCAGTAACATTATTTAATTAGCCAAAGTCAGTTAAATTATTTTCAATGGCATGATATATATATATATGGCATCTGTCTCGATGAGATGAAGGTCTGGATGAGATTAAGGTCTGGATGAGACGATGGTCTGGATGAGATGATGGTCTGGATGAGATGATGGTCTGGATGAGATAAAGGTCTGGATGAGATGATGGTCTGGATGAGATGATGGTCTTGATGAGATGATGGTCTGGATGAGATGATGGTCTGGATGAGATGATGGTCTGGATGAGAAGATGGTCTGGAACTCGCAGGACAAAATCACAAGGCTTGGAATTTTTGCTATGAGGTTTTTCTCTAGTCAGAAAACCTCCCCCCCCCCCCCCCCTCCCCAATAAAGCAGCAGACACACCCATGGGAACATTAATGGGATGATACAGCTGGGCAAGAGCTGACGGAAATTTTATTGAGGCAATGTCATACCGTCTGCGGGATGACTTC
Organism: Omphiscola glabra; assembly: GCA_964017045.1. NCBI lineage: Eukaryota > Metazoa > Mollusca > Gastropoda > Lymnaeidae > Omphiscola > Omphiscola glabra. The sequence goes on along the minus strand of OZ024807.1, from coordinate 2,903,581 downwards.
TCCGGGTTTCGTGAGTTACCATCCAAGGGAACCGACTCACATTAACTCAGATTGCTGGTGTTGTTTATGCTTGTCTGGGGATTTTCTGGGCATTGGTTGGGGATAGGTTAGGGATATTGTTGGGGATTGATTGGTTGGGGATTGGTTGGTTACAGAGAGATCTGAAATGTTACAATGAAATAAAGATCACTGCACCAGAAAGTAAATAATGTTGCATTTTCAGGAATTTACAGAGATGTTTCGAAGGCAGCACACAATTGCTTTGTTACCGAATATAACAAATTTAAATGGAAGTCGCATTGGAGACAATGAAAGAGAGGATGCAGAGAGAGCTTATATTCGTTTATTCTTGGACAAGGAAGATAAGCCGCAAAGGTAAAATTAATTCAATCATAAATCTCGACAAAAACTAAATTATTTACTCCGAAACAAGTTCATTATTTACTCTGTCACAAGCTCGATATTTACTCTGTCATAAATTTATTATTTACTCTGCGACAAGTTCATTGTGCAAAGTCATAGTTGTGAGTGAAAAGATCCATGTTTTTGTACCATCTTGAGTCTGCCTTGACTGTGCTCTGTTGGTTTACATTGCTCATTTCATGTTTATACCATTCATAAATTATCATGATTATCTTTAATGAAACATGCACATGAACAAATATGGTGTTCATTGGATATTTTAATATTAATTTAATGTTTAATTTTTACAAATGGAATAGCTGAGAAATTTGACTCAGCGTTGATCGTCTGAGTCTGTACCAGTACAGTTATGATAAACACATTATTCATTGAAATGATAGAGTACAGTCATCATATGATTCAATGCCACACCTATAATGTTAAATTCAGTTATCACATTCCTCTTTCTAAGGTATCATGAACTGGTTCAGATGCATGGTAGAGTGGATCCGCTAGCCAAAGTTGAACTGAAGCCTCAGCGATTCATCAAACTGAAGGTAGGCAGCTGTCACAAAATTTCTATAAAGCCTGAATGCACTTGGATTGTTCATAACTGTATTTCATGTTATAACTTCATCATTTTAAAAAACATTTTAGGTAAGAGCATTTGTGTAAGTTTTATTTTTTGAGATGTGATCCTCAGCTGCTGTTTCATGATATGATCTGGCATTTAGTTAAATAGGTAAATAATAGGTAGTTAAAGGTAAACATCAAAATAGGAACAGCATCAAAACTGTTTTGTGTCTAAATAAAGCCATAATGTTGCCACATTTTCTAGACATTCTTAATAGTCCGTCAATGTGTCAAATTTTAATGTATTTTGACGCTTCATTTTTTGACATTGACAAAAAAGTGTGTATCACAAAATTTAGCATTTCTTTGGCTTTGAGGTCAACTCTCTAATTTTGACTCCTGGTTCTATAATTAAAGATTAATTTTAAAGATTAATATATTACATCATAGAACAGATGAAATATTTCAACTCTGATTATTTTTGCCTGTTCTACAGATTCGTGTTGAGGATGCCAATCAGGAATTAATCAAATTGGAAGAAATGTCGATCGATGTCACGCAGACCATTCGTGATTTGAAGAAGTTGCTCAGCAATGTCGCTGGCTATCCCTCAGCTAAATTTAATTTATATCACATGGACAAGGAGATAGACATGATATCTGACAAACTCAAGTACATGGATAGAAAAGTGTTTTCTTACAACATGAGGGACGGGGATGAAATCATTGTGGAATGCATGAACTAAATCTCCTTCTTTTGAGGGGAAATTTAACAAAATATTTGGTCCTGACGTGGATGGGATTTCTCTGTGATAGAAATCCTTTTTTTTTATTTTTACATAAATATTTTTTATACTTTCTTTTAAAAGAAATCAAATCCAAAACTTTGAAAAGTACATTTTAAAACTTTAACTGGCATTTAAACTACATACTTTTAAAAATCAGCAGTTAAAAAACTAAGCTTTTAAGTTATGAGCTTTTGAAATCAGTGTGGTAAAAACCAAAACCAATTTAAATTACAAATTTCTTATAAATTACTTATAAATTATACCTTTATATTAAAAAAAAATGTTGTTATTTTTTCAAAAGATAAAGACAAATACAATTAGATGCAGTTTATGCCTAACTGGAAAATCAATTGTTTTCATTTGAATTAAATAGATTTTATTTTTAGTTTCTTTAAGATATACATTATCATGTGATATTTGCAAATGTCTTATAGAAGGTCTTTGACAGGCCGACTAATGTAATAATGCAATGCTTTTATTAAATATAATTCTGCAGTTTGGTACCATTTTAAGATGCATAATTGTTTGTCCTTTTAAATCACGTAACGCTATCCAATGGTCAGTATCTTCTGAGTGGAAATAATCCATGAATTTCTGTATGTTATGTGATTCAGTGATAAATTGAAGTTCATTTCCATATCACATCCCATATTTAATAAAAAAATTATCTTTGCATTATACTTTTTGTTGGTCCTTGTACATTTTCAAATATTCTAATTTGGAAACACATTTCATTTCTTTCTAAGAATTAAATACCGGTACTTAGTTTCTATAATTTTAAGAAAATATTTAAAACTATTTTGATAACGCCTTCTTTTACCATTATTAAAAAATATATATATTTTTACCAAATTTACCATTACTTGAATTTCATTATATACAAAATATATCATTTAAAATATTATACTTGAAACAATGAAACCCTATCAAAGCCAGCAATACTCTTGTGACATTTTAATGAGAAGTCATGCTGCGCCCGTTTTTATGAGTGTTATAATATCTTGAAATGATTTGCTTTTTGTGACGTCGGCATTGTATTTAATAACATGACACAATTATCATGTTACCTCTGTCTTAGGAACCAAACAACATTTGAATTAGTTCATGTGACTTTAGAAACATGTTGATTAGCTCATGTCTAGTCTAAAGTAATATATGAACTGTTCAACCTGTACCTATCAATATGTTCCCTTACACCATTTTGAAATATTGTCCGACTTCTTTTTGTGCAGAGTTGGAGAAATTTCCAATGAATTTTTCCTTCGATATTTTAACATGTAAATGGATTTTTTAAAACAAATTATTCAGTTTTATTTGTGCCATGAGCGTTGTCATATGTCAGGGTCAATGCCAATTATTCACAATTATGTTATATTATTATTGTAAATAAGTTACATTAACAATATTGCACTATGAAAATTAATTTTGATCTATTTTTTACTGTGATAAGTTTAAAATGATTTAATCCTTGATATCATAAACTGTATAAAAGATCATGCACTATATAAAAGAACTGGCACTATATAAAAGAGCATGCACTATATGATATGTTTGACAATGATGGAAAGGTTTTCTGAATAATAATAATTAGTAAACGTTTGCTGTCCCCCGTAACAACCTTGACCACCTCATATGTACATTCACTTTATCATCTAGATTTTAGTGATGTTTTTAGTTTTGTAGATTTAATGCAGTGCTCACAAACTTAAAAACAAATTGACTTCAGCCGAATGTGTAAGTATATATATATACATACACATAATAATTTATAAGAAAACTCTGAAAAACCATTATTTTCATCAATAAAATAAAATCAATAAATTAAACAATAATTAAAAAATAATTAAAAAAAAAAAACTGACATTGATTACGCTCAATAATATTAATGTTAAGATTTAATTTCTTATTTCTGCATCCAGCGAGTGAGTAAAAAAATATGTTGGGGGCTCCTCTTTAAAATACATTGACCACTTTTGTACAGTATATTCATTTTGCATAACTAAGGAAGTATTTTTTTGTTTTGAAGAGCCCATTGTAATGTTTGACTGAAATAAAAATATACTCGGTTTTTTTCTTTAAATATTCCTTACTTTAGAGAGGTAAACATTAAGTTACTACATAATTTCTATTAAACTTACTTTTGTTGTGCAATAATTAAAAAGTAAAGATTGAAACTATGGTTAGATCATCTCCATACATGACTGCTGTGATTTTTATGTTGCATTCCTGGGTGCTTCTGTTGCCATAATTAGGCCTTAAATCATGTAAGGAAAATAACTGACAAGTTATTTTTTTTATTAATTCATTGACACTGCTATGTACCAGTGGCTGGAAATGTTCATTTAAACAGCATTAATTGATCACTTTCCTTTATTTGTTGGCTTTGCTGTTTGATCCTCATAACTTTTTTTCCTTCTATAAAATAACAATCAAAAGCTATTATGATGAAACCACAATTTTCCATAAGGTAACTTATTGAAACCTATGAAGTATGCAGAGAAGATTTGGTTTTAATATACAATAAGTCTGTCTACAGTAGGGTGCCTGGTAACATGTAGGCTGTTTATGTCAGATGTTGTGATGAGAAACACAGGGTCGACCATCAAATAAATTAATCTGAGCAAGCATCACAGTTAGGCTATTTAATGCTTACATCTTTAGCTCTCATACTTTGTCCAATCATGTTTCAATTTATTTTCAATGGGACCCAAAGTTACAACCATCATGTATTCACTGTATATTCCAAGTGCAGAAGTCCTTGCAAAAATTTCTGTAATACAGAAATGCTAGTTGTGATTTATTTGCAATGAATGCCAAGAAATAGATCAAACTAACCATAGATTTATTTTTATAGTTCTTCATGAACCATTTTTTTTTTTTGTGGTAAACACCTGTCTTTCATTTTGTCTGATCCCACATCTTGTCAGTCATGTGACTGTCAGTACAAGTTTGTCATTTTATGCCCTACTCTGACTGGACAGTAACATTTTATGCCCTACTCTGACTGGGTAGTTGGAGTTGGCATTATATGCCCTACTCTGAAGGGGCTGTCTGCCACTGGCTGAGCAGTTCGTTTTAAAGTCTGATTTCAAGTGATCAAATACATAAATAATTTTAGTAATGTCACACATTAAGTGAAGTACTGTACAATGCATTTTTTTGTGACATGGCTGCAAGAGCTACCTGTACAAAATGTCATTTGTTTGTGCCATGGCTGCAAGAGCTACCTGTACAAAAAGTCATTCTTTATTATAACAGTTTTGTTTACAATATCCCACACAACATACAGATCAGACATAATTGATTCTATGCTTGTCTTACTCTAACCAGTGATTTTAAAGTGCATTATTTGCACTCATATTTTCCTATTCTTTTGTTACAATGAGTTTTAATGAAATAAAACTTTTTTTCAAAAGCATAATTAATATGTTGGTTAGAGATTATTATTTGATACTGTGAGTGGCAGGTATGGGAAATATGCAATGGCATTACAAAAAGAACTGTATGTAAATGAAATATGACTATGATGGTTATTATTCATTAGAATTATAGGTTATCTCAGTTTTTTCCCTTGCTGGGACAGTGTTACATACAATTCATGTTGCACAAGGATACAGAAAAATTGAAATTGAAGGTGACAATATGCGATTCTATTGATTGAAAGATATTGGATATTGAGATGTTCCTGTGACCCAGGTGGTTGTGTTTTGAGTGTTATCAATGTTAGATTATGGTGATATGGTCCATTATAGCTGAGGTTAAGTTATGGATGAGGTGATTAGACCAAGTGGTAATGAAGTTATGGATGATGTGGTCTGACCAAGTGGTAATGATCAAGCTATGGATGATGTGGTCTGACCAAGTGGTAATGGTCAAGCTATGGATGATGTGGTCTGACCAAGTGGTGATGTGGTCTAACCAAGTGGTAATGAAGTTACGGATAAGGTAGTCTGACCAAGTGGTAATGATCAAGCTATGGATGATGTGGTCTGACCAAGTGGTAATGATCAAGCTATGGATGATGTGGTCTGACCAAGTGGTAATGAAGTTATGGAAAAGGTAGGCTGACCAAGTGGAAATGGTAAAGCTATGGATGAGGTGGTCTGAACAAGTGGTAATGATCAAGCTATGGATGATGTGGTCTGACCAAGTGGTAATGAAGTTATGGAAAAGGTAGGCTGAAAAGGTAGGTAATGGTAAAGCTATGGATGAGGTGGTCTGAACAAGTGGTAATGGAAAAGGTAGGCTGAAAAGGTATGTAATGGTAAAGCTATGGATGAGGTGGTCTGAACAAGTGGTAATGATCAAGCTATGGATGAGGTGGTCTGACCAAGTGGTAATGATCAAGCTATGGATGAGGTGGTCTGACCAAGTGGTCATGGTCAAGCTAGGTAGATGTGGTCTGACCAAGTGGTCATGGTCAAGCTAGGTAGATGTGGTCTGACCAAGTGGTAATGATCAAGCTATGGATGAGGTGGTCTGACCAAGTGGTCATGGTCAAGCTAGGTAGATGTGGTCTGACCAAGTGGTAATGATCAAGCTATGGATGAGGTGGTCTGACCAAGTGGTCATGGTCAAGCTAGGTAGATGTGGTCTGACCAAGTGGTAATGGTCAAGCTATGGATGAGGTGGTCTGACAAAGTGGTAATGATGAGATTATGGAATAAAGCTGTCTTTCAGAATTTCATTTTCTGAAAATTTTAACAAATTGGATACATTGTTATGCACACAATAATTTTTATTTAAGATAACACTTTTTAATTTTACAAAAAAATGTGGGCTTTTTAAAATAAATGGCATGTAAATTGCTACACTATAAAACTTGAAAGAAATGGGAGACATAGAGTTCAGAGGGCAGATCCTCAACTTTGACCTTCATAAACTCTGATTTTATTGTGAGAGAGAATTTTATTTTAATGACAATAAAATATTTACATACACAATGTAGAAACTGAAAGAACTATATACTTCCTCTTTCAGACTTTATTATTTTACAATTTTTCTTTAAATCTGACTTACAAAATTTTATCATGGAAACTCACTATCTAAATGAAAAACCAGTACAATGGAAACCTTACATGAGATTGACTTAATACAATGTTCAAACATGTGGTTGAAAGTATATCTGATACAAAACAAACATATACATTGTCCCCCTGTCAGTGAAAAGAAAATGTTTACATTTACAATTTATCATTGGTGGGCAAACTTAGATGCGCTACCCTGGAATCAAGAAACACATTTTGTGTGTGGAAGTTATAGAGAAAAAAAAAAAATGAAGTAAAATTTGAACTATTCAATTTATAAAAATAAATTTTAGTTTATTTCTTTGTGAGTTGTCATGTCATATAAGTCTAAAAATATCTTTCAGCTACTAAACAGTGACCCTTGACCCCAATTATCCTAATTTGAATACAACTCCTGGATTTCATTGAAATGAACTTCGACTTAACACTGACAAAGTACACGGCCATGATCTTAGATCTTTAGCAATCAGTGACATCGGAAATCATGAATCACGGCAAACACAATAAATGAGCTTATGTCACATTGGAATGTTGTTGGTCTGAAATTTATAAGCTCATTTTAAAAACTTTTTAAAAGTTTAATAGTAAAAAATTGCACAATTCTTATTTCATATTTTAAGCTAATTTCTTCAACAAAAAAAAAAAAGATTACTACTCATACTCTTAGTATTAGGAAATAACTTAATCATTATACTAAAATAAATAGCTTTGCTATAACAAATCCATGATAATTATGAGCTCCTTTCGAGATACGTGTTTGTATATGTCTGTTTATTATCAGGGATTCTCAAATGTAAACATATCCAAAGAGGTATAATAAATAAATAGGCAATTCTCTTGAGAGCGTCTAAGGAAGCTACAGAAAGATGATATCCCAGCCTTTGTCACAGCAAGGTTTAATACTGTCCTTAATTTTAAGAAATGACTTGTACTTATTCAGCAAAGATCCCTTAAGAGAGGGCAACAAGCATAATTCTTTTATGAAAAGTGAGCACAGTAGAAATAGCAAGTTAACATCCCATGACTTCTACATTGACACGTAAGTGCTAAATACAGTGCTAGATCTTTCCCAGTGCAATAGCCCTAGATTAACAAGTCAAGTCTTGTAAGAGGAATACAAGCAATCAGGGCATCTTCAAATTGAAACAGATTCTAGTATAATGTTCACATCCTATTCTTAAATGGATCAAACACTAGCTCAGTGTATTTGACAGTGTAAACTCAATGAGGATTATGTATTCATCTGAATAAATCTTTCATAAAACCCATACAGGGCACAGCAATGTATGTTGAGACACTGAATGTAGTACCGGTATTCAGAACGATTTCTATTCAAGCCCTACTGTCAACTAAAGAACTGTAACTCTTTACACCTTAAATATTTAATTTGCTACCTTTCATTTTAGAACAAGAAAAAAATATGTTCATTAGCAAGAAAAAGTACTCAAGTTTTAAAGTTAAGAGAAAGTAGTCAAGTGTTAAAGTTAAAGTGACGAAAAAGTAGTCAAGTATTAAGTATCAAGTGAGACTAACGGTTGTTGAGGCACTGGTTTAATCTTGTCCATAGTAATAATAATACAAGTTGCATTAACAAAAAAAATAAAATAATCATTTATAAGAAAAAGCCAAAATCATTTAAATTATTTTAACACTAAAAAAAAAATTGTTGTCCTACTGATACAACTATGCTAAATATATTGTCCAAGTGGGACTTCTTACATTACTGGAGTAATGAGCAGATATGATGTGCGGCCGGTCGACGAATGTGAGTGGGTGAAGGAATTTTGTTGCATTGGCATTGCTATGTACGGTATTATTTACTAACAATGAACAATTTCTTATACGCACATATAATACAAACCCTTAGTTTTAAGTAGCATTTTTAACCCAAAATTTATTGCATTAAACATGGAAATATAGGGAAATTAAATACACATCTATAAAATATGTCAATTCTGTCAGGCACGGAAAGTCAATGAAGGAATATTGGACAGAAATTTGGGGGGGGGGGGGGGGGGGGGAGTCAGGTGACTTGTAACACTATCCCCAAATCTTTTACGGCCTCAACAAATGAACAGCTATGTTGAGCATGATGTTAACATATGCTATGATCACAATAATACATCAACTAATTATAAGCCTTCAACATACGTACATTTATATTACATCAAACAATTATTTTTAATGTATGTCAACATACACAAAATATGAGCAGGCATAAGTTTAAATGCACTTCTGTTAGCACTGAGGACATAGAATTGCTTGAGATGACAATCAACAGTAGCTGGGTCAGGTTTGATTGAGCATTGGCATAGACTGAAACAAAGACTCAAAGAAAAAGTCAAGAACTGAAGCAGGATGAAAACAACACAATAGTTGGAAGCAAAGTTCTGACATTTTGATTGGTCAATTGAGAGATAACCTAGAAAAAACCCAGTTAAAATACTGGTAAGAGATTTCTTTTCTCACAAAAAAAGTCTCATTTTTAGCTCAGGGCATGTTAACTAAATAGTAGCATGACTAACAGCAGAAGTTTTAGGATAAACTGTTTGTAATGGTACAAATAAACTGTTTGTAATGGTACAAATAAACTGTTTGTAATGGTACAAATAAAGTAACTGCATACTTAATGTAAACTTTAAAACTATTTTTAACACAGTGCTGATGTAACCTCCATTCTAAATAATGTCAACATTTCAATGAATTTTACAATACACTAGCTTGTAGCAAAAACTTGTAGAAGTAGACTGGAGACTTAACAACTGATGCTAAGATAGACTTGGCTGATAACTTATTGATCTCAATCATTTATGTGCTGCTCAGTAGTGAGGACAAGTTTGTACATTTGATCTTATATATACGTATGATCTTAAACAAAGGAAAAAGTTTTAATCTCTTATTCGTATGCAACAAACAAATTCAATGAACCACCATCGTGCATTGGCACAAAACGCCCTCATTGTGGGCCCCTCATATGGCTATAAGTTTCTAGCAGCAGTCTACAAATATTCAATTTGAGTGAAGATTAAGAGTTTAAAATCTTCTTGTCAATGATTAAAATGTTGGCATTTTTCTCTTTCAATATAACTTGTCCCTTAGAATAGCCGACGTTTACAAGGTTTGAAAAGAGGTAAACAAAAATGATATAAAAAAATGTAAGTGAATTAAAAAAAATAAAGAGTTGTTTAAAAAAAGTAAAGATGCCTGCATGAAGTACATTGGGCATAAGATAAGCAAAATTATACATTGTACAAACCATTCAAAATAAGAATGAATCATAGATAAATATTTTCCCCCCAACATCATATTTATCACAATGGGACACTGGAAATATAGAACTTAATATACAGATTTGAACAAGATTAGCAGGTAGGCGTTGTCACAGGCTGCTAGTTATCTGCATGTTAAAACTTAACAACTTCACATCAACACACCACAATTGGCAACAGACTATTTATTCCACAGGGTGTCTAGATAACAAAGCAACCATACAAAATTGTCTCAATAACATCCATGGGCAAACATTCTCATAAATGCCTTCCTTACTATATGACTAACCTAAACATAATAAGCAATATTCTCTACCATCAAAGTTTGGACATGACACTGATTCAGGCTTGCATGTAGATTTTGTATTGATGCGTTTTGTATTTTTATAGCGCTTCGAGCCTTCAGTAGGGGTAAAGCGTGTTTTTTAAAGGAACTTTCTTTTATTATTATTATTACTTAACTTCTTTGGTGCAGAGCGTCTGCCCTGAATGTGCATTTAAAAACCATGGTGAATAAACTGACAAAAACAGGGATTCAAGATGTTTAATTATGACATCAAGATGTTAACATTTACTTATGACATCAAGATGTTAACATTTACTTATGACATCAAGATGTTTAATTATGTCATCAGTTACGATAAACAGTCATTTCAATAAACCATTTATGCAGTTTTCCCCTGAAAATGTCATGCACATATCGGCCAGTGTTGCAACTTACTTACTTAATCAGATAGGTCACAAATGGTGGCCCACAAAGCAATTCAAGTGTATCAAATGTCCTAATGAAAGTCAAAACTTCCAACACCAAGTTTCAAAGTGCTTTGATAAAGACCATCTCTTGCCTTGAGCTGGGGTAAAGTAGCCTGTGTGGATAATAGTCTTACTGCTCCATGCCATGTGAGGATAACAAGTGTTAACCCACTTAACTTATGTGTCATGTCAAATGTTTTGGTCGTTCAATCAAGTTATTCAGTGGCTTCTGTTCCCTACTGTCAGATTTTTTTTTTAAAATCTCACATCAATGATTTCCAAGCCACACATCTCGCTAAGAAATATCATTTGCATTCGCTCGGGATTCCAAGAACCAGAACTCTATCCAATTCCTGAAGAAGCCTTTGTTGTGTGGGTTGTTGCGTGCAAAAAGTCCACAGAAGGTTGAGCCTTGCTGTTTAGCGTGGACCAGCTCGTGAGACGTTACGTTCTGACTGATGAGTATAATCTGATATAAGAGGCCCACGCACATCAGTGATGACGCAATCAGGCAGTAGATGGCAGTAACAAAACAGATGGCAGTTCTGTGGGGGAAGTTAATAAAATGGTCATCATACTGTTTACTGATATGAACTTGAAATTAAGAAATGAATAGACCTCAAGGAATATTGCTTCTCAAATATTATATAGAAGGTAGAGTATAAAATAGTAGCGTACTAAGTATTCATTGAAAGTACCTTAGATCACAATACTAGCGTACTAAGTATTCAGTGAAAGTACCTTAGATCACAATAGTAGCGTACTAAGTATTCAGTGAAATGACCTTAGATCACAATAGTAGTGTACTAAGTATTCAGTGAAAGTACCTTAGATCACAATACTAGTGTACTAAGTATTCAGTGAAAGTACCTTAGATCACAATAGTAGCATACTAAGTATTCAGTGAAAGTACCTTAGATCACAATAGTAGTTTACTAAGTATTCAGTGAAAGTACCTTAGATCACAATAGTACTGTACTAAGTATTCAGTGAAATGACCTTAGATCATAATAGTACTGTACTACGTATTCAGTGAAATGACCTTAGATCACAAACCAATTCAGATGCCCACACAAAATAAATGTTGAATAAAATGTAATTCTCTAATGAAAAAGTCTGCAATGTTAAGAAAGCAAAATATAATTTAGTCCGTGTTTGTTGTGTAACATGTTGTAGGCAATGTCCAGAGAGCAAAATAAGTGAACACAACACAAAATTGGCAGAGCCTAAGAGTTCCTGGCAGAGCCTAAGAGTTCCTGGCAGAGCCTAAGAGTTCCTGGCAGAGTCTAAGAGTTCCTGGCAGAGCCTAAGAGTTCCTGGCAGAGCCTAAGAGTTCCTGGCAGAGCCTAAGAGTTCCTGGCAGAGCCTAAGAGTTCCTGGCAGAGCCTAAGAGTTCCTGGCAGAGCCTAAGAGTTCCTGGCAGAGCCGAAGAGTTCCTGGCAGAGCATAAGAGTCCCTAGAAACTTACAAAAAGTCCACATAAAGCCATCTGCAGTCATTGGGCAAAAGGAACCAATCCAAATACATCTTGGGTGTACAGATGGTTGTGAAGGTCAGGTGGGCAGCATAGAGGCCAGTGAACACAAACATCATCATGGCAAGCAGGAATGGCCTGTGGTTAGTGGCACCTACACAGCTGTCAATCCTGAGGTGCAAATAGCAACAATTATTTGACAGTAACTAACTCTTAACTATAGTGTGGATGACATAAAAGATTCAACTCTAGTTTATAGTTACAGTAACTAACTCTTAGAATGTTATCAATCTAAAGGCTTTTCGTTGTATCTTACTACTATGTAAAAATTGTACCCACCAAATACAATGATGATCTCTGACAGCAATGTAAGCCTCACAAATCTTGCAGTAACCTGCCCTTGCTGGAAGCTCTTGCTTACCTTTATCTTTAAACAATAGTGTCAAAATTATTAGTACAATTACAACAATAGTGTCAACATTATTAGTACAATTACAACAATAGTGTCAACATTATTACAACAATTACAACAATAGTGTCAACATTATTACAACAATTACAACAGTAGTGTCAACATTATTAGTACAATTACAACAATAGTGTCAACATTATTAGTACAATTACAACAATAGTGTCAACATTATTACAACAATTACAACAATAGTGTCAACATTATTACAACAATTACAACAGTAGTGTCAACATTATTAGTACAATTACAACAATAGTGTCAACATTATTAGTACAATTACAACAATAGTGTCAACATTATTACAACAATTACAACAATAGTGTCAACATTATTACAACAATTGACAATATTAAAAATAAATGTAAAGCAAAATTTTGAACAACTCATAACTGTCTTACCAAACAATGCAAGCCAATTACTGTTTATACTAAATATGTGGCACTATATTTTTATAAATGGTTGTTTAAAATAATTTTGAAGGTTCAGCTACTAAAAAGTCTATTCAAATATATTCAATCATTGTCTGTTACAAAAATGAGAACAGCTGAAAGAATCATCAGTTTAAGAAATTATATTCTCTTCTATGTGCTGAAGTAGTGCCCAACACTTCCAGTAGGGATAATTTGATATAAAATGTTGCTTCCCATGACTCAATATTAAACAAATTAAAATAATTGTTAACCTAAAGTGCAACTCTGTTATCTCCCTTTGTTCTTATGTATATTAAAACATGTTAACATCTAGGGAACAAACTCACCCCCAGCTCTTGACTCCACCCACTGGACTGAAGCATCTTTTGAATTATCCGTACCAAGAGTAACAGTTACCATGTCCCCATTATAAATATTTTGTGCAGCATCTTGACCAGTCACCTGGTTGCAGGTAATAAGGATAAATAGTGAAACACACTGCATGAATCCGATGGCTTTAACATGTTTCAAATATAATCACATACAAAGCAAACCAAATCTGTCAAATAGAATCACAGGCAAAGCAAACCAAATCTTTCAAATAGAATCACAGGCAAAGCAAACCAAATCTGTCAAATAGAATCACAGACAAAGCAAACCAAATCTTTCAAATAGAATCACAGACAAAGCCTATTCTTAGGCTGCCTCAAAATTATTGTTCTTGTGCTGTAAATAAAAGCTGATTCTTTCTGGTTGATCTAGTTTCTCTAGGTTCTACACTGCAATCAATAGTTTATAAAAATAAATGTAGTGGCCAGATTTTTCTTATTGTTATTTGTAAAAAAATCAAAGACTCTACCTGATCATACAAAGTTAAGGAAGAACTCAGATTAGCATTGGAGGGTGTGCGTTTATGAATGGCGCGTGGCCTGTGGGCTACTTGCAGGGCATCTTGATCTTGTTTTGTTAAATGAAGGCAGTAAAACATGATCATCATGGATGTAAACACCGTCAAAATCTCCCAAAGTAAAACCTCTCTGAATGCAACAACAAAAAACTGAAAATAAAATGAGAATACTCTCTGAAATAAAAAGACACTGATCACTTAATATTATTTGCATAACCAGAACAAGACCTAATCAAATGCACTTATTGCCAGATTTAAATCATCAATTTTTTTTTTTTTAAATTAATGTAATTTAAATTTTTAAGTTCAAGATTGTTTGTTAAATTGTATGTACAGCGTGGTTAGCCCAGCCCTAGGCTGGGGTACCACGCTATAGAAAACCGCCAATAATAATAATAATAATAATTTGCGCTATAAAACCAAACTGCGTGATATGCATTCATACTTTTATATCCCATCATTCAAACTTCTTTCAAGTAATACTTTATTTTTTTAAACATTATTCTATTTCTCTGACTAATTTAAATACTAAATTTATTTCTAAATGTCCCAGATATTAAATTTTTGCACAAGTTATCTTTAGTGGATAGTCTTTTCAATATTACAAATGAACCTACAACTCAGGCGCACAATATTATTCAGGAACTCAGATCTCATACCATCCACTCAGTGCATCAAATTATTTCAGAACTAAGATCTCATAGCATCCACCCAGTGCATGACACTATTTGGGAACTAAGATCTGATACCATCCACCCAGTGCATCACACTACTTGGGAACTATGATCGCATACCAATCACACTCTGACAAAGCTGAGTCTGTGACACAAAGGTTGTACCTATTATTATTGAACATAATTATTTTATAACTGAATTTAGATGTAATTCTTTACCTGAAACACCAAATATGAGCTAATCACTGATGTGAGTCCCCATGAGTAAAAGAAAAGCGTCCTGCTATTTCTCTGCCTGTGCCGCCATAAGGCATGAAAAGTTAACACAAAGGCAGGCATAAAGAGAAAGCTAAAAACAGTCATGGCCGGATGGAGTGTTGCCAGACAAAGACATGTTGGGACAACAATGATTGGTGTGACAACATCAGGCCTCAATTTAACAGCACCACCACCGAAACAAGATGGTAGTCGGCATCTGTCAGAGATTGTGTTCACAAGTCGATCGAGGGTAGATTCTGGAACTCTTTCACATTTAAAGATCCTTAAAAAATTTTAAAAAAAATGTTTTAGAAAATAAAAGTCAACAAATAAAAAAATATATTTAAAAAATCTATATAATTTGCAAATGGATTTCTTGATTAAGAATTTTAATAACAAGTAAATTTATGTAAACATATTTATTTAAAAAAAATTATATATGTTATAGTAACATATTATTCTAGTGCATAAGTGGCCATTGTAATGTTTCATCATCATATTTTCAATTGATCATTACTTAATAATACAGACCAGCACATTAAAAGCAAATAAGACCAAAATATTTTACTTATCAAACATTTCGTCCAAAGCTTCACAGTCACAGCAAGATGACAGGACATGGCTTCTTTCTCCGTGCATATTTTGGTATTCACAGCAGCACAAAGTCTCACTGCTGCTTGATGAAAACTTCCTTAAAGAGCCAGTACTCATCACAAATACAATCTCTGTTTTGAAATTCAAAATTTAGATAATAACAGATCCATCATACTAAAGTAAGTTTTTGTAGGCATATAGTTATAGTCTAGTCCCAATGAATCACATTAAATGTAGAATGGTGTCAGGCTACTTCTCAACGTACAACTGTCTTGAAAAAAATCCTAGCATGGGTAGAAATATTTCAAATAAGCGTTCTTCATTGATAATTAATGATTATATGCCAATATTTTACATAGCTGTTTGAAATAAATAAAAAAATGAATATATATGACGCTTATTGAATGCTGATGAATAAATATAATAGTGGCTAATGCAAAGAAGACATGCCATGACGTCATTTACCTGATTATTTAAGTTGCCGTGTAGGAGTTACTTCACTTTGCTTTTTGTTACTAGAGTTAAATTTTCCTTAATATGATGATGGCATGTTTTGTATTAAAATTTTATTGGTTGATTAATTATAATTTTAAAATTTCATTGGTTGGGTAATTATAATATTTTAATTTTTCTGCCATATTTGGCATTGACTGGGCATTGTATTTTATTCATTTTCTGGATATTCTTTTTGGTAAATGCTATATAGTCTATTTTAGATAACACATCTCCTAAAATACTGTTTGGGATCTACTTTCAACTTTCACACATGAATAATTAATTAAAGCTTTCCCCGAGCAATGGTTTAATAGTTTTTGCACACGGCAAACTCTTATGAATGAAACTCTGAGGTAGTACTACGGTTTAGCCATTATGCAAGTGGCTGTGAATGGTTGATCGTGACGTTTTGCACATGGAGAATTATGATCGTTAATAATGTGAACTCTACCAGGTTTTAAAGCTCAAATTAAAACATTTCAGTTTAAATGTCTTCAAAATGCATTCTGAAACACAAGTTATCAAATATTTTGATGTATATAGTGGTAATAATTGAAGATTTCCTAAGCTAAGTATCGGCGTCTTCCGTCATTTAAAAGGGGGCGTGATCACTAATCCAAAATGGCCTGTGTGACCTTTGCATAATGAGGTCAATGTTAAGGAGAATTGTGAAAATCTTTCATGAGCTATCCCAATGAAATTTTGCACACTTGTACCTCAATAAATTATGCAGGCCTACTTTCAATATTTAAACTGAACATTTTAATGCAAACATGCCTTATACAGTAGAAGTCCGATAATCCGGCACGCTCGGGACCGGCTCGGTGCCGGACTACTGAAAATTCCGGTCTATCGGGCGGTGCCCCTTCTTTTTAGTGTAGGCTTTGCCGTAAAACAAATGTACTTTGTTTTTTTAACTACATACATACATAAATCGTAATTATAAGAAAAATTAGGTTAATAATTAAACTACAAATACAGTATGCAAATACAACAAAGTTTATTTTACATTGCATATAATATATGTACACGTACTGAAAACATATTTCAAATTTCACTTAGATTTAAAAAAGTCACGAATGTCTTTTTGTTTTCTTGACTTTTGGCGTTTAGTATAAAATTTATTTCTAATGAAAACAGTTTCAAAAGTTACGTACGTTCGTGATTGATTAACTGTGCTGCACTGCACCTGTATTTGTTGTGACAGCTGAGACTAGCCGGTCGCTAATTGTTTCCAAACAATACCGAGCGCTTCCGGATGATCCCGAACTACCCCGAAAACTTCCGAATAGCTCTCGAGCATTTTTATTTGCTTTAAAGACACACTTTTGGAGAAAACCAAAATTTTTACAATTTTCCGGAGCGATGCCGGACTATTGGATGCCGGACTAATGGACTTCTACTGTATTGACATACGATTTTCCTCACTTGAATTTGATATAAAGAACAAAAAAACTCATGGAGGAATGGAGGTCAAAATTTCTTCTAATGTGAATGGGTGGCGTCAGACCTTAACTACGGGCCAAAAGCACTCCTGATTTATTCAAATTACATGCACATAAAAAAATTTAAAACTTGGATTCCATTGTGCTGACGCCCATTTCCGATACAAATTCTCTAGGAGTGTCCCTTGCTTTACCGAAGTACCTACTATGCCTATTGAAGATGAAGGCGCTCCATCTGTAGCTATGCTGGCAAGTTTATTCAATGGTAGAGTTAAACTCTTCAAGCTTATATTAATACTGTGGGCAGGATAAAATTTCTTGTCCAGTTGTAGTGTCATTGTCATTCAAACATTCCAGGAAAAGCAATACCTTGTTGTTTGTTTTAAATTTCACTTATCTTTGAATTATTAAGTTATTTCAGAAGAAATTTAATAATCAATACTAGCTAAAAGTGAATAAGGCAGGGTGGCTTCGAAAATAAATAAAACTTGTAGAAAATTGAATTAACATTATTTTCATTATAAGTTCTTTGGTCAAGTCCAGTAGATTTCTACTTACATTTTTAAAAGTATTGTAAAAGTTGTTATTTTGTTAAGGTCAGCTTTATTTCTAGGTCTTTTTCTTAATAGATTAAATGCAAAGAAGACATGCTATGTTTTTTCCCATGGCCGCCATCTTCGTTGCCACGACCCATGAACTTTTACGGGTTCATTGGTGGTGGCAACCAAGATGGCGGCTGTGTAAAAATAAAATGACCCGTGAGTGAGCCGTGTCTGCTAAGATTCGGAATTAAACGTTAAAATTTAATGGGAAAAATGTCTCCAAATGTTTCCCTAAACCTAACATGAATCCTAAATCTATCTCTAAGCCTAAACTGAACCCTAAATGTATCCCTAAACCTAACCTGAGTCCTAAATCTATCCCTAAACTAATAATTTATAAATAATCGGAAGCGTTATCCGCGCGGTTTTGGACGTGAGAATAATGCTAGCGTTATCCGCACAGCTCTGCGAATAATACTGAGCGTTATCGGCAGACCGAAATCTTCGAATAATGCTGGGCGTTATCAGCAGACAGAAATTATTGCATAATTACGCAACATTTCTAGAAGTAATTAGGATCATATTCCAAGTGCCTCTGGGGGGGTAGTGTGATTTTATTGAATGAATGTGTTGACAAAAAATAATGGCCGGCACTACCTACAACGCGGCTGTGTACTTAGCAAAACCATAGTCTTAAATTCAAGATAATTATTAATAAATATTAAATGTACGTTCTTTCTGCTGAACCCACCTCCCATCCGACACCGCTATATGCAGCAGTATGCAAAATATCCATAATCAACAACCTCCTCCTCCTTCCATAGTGCGTAAATGGATAAACTTATATATCATACTTTCTATTTGTTTTCTCATTTCTTATTATTTTCAAAATCAACATATACTTAAAATATTTCAATTGCTACAAAATATTTTTAAAATTCTCGTAAAACTACTTATACAAATGAACATAATTATTAAATATAAAATATACTTTTAATTAAAATGAAAAAGAAACAAAAAAGTAAAAAGTAAAATTCGATCCCCAACCAGTAAATGATCACAAAGTATAAGTTAGCTTAGCGTCTACTCTACAAGACCACACAAGTTCACATCCAATTGCCTTATCTTAAAACCAGATCAATGGTACATTTTTGCCATGATGTACGCAGGCCTAGTTCCATGGTTTTACGGAAATTCCTTTTTAAAAAAAATGTTATTATTCATTTATTAGTGAAGAAAAGAATAAATAGTTTGAATTCTAAAATAATGCCGAGCGTTATCGGCAGACTGAAATCTTCGAATAACGGCGAACATTATGACCAGCTGCTATAATGCGCATGCACCGAGGAGCTGTGCGGATAATGCTCGGCATTATCCTCATGACCAAAACATGTGCGTATAACCACCCCGATATATAATTTTATAACATTGTTAATTTTTTTTAAATATAGCATTAGTTCTGAAAATGGAAGTCATATAAAATTATTATTAAAATGAGAGTTATATAGCTCGTGACGTGAACAGCGGAATTGGGTCACAGAGTGTGGAGATGCGGTCCATGTTAAAAAAGGACAAACGAAGTCGTGCTTTAAAACTTCATAATTTTATAACTACAACAGCTAAAAATATAATTTTGGTGTTATAGTTCTTTAAGGTAAATGTGAAGAGATGGGTCCGCGTTTTTTACCATGGCTAAATCTATCTCTCACCCTAACCTGAACACTAAATCTATCCCTCACCCTAAATGATAAATCTATCCCTAACCCTAACCTGTCAATCGCGCAATGTCTCGCTAGTGTCGTAATCTTTAATTATAAGAGTCAGTGACAGTGTGTGAACAAGGGGCATACTCCGTTAATCCATTCACCTGCTTCGTTTCAACTCTAATATTTAAACTTTTCTTTCGAACTTACCTTGAAAAAAGCGACTTTGTAACAGATGAAGACTATGATGATTTAAATTGGTAAATAACAAGAAATTGTTTATTTTTTCATTTCAATGAAACATTATCGCTTCCGGTTTAGTAATTTTACTTCCGTTTGACAACCCCTGAAAATATTTCGGAATAAAATATTGTAGTTAAATATTTCTTTTTAGTTAATTATAATGTAATTAATATTAAATTGAATCCGAATACACAAAGCTAGATTTTTAAACCATAAATAATTTCAATGGGAAATTTTTTAAAAATCTCATAAAATTTCATGTCTTTTTCTGTAGAAGGAGGAAACAAATAATTAATAACCAGTGGTAAGTCAATAACCTTTACACTTTTTTTCGCCTCCTCACCCAAAAGCGCCCCTTCCTCTGTGTTACAAAAAATATATTATTTAGGACAATCTTTTCACAACTCTATAATCACCATCATCAGTTGTCCTACAGCCAAACATCTAAAAGAGGACTCGATTCTCGCCTCTACTCATGGAGTTGTCGACCACTTAGCACCACCTAAGTACGCCAGTGGAGAGTCCTATGATTATAGGATCCATCTCAGATCTTTGTCTGACAATGACCCATTGATGGAGCATGGTAATGAGCCTTATCATATGTCTTATCTTTCTGTAATCACCCTGCATTGAAAAATTCAAAGAAAAGTAAAAAAAAAAAAAAATTAATTTAAAAAAAAAATCAAAATTAAGTCGATGTGTACATTGATATGAACAGTGATGTGTACAGTAATATGTACAGTGCCCCTTTAATAATATTGTGTTTTGTTTAACATTTATTTATTGGAAGGAATAACCACCAGGCTCAGGTGTTGTGAAATGTCTTTAGTGTTAATATCTGTAGTGTGAATGTCTGTAGTGTAAATGTCTTTAGTGTTAATATCTGTAGTGTGAATGTCTGTAGTGTCATTGTCTGTAGTGTAAATGTCTGTAGTGTAAATGTCTGTAGTGCGAAAGTATGTAGTGTGAATGTCTGTAGTGTAAATGTCTGTAGTGTAAATGTCTGTAGTGGGAATGTCTGTAGTGGGAATGTCTGTAGTGGGAATATCTGTAGTGTGAATGTCTGTAGTGTGAATGTCTGTAGTGTAAATGTCTGTAGTGTTAATGTCTGTAGTGCGAAAGTATGTAGTGTGAATGTCTGTAGTGTAAATGTCTGTAGTGGGAATGTCTGTAGTGGGAATGTCTGTAGTGGGAATATCTGTAGTGGAAATGTCTTTAGTGGTAATGTCTGTAGTGGGAATGTGTAGAATGAGAGTGAAACAATTACAATTTTTTAAAGATAACTTTTCGTATCTAAAATAATTTCTTAAGCTTGGATCCTCAAAACTTTTAAACAAAGGACCAGTTCCCTGTCTGTCAGACACTGGTGGAGGTCTGACTACAGTTAGAAAACAAAAATTATATGCAAACTAAAAAGATCTTATATGTAGTGACAAAAAAAAAACCAATAGAATATTAAACATGCAGATCAATTTTAATCAACATCAACTTGTTATTATCTCAATGGGATGATGTGTGGGACTGCTTTTGGCTGATGAGATGGCTTGTTAGTATCTCAATGGGATGATGTGTGGGACTGTTTTTGGCTGATGAGATGGCTTGTTAGTATCTCAATGGGATGATGTGTGGGACTGCTTTTGGCTGATGAGATGGCTTGTTAGTATCTCAATGGGATGATGTGTGGGACTGCTTTTGGCTGATGAGATGGCTTGTTAGTATCTCAATGGGATGATGTGTGGGACTGCTTTTGGCTGATGAGATGGCTTGTTAGTATCTCAATGGGATGATGTGTGGGACTGCTTATGGCTGATGAGAGGATTTAATGTCCGGTTACTTATTTGTCACTGATAGACGTAACAAGTGATGTGACCAGTAACGTAACAAGTGATGTAACAAGTGATGTAACAAGTGATGTTGCAAGTGATGTAACAAGTGATGTAACAAGTGATGTAACAAGTGATGTAACAAGTGATGTGACCAGTAACGTAACAAGTGATGTAACAAGTGATGTAACAAGTGATGTAACAAGTGATGTAACAAGTGATGTAACAAGTGATGTAACAAGTGATGTAACAAGTGATGTAACAAGTGATGTAACAAGTGATGTAACAAGTGATGTAACAAGTGATGTAACAAGTGATGTAGCAAGTGATGTAACAAGTGATGTAAGAAAACATTTAAATGTCATGACACGACACTTTGAATATTGCCGCTATACTCTCCACTCCGCCTAGTTTGATTTTGTCGTCCATTTGTTTCTTTTACACACACACGCACACACCCATACACAGAGATGTTCCAAAAAAGCGAAGCCCGGTTCAAAGCCTAAAGAAGGCGCCCACTAAAGAATGGAAGCAATAATGCTGCTGGGAGGGGTGGGGCAATGAAACTGTTTTCGGCGGCTCTTGTCTTTTTGAAGTACATGTATTTTATCATTTTATTCACTATAATAAAGGGCATATCTAAAGGGCGATCTTGTCTTTATGAATTACATGGCATTTTATCGTTTAATTCACTATAATAAAGGACATATCAAAAGGCGATCTTGACCTTCCCCTGAGTGGCCCCTTCCCCTCGCACTGCACTCACGTATAATATATATAATATAAATTATAATTTTTTAGTTCATGATTATGTTTGTTTGTTAAATTGTATGTACAGCGTGCTAAGCCCAGCCCTAGGTTGGGGTACTACGCTATAAAAAACTATAATAATGATATTAAATTTTACTTTTAAATGTATCGCGGTCAAGGCCGTCCCAGTGTGTTTAGTCGCCCTAGACGAAAATTTAAAAAAATACTGCTACTTACCTTTTTCTACGTCACTGTCTCCCCTAGACCACCCCCCCTCTCTCCACCGCCCGTAAACAAGTGCGACCCTTGGCGACCAGAGTTGAATTGGCCTTGATCGCAATCGTCGGCCACTTTGCCTCTAGAAATTGTTAAAAATAATTGATAACCTGTGTCCTTGGAGCGACTACATTTTAGAATAAATGCAGTTAACAAGATTTGACAGGTCCTTTCATGTAGTGACAACCAGTGACATCATGAAAACAAAAACAAAACAAACAAGAACATTATTATTCTAAATGTTAGGACCCGGGATTTCACGCGATGGGAGAATTTTCATTTTTTTATAAACCTAAACGTTTTCACCACTTAACACTTTTTATTAGAAAAATATTCAGATAAGTAATTTCTAGGAAACTAATTGCCGTAACGCTGTACTGAAGCCACATCCAACTATATATCAATAAATTGTGGATCGAAGGTGCCACCCCTGGCTGACAGAACTCCATACGCCACTTTCCTTAAAGTTAAAGCTGTAATTCAGTGGATAGTCAGATCCTGGATAGTCATTGCCCTTATAGTCAGATCCCGGATAGTCAGATCCTGGATAGTCAGAGCCTGCATAGTCAGATCCCTGATAGTCAGATCCTGGATAGTCAGAGCCTGGATAGTCAGAGTCTGGATAATCAGAGCCTGGATAGTAAGAGTCTGGATAATCATAGCCTGGATAGTCAGATCTTGGATTGTTGGAGCCCGCAGTCAGTCTGGATAGTCCGAGTCTGTTGAAGATAAAAACAACACTCGAAACAAGGCCCATAATTTTGTGAGTTTGTTGACTAGTCGTGGTTATGATAGAGACACTACAAACCAGATAATTGGACTCGGTTTCGCTGAGTCATGGACGAAGTGCTTGACACAGCTTGTCGGTGTCATATGTTGCACTGTCACACGGGCAAGTCTCAAACATCGCTAGCATATTTGCACTGTCACGGGGACGATCTCAAACATAGTTATCATGTTTGTACTTATCACCCACACAATCTGATAGCTAAACGTGTTTTCCTTAAAAACCGTTCTATATTACTCGCAGACAATGAGACACGTGACATCTTCTCCTCCCCGCCTCTCATTGTTTTTAGACGGGACACAAATCTGAGAGACCTCCTTGTACACAGTCGTATCAATGCTGCCCCCTCCCACTTCGGGACCAAGCCATGTGGCCGCAGCCGATGCAACACTTGCCCTTTTGTCTTCCAGGCTCAAAACATACATTTCCCTAAGGGTAGTTTTCAGATACGCGGCGGCTTCCTTTGTACTAGCCGCAATGTTATCTACGCTATTTTTTGCACCCGCTGCCAGATGTCATACATTGGGGAGACAGGACGCAGACTCTCTGACCGGTGTACTGAACACCTCCGTAATATTACACAAGATAAACAGTGTCCTGTCTCCAAACACTTCAATAGGGCCGACCACCAGGGCAAGGCGGACTTTTCAATTTGTGCGATTGTGGCCAGCACGAACACACCCAGCCGTGTGAATTTGGAGCACAAGCTTATTCTGACCTATAACACCTTGTACCCACATGGTTTGAATGTCATGTCTCTATTCACTGTTTGAACCTGGCTCCGCCCCTCCACGTCACAACCTATCGCAGTTGACTTATTTCTCCTCTTTTCTTTCCCTCTTCCCTATTTAACCTTTCTCCCACTTACTCTCTGTCACTTATCTTCTGCTGCCCTCTTGGATACTATTTCTGAGCTAAGTGCTATATTATATATTTTTTGATACATTTTTTAATTTTATTCGTGTTTCTGTTTGTTCGCTGATGAAGGCTTCCTGCCGACACGTTCGTTGTTTTGTTGCGTTCCTTTGATCAGGTTTAACCTTACTGTGTTTTACTAATTTCCTTTTGTGCTAACCTGATTGCAGTCTCCCCCATTATTACCTTTTTGTACTGTCACAATGGTGATCCTAAAATATGGTTACCATATTTCCGCTGTCACAATGGTGATCCTCAAATATGGTTACCATATTTCCGCTGTCACAAGCAGGGTGAGACCAAAGAAAAGCGTCGCCTGGGGCGAAGCATTAAATCGCGCCCTTCTCTAATAATATTTTTAAAAAAGTGCCGTCTGGGCCTGATCAGTAAAGAAACGACTTTGGCGCCCCTTATCTTTGTGAAGTCCTTGGTGATTTTATCGTTTAATTCACTTATAGATTCTCCATAAAGATGATTATGATGTTGGCGCCCAGAACCAGTGCTCCATTAGCCCCCCCCCCCTTTTCCCACGACCCTGCTCAAAAGGGTCCTCCTCAAACATTAGTACCATATTTGCACTGTTGCAAGAGTGATTCTCAAATATTTTTTTTCTTGCCTTAGGCCTTATTGAATAATTCTATTCGTTATTTTAAGCGCCCGTAAAATAAAATGAAGAAACTTGTCTGAGAAGTGTCTTGATTTAGTTTACATAATGAAATTACTCCACTGAAAGTGTCTTCATTTAGCTTACATAATGAAATTGCTCCACTGAAAGTGTCTTGATTTAGCTTACATAATGAAATTGCTCCACTGAAAGTGTCTTCATTTAGCTTACATAATGAAATTGCCCCACTTAAGGCATAACAACATTCATGACCCTTTCTCCCTTCCATACCTACCATTCCTTCCAATGTTAATCTGTACTGAATATAGACATAAATATGTCGTCTGGACCCCGATTCTGACAAAGATAATTCGAGATTTTTGGTGCTCATGATGTGAAGGATCATTTATTTGTTTATAGTGTTGATGTAATGACGCCCCTAAGAGTGCATACTTCACCTGGTGACACCCTCACAGAGTTGGGTGGGGGGGGGGGGTGACACCAAATGGTAACAGTCACATTGACATGAGAGTTCAGTCGACTCGATTTCATAACAGAACTCAGTTAAACACAAGAACAGTGTGTTACCAGAGCAGGTTGCTACTTGAGCAGGGTGCCACCATAGCAGGTTGCTACCAGAGAAGGGTGATTCCAGAGCAGGGTGCAACCATAGCAGGTTGCTACCAGAACAGGGTGATTCCAGAGCAGGTGCCACCATAGCAGGTTGCTACCAAAACAGGATGATTCCAGAGCAGGGTGCCACCAGAACAGGGCGCGATCAGAGCAGGGTGCCACCAGAGCAGGGCGCGACCAGGGCAGGGTGTCACCAGAGCAGGGCGCGACCAGGGCAGGGTGTCACCAGAAGTCGCCAAAGTATTTATAATCAGGGGAAGTTCATGAGGAATTCTGAAGGGGTGAGGAAAACGTCAGGGGAGTATCAAACAGAGACTGGACTGTCAGAGAGAGAGGCTGGACTGTCGAAGTGAGGCTGGATGTCAGAGAGAGAGGCTGGAATGTCAGAGAGAGAGGCTGGACTGTCAGAGAGAGAGGCTGGACTGTCGAAGTGAGGCTGGACTGTCAAAGTGAGGCTGGATGTCATAGAGAAAGGCTGGAATGTCAGAGAGGGAGGCTGGACTGTCAGAGAGAGAGGCTGGACTGTCAGAGAGAGAGGCTGGACTGTCGAAATGAGGCTGGACTGTCGAAGTGAGGCTGGACTGTCGAAGTGAGGCTGGACTGTCAAAGGGTGGCCGGACTGTCAAAGGGTGGCCGGACTGTCAAAGGGTAGCCGGACTGTCAAAGGGTAGCCGGACTGTCAAAGGGTAGCCGGACTGACAAAGTGAGGCCGGACTGTCAAAGAGAGGCCGGATTGTCAAAGAGAGGCCGGACTGTCGAAGTGAGGCTGGACTGTCGGAGAGAGAGGCTGGGCTGTCGAAGTGAGGCTGGACTGTCGAAGTGAGGGTGGACTGTCAAAGGGTGGCTGGACTGTCAAAGAAAGGCCGGACTGTCAAAGAGAGGCAGGACTGTCAAAGTGAGGCCGTGCTGTCAAAGAGAAGCCGGACTGTCAAAGTGAGGCCGTGCTGTCAAAGAGAGGCCGGACTGTCAGAGTGAGACCGTGCTGTCAAAGAGAGGCCGGACTGTCAAAGAGAGGCCGGACTGTCAACATGAGGCCGGACTGTCAAAGAGAGGCCGGACTGTCAACGTGAGGCCGGACACTCACTGCATAAAGGGAGAAAGTGGCAGATGCGTGAGCGTTCTGATAGTTTTTATTCCTAGGACAGGGGCTCTCAACCTGTGGGTCGCGGCAACCCCTTCGGGGGTCACGCGACCCTTTTCCAGGGGGTCGCCAAAGACAATCTGAAAACACATACACTCTACAGTTATGAAGTAGCAACGAAAATTATTTTGTGGCTTGAGGGTCGTCACAACATGAGGATCTGTATGAAAGGGTCGCGATCACTGTCCTAGGAGATCATGAGTTATCTATAAAGTAGCAGCTATTTATGCAGCTGTTCAAGCTAAGAGTTACTGGTGTCATGTCCCCTGACCACTTTCTAAGATGAGTTATCTGAAAACCAACTTTTCCTTGAAATATCAAGACTCTGAGAAAATTCACCTGAAAACAACAAATAAGTTTTTAAATTCATAGATGAATGGGGCTTCCTCTAATTTCTCCTAATTCTTTTATTGAGCCTACAATGATTTCTCAAGATTCTGAGTGCCTTTGACGTCATGTTAGAGGAGATTTTTAAAAACTGAAACTTAAAAATTGTACAATATTTGAGACTATTATTATTATTATTTGTTGTCGATGACTGGGCTCACCGCGCTGTACATAAAAATATTAACAAAAGAGACATAGTCGTGACAAGAAAAATAAAATGCATTTATGTAATAAAGAACAGATGTATAACCAAAAAACAAAAAGAAATGCAAATTCACCCCACCCACCCCAGCATTTTTACATGTCAAGCCATGGGGGGGGGGGGGGGAGGCAGCCAGCAACATCGTTTATCGGCCAGAGGGGGAATTAGTCAGGACAATCATAGAGTGGTTCTGTAGGATGTGTTTAAGTTAAAGAATAACTCTATGCCGATCGTGGGGGGATGGGGGGGGGGAGTTGTCGGAAAAATTTGTACTGAATGTGTACTGAGTTGTGAGTTTACCGCACTGGGGAACACCAACCCTAGTGACGTCATCGTGCGTTTATAGTGTGTGTACGCTGTGTGTGTGTACTATTGAGTTGATATCACTGAAGACAAGATGTGTACCATTAAGTCTGTATCATCTTATAATTTCTGCCATGTTATTTCTAAGACAAAACGTGGTTACCTTACTGATAGGTGGCAGTGTTCACTTATCATGACGATTTAAATTTTCTCACTTTTGTCAAGGTTGGGGGGGGGGGGGGGGGCAAAAATCGAAAAAAAGTACGGGATGACAAAAGATTGAGGGGGGGTTGGTAAATGGGGGTAGGGGGCATGATATGAACCTGGGCAGCCTATCAAATTTATATATTATTATTTTCTTTACTGTAAGAGGGTCCACGAAAATAAACAGGGTGTCAACACGGTGGGGAGTGGGGGCTGGGGGTGGAGCGGGAAGTAGTCGCTTCAACTCTGAGTTAATTTAGAAAGTGGGGGGGGGGGGGGGGGGGAGTAAATTCTCCCACCCTCACATTGTCGTTTTTGAAAAATTACTTCAGATGTTAAAACTAATTTGGAAATGCAAAATAAAAAAATAAAATAATAATACAAACATTGGCATTAGCTGGGAGTGTACAAATATTGGCATTAGCTTGGAGTGTACAAACATTGGCATTAGCTTGGAGTGTACAAACATTGGCATTAGCTTGGAGTGTACAAACATTGGCATTAGCTTGGAGTGTACAAACATTGGCATTAGCTTGGAGTGTACAAACATTAGCATTAGCTGGGAGTGTACAAACATTGGCATTAGCTGGGAGTGTACAAATATTGGCATTAGCTGGGAGCGTACAAACATTGACATTAGCTGGGAGTGTACAAACATAGGCATTAGCTGGGAGTGTACAAACATTGGCATTAGCTGGGAGTGTACAAACATTGGCATTAGCTGGGAGTGTATAAACATTGGCATTAGCTGGGAGTGTACAAACATTGGCATTAGCTGGGAGTGTACAAACATTGGCATTGTTGGATAAGACACGTTTTCAAATTCTTTCTTTCTACTGGCAAAATTCATGGGGTTCTTAAGCATAATTTCACATGTGATACTCTCGTTCGGTCGATTCAGTGTTCCTCCTGCTGACACAGAATTACAGCTTTGATAAGCTGGGTCGAGGGAGTGGGGTTGGGTTGGGGGGGGGGGGAGAGAATGAACACTGTTTCCTTAAATAAATCGTTTTTAAGGCGCATTAAAGTTCACAATCGCATTTTATGGCCTAATCAAGGTGTTTTTTATGTAGGCTACTCCATCCGTGCCCACATATGACATATTTATATCCTCTGGCAGTTGAGAAATTCTTTAGCTCTGCCCCAAAGTATCTCAAGCAGGACCGTCACTTAAAACTATTTTTTAAAAAATAATTACATGTTCCAAATTGAGTTTTTTTGTCTAATGTTTTGTTGTCTCGTGTTTGGTTGTCTAATGTTTGTTCGTCTAAGGTTTAGTTGCCGAATGTTTGGTTGTCGAATGATTGGTTGTTTAATTGATGCGTAGGGACAGGGTGTAATCGGTAAAGTAACATTACAACATATATTAATTATAGTACATCTATTATATTTAATCCCCTTTTTATTCCAATGTTTCCAAAACATAAATTTATTCACTTATCACGATAAGATGTTTCATTTAAAAGAACACCCTCTCTCAAAACCAAATAACTCAAAAGGGTGCCATTGGCCTTGGGTTTTAGACTCAAGGCTTGAGACCCGCCGATATATTTATAATGACACAGAACGGGTTTACCCGAACTTGCTACACACTGTAACAACACACATCGAATGTGTTGTAGTTGTGTAGACTCCATTTGTGCCAGTGCCATGTTACTCGCCACCGGATGACTTTTGTAAACAAATCCGTTTTTAATAGTTCATTCAGAGAAGAATAAAAGTTGAATAGGTAAGTTACTATTATTTTAGTTATAAATAGATCTATCTTAAAATACATTCAGGCCTATGTCTCTAAACAGTTTAAAACTGCATGACAACCTCTGTGTTAATTCGGTGACTCCGTGTATATAATTTATGTACCGGCATGAGAAAGTTTAAAACATACGTCTCTGCTCTACATAGAGAGTTTCTAACTCCAACATGCCACTCAAAACTGTGATGATTTTCTGTTGTGTAAATCGTTTATTGATATAACAAATAAAAATAACGTTTTGATATTCTATTGTGATTGTTCGTTGACGTTTTTTTTATTCAAAGTGATTGCATTCACGTTGTCCTTCTTGTCTACCTGCAGATGGAATCTTTACAACGTGCGTTTGTCTGTATTAGAGATTGAAGTCATGTAATGTGTCTCTGTCTGCTTTAGAGATTTAAGTCATGTAATGTGTCTCTGTATGTATTAGAGATTTAAGTCATGTAATGTGTCTCTGTCTGTATTAGAGATTTAAGTCATGTAATGTGTCTCTGTCTGTATTAAAGATTGAAGTCATGTAATGTGTCTCTGTCTGTATTAGAGATTTAAGTCATGTAATGTGTCTCTGTCTGTATTAGAGATTTAAGTCATGTAATGTGCCTCTGTCTGTGTTAGATATTGAAGTCATGTAATGTGCCTCTGTCTGTGTTAGAGATTGAAGTCATGTAATGTGTCTCTGTCTGTATTAGAGATTTAATTCATGTAATGTGCCTCTGTCTGTGTTAGATATTGAAGTCATGTAATGTGCCTCTGTCTGTATTAGAGATTGAAGTCATGTAATGTGTCTCTGTCTGTGTTAGATATTTAAGTCATGTAATGTGTCTCTGTCTGTATTAGAGATTGAAGTCATGTAATGTGTCTCTGTCTGTATTAGAGATTGAAGTCATGTAATGTGTCTCTGTCTGTGTTAGAGATTGAAGTCATGTAATGTGTGTCTGTCTGTATTAGAGATTGAAGTCATGTAATGTGTCTCTGTCTGTATTAGAGATTGAAGTCATGTAATGTATCTCTGTCTGTATTAGAGATTGAAGTCATGTAATGTGCCTCTGTCTGTATTAGAGATGTTAAAACCAGTTTTCTGTTTTAGAAATCCGTTTTGAAACCGGTTTTCGGTTTTTACAACCAGGACTCTAGTGACTCTACTGACTCTACTGACTACACTGACTCTACTGACTCTACTGAGTAGAAAATGTAATTGTCTACCATAATCTCTAATTCAATGAGTAAGTCTACCATATAAGTACCAATATTTATATTCTTTCACTTTCTATATTCCTACTTCCGGCAACTACATAGAAGACCTCCAAATTTTTTTACTTTACTCTGTGACTTTGTTCTACTTCTATTATTTTGTTCGCTGTTGTTATATTTCATATGATGATACACTAACATTCTGTGGTGACACACTAACATTCTGTGGTGATACACTAACATTCTGTGGTGATAAACTAACATTCTGTGGTGCTAAACTAACATTTTGTGGTGACACACTAACATTCTGTGGTGATACATTAACATTCTGTGGTGATAAACTAACATTCTGTGGTGATAAACTAACATTCTGTGGTGAAACATTAACATTATGTGGTGATAAACTAACATTCTGTGGTGATACACTAACATTCTGTGGTGATAAACTAACATTCTGTGTTGATACACTAACATTCTGTGTTGATACACTAACATTCTGTGGTGATACATTAACATTCTGTGGTGATAAACTAACATTCTGTGGTGATACACTAACATTCTGTTGTGATAAACTAACATTATGTGGTGATAAACTAACACTATGTGGTGATACACGAACATTCTGTGGTGACAAACTAGCATTCTGTGGTGACACACTAACATTCTGTGGTGACAAACTAGCATTCTGTGGTGACACACTAACATTCTGTGGTGACACACTAGCATTCTTTGCCGTTTCAACTCATAATGTAAAAAGGGGGGGGGGGCCGTAACACGGTTGGGGGGGTGGAAGGTGTGAAGCTATTAAGAAAATAATAATAAAGAATATTTATTTATTTTGCGGGCCGCAAAGTGGGTGCTAGCGGGCCGTAATTTAGGCATATTCCTACTTGTTTGTAATAAGAAAATAATCCTAGCAGGTGAGTTCATAGACAGACGGATCATAGAAATACATGACATCAACGGGCATAGTGACAATAACAATTCATTGGCATAGTGACAATAACAATTCATTGGCATAGTGACAATAACAATTCATCAAGTGTAACATTTACAAGTATAATATATACATATAATATATATATATATACAAGCAGATTTATTTTGATATCTATCAACGATAACAATACCACTAATGCAATTATATTTTCCTCCCCCCTCCCTTCTCCCATCGAAATGACATGCCGAACAACGAAAATACAAATCAAGGCCATTAGAGTTAGAGCCATGCCTGACACCCTCTCAGTTATTAAAATGGGGCCCCATCCAATTGACTGGATATCATCAGTTGTAAGGCCAGCTGAATTTCATTCTGGATATTCAGGGATTATTCAAGTTTGGCCTAGATCCACCCATCACATTTTGTATTTATTCTGTCAGTGTCCATGGCGATGTTTTTTTGCTTTCTGCCAAGTCTGTCAATGAATTGTCTGTCAATGAATTGTCCATCAATGTTATGTCGATAATATGCCTGTCAATGATATGTCTGTCAATGATATGTCTGTCAATGATATGTCTGTCAATTATATGTTTTCGTCAATGATATGTCCGTCAATGATATGTCCGTCAATGATATGTCCGTCAATTA
Source organism: Omphiscola glabra (assembly GCA_964017045.1). Taxonomy (NCBI): domain Eukaryota; kingdom Metazoa; phylum Mollusca; class Gastropoda; family Lymnaeidae; genus Omphiscola; species Omphiscola glabra. Next base: position 2,870,996 of record OZ024807.1, on the reverse strand, counting down.
TATGTCTGTCAATATGTCTGTCAATGATGTGTCTGTCTATGAAATGTTTTTTCGATGAAGTGTCTGAAGAAGAACTGTCATGTCACATACAATAATATATCATGCTGTGTGTTTGGTTGCTTAGTTTGGAGTAATTTATGACATTATTTTCTCGACCCACTGCTAGACTAAATTAATATTTGCCCTGATTGATCTTTTCGTCTCTCTCCAGTGTTATGGTAAAGGACTAAGCATCAATGTTCACGAAAACGTCAATCAAATAAGCAGACTATGGCACTGCCAATCACATCCGTGACCAAGGTCACTTTCCCGCTCTTACTAATGTTCACTATCACCCTACCCATCAGCTCCCACCCTCTCTACGGCACTGTCAATCACACCTGTGACCATGGTACTTTACCTCTCTTACAAATGTTCACTATCACCCTACCCATCAGCTCCCACCCTCTCTACGGCACTGTCAATCACATCTGTGACCATGGTACTTTACCCCTCTTACAAATATTCACTATCACCCCACCCATAAGCTCCCACTCTACTTACTAAAGTTGTGTACCAGAAAATAGGTGCATTATGTTATATTGATTTCTATGTGCTCTCTGCAGCACACCTGGTGATTTATGTTAAGTGCTTTTCTTCCCTCGGTTATGTGCTAGCGAAATTCACGTGTGCTAAATGTTTCATAATAGTTCATAATGCCTCATAATTGTATTGTATACAAGAGTCATAACTATGATGTCATGATTGTGCTGTCATGATTTTGCTGTCATGATTGTGCTGCCATGATCGTGCTCTCATGATTGTGATGTCATTATTGTAATGCCATGATTGTAATGCCATGATTGTAATGCCACGAATGTAATACCATGATTGTAATGCCACGAATGTGATGCCACGATTGTGATGCCACGAATGTAAGGCCATGATTGTAATGCCACGAATTTAATGCCATGATTGTGCTGCCATGATCGTGCTGTCATGATTGTGATGTCATGATTGTAATGCCATGATTGTAATGCCATGATTGTAATGCCACGAATGTAATGCCATGATTGTGATGCCACGAATGTAATGCCATGATTGTGATGCCATGATTGTAATGCCATGATTTTAATGCCATGATTGTAATGCCATGATTGTAATGCCATGATTGTGATGCCATGCTTCTGATGTTATGCTTGTGATGGCATGCTTGTAAAACGTCCTGATATTTCCATTTTCCATGACACCACTTGCTACGTCGTTACGGATATCAGGCGGCTGTATGGCATCACCGGCTGTATGGCATCACACGGCTGTATGGCATCATACGGCTGAATGGCATCATACGGCTCTATGGCATCATCGGCTGTATGGCATCACACGGCTTTATGGCATCACACGGCTGTATGGCATCACACGGCTGTATGGGATCATGCGGCTGTAGGGCATAATTCGGCTGAATGGCATTATACGGCTGTAGGCATCACATGGCTTTATGGCATCACATGGCTGTATGGCATCACACAGCTGTATGGCACCATACGGCTGTAAAGCATCCCACGGCTGTATGGCACCACAGGAGGCTGTATGGCTTCACAGAGAATTCTGAAACTGTTTTCAAGTATTTTATTGTCACGGTAACATCCCTTGTTGGAGCGAGTGTGTGCTTCGACCTCTCCGGCAATTATCTCAATACATTTTTTGTGCATCTTTTCCCCATCTTTTCCCCAGCTTTGCCCCATCTTTTCCCCATCTTTTCTCCATTTTTTGAAGGCAATTTTTATCAACTGAATTATTACAATTTTTTTTTAGATCAAAAACGTATTTTATCAAATGGTTGCTAGTTTCAACAATGTTTATTGAAAGAAATCTGATGTCCAGGGCTTCTCAAAGTACTAGGGACAGTACATCCACTTGACTATATTAATGACCCCTCATATTCCTTTTAGCATGAACAACACTAACTTTATTAATGTACTGACCACAAAAGTATCGCCATCATTATGACGGTATCAACACGTCATCATTATAACAGTATCAACACACCATCATTATGACAGTATCAACACGATATCATTGTGACAATATCAACACGTTCATTATGGCTGTAGGAACCATTAGCGCCTTATATATTTGGTTCAAACTCTGGAACTATGTATATGTCCAGTACGCAGTCATACAATATGAACAGCTAAACAAAATACACATCTAAATTAAAACATCTGACATAAAAAATCTTGAAGAAGTTGAGTTCCATGATTTATGTAAATATGACCTATGACATATACATTATTACCTATGACATAAGTACATTACAACTCATGACATAAGTCAATTAGAACCAAAGTAATATATATATAAATATATACATCAGACCCAGGACATCAATACATCAGACCCAGGACGTCAATACATCAGACCCAGGACATCAATACATCAGACCCAGGACATCAATACATCAGACCCAGGACATCAATAAATCAGACCCAGGGCATCAAAACATCAGACCCAGGACATCAAAATATTAGACTCAGGACATCAATACATCAGACCCAGAACATCAATAAATGAGAACCCAGGACATAAATACATCAGACCCAGGACATCAATACATCAGACCCAGGACATCAACACATCAGACCCAAGACATAAATACATCAGACCCAGGACATCAATATATTAGACCCAGGACATCAATACATCAGACCCAGATAATCAATACATCAGACCCAGGACATCAATACATCACACTCAGGACATCAACACATCAGACCCAGGACATCAACACATCAGACCCAGGACATCATACATTAGACCCAGGACATCAATACATCAGACCCAGGACGTCAATACATCAGACGCAGGGCATCAATACATCAGACCCAGGACATCAATACATCAGACCCAGGACATCAATAAATCAGACCCAGGGCATCAAAACATCAGACCCAGGACATCAAAATATTAGACTCAGGACATCAATACATCAGACCCAGAACATCAATAAATGAGAACCCAGGACATAAATACATCAGACCCAGGACATCAATACATCAGACCCAGGACATCAACACATCAGACCCAAGACATAAATACATCAGACCCAGGACATCAATATATTAGACCCAGGACATCAATACATCAGACCCAGATAATCAATACATCAGACCCAGGACATCAATACATCACACTCAGGACATCAACACATCAGACCCAGGACATCAACACATCAGACCCAGGACATCATACATTAGACCCAGGACATCAACACATCAGACCCAGGACATCAATACATCAGACCCAGGAATTCAATGCATCAGACCCAGGACATCAACACATCAGACCCAGGACATCAATACATTAGACCCAGGACATCAATACATCAGACCCAGGACATCAATACATCAGACCCAGGACATCAATACATCAGACCCAGGACATAGATTAACTTCCACGAGTGTTTAATAACGTGTTTGGACATTCAGGTTTGCTACATATTGAGTTCTGAAACGCAGTGGTTCACAACCTTTTATAATCGCGAGGCTTATGCCTAGCCCATGTCTTCTAAGTTATATAATTTTTAAGAGAAATGCCACGGAAATCCTAAGAAGTGATTAGGAGAGACCCATCTTACTTCGGGAGCACATATTGGGTTCGGGAGACAGTGTCAGTAAGCGCAGGAAGAAAGTGTCTGAAAGTGCCGGAAGAAAGTTTCACGAAGTGAAGGAAGAAAGTGTCAGGAAGTGAAGGAACAAAGTGTCAGGAAGGGAAGGAAGAATGTGTCAGGAAGTGAAGGAAGAAAGTGTCAGGAAATGCAGGAAGACTGTGTCGGGAAGTGCAGGAACTCTTTTTCAGGAAGTGCAGGAAGAAAGTGTCAGGAAGTGCAGGAAGACTGTGTCACGAAGTACAGGAAAGAAGTGCAGGAAGACACATAAAAATAAGGTTTATTAGCACTTTTTTAAAATCGTTACATGGAAATAGAATTGAAATCGATTTGAGGTTCGGGAAATGTTTTGAAATCAAGAGCGCAGTTTTGGCAGCCCTGGCAAAATGACTTAGAACCTATGATCTAGACCAGACATGGGCAAACTACGGCCCGCGGGCCATATACGGCCCGTTGGGCTTTTTAATCCGGCCCGCCGAACTCGTCCACGTTATATTATTAACTCTTACGCTGCTGAGCAACTTACACTGCGTTCATCCGCCGTTCTCAAAACCGCGGACCAACAATGGTGTTTTGCTGCCTATGAAAGGCCAAATCTTTTCATGTAATCATTTTTACATTTGATATATATTAAATTAACTATATATATATAGTTCACATAAACACACCAATCTCCTATTCTGACCCGGCCCCTCTGTCAAATTTTAGAAACCATTGTGGCCCGCGAGTCAAAAAGTTTGCCCACCCCTGATCTAGACAGTTACCTAACGTTTGTTTGTCATGTAGGCGTATAATAGAAATCCAAACTATGCAAGTTGTTAACTCTTTCAAATAGGAAGTTTAAGTAGATAACTGTGGACAGGGGTGGAGATCACTGTGGACAGGGGTGGAGATCACTGTGGGCAAGTGTGGAGATCACTGTGGGCACGTGTGGAGATCACTGTGGGCAAATGTGGAGATCACTGTGGACAGGGGTGGAGATCACTGTGGGCAAGTGTGGAGATCACTGTGGACAGGGGTGGAGATCACTGTGGACAGGGGTGGAGATCACTGTGGGCAAGTGTGGAGATCACTGTGGGCAAGTGTGGAGATCACTGTGGGCACGTGTGGAGATCACTGTGGGCAAATGTGGAGATCACTGTGGACATGGGTGGAGATCACTGTGGGCAAGTGTGGAGATCACTGTGGACAGGGGTGGAGATCACTGTGGGCAAGTGGGGAGATCACTGTGGGCAAGTGTGGAGATCACTGTGGGCAAGTGTGGAGATCACTGTGGACAGGGGTGGAGATCACTGTGGGCAAGTGTGGAGATCACTGTGGACAGGGGTGGAGATCACTGTGGACAGGGGTGGAGATCACTGTGGGCAAGTGTGGAGATCACTGTGGGCAAGTGTGGAGATCACTGTGGACAGGGGTGGAGATCACTGTGGACAGGGGTGGAGATCACTGTGGGCAAGTGTGGAGATCACTGTGGACAGGGGTGGAGATCACTGTGGACAGGGGTGGAGATCACTGTGGGCAAGTGTGGAGATCACTGTGGGCAAGTGTGGAGATCACTGTGGGCACGTGTGGAGATCACTGTGGGCAAATGTGGAGATCACTGTGGACAGGGGTGGAGATCACTGTGGGCAAGTGTGGAGATCACAGTGGACAGGGGTGGAGATCACTGTGGACAGGGGTGGAGATCACTGTGGGCAAGTGTGGAGATCACTGTGGGCAAGTGTGGAGATCACTGTGGGCAAGTGTGGAGATCACTGTGGGCAAGTGTGGAGATCACTGTGGACATGGGTGGAGATCACTGTGGGCAAGTGTGGAGATCACTGTGGACAGGGGTGGAGATCACTGTGGACAGGGGTGGAGATCACTGTGGGCAAGTGTGGAGATCACTGTGGGCAAGTGTGGAGATCACTGTGGACAAGTGTGGAGATCACTGTGGACAAGTGTGGAGATCACTGTGGGCAAGTGTGGAGATCACTGTGGACAAGTGTGGAGATCACTGTGGACAAGTGTGGAGATCACTGTGGACAAGTGTGGAGATCGCTGTGGACAGGTGTGGAGATCACTGTGGACAGGTGTGGAGATCACTCTGGACAGGTGTGGAGATCACTGTGGGCAAGTGTGGAGATCACTGTGGGCAAGAGTCGGAAAGATTGAATGAAAGAATCGGAAAGATTGAGTGAAAGTCAGAAAGATTGAGTGAAAGAGTCGGAAAGATTGAGTGAAAGAGTCGGAAAGATTGAGTGAAAGAGTCGGAAAGATTGAGTGAGAGTCGGAAAGATAGAGTGAGACAGTCGTAAAGATTGAGCAGAAAAGATATTAAGTGATTGAAATGGACTGAGATAGAGAGAAGAGAAAGAGAGAAAGAGAGAGAGTGTGACTTGAGGTGTGATGAAAGACACGTGAGACTCTAATGGAGGGAATGAGTGAAGGAGGGGGAAAAGGCGCATCAAATGTGAAATACATTTGAAGGGAATGAGTACAGTTCCAGCCATTATTGACTTAAAGATACTTGAGATTCGGTCATCAACAGCTTGAACCTAGAATGACATTCAATGACAACACCAATTCACCATGACATTCAATGACAACAACACCAATTCACCAGTACTTAGAAATGAATTCAACGCATCAAGCTGACTCGCTCACAACCCCCTGACATGTTTCAAATAATCTAATTGCTGATAATAGAAGGAAATATTTGAATATTTGAACAACGCTCCTACATGCTCATAGTCTGTTAGCTTAGATCTTTTCAAAGGCAATCCCTTTAAGCCTTCACTCGACTCAATATGTGTAATATACAGGGCCGTCGTGAGGGGTCTGCAACCCCTGAGACGTCAAAGGATCTAAAATGTTAAAATTTAGGATTGGGGGAAAAAAAAATGAAATATTAGCTTTGAATTCAAAGGGGGAGGGGCAAAATTCATAAGTGCCAGGGGGCCCCCAAGAGTCACATGACTGCTCTGAGAACATATCACGTGTGCTTAGACTAAATCAGTGCATGACCTCGTACCTTCAGTTTCGATACCGCCCACTTGTCGTCCGATCTAATCGATTCTATCGTCTCTGTATGTATCGATACTTGCACGCGATACCAGGGGGCGCCATCACATTTATTTTGTGTTCAGTGAGGCCCTGCTATAACGCCGCCCCTAACAACGTGAATTCGATAGAACTCGGTACTGGCGTAGCTAACAACTATCGTATATTCATTTTAATAAGATTTGATTTTAGAGGACTTTATGAAAAAATTGTTACACAAATATTTTAAGTTCATTCGGGGTATGAGACCACTTGTTAATTTGAATATAATATGATATAGTTGATCAGTGTAGTTTGGTCAATACAGTTTGGCCAATACAGTTTGGTCATGATAGCTTGGCCAATATAGTATGGTCAATATAGTTTGGTCAGTATAGTTTGGTCTTGATAGTTTGGTCAATACAGTTTGGTCAATATAGTTTGGTCAGTATAGTTTGGTCTTGATAGTTTGGCCAATATAGTATGGTCATGATAGCTTGGTCAATATAATTTGGTCATGATAGTTTGGTCAATATAGTTTGGTCAATATAGTTTGGTCTTGATAGTTTGGTCAATACAGTTTGGTCAGTATTGTTTGGTCTTGATAGTTTGGTCATGACAATTTGGTCATGATAGTTTGGTCATGATAGTTTGGTCATGATAGTTTGGTCAATATAGTTTGGTTAATATAGTTTGGTCAGTATAGTTTGGTCTTGATAGTTTGATCAATACAGTTTGGTCAGTATAGTTTGGTCTTGATAGTTTGGTCATGATAATTTGGTCATGATAGTTTGGTCAATATAGTTTGGTCAATATAGTTTGGTCAGTATAGTTTGGTCTTGATAGTTTGGTCAATACAGTTTGGTCAGTATAGTTTGGTCTTGATAGTTTGGTCATGATAATTTGGTCATGATAGTTTGATCATGATAGTTTGGTCAATATAGTTTGGTCATGATAGTTTGGTCATGATAGTTTGGTCATGATAGTTTGGTCAATATAGATTGATCATGATAATTTGGTCAATATAGTTTAGTCAGTTTAGTTTAGTCATGATAGTTTGGTCAATACAATTCTGTCAATAGAGCTTGATCATGTTAGTTTGATAATGACAGTTAGGTCAATAGAGTTTGGTCAATATAGTTTGGTCATGATAGTTTAGTCATGATAGTTTGGTCAATAGAGTTGGGTCATGAGGGTTTGGTCATGATAGTTTAGTCAGTGTTCTATGTAAGAAACAGTTATGAAGGTAACTGACTCGATCATCTGCTACCAGATTTTCTTTCAGTTTGTTATATTCTGGTGTGCACATAAAATTGTGTCTTTCTTTATAGCTCTATGCATTCTATCAATTCTCTGTATCTTTCAGTACCATCCACTTCTAGCACAAGGCAAGACAAGAATGTCCCACTCTAACCATACCAGGTTCAACAGGAGCTCTTATGACCGGCTTCCTGATACAGAGACAGGAAACACCATCGTTTTTGATGACGCCACACTCAGGAGGAAAAACAGGTAAATAGTGGTGTGTAGGGCCAGAGGTGTATCCAGAAAATAGTAGCTGGTTGCATCAGAGGTGGATCCAGAAGATAGTAGCTGGTTGTGCCAGTGGTGTATCCGGAAGACAGTAGCTGGTTGTATCAAAGGTTGATCCGGAACACAGTAGCTGGTTGTGCAAGAGGTGGACCCAGAAGACAGTTGCTGGTTGTACGAGAGGTGAATCCTTAAAGCAGTAGTAGTAAAAAATGATTACTACTTTGGTGAGAGAAGTTTACTGCGTTGTTTCTCATCTTTTATTAACATATTCCCAAAAGCAGATCCGAATGGCCAACAACATTTGCACATTGCCATTAGATGTGGATATTTAGATAGTTCCGTTAATGGTTTTCAAAAAAATCAAACATTTGTGGATCTCCTGAAACCGTTCCGTTGACCACACTTTAATAATGGAAGCGATGTGATTGTCCGCGTAAACATTTGACCCGTGTCATGAGTTGTCGAGATCCAATCTTCATGGCATTCATTCATTTTCCAAGCACAACTTGCGTTGACAGTATCTCTTTATTCCACACATTCAACACCAGGAAGATTCTGGGTCACTCTGTATTTCTAAGTTTATCTACTTGATACTTCACTCACCCACCCCTCCCCAAGCCTCTCTTACTCGTCTCGTCATCAAGCTGGCAGAAGTCAAACGAACCTAGACTTGTACACTTCAACCCACCACACCTAAGACTAGCAACACTAAAAAATACTAGTCATTAGCGGATACATCGGGCCCACAATTAGGCGACCCGACCCCCATCATCCATGTACTTAGTCGCCCTTGTCTGCCAGCCTGACCCCCATCATCCATGTACTTAGTCACCCTTGCCTGCCAGCCTGACCCCCCATCATCCATTTACTTAGTCACTCTTGCCTGCCAGCCTGACCCCCCATCATTCATGTACTTAGTCACCCTTGCCTGCCAGCCTGACCCCCCCATCATCCATGTACTTAGTCACCCTTGCCTGCCAGCCTGACCCCCATCATCCATGTACTTAGTCGCCCTTGTCTGCCAGCCCGACCCCCATCATTCATGTACTTAGTCACCCTTGCCTGCCAGCCTGACCCCCATCATTCATGTACTTAGTCACCCTTGCCTGCCAGCCTGACCCCCCATCATCCATGTACTTAGTCACCCTTGCCTGCCAGCCGGACCCCCATCATCCATGTACTTAGTCACTCTTGCCTGCCAGCCTGACCCCCATCATTCATGTACTTAGTCGCCCTTGCCTGCCACCCTGACCCCCATCATCCATGTACTTAGTCACCCTTGCCTGCCACCCTGACCCCCATCATCCATGTACTTAGTCACCCTTGCCTGCCGGCCCGACCCCCATCATCCATGTACTTAGTCACCCTTGCCTGCCAGGTAACGATGTCAAAAACACGTGGCTGTTTGTTAATAAAACGTCATGGGTCATAGGGCACATGCCTGATCCATTTGACGTCAGATTACTGGCCATCACTGGCGTGTTCATTTGGGAACGACATGATGACGTCATCACAATTTCATAGACCCGCCTGTTGCTAAAAATAATTAATTAATTACACAGGTGAAAGTCACAAAGAAAAGACAACTCAATACAATTTTCACATCCTGTTTATGTTTTAGCTTCGTGAGGTCACACGTTACTGGCAATATTTGATTCGGTCCAGTGATTTTGAGTCAGTGATATTTCTCCACTCTGATTTAGTGACATGATTCATAGAAGGAGTGTCTGCAGTAACATTATCAGACGTGAATAATGGTTCTGTCTTTGACATGTTTCATTTAGCGTCCGCCAATTTTGTTAGAAACTGAGAAAGTTGACGTTCCTAAAAGTGAGAAAGATGATGTTCCTAAAAGTGAGAAAGTTGATGTTCCTAAAAGTGAGAAAGATGATGTTCCTAAAAGTGAGAAAGTTGATGTTCCTAAAAGTGAGAAAAAGGATGTTCCTAAAAGTGAGAAAAAGGATGTTTCTAAAAGTGAGAAAGACGATGTTTCTAAAGGTGATACATGAGATCGGTTGCGTCTCAAAGTGATCCAGGCACACACGAGACATTCACTATTTATAAGTCCATTTGTATCTTACGATGTGGTTGTCTGGGTAAACATTTGACATGTGTCATGGGTTGATATGTGATACATTATCTAAGACGGCGTTGCCTAATGCCGGGTCGCGCCACGGTACCGGTACCGGTCAACAAAAGCCAACAAACCGGGGGGCTAGAAAGTCGCGAGAAACCTGGCAAGGAAGTTGTTTGTATGACGTTTTCTTGTTGTGTTTGTATGACGTTTTCTTGTGATGTTTGTATGACGTTTTCTTGTGTTTGACTGGGGACCTTAAAATAACAGAAGAGTTGACTCGGGGCTCAGTGGTGGACTGTCTCATTTTCGCAGCTAAAACATGCCAAGTCTACGAAATAGAACCAACAGAATGGACCATAGTGATGTGCTCATTTATGGGATGAAAGTGAACATTTACAATGTTATCAAAAAACGTTTCCATTTATTTGTATCGATCAAGAGTCTTATCTTAGATTATGTTAGACCAGCGGCTCTCAACCTGTGGGTTGCGACCCCTTTGGGGGTCGCGCGACCCTTTCCCAGGGGTCGCCTAAGAACATCTGAAAACACATATACTATACAGTTATGAAGTAGAAACAAAAATAATTTCATGGCTGGGGGTCGCCACAACATGAGTGGCTGTATTAAAGGGTCGCGGCATTAAGAAGGTTGAGAACCGCTGTGTTAGACCATTCAATGGTCAAGAATATTTTTTTTAGCATGCTCTCATACACACTCCTAGCCGTCATACACACTCCTAGCCGTCATACACACTCCGAGCCGTCATACACACTCCTAGCCGTCATACACACTCCTAGCCGTCATACACACTCCGATTTGTCATACAAACTCCGAGCTGTCATACACACTTCGCGCCATCAAACATGCTCCGAGCCATCATTCACATTCTGAGCCATCATACAAACTTCATGCCATCATACACAGTCCAAGCCATCATACACACTTCGTGCCATGAGAGAGTTGGTATCAGGTAGAGATGGGAGACACAGTTTGGGAGGTAAGAGTTGGTATCAGGTTCAGATGGGAGAAACTGGGAGGTGAGAGTTGGGATTAGGTAGAGATAGGAGGTAAGAGTTGGTATCAGGTTTAGGTGGGAGAGACTGGGAGGTAGGAGTTGGTGTCAGGTAGAGATGGGAGACATAGTTTGGGAGGTAGGAGTTGGTGTCAGGTAGAGATGGGAGACACAGTTTGGGAGGTAAGAGTTGGTATCAGGTAGAGATGGGAGACACAGTTTGGGAGGTAAGAGTTGGTATCAGGTAGAGATGGTAGAGACTGGAAGGTAAGAGTTGGTATCAGGTTCAGATGGTAGAGACTGGGAGTTAAGAGTTGGTATCAGGTAGAGATGGGAGACACAGTTTGGGAGGTAAGAGTTGGTATCAGGTTTAGATGGTAGAGACTGGGAGGTAAGAGTTGGGATCAGGTAGAGATGGGAGGTAAGAGTTGGTATCAGGTAGAGTTGGGAGACACAGTTTGGGATGTAAGAGTTGGTTCAGGTAGAGATGGGAGACACAGTTTGGGAGGTAAGAGTTGGTGTCAGGTAGAGATGGGAGACACAGTTTGGGATGTAAGAGTTGGTGTCAGGTAGGGATGGGAGAGACAGTTTGGGAGGTAAGAATGGTATGTTTTATTCCAACCGGAGAGACAGTTTGGGAGGTAAGGATGGTATGTTTTATTCCAACCGGAAAGACAGTTTGGGAGGTAAGAATGGTATGTTTTATTCCAACCGGAGAGACAGTTTGGGAGGTAAGAATGGTATGTTTTATTCCAACCGGAGAGATAGTTTGGGAGATAAGAATGGTATGTTTTATTCCAACCACGACAGGAAGATGGGCACATCGCTATCACTTTGTCAAGCAAGGTAAAGGTCGTGTGCTCTAATTCATTTCTTCTCATGGGACAGGCACGTTTGAGAAGTCGCCGAATAGCACATTCCACGCAAATTAGGAAAATGGGTTAGGGAGAAATTAGGGTCAAAGGTCAAGAAATTGTAAGAATAAAGTTCATTCTTCTACCAGCCCTAAGATTTTAGCTAACAAAAACAGTATTCATATTTGTCATTATAATTGTCATCACTAAATTATTTACCAGGTGTAGAAGGAGAATTAAATGGTAGAACAAGATATGTTATTATTATCTTTTAGGAGAATGAAATGGTAGAACAAGATATGTTATTATTATCTTTTAGGAGAATGAAATGGTAGAACAAGATATGTTATTATTATCTTTTAGGAGAATGAAATGGTAGAACAAGATATGTTATTATTATCTTTTAGGAGAATGAAATGGTAGAACAAGATATGTTATTATTATCTTTTAGGAGAATGAAATGGTAGAACAAGATATGTTATTATTATCTTTTAGGAGAATGAAATGGTAGAACAAGATATGTTATTATTATCTTTTAGGAGAAGAAGTATAAAGATAATCGCGCATCAATAATTATTTTATTTTTAGAAATCATGAATTCTAAGAGAATCCGAACATTAATAAACACTAGATGTATTATTAATCCAGCGGTTCTCAACCTGTGGGTCGCGACACTTTGGGGGTCGCACAACACTTTCCCAGGGGTCGCCTAAGATCATCTGAAAACACATATACTTAGAGCTATGAAGAGTAGCAACGAAAATAATTGTGTGGCTGGGACATGAGAAACTGTATTAAAGGGTCGCGGCATTAAGAAGGTTGAGAACCACTGTGTTAATCCCTTTAAGAATTGAGATAAGATACTCATCTATTTGCAAATCTCGTTAAGAATTGAGACAAGATACACATCTATTTGTTAATCTCTTTAAGAATTGAGATAAGTTACACACCCATTTTTTAATCTCGTTAAGAATTGAGATAAGATACACATCTATTTGTTAATCGCTTCAAGAATTGAGATAAGATACACATCTATTTGTTAATCTTGTTAAGAATTAAGATAAGATACACATCTATTTCAAGGCGTCTTCTGAGTTTGACTAAACAGAAAGACGCCGTACTTGAATAAATGCTTCTCCTATTGGTCGAGTGTGTTATGATCAAAACCATCTGATACTACACAACACTGCAGTAAACAGAACTTCTCTAATATGATATTTCACTATGGTTAAACTTGTGTGTGCGTGTCAGCTTTAACTCACTAATCAATTTAAGCCCACAAACGTATAGTATCCAGAACTGGATACATTATCAGATTCGACCAATAGTTTCGACATTCAATCCACATTCATGGTCCAAATCTCCCATGGATAAAATATGCGCGCCTTGTTTTTATAAGGATATGTAAATGTAATGTTTACAATAGTGCACACCTTGTAGTGTAGAAGGACGTGGGGGGGGGGGGGAGTGCGCCAGGGTTTCCGAGGGTTTGGGTCATGCGAACGCACAAGTTAAACACTTATTACATCTTGGGGAGGGTGTGTGGGGGAGTGGCGTAAGAATCTATGTCCTATACACCTTCTGTGACTTAGGCTGTGTTCGGTGTGACGGATCATACCTGACAGTCCTTTTAGTACGACTGTCAGAGAGTTGTAACGTAAGACTATCGAAGTGTCGTAGTACGACTTTTGCGACACTGGACAGTGGACTGTTGAGGATTGGATAACTGTTAGAATGATCCATCACACTCGTGTGTAAGTTAGCCTGTGATTTTTAAATTATTTTTAAAAAAATTGTAAGGGATGATTCAAGGCAGCTCCTTGTACATTTGTTTAGATCTAAGAGCGTTGGGATTAGAGGCTAAATTAAAGTGTTATAGAATGAATATTTAAGTATTACTCTTCTACAACGATAAATATTACGATTTCGCTGTCGGTTAAGTGATCACCTAAGCTGGTAGTTAGGGCCAATCTTAAGATTGGGCCATGATTGTATTTTGGGCCATGATTGTATTTTGTTTAAGTGGTGAAAATGACGTATAATCCCATTACGGTGCAGTATCAAGGTTACTGGTAAATACAAGGAATTGATGAAATATTAGTAGCATTAAATGAATGGCTTATCTTGATGATATCATGCATTAAATAATAGTTAATGTTTCAAAACTATACAGGGGCGCAGAACGTATGGCAGTGGTGGGGGGGGGGGGTTGATGGGGGCGGACCACCCGGTTGACAATTTTTTGGGGTCGGCATTTTCTGTTTCCTATGGCTTGATCTTTGCCACGTGGTCTGTATATCTCGCAATGTTTGTGATGTAGTGGCGGCAAAGTCAAAGATTGCTTCGGGCGTCACAAATTATAGATAGCCGAAGGCACTAACATAATAAAATTAATAATATAATAATTTGTTCACTTCATGATGTTCACAAAAAGAACGACCACATAGACGTTGGTACAACTTTTATTTGTCGTCATACATAATTGGTGTAACCAAGGCTGTGGCAGGCACGGGGCAAAGCTTTAATTGTGCCCCCCCCCCCTTTTTAAAGCATATAATAATACCCATCTTTTGAATGAAAAAAAAAAGACCTTTGGCGCCCTCTGAAGTTGGCCCCCTCCACCCTTCTTACAATTGTGATATGGTTGTAGACCACTGATACAACATGCACTGAAAATAATTTTATTGAACAACGTTAAAATCATATGTCACTAACACATGGATGAAACCATCGTTTAGGAATCATCCATAAACGGCGTCATGCGTCAAAAAATGCGGAGTGGGGTGTGGGGTGGGGGAGTCATAAATTTGTGACGGTTTGTGATACAAATTAGAGGGGGGGGGTAAAACAAGGCCAAAATATGTTAACGTGATTTAAGCCTCAAATACAAAAGTTTGTTTAAACCAGTCTCTATATATACTCTGCATCCGCATTGACTTGTCTCGCACCCTCACGAATTATTTGACTAGTCTCTCACCCCTATTAATTAATTGACTAGTCTCTCACCCCTACTAATTAATTGACTAGTCTCTCACCCCTACTAATTAATTGACTAGTCTCTCACCCCTACTAATTAATTGACCGGTCTCTCACCCCTACTAATTAATGGACTAGTCAATAAGGGATTTGTGATTTATTACATAAAGGAACATGTAAACAGATAAATGTTAAAAGGTATACACCAACATTTATAACACAACTTAAAAGCTTATATTTCCTATATTCTTGTAATCCATTTCCTTGCACTCTCGGATATGAATCTGTTTTAAATTTCTTGAGCTTGGGTATTGTTTACCAACAATCCAAGCTACGGAAGACTGTGGAACTGTTCAAAATAATAGAACACTTATTTAAAGCGTATTTATAACCCATGGCAAGCTATGACCTGATGGGCATGGAGATTCCATGTTGTCGTGTATATAGATTCTGAGACATGGAGATTCCATATCGTCCTGAAAATAGACTCTGAGACATGGATATTCCATATCGTCGTGTATATAGACTCTGAGACATGGATATTCCATATCGTCGTGTACATAGACGCTGAGACATGTATATAAAGAGCCATACATCTATTGACATAAAGAGCAATACTTGAAATGACATAAAGAGCCATACATCCAATGTCACAAAGAACCATACATCCAATGACAAAAAGAGCCATAAATCCAATGACATAAAGAGCTATACATCCAATGACATAAAGAGCCATATATCTATATATAATTTCTTTCCTTTAAATACACGGTGACGTCATCCGATCTGTGTTTACTTAGCCAAATCATGACAACCACAAATGATATGAAAGCGGAAATGATATGCACCAACTTATTGTGCTCTTTTCTCTCCGAAATATCTCAAGAATACGGCAGGGACACACTCTCTCATACCTGACTAGACTTCCTGTTTAAATAACATGATACCATAAATGGTTCATACTGTCAAACGTAGTCATTCCATTGTGACCCCTTTATAACCCCAGCTCCTATGTCGATTACTCTGACCCTTAGACTTTCATGTTATATTATTCTCAACAGACAAAGTGGGTAGTTAACTCGCGGTGCTCACCTATCTATTGCATTTAACTTTGTCCCGTTGCTGGCGGCATGGACATTTTTACAATGACCAAATAACCCCCCATCAAGTTACTTTTGATTTCTCTATTCATCTTTCTCAACACCGTTAGTAATTCTACCCGATACCCCACGTCACCTGAGATGTGCAATTGACAGAAAGAAAGAGAGGATATCTGATTTCGTGTAGCCAAGCTTCTCGAGGTTCTCAAAGCGTTGATCCGCGGATGTCCTTAACATAAATTACTGCTCCTTGTCAAGCCATCTCACTCCTTAGCTTTTGTGACCTCCCCTTTTTCAATGTTACAAACTTGTCCTTTGCTCTCAAGCAATTTCCCAGTAATACTAAATCAAGAAATGGAGTTTGAAAAGATTTTCACCTTAAAATGTTTCATTTTTTAAAGATTAAATAGACACGAACAATCTGTGTCGATGTAACAATATATATTAAGCTTTAATAATAATTTTACATTACACATAATTAAACGTTTCGGCACTTGCCTTCATCAGTACAACAAGACATACAAAATAAGTATTAATCAAATTTACATAATATATATAGAGAGAGATAAATCCTCCCAAAAAATAGAAAACCAGACAGAAACAAAGTAAAGAAAAAAGAAGAATGAAAAGGAAGTGACCCGAAGTAAAATGTAAAAGCCCAATCAGGAAAAAAGACATCGCAGTTACGTAAAATTGTGGATTTGGTTTATCCCGTATGGAGTTAATGTGCCAAATCTTGATATTAATTTATATTATTTGCATATTATTTACTTATTTGTAAATATATATTGTTATATCGACACAGATTGTTCGTGTCTATTTAATCGTGTCTATTTGTAAATATATATTGTTATATCGACACAGATTGTTCGTGTCTATTTAATCGTGTCTATTTGTAAATATATATTGTTATATCGACACAGATTGTTCGTGTCTATTTGATCTATTTTAAAGCTTTATCGCAGTCCAACACTTTTATAATTAGTTAATTTCATTTTTTTACCCACATCATAAAAAACCCAAGTTGTGACGGGCCATTAAAAACAGATTACGGGCCGCGGGTTGGACTGCTTTAGACCCTAAAGTTGCACACTATTCTCAGTTGAGTCCAACTGTCAACAGGTGACTCTTATTGGTACATGGAGGGCTGTATAGTATTTGAAAATGTAGGATCTATGACTCTTCGTTGACACCTTTTCGCCTACTCCTCCCCTCTTTTGTCGACACGCTTGGTTGATTTCACTTAATAATCCCAAGTGTCATTTGATATTCTGGAACGATCTTTTCACTGGTGGCAGCCCAGGAAGCTCACCAGACACCAGAATGTTTACGATCTGAGCATAACTTGACCCATCATTACCTGTTAATTCCCTACAAATAACTTTTGATCGGTATCACGGCTTGAATCGCGTATGACGTACAATGAAAGTCATGGCCTCCAAAGATAAGATCAGAAGATGTCACGCATGTCTGAATGCAATTTACTAGAAGAGTTGGGACAATATAGAAGAGGCGAATCCAAAGTAAATCTGCACAAGAAAAAAATAGGCGTGAAATTGTGTACGTCATTTATTTGGGATATTCCCAAATTCAATCTCTTCTGTATATGTACAAATGTAATGTTGGATGTTAAATGTTTTAATTAATTTTTATTTATTTTGAAGCGTGTCACTAATTACAATAATAATAATGTTAATTATACAAATCCAGCTTTGTGAAGATTTCAAGCTGTTCCTTATAATAGAGAGAATTATGTCAGATGCTCTGAAAGCGCATGTAGGCACAGTTAGCATTGGTGGAAGAACAACCACCAACCTACGCTTTGCGGATGACGGACTGGCTGGAAGCGAAGAAAAATTCTTGGCATCTGCTATAGAGACCATATCTCCAATGAACAAGTGAAAGAAAGGATTCGTCTAGCAATTGGGCAGTACGATGACCTCCTGGTGTCTGTAAAAAAGCGCAAACTTGAATGGTATGGCCACGTGACAAGAAAACAAGGGCTCGCCAAAGAAATCGTGCAGGGCACAACTAGAGGAGGAAGAAGAAGAGGAAGGCAGAGAAAAAGATGGGAAGATATCATCAAAGAGTGGACAGGATTAAAACTAGGCGATGCTGTACGCAGTGCAGAAGACAGAGAGGAATGGAGAAGGATAGTTTTCATGTCATCTGTGGCGCCCCAACGGTACAAGGACTAAAGGACATGATGAGGATGACGATGATGAAGATGAGGATGAAAGTTTTATTTCTGATGAGGAAACACAAGGCCAGGAACTAGCACAGATGGGCAGTATAACTTGCTTGGTTAATGTTATAGTACACAAAGCAACGCCATTAATGTTTCCCTATGTAATCATAACAACAAAGTTCCAGACTTTACACCTAATTCCCTGTATATTCCTGTCTACACACTTAACTGTTGACTAGAAGCAGGACAATTTTTGGTAAACAAATCTTCGAATCTTTTTCCAATGTTTGCTACCCAATATCTGATCTAAAAGATTTGATTCGTTGGATTGTTAAAATCAACCACTGACCTCGATCTTGTGGTACTGAAAACACTATTTAGAAATGTAAGTTTGACTTCGACTGACTTAGATACACCTCAGCGACTCGCGATGAATTGAATGACCTTGACATTTCTTTATAGAGATCCCAGGTTGTAAGCTTGACTGGAAATCAAACTCTTAAAAACTTGAACGGCAAGTTGAACACTGTGTTCAAGAAATAATCATTACATAATCATTAAATAATCATTAAATAATCATTAAGAAATACTTCTAAGACGAGTTTGAACGCACTAAAAGGTAGAAAATAATTTTAAAATTCTTACGCAAAGAAAGTCTGTCAGAAGTAGACGAGTACTTAATGTAGCCAAAGAAAGTCTGGACAGAAGTAGATGAGTACTTCATGTAGCCAAAGTAAGTCTGGGCAGAAGTAGATGAGTACTTCATCTAGCCAAAGAAAGTCTGGGCAGAAGTAGATGAGTACTTCATGTAGCCAAAGAAAGTCTGGGCAGAAGTAAATGAGTACTTCATGTAGCCAAAGAAAGTCTGGGCATAAGTAGATGAGTACTTCATCTAGCCAAAGATAGTCTGATCAGAAGTAGATGAGTACTTCATCTAGCCAAAGATAGTCTGGTCAGAAGTAGATGAGTACTTCATCTAGCCAAAGATAGTCTGGTCAGAAGTAGATGAGTACTTCATCTAGCCGAAGATAGTCTGGTCAGAAGTAGATGAGTACTTCATCTAGCCGAAGATAGTCTGGTCAGAAGTAGATGAGTACTTCATCTAGCCAAAGATAGTCTGGTCAGAAGTAGATGAGTACTTCATGTAGCCAAAGTAAGTCTGGTCAGAAGTAGATGAGTACTTCATCTAGCCGAAGATAGTCTGGTCAGAAGTAGATGAGTACTTCATCTAGCCGAAGATAGTCTGGTCAGAAGTAGATGAGTACTTCATCTAGCCAAAGATAGTCTGGTCAGAAGTAGATGAGTACTTCATGTAGCCAAAGATAGTCTGGTCAGAAGTAGATGAGTACTTCATCTAGCCGAAGATAGTCTGGTCAGAAGTAGATGAGTACTTCATCTAGCCAAAGATAGTCTGGTCAGAAGTAGATGAGTACTTCATCTAGCCAAAGATAGTCTGGTCAGAAGTAGATGAGTACTTCATCTAGCCGAAAATAGTCTGGTCAGAAGTAGATGAGTACTTCATCTAGCCAAAGATAGTCTGGTCAGAAGTAGATGAGTACTTCATCTAGCCAAAGATAGTCTGGTCAGAAGTAGATGAGTACTTCATCTAGCCGAAAATAGTCTGGTCAGAAGTAGATGAGTACTTCATCTAGCCGAAGATAGTCTGGTCAGAAGTAGATGAGTACTTCATCTAGCCAAAGATAGTCTGGTCAGAAGTAGATGAGTACTTCATCTAGCCAAAGATAGTCTGGTCAGAAGTAGATGAGTACTTCATCTAGCCGAAGATAGTCTGGTCAGAAGTAGATGAGTACTTCATCTAGCCGAAGATAGTCTGGTCAGAAGTAGATGAGTACTTCATCTAGCCAAAGATAGTCTGGTCATAAGTAGATGAGTACTTCATCTAGCCAAAGATAGTCTGGTCAGAAGTAGATGAGTACTTCATCTAGCCGAAGATAGTCTGGTCAGAAGTAGATGAGTACTTCATCTAGCCAAATATAGTCTGGTCATAAGTAGATGAGTACTTCATCTAGCCAAAGATAGTCTGGTCAGAAGTAGATGAGTACTTCATCTAGCCGAAGATAGTCTGGTCAGAAGTAGATGAGTACTTCATCTAGCCAAAGATAGTCTGGTCAGAAGTAGATGAGTACTTCATCTAGCCAAAGATAGTCTGGTCAGAAGTAGATGAGTACTTCATCTAGCCAAAGATAGTCTGGTCAGAAGTAGATGAGTACTTCATCTAGCCAAAGATAGTCTGGTCAGAAGTAGATGAGTACTTCATCTAGCCAAAGATAGTCTGATCAGAAGTAGATGAGTACTTCATCTAGCCAAAGGATTTTATTTAAATGTAGACGAAACTTAAATATATTTAATTTTTGAAAATATCATTCTGCACAGACTAGTCTTTGAAAGTAAGGCTTTTTTAAAAAAAAAAAAAAGTTTTACAAAATATTTTTTTTGCTGCCTATTTGTATTAAAATTTTTATATTCGTATCGAAGTATTATTAACTTTTTAAAATTATTTCCCCAACTTCTGCAACTCTTATATGAGCGCTTCTATCCATTCCTTCCTGAACGAAATAGACACCATGTTGACACAACTCTGTTGTATTAAGACAAACACTTGTCAGGCGACTACTTCGCAAGAAAATCTCATATATGCATTAAAGAATTATAAAAAGATGGATACGCAGGTTGAAACAATTTTTTAAATAAAAAGGAATTTAAGAATGAAATATCTCCGATTTTTTAAAGAGCCTTTCGAGATTAATGGGGTTCGAACGGTTGAAAAAATCAATAACTGCTTACAGATTCAGAAACAAGAGATCAACATCAACGTGATTCATTCATTACGTTTGTCCACGTATTTCTTATCATAGGCTCAAGTGTAATTCGATGCAATGAAAGTTTAGGAATATACTGAGATAAGGCGAGTAATGAAAGATACGATTGATTCAAATACATTTTATTATTGATCGGTTACGTTGTTAATTTTAATAATTTTTTTTTCGAATTACATTTCATTAGTTCAATATTGTTTGACAAAGTAGCCTATTAACAACACTATTATCTCCATATATACACTAGCTACTAGACATAGTACCAACACTATTAACTTCGTATATACACTAGCTACTATACAAAGTACCAACACTATTAACTTCGTATATACAATAGCTACTAGACAAAGTATAAACACTATTAACTTCGTATATACACTAGCTACTATACAAAGTACCAACACTATTAACTTCGTATATACACTAGCTACTAGACATAGTACCAACACTATTAACTTCGTATATACACTAGCTACTATACAAAGTACCAACACTATTAACTTCGTATATACAATAGCTACTAGACAAAGTATAAACACTATTAACTTCATATATACACTAGCTACTAGAAAAAGTACCAACAACACAATTAACTCCATACATAAACTAGCTACTCGGAGTAAGGTTGGAAATGCTATAGAGATAATACTAAGCTCGTACAAAAGAGTGGACCATTGAAAAAAAAAACTGAGATAGCCAAGACACAAGACAAATCCAATAGTTTCACAGAACATTGATAGAACTAAGACCCAAGACAAATCCAATTGGTTCACAGAACATTGAGAGAACTAAGACACAAGACAAATCCAATTGGTTCACAGAACATTGAGAGAACTAAGACCCAAGACAAATCCAATTGGTTCACAGAACATTGAGAGAACTAAGACCCAAGACAAATCCAATTGGTTCACAGAACATTGAGAGAACTAAGACCCAAGACAAATCCAATTGGTTCACAGAACATTGAGAGAACTAAGACCCAAGACAAATCCAATTGGTTCACAGAACATTGACAGAACTAAGACCCAAGACAAATCCAATTGGTTCACAGAACATTGAGAGAACTAAGACCCAAGACAAATCCAATTGGTTCACAGAACATTGAGAGAACTAAGACCCAAGACAAATCCAATTGGTTCACAGAACATTGAGAGAACTAAGACCCATGCAAATCCAATTGGTTCACAGAACATTGAGAGAACTAAGACCCAAGACAAATCCAATTGGTTCACAGAACACTGAGAGAACTAAGACCCAAGACTAATCCAATAGGTTCATAGAACATTGAGAGAACTAAGACCCAAAACAAATCCAATTGGTTCATGCGCCAATATTTACTTTCACCCTTGAACCATTTCTCAACAGGACCTCCAAAAAATAGTCCGTTGATCTCCTCACAAAGTTTTGGGCCGTGAAAGTTTTAAAAGTGGCTCTGTGTGTTTTCATACAATCCTGAGTTCTAGCTCATGTTTGAAGAACTAATGAGTAAAACCAGTGGTTCTCAAATTGTTTCGGCTTTCGCCCTTCCAACCTTGGTAATGTTAATGTCAAATATCTAACGTATTTTCTGGATGGGCTTAGTGGACTGATAGGGCTTAGTAGAGTGATAGGACTTAGTGGTCTGATAGGGCGTAGTGGACTGATAGAGCTTTGTGGACTGATAGGGCTTAGTAGACTGATAGGACTTTGTGGTCTGATAGGGCGTAGTGGACTGATAGGGCGTAATGGACTGATAGAGCTTTGTGGACTGATAGGGCTTAATTGACTGATAGCATTTTGTCAGTGTCAAATTTAATGGCTCTGGGCAGACGCTTCATTCACTGTGTTCATATTTCTACTTCTGCGCTATTTTTTGTATTGCGCAAAGTTTAACAAAGAGCACTTCAACCATATTCCACCAACTACAATGTTGACAATGAAACAATGAGCTACTTCACCCCATTCCCTTTCACTTCAAAACTTTTGGTGCAATTTTCAAAACTTCTGCTTCCAATTAATTTTATATTTGGTATAGCCTCTCCTAAAGAGGATTAGTCCCTCCTCCAGTGGATTAGCCCTCCTCCAGTGGATTAGCCCATCTCCAGTGGATTAGCCCATCCTCCAGTGGATTAGCCCCCTCCAGTGGCTTAGCCCCTTTCTCTATTGTACTAGCCGCATCTTCAGTAGATAAGATCCTCCTCTAGTGGATTAGCCCATTGTTGGAGGGTTAAATTAATTCCAATATTGGAAGGTTAAATTAATTCCATTGTTGGAAGGTTAAATTAATTCCATTGTTGGAAGGTTAAGTTAATTCCATTGTTGGAAGGTTAAATTAATTCCATTGTTGGAAGGTTAATTTAATTCCATTGTTGGAAGGTTAAATTAATTCCATTGTTGGAACGTTAAATTAATTTCAATGTTGGAAGGTTAAATTAATTCCATTGTTGGAAGGTTAAATTAATTCCATTGTTGGAAGGTTAAATTAATTCCATTTGTGGAAGGTTAAATTAATTCCATTGTTGGAAGGTTACATAAATCCATTGGTGATAGGTTTTTCCCTGCAATGCTAATAAACCACGAGCCATATCACCTACAAACGATAAACTGATGTTATTCATCCTTTGACAAACACTAGACAATGGACCCCATTGTTTAACCTTCCTAGTCTTAGGACAGACAAACTGAAAAGTTAGACAACAATGGCGTGTTCAATGATTTTGTTGACACAGTGAATTTTGAGGACAGCCCGTTCCAAACGTATGTATTGCCTGCAGAGAAAAGTACAAGGAATGAAAAACGCAGGTGAATAAATAACTAGGCATGTTCCCATATCTAGTCCAGAGGCCTTGTTACATTAACGGCCAAACGATCCTATGTAGGTCACTTGGTTTTATAAACTCTAGTCCAGAGGCCTTGTTACCTTCATGGCCAAACGATCCTATGTAGGTCACTTGGTTTAGAATGTCTAGTCCAGAGACCTTGTTACATTAACGGCCAAACGATCCTATGTAGGTCACTTGGTTTAGAAAGTCTAGTCCAGAGGCCTTGTTACATTAATGGCCAATCGATCCTATGTAGGTCACTTTGTTAAGAAAGTGACTAGGATGTTTTTTTTAAATTGGGGATAGAGGTATTTTCTTGTACGGAGGACAGAGACCCAATTGAAGGACAGAGATCCAATTGAATATTTCTTACCAAACATTATTGTCAACAACTTCTAGAAGAATTAAATTTCACGAATTATGTCATTGCATTTAGAAGTAAGTACAGCTAAATAAAATAATTTATTACATATTCGAATGTCAGAAAAGTGAGTTTGAAACGCACTGAACAGCTATGTGCCTTCTTCTCGGGCAGAGCCAAGAGTGGAATGACATGACTAAGATGGTCAAGGCCTCAAATTCAGTAGTACAGCTATGTGCCTTCTTCTCGGGCAGAGCCAAGAGTGGAATGACATGACTAAGATGGTCAAGGCCTCAAATTCAGTAGTACAGCTATGTGCCTTCTTCTCGGGCAGAGCCAAGAGTGGAATGACATGACTAGGATGGTCAAGGCCTCAAATTCAGTAGTACAGCTATGTGTCTTCTTCTCCGACAGAGCCAAGAGTGGAATGACATGACTAAGATGGTCAAGGCTTCAAATTCAGTAGTACAGCTATGTGCCTTCTTCTCCGGCAGAGCCAAGAGTGGAATGACATGACTAAGATGATCAAGGCCTCAAATTCAGTAGTACAGCTATGTGCCTTCTTCTCCGGCAGAGCCAAGAGTGGAATGACATGACTAAGATGATCAAGGCCTCAAATTCAGTAGTACAGCTATGTGCCTTCTTCTCCGGCAGAGCCAAGAGTGGAATGACATGACTAAGATGGTCAAGGCTTCAAATTCAGTAGTACAGCTATGTGCCTTCTTCTCCGGCAGAGCCAAGAGGGGAATGACATGACTAAGGCATCAAATTCAGTAGTAGCCTTGTCCTTAAGCATTATTTTGAGGGAGAGTTGATCGATTCGTCAGCCTCATTCTCTCGTCGCTTATTTGTTCCAATGGCAAGACTTAGTCAAGACAACTGGATTCAGTAGATGAAAAACAGTGTCTCTTGTGTCTTACTGTGCAAGGATGCAGTAGATAAATAACAGTGTCTTTAGTGTCTCACTGTGCCAATATGCAGTAGGTGAATAAAAGTGTCTCTTGTTTCTCAATGTTCTCTTTATGCGTTCAACGTCGCAGGAGTTTTCATTGTGTCAGTGTCATACCGCCCACAGGACTCCCTCCATGGGTTTGAATTAAGAGTTTGCCTTCTATTAGGTGAGTTGCTATTCAAGGTTAACGAGGCCCATCCTCCCAGGCATATGACGGGTATCTCAGCTAGTTATTTATAGATGGAGATTTGCGGTTATTCCCAAACATGTCTAACAATTGTTTCCAGCTTTTCACCAGCTTACCACCATGTTGGTCCAGCTTACCATCATTTTGGTCCAGCTTACCATCATTTTGGTCCAGCTTACCATCATTTTGGTCCAGCTTACCATCATTTTGGTCCAGGTTTAACTTGAGGCGTGTGTCACACGACCTAAGTCTAATGACATGGTGACATATCTGCATGTAGGGGGCTATCTGTATGTAGGGGGCTATCTGTATGTAGGGGGCTATCTGCATGTAGGGGGCTATCTGCATGTAGGGGGCTATCTGTATATAGGGGGCTGTCTGCATGTAGGGGGCTATCTGCATGTAGGGGGCTATATGTATGTAGGGGGCTATCTGTATGTAGGGGGCTATCTTTATGTAGGGGGCTATCTGTATGTAGGGGGCTATCTGTATGTAAGGGGCTATCTGTATTTAGGGCGCTATCTGCATGTAGGGGGCTATCTGCATATTCGAACTGGGCGCTTTAAGAGGTTAGCAGTTGGTGGAGTAAGTTGTGGCGTGCCTCATGTAGTGACGTGACGTGCCACTGTTTTCTTGGACACACTGCTGATGTTGGTGTTCAATGTTGTTTAGGTCGGATTAAATGCGAGTTAAGTTGAGATGACATTAAATTGTGCTCATACGAAAGGCCCATAGAAAGATACAAAAATACATATTGATACAACAAATACATATTCTAAAGCTAAATATCTTTAACGCCTACGCCTCTGGTTGAGACTTACTCAAAAAACATACTCAGACGCAAGAAATCAGACGAAAGACGAACACTTGTATTTTCATACAGAACTGAAAAGGTTCATGTTGATAAAAAAACCTGGTAGTTGGTAGAGGTGTGCTGTCAAATACGAGGCCGTAAAGCAAATAAAAACGAGGACGTTTGCACGGTTTTAGTTGGCGCCCCAATGTCTCTTTAATCCGCAGCTGACTGTCACACAGCCAGAGGTATAGCTATAAACGTCTGCTGGAATGGATCACATCTTTGAGAAGCGATCGTTACATAATATTTCACAATAAAAATGTGTTGTTTCTTTATGTTAAAACTTTAAAATCCATTTAATTTTAATAGCTGTGAAAGTTGAGGTGAAACATTTCAATCTAACTTTGTCAAGTTAAAGACTCTAGATCAGCACCCCGGGGAGTTGACTCTAGATCAGCACCCCGAGGAGTTGACTCTAGATCAGCGAACCGGGGAGTTGACTCTAGATCAGCACCCCGAGGAGTTGACTATAGATCAGCACCCCGGGGAGTTGACTCTAGATCAGCACCCCAGGGGGTGACTCTAGATCAGCACCCCAGGGGGGTGACTCTAGATCAGCACCCCGGGGGTTGGCTCTAGATCAGCCTTTTATTCCAAACTGGGATGCTCGCACCCCAGGGGGGGGGTGAGATAAAATTTGAGGGGTTGAAAGGAAATGTTATGTAGGAACAGGGTGTCAATTATGATACAGTTGTTTCACATTCATTTTAAAATAATTTCTTAATTAATCTTTGACTCTTTGTAATAAGCCAGACATTGATTGTTCTAAAGGTCTCTCAGTAATTCAGTCAATAAATTACAAGCCAGTTTTTGTGCCGAATGAAAATTGCATTGTTGCCATTGTGATATAATTCATAACGGGGGTGCAATTCATAAGGAGGTGTGACACAATTCATAAGGGGGTGCAATTCATAAGGAAGTGTGACACAATTTATATGAAATGTGACACAATTCATAAGGGGGGTGTGACACAATTCATAAGGGGGTGCAATTCATAAGGAGGTGTGACACAATTCATAAGGGGGGTGCAATTCATAAGGAGGTGTGACACAAATCATAAGGGGGTGTGACAAAATTCATAAGGGGTGTGACACAATTCATAAGGGGGTGCAATTCATATGGAGGTGTGACACAAATCATAAGGGGGTGTGACACAATTCATAAGGGGTGTGACACAATTCATAAGGGGGTGCAATTCATAAGGAGGTGTGACACAATTTACATGAAGTGTGACCCAATTCATAAGGGGGTGTGACACAATTCATAAGGGGGTGCAATTCATAAGGAGGTGTGACACAATTCATAAAGGAGTGCAATTCGTAAGAGGTGTGACACAATTCATATGGGGGTGGGTAGGAGTCCTGACTTAATCAAAGTACCTATTTGTTAAATATGCCGAACATAGTCAAATAATTCGTGGGGGTGCTGAACATAGAAAAGATTGAGGTGTGGGGAACTCTACTTTATATATAACAATTTCATAGGCCGAATTCATTTGAGCGTACCCGGCAGTTGAGAGGGTTCAGCCGGGGACGTTGAATCAAATATTAGTAGTGACCGACACTTGGTAACAGCCAAACTATTGAGATAGCTAAACTCTTGCCAGTGTCCAACACTTGACAGTGTCGCAGACATGTCTACTATTGCTAAGAATTCGGTAGCAAAAAAAAAGTCTTGAATTCTTCTCTTGTGTTCAAAGGATTAAGTGTAAATGTGTATTGTAACCAGAAACTGTACCTGGCGTTCCACAGGTAGTTGTAAAATGTGTATTGTAACTAGTACCTGGCGTTCCACAGTTAGTAGTAAGCTGGCCACATATTGCTGTATTGGTCTGTCAAGTAAACGATGAAAGATGGCATGATTCTTCCATTACATTCATTCTTTATCAAATATCACACAATTTTCTTATCATATTAATTATACATTACTACAGACTTTCTAACAAATACAGTGAACGTTCGTGAGCAGCGTTGGCATGTTTCTCTTCATATTTACTATTACAATTTTCTGCATGCAGCATGCCGTTGTAACAACTGCAAGTGGAAAAAGTCGTTTTATTTCGCAGTAGGATATAGCTTAGGGCTCCTTATTTACCGGGATATTGCTTATCTCGGGATAATTGGATAAAAGTGACTCATCCGGGATTTCCCCGGAATGAAATTGATGATATATAATATAAAATATAAATTTAATTGAACAAGGAGAGAGTGGGTTTAAATAAACACGAAATCTTTTAAGTCTTTTAACCAAGGAAAAACGCTGAAGAGCCTCTTTGGGAGGTTGGTAATTAACTTCTACTTGCTGCCGCTTCCCCCTCTTTTCTGTAGTAATCAGTGGCGTAGGATGGGCGTGCACGGGGTGGGGGGTGGTTGGCCCCGGGTGGGACGTATTTTCTTTGTATGGGGGTGGGGTGTGGGAGTGATTTTGACCAACTGCAGAGTGTTCTTTTACTGGAATGCGCAAGCCGAAAGACTTATCCCGCACCGGGTGGCCCTAGCACTAGCTACGCCACAGCTTTTAATAGATAACTAGCTTATAATATGTTTTTAAGCCAAAGTCAGATATGACTGCATGTAGAGAATATAATACTATTTAGCCGAAGAGTTGTGCCCTTTAGTTTCAATCATGAAATATTTACAAGAAAATGTTTCTAACATTTATCATTTGGAACGTAAAAACAAAAACATAATTTCAAATGTGTATAGTCCAGGGGTGGGCAAACTACGGCCCGCGGGCCGCATGCGGTCCGGCATTTGATTTTATGCGGCCCTCTGAGGCATTTATTAATTTTAAAAAACTCTTTGTTTTTAAGTCATATTGGTGAATTTTATAGAATTTCATGTACCGTTATAATTGTTTTTACATTTTGTATCAACATTTTTCTAATTTTCAATTTTTTAAAAACAGTCCTTGACTTTTGTCTTGTACTTGTAATGCTAAAATGCGATTTTTAATATAGAGAAATGTTTATCGACACGTAAAAATTGGACATAATATACATGCGGCCCCCCAAATAGTTTTACATATGTCAATGTGGCCCTCAGCACAACAAGTTTGCCCACCCCTGTCCTAGACCATGGGAAGTGACCTCGAATGAGATTGCGAAGTGATCTCTATGGGGGTCGCCACTGAAATAATGTGATTGATGTATTACATTAATTGAACTGTCTTCTTTTCGTACGCACTAGTCTTTGCGCATTATATGTTAGTTTGACGATTTCTTAGAAAAGTGCGTCCATTGATCATTGCATTAACTTGTTCAACCTTTTCTCCTTGTGTCTGTCCCCCCAAAAAATCTAGTACTATTTAAAATCATTTGATGCAACAAAGTATTAATTTGACCTACTCAAGATGTAATGGGATTAAACTTTCTTTGGTAAGACCAGGAATGCGTGTTTAGATTGATACAAAATAATCTTACCATAATCTATATACGAGGAAAGCAACAATATCTGTTTTGAGCTTTGCCATGTTTAGAGCTGATTTTGCCATGATCACAGCTGCGTTTGCCATGATTACAGCTGAGTTTGTCATGATTACAGCTAAGTTTGCCATGATTACAGCTCAGTTTGCCATGATTACAGCTGAGTTTGCCATGATTACAGCTGAGTTCGGCATGATTAAAACTGACTTTGCCATGATTACAGCTGAGTTTGCCACGATTACAGCTCAGTTTGCCATGATTACAGCTCAGTTTGCCATGATTACAGCTGAGTCTGGCGATGTAAATTGTCGATTCCGACTCTTAATTTTTTTTTACTTAAGTAGATTCAGAAAATGTAGTCATACAGAGTAAGCCATCCCTGGAAAATCTAATATATGCTTGGGGAGGAGGGGTAGAATTATTATTAATTTTTCATAAATTAAATTTAGTTCAAAAAAAAAAAATAAGACAGTAAGATAGGAATTTAAGTCTTATACCAGGAATAAGAAGAGTCGTAGTAGAATGTTCGACCACTTCGCCCAAGTAATAACACTAACACGATTCCCTAGCAATTTTACTCCACAAAATGTACTGCTGTGTTTAGAAATTGAATATTTTAAATGTTTCCGCGTATTTAGCTCACAATTCTCAAATGAACTATAATACTAATACGATTTTCCAAGTTAAAAATATGTTAAGAATTTTAAAGGGAAAGCACTCACATATTTGGAAATGCGACGTTTTGCTCCAGAGATTGTCTCTCTTGCTCACAAATTAGTATTGAAAATTTAAGGTTATTCCAAATACCCAGCCATCAAATTCTGGTTGAAGCTTAGTAAGTCCCAACTAACCCAACAGGTTCAAGGTCGTCATTGCAGGAGTGGCATCTCTGCTGGTCGCCACTGGCGTTATCTTGGCGGTGGTGTATGGAACAAGACAGAACTACACACCGAAGAGAGTTGATCTTGTTGGCTATAGGAAGGCGGCAGTGGCGGCCGATACATCTGTGTGTTCAACTGTAGGAAAGTAAGTCCCGTGGATATCCAAATTGATAGATTAAGACTTGTGGATATCCCAATTGATAGATTAAGCCATGTGGATATCCAAATTGATAGATTAAGCCTTGTGGATATCCAAAAAGATAGATTAAGCCTTGTGGATATCCCAATTGATAGATTAAGCCTTGTGGATATCTCAATTGATAGATTAAGTCTTATGGATATCCCAATTGATAGATTAAGCCTTGTGGAAATCCAAATTGATATATTAAGCTTTGTGGATATCCTAATTGATAGATTAAGCCCTATGGTTGGGAGATTAAATTTATGTTCTTTGAGCCTGTAATGTGAAGGTAGAAATATGTAAATGGCAGATCATACATATATGAGGAATGGCAGATCATAGATGTATGAGGAATGTCAGATCATAGATGTATGAGGGATGGCATATCATAGATGTAAGAGGAATGGCAGATCATAGATGTATGATGAGTGGCAGATCATAGATGTATGAGGATGGCAGATCATAGATTTATGAGGATGGCAGATATTAGATGTATGAGTTGGATAGAGCACGTATTCTGTAGTGTTATAAAGCTTGATTAATAGAGCACGTATTCTGTAGGGAATGGCGTTCAAGTTCCATTTTTGTGTTCAAAACAAATCATTACATTGTTATTGTTGAGGGCTTGCGGTGATATAGTGGTGGGGTTACCACACTTTTTTTTAGCTGGGACTGGACTACTACTCATTAAATAAGCACTTCGTTTAAAAAAAAAAAAAAAATCAATACCTTTCACTTTTAGAAATTATTATTTTTCTTTGTAAGCATGCGACCTACTCTAAACCTTTCAACAGAGAAATCCTTCTCCAGGGTGGAAATGCAGTGGATTCTGCGATTGCTGCTCTCCTGTGTTCTGGTCTGACAAGTCCACAGTCTATGGGCATAGGAGGGGGGTTCTTCATGACGATATATAACAGGTGAGACCTTTCTTTATATGGGCATTGGAGGGGCATTCTTAATGATGATATATAACATGTGAGACCTTTCTTTATATGGATATAGGAGGGGGGTTCTTCATGATGATATATAACAGGTGAGACCTTTCTTTATATGGGCATAGGAGGGGGGTTCTTAATGATGATATATAACAGGTGAGACCTTTCTTTATATGGGCATAGGAGGGGCATTCTTAATGATGATATATAACAGGTGAGACCTTTCTTTATTTGGGTATTGGAGGGGAATTCTTCATGACAACATATACAAAATGTTTTGTACAAACAAAATCCAGACAATTCGACACTGAATTCAATAGTCACATTGTATCAATAGTCACATTGTATCAATAGTCACATTGTATCAAAATGTTTAATACTTTGCTAAATCTCCCCTCCCCCCACCTTTTCCTCCTATTTTCCTTTTCGTATCCAGGCTGAAATAATATTTTTTCATCACCCCGTTTATTTAATACAGAGGATGCCTTAATGTTTGAGCTCAGAGTTTTCTGTATGTTACCAACATCTATGACATAGAATACTCTAATGATGAAACATTTCACTTGTAATGCTTTCCAAATATTATGGACGTTTTATTTTGTCAGTTTACATTTTTAAATAGAAAATTAAAATGGGAAATATCAGCTAGTAAAAGTTACTTGGGGATGTTGGGAAATTGAAACTTGAACAAGAAAATGATCAATTCAGAAGTGAATGTCAACTTTCCTTGGTTACTTATATTAAATTAAATAAATCAAGATTACAAACTTTAAAAGGGGAGGGGGGGTTGTATGGAATGAATCTCTATTCACTGATTAATTATTAGTAACATTTTATAAAAATCTTTATTTGGAGTTTTATAATAATTTGACATTAAATAATCATAGTGGAGCAACATCTTGCTATTGCCTTAACGAATTGGATTAAGGTATACATTGGAAGCTTTTAATGATTTATAATGGTAATTTATCTCTCACCATTTTTACATTAACTTTACCGAGCATAAAATTGTCAAGTCATCAAGCATTTTTTACTTATGTCCCAACTGAAGTAAGATGATTAAAAGAGCTATTTAATGAAGTTTTCAATCTCAGTTTTTCAACTACTATAATTGTTTCTTTCCAGAACAACTGGTTTGAAAACAATCATAGATGCTAGGGAGACAGCGCCAGAACAAGCAACACGTGATATGTTTGTAGGGAAACCTGGAGCTTCAGCTGTTGGTAGGTCATGACACTTATTTGTTTACATGGAATCGTTAACCCTCAGCTGTTGGTAGGTCACGACACTTATACGTTTGAAGCCACAGAGGTTAGGAGTGTCGTTTTATCAAAATAATTATCCCATTGTTGCGCCATAAATTAGCTTTTATTGTTTCAACTGCAATACATTGCAAATAAATGTTCTTAAAACTAAGATCTAAATCAGGAAACAAATTTATTATCCTTTATAAAAATAAAAAGAAAGAAAAGAAAAAAGCTCAATATCTGATTTGTTTTCAACCAAATTCCAGCAAAAGAAAGACAGACAGTTTCATGACAGGTTACCAAATATCCATGGTCAAAATTCCAATTTTAGGAGTTTATAAACTTTTAAATACTATTTTGATTATATTTTGTAGCAAAATTGAACAATTTGTTGTTAAATAATAAATTATAAATAACTAAAAAGTATATATATTTGATTTTCCTGCAGGCAGCCTGAGTATAGCAGTTCCTGCTGAAATAAAAGGCTATTGGGCTGCCCATCAGAAATACGGTCGTCTCCCGTGGAAGGAACTCTTCCAACCTGCCATCAAAATGGCTGCTGAAGGATTTGTTGTTCCTATAGGACTTCATAAAGCAATAATAGATGACAAAAAGTTGTTAGAAACAGAACCAAGTTTAAAGTAAGCTATATTAATTTTAATCTTGATAAACCTTCAAGATATGGAAGACAAACAAATTTATGGGTGAGAGAGTGGTTAGTAGTAATTAAAATAGAACTGTACTTGTCCAGTAAGAATACATTTATTTCAGTGATGAACTTTTTAAAAAAAAATCTAGTAAGCATTGAGGTTGTTAAATCCATATATAAATAAATAATTATATTTTTTATGTAGATTACAACAAATAAGAAAGAAAAATAAATTTTTCCTAAAGTTTAAACAGGATAATGTTAATGTAAGAAAATCCTTTAAGATCATAATTATATGCATGGCCTTATTTGATTTATATTTCACTTTTATTTTTACTTACATTATTTTTTTTTAAAATCCTGTTCATTAACGCTTACTTAATATTTTTTTATCAGAGTAGTTTTTATGAACAACAAAACAGGAGAGGTCTTTAAGCTAGGGGAAATAATGACACGGCCTCAGCTAGCAGATACAATGAGAGTAATCGCTAATGAAGGAGTGAACGCCTTCTATAATGGCTCCCTTACAGAAAAAATATTGCAAGACTTGAAAGACATTGGTTAGTAAAGATTACCATCAGATAAGAGAGCTAACATAGATAACAGATTACCATCAGATAAGAGAGCTTACATAGATAACAGATTACCATCAGATAAGAGAGCTTACATAGATAACAGATTACCATCAGATAAGAGAGCGTACATAGATAACAGATTACCATCAGATAAAAGAGCTTACATAGATAACAGATTACCATCAGATAAGAGAGCTAACATAGATAACAGATTACCATCAGATAAGAGAGCTTACATATATAACAGATTACCATCAGATAAGAGAGCGTACATAGATAACAGATTACCATCAGATAAGAGAGCTTACATAGATAACAGATGTTTAGTATTAGTTAAAAGACTGAAAGTTACCCTAAAGGTAATTGTTTATATAAATATTTATTTCATGTGAGTTAAGTAAATATTATTAATGACAAATATCTTTGTTGCTGTTGGTTGCAATGTTAGCTTTTATTGTATTGGAAATACATCACTACATAACAGTACTGGTAGGTTATCAATTCTGATAATTTTAGAAAACTTCTTTTTATAAGTTTAAATATATCAGAAAATTAACCAAACATTTATGAATTTTAGTTTTAGGTAATTGCACGCTACTGGTACCTCGCATTTTACTATGGCCGCCATCTTGGTTGAGACGACTCATGATCCCTCACCATAACCTGAACCCTAAATCTATAATTTACTGGAATTTACTGGTACCTCACATTTTACTATGGCTGCCATCTTGGCAGAGACAACTCATGATCCCTCACCCTAACCTGAACCCTAAATCTATAATTTACTGGAATTTACTGGTACTTCGCATTTTACTATGGCCGCCACCTTGGTTGAGACGACTCATGATCCCTCACCCTAACCTGAACCCTAAATCTATCCTTCACCCTAACCTGAACCCTAAATCTATCCCTCACCCTAACCTGAACCCTAAATCTATAATTTACTGGAATTTACTGGTACCTCGCATTTTACTATGGCCGCCATCTTGGTTGAAATCGAGGGACCACAGATAGGAATTAGCCTAGTTGGTATATTATTAAATTCTAATGTTAACATCTAAAAGTAGAAAATTACACAAATATATTTTTTTTAAACTTGTTATTTGCTTATTTAAACCTTTACACATAAATGTTTTTAATGAATTATTTTGTTTCTTGTATCATATAGAATAAACAAATCAAACTTTTTATTTTATTCACCTCCCTGTCAGGTTCAATCATCACCCGTAATGATCTCATCAACTATCAGCCTTTAGAGAAGAAACCTATTGAAATAACTCTCAATGACGGAATAACAGTCATTTCCCCCCCTGCCCCTAGTGGTGGCGTTGTGTTATCCTTCATTCTAAATGTGTTAGATGGTAAGTTGATATGTGCAGGCAATATTTTTGTTAGTTATGTATGCTACTTCTAAGTATGATGAATGGGATATGGTGAGTTTATATGTTAGTTCTGGTTCTCTATGCTACGTCTAAGTATGATGAATGGGATATGGTGAGTTTATATGTTAGTTCTGGTTCTCTATGCTACTTCTTAATATGGGAGATTTTAAAAATGAAAACTCCTTTTATGCAAAGTAGCAAAGCATTTATTTATTTGTAACAATGTAAGTCCAATAATCTACTAAATCTAAGTCCAATAATCTACTAAATCTAAGTCCAATAATCTACTAAATCTAAGTCCAATAATCTACTAAATCTAAGTCCAATAATCTACTAAATCTAAGTCCAATAATCTACTAAATCTAAGTCCAATAATCTACTAAATCTAAGTCCCATAATCTACTAAATCTAAGTCCAATAATCTACTAAATCTTTTTTAAACAAATGAGATCCAATAATCAAGTTAGGCTCAACGTTTTTTTGTTTTTTTTAGGGGGGGGGGGGGGGGGGTAAAAATTTAGCTTATAATATAAAAACTATGTATTCTAAACCCCTCCCTAACTCTTAACTATTCTTTCTGATAAACTGTTAAACTTAATTTTAATTTCTTGCATGTTGCTTAAGTCAAAGAAATATATAGAGCAAAATTAATTTTAAAATTCCTTTAGTTTATTAAGTAAAAATAAAATATTATGCTTACTTCACCTTGTTTGGAACTTGAAGGCTACTACTTGACACCAAATGACATCTCCACTGAGAAGGCAAAGACTTTAACTTATCACAGATTCATTGAGACTTTGAAATTTGCTTATGCCAAGAGAACTGGTTTAGGAGACGACAGATTTATTAATATTACTGAGGTACGCACTTTTTATTGTTCAGCGTACACTGATTGAATATGATTGATATTGAAACCAATGTGTCACTTGCAGTATGTATCATTTGCAGTATGTATCACTTGCAGTATGTGTCACTTGCTGTATGTGTGGCTGGCAGTATGTGGGGCTGGCAGTATGTGTCACTTGCAGTATGTGTCACTTGCAGTATGTGTCACTAGCAGTATGTGTCACTCGCAGTATGTGTCACTTGCAGTATGTGTGGCTGGCAGTATGTGTGGCTGGCAGTATGTGTCACTTGCAGTATGTGTCACTTGCAGTATGTGTCACTTGCAGTATGTGTGGCTGGCAGTATGTGGGGCTGGCAGTATGTGTGGCTGGCAGTATGTGTCACTTGCAGTATGTGTCACTTGCAGTATGTGTGGCTGGCAGTATGTGTCACTTGAAGTATGTGTCGCTTGCAATATGTGTGGCTGGTAGCATGTGTGGCTGGTAGTATGTGTCACTTGCAGTGTGGGTGGCTGGCAGTATGTGTTACTTGCAGTATGTGTCACTTGCAGTATATGTCACTTGCAGTATGTTCTTTTAGATAAGTTAATACAATTTATATTTTAGGTAGGATTAAGTTTAAAGTTACTCCTTGGTATAAATCTACTTTGTCAAATAAATTGGTTGGCGGGGGGGGGAGTGGATACTGAGATAATAAAGAAAGAGAGGTATGTGAAGTGGTTAATGCTTGGGTTAAAAACAGTTATTGTTTTAGTTGTGCTAGAATATCAAACTTATATATTAGCTTTTTATCACATCTGTCACGTCTGCTCATGTGACTGCCATGTGTTTGGCCTTGTATGTTGCCACTCATTGCTTCCACATTCAACTGAATATAAGTTTTCATTTTTTTAATTGTTAGTTTTTCCCATCCAGGCAAGTTTTTGAATAACATTTCCTCATGTGAAATGACTAAATATCCTATTTTGACAGATGTTATGTTATTGATAAACAATCCTTTCTATTAATTCTTATTAAATAATTCCCTTTATCAGCTTATACGAAATTTGACATCTAAAGACTACGCTGAAGCTATACGTCAACAAATATCAGACAGTACAACACACGACTACCTGTTCTATGGTCCAACATTCTATTCGCAAAATGCCACCAGCACATCCCATCTGTCAGTGCTTGACCAGGATGGCAGTGCTGTTTCAGTGACCAGTACCATCAATGCCAGGTTTATTTTAGTTGCATTTTGTATTTTAAAAAAACCTTGTAAATGGTAGTGAATAAATAAAAAGTGGAGCAAGGTTTTATATATTACTGACACATAATTGAAACTTAAAAAAAAAAAATAACTTCCATATCACTTAACCCAGTGGTTCCCAAACCTTTTGACTCGTGGAGCCCTTTTTTAGTTTTAGAAGCAACTGCTGTATGGTAGCACCTAATACCTACCCTGTGTCTTACAAGTTTCATTCAATTTGTATTTATGTTATTTCCTGTAGCAGCCGTGGAGACCCTGAGAAGTTGGGAACCACTAAGCTACACTGATAATTCTTTGATTGTTAACAAAATTATAAATGTCATCATATCTCAGGTTTGGCTCTCAGCGCCGTGGTATGAGAACAGGTATTATCTTTAATGATGAGATGGATGACTTTAGCACTCCAAACATCACCAATGCATGGGGCATTTATCCATCTCCGGCCAACTTCATTGACCCAGGCAAACGTCCACTGTCATCCATGTGTCCAGCCATTTTTATTGACCGCAATGGAGATGTCTCAAAGGTTTTAGGAGCCGCTGGTGGATCAAAGATTACAACTGCTACAGCATGGGTCAGTTATTTAGTTAGCCTGAAGTCAGTTAATGTTTAAGTAATTTTACCTGTTCAGAGTAAATAAAGTTATTGATTTAATAGTTTATAACACCTTATTGATTGAATAGTTTATAACAAGTTATTGATTTAATAGTTTATAACAAGTTATTGATTTAATAGTTTATAACAAGTTATTGATTTAATAGTTTATAACAAGTTATTTATTTAATAGTGTATAACAAGTTATTGATTTAATAGTGTATAACAAGTTATTTATTTAATAGTTTATAACAAGTTATTTATTTAATAGTGTATAACAAGTTATTGATTTAATAGTTTATAACAAGTTATTGATTTAATAGTTTATAATTATAACAAGGGGCCCAGCAAAAATGATTTGTTTGATATTTTATTTACTTTAAACGAAGTGGCTATTCGTACCCAGGTACCAGAAGTGAGAGGTTGGGATTAAAAAACTATTTAAAATATTATTGTAGGGTTTGTAAGACAAAATGAGGTATCAAATGAAAGATAATTGAATGGACTATACGTTTGTAAACTTACTTCTTCAGTTTAACTAAAATAAACAGCCACAAATGACATCCGAATAGCATTGAGTGTGAATGTCATTTGTGGTATTGTAACCAGATAAAAGAGTGATTATTTATTACATAAAATAGACATTTTTATGATGAAATGGTTACATGAGCTGGTACTTGTAGTTACATCTTAATCTAAATTTTGGGTCATTTATTTGTAGGTCAAAGATATTGAAAAGAGGAAATATATGCTTGAATATACTCTAGTCACATCAATGAACTCAATTGTACCTCATTAACTATGTCTACCTTGTTAACTATGCCTACCTTGTTAACTATGCCTACCATTGTAATAAATGTTGGTGATCACTTTTTGTTTTTGTAGTAGTTATAAAAAGCTACTGAGGATGAATTATTAAAATTGTGATGGATCCATATACATTATTTAAAATTTCAAGGATCACTAAGATCATTAATAATTTCTTTGAATACATCCTCCATTTTTCAATATGGTATGTACTTTCTTTTACATGTCAATGCTAGCCATTTTTTGTTTGGTAAAAAGGATACTATGTTTTAAATAACAAATATAGCAAAAAAAAAATAGGCAATACAAAACACAACAATGTAAAGATTACAAAGGAAAACATAAAAAAAACAAAACACTATTAATCTTTTCTCTCAAGTCTTTCAATTCTTGTTGCAAAAAAATTGGAAATATTTTTAAAAGAGAACAATAATGGAAAAGAATTTTAACAACACTGGGAACTATTTGCCTATTCATTTCTCAATACAAACTTGTAATTATTTTATTTTTTTGGAGTAATTACATTTGTTTGGGTTTTTTTATTACCTTTGACAGGTGGCGACCCATGTACTCTGGTTAGGGGAGGGTATAGAGAGTGCAATTAATCTACCTCGTTTACACCACCAGTTGCTTCCTCCTTACATTGAATATGAACCAGATTTTGATACCGTAAGTAAAAAAAACTTGATCCTTTTTTAATATTAAACCAAAACAAAGTTAAAAATAAGATTGCAAAAAAGTTTTTTCTCTTTCAAATTCAATCAATTATCACGATATCACCAAAGTTAAGTTATCACGATATCACCAAAGTTAAGTTTTCTCTATTTAGAGATGAGATCTTTGTTAGACACCTGGTAACACCTCTGAATGTAGTTCTTTAGCTTACTTATAAATAAATTTATATTATTATAATAAATTATATCATTTTATCATATTCATGAATTAATATCTAATAAATTTACTTATCAGAGTATGCTTATATCTGAATTTAAACAACTGCCTAAATATTAAGAATAAATTATAGTTAGATTGTTACATTTTCAAATAAATAAGGCATCCACACCAAATGAAACAAACAGATTAGTCTGATGCTACTTAAAACTATACAAATGTATTACATTCAGATGTGTCACTAGGGTTAGCTGTGTATACTGCATGTCGGTAACCATCGGGTGACTGAGCATGTCAGACTAAAGACATGGGATGGTGACAGTTATGAGATGGTGTTCAGCAAGTCACACTAACCAAAGCATTATGTCATGTATGCTGTCATACAGTGCCTTCTGTGTTGTGTGAAACATTTGCTGAATGCTTCTTGGCAAAAATATTTTTGCTAAATTACCGAGTGCTTGCGGTCTGCTGGCCATGGTATTATTTATTTTACATTATAACAGGCAGTTAGTCTGCAAGACAACTCCATGCATTCAAAATTACATCACCAATTATCACCACTGCCTGGTACTGTCTAATGAAATGAATACAATTTGACATTTGGGATCGGCGTTTGGAGGATATCCCCACTTTTATTATACAGAGTCCATGCTCAATGTTATTCCCAGCTGACTGATCACTGATAATAACCAACCCATTTATAGAATGCATTAATAGGCAATTTATTTTTCTTATTAATGTCTTGTTATTCTTTTGTTTTGCTATGTTTACAGACAGTGTTAAATAATTTAAAAAACCTTGGCCACAATGTCAGCCTGGTTGCAGTGGGCAAGTCTATAATTCAGGGCATAGATGTCAAGAATGGCCTCATATTTGCAAACAGTGACTATCGGAAAGGTGGAACACCAGATGGGTTTTAAAAGGGACATGGAACTTGTCATCTTTCTTTTGCCAGATTTTCCTGCAGCTTTGTGATACAAATTGAGATTTTGTAAATATTATATGTCTGCCACTGTATAATTCTAATTTTGATTTAAAGCACACGGAAAAACTCAGAAGATATTTTTAAGTATTAGGTGTATAAATAAAAGAATAAAGTTAGTTTAGATTTGATTTTAAGTCATCTATTTGGGAAAGTGATGAAAACAAAATATAACTTCACTGATTCTTAACAAGGAATGGCAATTTTATCATCTGCATTCCATCCTGTGATTTCCATGAAAATTCTCTGGTTTTTCAAAGTATCAAAAAAAAATTGAAATATTTATTTTTCTTATTGATAAATCAGATATTCATAAGATTTTCAAATTGTGTACAACAATATTAAAATTGCTCTTCATTTTTTTATTCACTGCTCTAAAATGTTATTTAAAAAATAGTTTAGGATAACTGTGGTCACAATCAGATCCAGAAGCTGTTAGTGACTTTTGGTAGTTCCCTGTCACTTTTTTTATTTAATCACCTTGCTAGCTGGCATGACTAGAAATATTTATTATATGATCTTTAAATATATATTCAAGTTAAAACTTCCTAATTAATGAAATAAAAACTTTCTTTTATCTTAATATATTTCAAGTTAAAGTATCACTAAAATGAAAACAATGTACCCTCTAGAATTAAACTGTGATAATATTTATAACAGAGATAAAACAAATTAAATGTCATTTTACATATGTTCAAAACATTTTTCCATTCTTGTATGCTAGAAACTTAGGTTTATTTAACAAAGTAACAAGAGAGATTCAAAGGAGTAAGGAGACTCTAATAATATTTCTTTTCCTTCAGTGATAAATGTTTACAAATTTAATTAGGAAAACTATTTTGATTACATTTGACCATAGTTCCAGATAATGTCAGATTGATTTGATAACATTTGACCATAGTTCTAAATGATGTCAGATTGATTTGATTACATTTGACCATAGTTCCAGATGATGTCAGATTGATAATGACAAGTACTTGCAGGGCACTGGTTTCAATGAGCTCTCTGTGTAAAACCTTTGCTTCCTTTCATGTTGAATTTATTTTATCATATTTATTATCATTAATATCATGTAGTTTACATAAATTTTATGGCATAAATTAATTGTTTTCTCGCTAAAGAGATCTCATTTTGTTCAGTGGTAGAGAAGATGAAATAACTTTACATGAGCAATGTTGTTAATACAGAAGTACCAGTTACAATAATCTCATGTCAATATTAATAACAAACTGTACAACAATAGTTAGCCTCATGATCATAATATTTTACATTTATATGTTTTTATACCAATAAAATGTTCATCTCTCATTGTTCAATGATGCCAAGAGAAATCCAGACTAAATTTAGTCCCCATTGCTTTTTAATACTTGACCAATTCAAGTTCAAGACAATATAAATATGTATATATTTATAATTTGTATGTACATGCATGATGCTCATGAATATTTTTTTCAAATAGAGGCCTATATAGATTTATAAACAAATTTTAAGAAAGAGGGGTTGGGAAGGTTGGTAAATTTTGGTAGGTCTTAAATTTAAACAGCTCTTATGTGCTAAATTGTTCTCTGTGATGTTCTCTCACTATGTCTTCTATGTGCTCACATACTACATACAGAACAGAAAGGATTCATTGTTAAAATAAGAGTCAATCATTCATTTAATAATGATTTTTGAAAGTACTTGAAATAAAACCAATTTGAGAATTATCAGCAGGCCTAACTCAACTAACTGGTCAACCTTAAATCTTACCAGATTGTTCGTGTCTATTTAATCTATTTTAAAGCTTTATCGCAGTCCAACACTTTTATAATTAGTTAAGTTGTTAAAATACTTTTGACTACATTAGACTTAGGAATCATTAGACTTTATCTTACTAGACCACAGGTTCCCAACCTTTTTATAGTTGCCACTCCATTTAATTTTATTGAAGGAAAATGATCCGTGACCCCAAAACATATTAAAAAAAAATTAATACAATAAAAAGAAAATAAATCAAAAGTTGATATTTTCAATAAAAATTCAATAAAAACACATCAACTAGATAATTAGTCACCAGCTAACTTGCCGGATCATAAAATTGGTTTTCTGCGCCAAAAAATGAA
Organism: Omphiscola glabra; assembly: GCA_964017045.1. Classification (NCBI taxonomy): domain Eukaryota; kingdom Metazoa; phylum Mollusca; class Gastropoda; family Lymnaeidae; genus Omphiscola; species Omphiscola glabra. Next base: position 2,827,848 of record OZ024807.1, on the reverse strand, counting down.
ATGCACGTTTTCATCTCTATCTCAAAGTCCCATCAATATCTGGGGATCTTTTTATCACTTGGCTGTTTAAGACAAAAGAAGAAATGCTGGTTTTCATCTCTATCTCAAAGTCCCATCAATATCTGGGGATCTTTTTATCACTTGGCTGTTCAAGACAAAAGAAGAAATGCACGTTTTCATCTCTATCTCAAAGTCCCATCAATATCTGGGGATCTTTTTATCACTTGGCTGTTTAAGACAAAAGAAGAAATGCTGGTTTTCATCTCTATCTCAAAGTCCCATCAATATCTGGGGATCTTTTTATCACTTGGCTGTTCAAGACAAGAGAAGAAATGCTGGTTTTAAAAATTAATCATAATTTAAAGCTCAGCCATTCTAAATGTTTTCAGTTTAATCGGTGCTACACATAACTTCCCACAATGCAACAGCTGACCGGATAAAGCCGCACTTTAAGAATTCGACTCTTTCATTGACTATCATTGTGAAATCAAGCTTATAAATAAAACAAAAACAAAACTTTAATTTCTTGATTTTTTAAATTCAATCTCGAAATTTATTGCAACACCCACAGATCATTTTTAAGTTTGTAGATTTAAAAAAATAAAATAATAGTTTTCAACAATTACTGTTGACTTGTTTATTTTATATTTTCAATAAACAAAATTCTATAACTTGGTTATAAAAGAAAAATAAATTAAGCCCATGTTTCTACAAAAGGTTCGAAATTCAGCTGCTAGGCTAGTTCTAAAGGCAAAAAAAACGTGATCATGTCACTCCACTACTCCACTCACTTCACTGGCTCCCTATACAGCACGCATTGATTACAAGCTGTCCTCTGTCACAACTTTTTCTAAGCTTCCTGCCCTTCCTATCTAACCGAACTTCTTTCTGCCTATTCACCCCTTCGACAGCTTCGCTCCCCCGCAGACACGCGTATTCTTACTGTTGCTAAGACACGTACTAAAACATATGGTGAACGATATTTCTCTTTCTGCGCCCCCAAACAATGGAATGCTCTGCCACTACACATCCGCAATATACCAACCACACAGGCCTTCAAAACTGCACTCAAAACACACCTCTTTAAACTCTACTACCCTGACTGATTCCCCACATATGACCGATAAACGATTCTGCTGGCCGCCGTCCATGGCCTGACAAGTTCTGGGGTGGATGGGTTGAAAATGCATTTATTTTTGTTTTGTCTCTATAAAGCTGTTCTTTATTACATAAATGTATTTTAGGCTAGGGTACCGCGCTATATAAGACAACTAATAATAATAATAATTAAATACCAAGGGTTCCCAAATGTTAAGCTATAATAAAATTATAACAAATATTATTAGAGAGATATTACAATTCCATTATGGTCTTTTTCACAAAACTATTTACCTCGTAATTTTAATTTATTTTTTGGAGATATTGGGCGAATAGGTCATCATGCAGCTGTGAGCAGTGTTCGCAGAAGGTTAGTCATAATCAAACATTGACAGCAATAGGTCGAGCAATAATGAATGGACTACGATGAGTCGATTGTTTTGTCATGTGATAAGAGTAAGTTCGAGTAAGACTTCCGGTAGGCTATCTGCAACACACTAGTCACTAGTCGCTCACAAATTTTTCTTCAAACAACTTTCTTCCTTTAATCATAACTGAATTATAATTATTGTCACATTTATTAATGTCATTTAAAAAACACGTGTACTCAAGAATATTTTGAAAAGTAAAATTTTTAATTAACATTGGGGAAGCGCTGATGGAGACAAACATTTTGCTTAAAAATTAATGATAATGGCTGATCCGCTGTTATCCGTTGTTATGTGTTGTTATGTGTAGCATAGGCTACCGAAGGCTTACACATATCACGTGACAAAACAAGGAAGTGACTAATCGTAGTCCATTCGTATCTCCGGTCGAAAAACTGACTCCAATACACGATTGAAAACCTAAATCACTTTCGGCCGAAATAAAAAATCAATCGCAAGTTAATTTTATGTTTCGGCCGAAAGTGAAAATGCGCTAAAAATTATCATACAACAATTTTCGAAATTCCGTTGACCTCTATTTCTACCGATCTGTAGCTCCAATGTTGACTCATCATAGACTTACAGAGTGATAAAATTCTCACAGAAAAAAAATAAAGGACTTGAAATTAAACAAACATTGCGTCATTAAAATCTTATTAGTTTCCAACAATAATAATAAAGTTCATTAAAAAAATACGATTCATCCCTAATTAAGCGTCAGTTCACACGATCAAATTTCGCGTCAAATTGTTGTATGAACGCACTATTTTGTGCGTGGTTTCTTTTTTGGAGAATTTGATCAAATAGTTGTGACAAGGCTTCATACACGAATTGCATCAAATGCTTGAAGGAAAATTTGATCGTGTGAACCGACTCGAAGCGCTATAAAGATACAAAATGCAGCAATACACAATCTACATACAAGCCTACGGACAATACAAGCCAATATACATAGAGGAATATGAACAAGCTCCTTGGAATCAATGAAGTAGCCTACATAACGCCAGCAGGTGAGTTCGAAAAAGATTTAAACTTAGTTTTGATAGACTGTCGTGTCTGGCTGTTTCTGAGAGCGACTGGAAAGCCGTTCCAGATACTTGGGCCAGCAAAAGTGAAAGTGTGCGTTCCGAAGTTCTCGAGGTGGACTCGCGGCATCCAGAGTTTGCCACTATCGAATGAACGTAGTGATCTAGTGATAAGACGTCATGAGCGCTTTGAGATAGGACGGCGCCAGGTCATGCAAGCAGCGGTAGCACAGAGTTGCAATTTTGAACTTTTTGCGAGCGCGGACCGGCAGCCAAATCAGATCTCTCAGAAAGGTTTTAGCATGTTCAAAGTTGCGTTTGCCATGAGAGCATTGCAGTAGTCCATGCGTGATAGCACGAATGCAGACACCAGCCTCTTTGATGCATCAAACGTTAAGAACGGTCTGATATGACTAAATCTACGCAACTCTAGAAAAATCATTTGCAAATCATGTTAATGTGATTTTCCATTAATGTTCTGTCTAAGTAGACACCCAGAGTTTCGCATTGTTTGAGCAAACTCAATCTGCACACCTAAGAGAGTAAAGGACGATGTAAAATTGAAAGATTTTAGCTTTTGAGCGGTTGCAGGATGGTTGTCCCTTTCTCTTCAACACAAAGTCACTGCAGGCTAGTTGCCCCTTTCTCGCCAACCAACAGTCACCGAAGGCTGGTTGTCCCTTTCTCTTCAACCCACAGTCACTGCAGGCTGATTGTCCCTTTCTCTTCAACCCACAGTCACTGTAGGTTGGTTGTCCCTTTCTCTCCAACACAAAGTCACTGCAGGCTGATTGTCCCTTTCTCTTCAACCCACAGTCACTGCAGGTTGGTTGTCCCTTTCTCTTCAACCCACAGTCACTGCAGGTTGGTTGTCCCTTTCTCTTCAACCCACAGTCACTGCAGGATGGTTGTTTATTTTTCTTCAACCAATAGTCACTGCAGCTGGTTGTCACTATTCTTCAACCCACAGTCACTGCAGGTTGGTTGTCCCTTTCTCTTCAACCCATAGTCACTGCAGGATGGTTGTCCCTTTCTCTTCAACCCACAGTCACTGCAGGTTGGTTGTCCCTTTCTCTTCAACCCACAGTCACTGCAGGATGGTTGTCACTTTCTCTTCAACCCACAGTCACTGCAGGATGGTTGTTTATTTTTCTTCAACCAATAGTCACTGCAGCTGGTTGTCACTATTCTTCAACCCACATTCACTGCAGGTTAGTTGTCTCTTTCTCTTTAGCCAACAGTCACTGCAGGCTGGTTGTCCATTTTTCTTTAACCCACAGTCACTGCAGGCTAGTTGTCCCCTTCTCCTTAACAAACAATCAATGCAGGCTGGTTGTCACATTCTCTTCAACCCACAGTCACTGCAGGCTAGTTGTCCCCTTCTTTGTAACAAACAATCAATGCAGGCTAGTTGTCCCCTTCTTTGTAACAAACAATCAATGCAGGCTAGTTGTCCCCTTCTTTGTAACAAACAATCAATGCAGGCTAGTTGTCCCCTTCTTTGTAACAAAAAATCAATGCAGGCTAGTTGTCCCCTTCTTTGTAACAAACAATCAATGCAGGCTAGTTGTCCCCTTCTTTGTAACAAACAATCAATGCAGGCTAGTTGCCCCTTTTTCTTCAACCCACAATCACTGCAGGCTGGTTGTCCCTTTCTCTTCAACTCAGTCACTGCAGGCTAGTTGCCCCTTTTTTCTTCAACCCACAGTCACTGCAGGCTGGTTGTCCCTTCTCCTTAACAATCAATGCAGGTTTGTTATCCCTTTCTCTTAAACCCTCAGTCATTGCAGGTTGGTTGTCCCTTTCTCTTCAATCCACAGTAAAAGCAGGCTGTTTGTCCTTTTTCTTCAACCCATAGTCACTGCAGGGTGGTTGTCCCTTTCTCTTCAACCCACAGTCACTGCAGGTTGGTTGTCCCTCTCCCATCCCAACACAAAAATTACCTTTCTTATGTCCGTTCTACTCACCACTACAACCCATCTCTCTCCATCTAGCATAACGCAGCTTTCATCAACTCAGGTGTGACCTTACAGGCAGTGCCGTCTGAAGGCTTGTAGGGGCCCACGTTTCTAGGAGACTCACTCTTATAGAGTCATCATGCTTTACATTTTTTTAATGAATATTGAAAGATTTTGATAATTTAATTGGATTTAAAAAGTCCAATTTCTCAATTTTCTTCTTCTTCTTCTATATATTAAGGGCCCACAATCAATTTATTGATCATTATGGCTCCTATGAATGTAGATAGGATTTGCAATGCTTCTGTGCCTGGTGTTGATGAGGATATTTCACTGGTTACAAGAACCTTCGATATATATTAGCACATTCCAAAGTTAATATTATAAATGCGAATCAAAGTGGGAGAATTTTAAAACTTTTAAAGGGGAATAACTCTCTTTAACAAGTTTTACCTTTTCCCAGACATGAATCGAAAAAAAAATACGGTAAGAATCAGCTTCGATGAAAATTGGACAAAAAACGTTTTCACTTATTTAAATGGAAAATGACATCCTCAAGACCATTGACTTAAAACCAATAATAAAACAATTCTCTGCACAATATTTACGCAAACGATTATGTTGATTTATATTAAATAATTTATTCTATCTATCTGTCAATAATGATAATTTATTCTATCTCTCTGTCAATAATGATAATTTATTCTATTTGTCAATAATGATAATTTATCATCCTCTATGAATATTTATAGTTTATTTCTGATAATGTTTTAAAATTATTATTGATTTTCAATGATTTTGATTTTTGTATCAATAAATTGAATTCATCGAAGTTTAACTTTATTGAATGTTTATTTGTATTTTACATATTTATTCCTGTTGGTCAGTTGGTGGGAAGCAGGAACTGTTCCCCCCCCCCCCCCCCCAACTGTTTGAGCACTTCTCACGGCCCAGTTATGTTGTTTTTCTAGGGGGCCGCAGTGCATTGCTGTGCCCTGGGCCTCCTATGTTGTTAAGACGGCACTGCTTATTGAGAGGGTCCTTATGTGACAAAACAGAAGTATTCTGCAAATTCACAAATTGGCAGACTACATGGACTTGTGAGCAGAAGAATTTAATGAGACAAATTGGTCTCAAAATATTGTGAAATCTCCCACCAGATCTCTGGGATTTTACCCCAAATTTACCTCCCAGTGACGCCTCCCCTGTAAAAGAAGAGATTATTTTACATTTGATTTTAAGAACTTGTAGATCTGAAGTGTGAGAGGAGTGTAATGAAAAAATAAGAAGATAACGGCCAGCGTTTGTTTTTATAACAAGTTGCTTGGCCTTAGCCAGGAAAAAGACGAACAACGAGCTCATAAGGTCTGACAAAATTGTTTTAAAGTACCATAGCACCAGCGTGATCTACAATTCGATTTCTTACCAGATCTGCAGCAAAATAATAATTAGAAATATGCAATTAATTTCATTTTTAAATCACGAATTCATGAATTACTCTGATAAGGTTGATGCGTTTAAAAACTACAATGTGCGCTTGCTTGATCTCAAAATTTTATCGCTTAGTTATGACGTCATCGTTTTATCGGGAGGTGAACGAAGAAGAGCTCTTCAGTATATTTACATAATATTTCCAATAATAAAATATGACTCATTCATTGACATCGTCAAAAGACCATTATTTAACGGAACAAAAGTTTCCAGAAAAAGATTAAAATCAGATGATATTTAATTAAATACAACTTTTGTATTTGTATACAGACACTATTAAATACAACTTTTGTGTTTGTATACAGACACTATTAAATACAACTTTTGTATTTGTTTACAGACACTATTAAATACAACTTTTGTATTTGTATACAGACACTATTAAATACAACTTTTGTATTTGTATACAGACACTATTAAAGACAACTTTTTTATTTGTATACAGACACTATTAAATACAACTTTTGTATTTGTATACAGACACTATTAAAGACAACTTTTTTATTTGTATACAGACACTATTAAATACAACTTTTGTATTTGTATACAGACACTACTCAACCGGAGGGTTTCTAGCATGGAACACACAATAATATAAACAGTAACTTTAAAGTTATCCTTGATGTAGCAATGCGATGTGTTTTCTCTAAGGTGTTTTGTTGGTAATTATGAAGGATGTTTTTATTTTATTTTTAATAGACATTTCTTTGAGATGGTGTTGAAGACAAGAATTTTGGTCAATGGCAAATGCCTAGATCCGGAATTCTGGGTTGTCCAAGTGTAGTGTTAAGGGGGTGAAAAGGTTTAATAGGATGGCACATGTGTCACGACTTAAACATCATCAGTCAGAAGATGGACGCACCACGGTGCGACCCTGTGTGGGGGCGTACGGCGCTTTTACTGAACGTCCATTTAGTCGTGTGTCTGCTCTTACAAAAGGGATATGGCCTTAGGCTCAGTTCAGACGATCGAATTCGTTTCAAATTGATGCGATGTATATATGAAGACTTGTCACAACTTTCAAATTATTATTTGATCAAATTCTGTATTAAAAAAAAAAAAAGAAACCACGCACAAAATAGTGCGTTCATACAAAAACGTGACGCAAATTTATAGTTAATTTGAAATGAATTTGATCGTGTGAACTAACGAATTCCCAGAATTCTCTCAAAGGTTCTGATGTTGCATACTTGACGCCTCTACTAATAAATGTATGAATAGTGTTGGCCTTACCATGAACAGTACTTCCCGGAATTGTTAAGGGCATAGTTTGTAGGTTTACATAAACATCAGACTGTTTTTTTTTTTACAGTGTGATAAGGGTTTGTGACCGAACTTCCAGAAACCAAATGTAGGTCAGGAGAAAAGACAATGTCAAATTAGGATTTGATTAATTGATTTGAGTACTTATGTAGCGCTCATTTCCACGCTATGTGCGAAAATGTTTGAGAGGTTTCACTGCTTTGTCTGCACGTCATTGATCGACCCATCTACAAATAAGCATACACATATAGTCACACTGAGATCTATACCGTAGATATTCTATATCTATATTCTATGTTTTAATGCTTAATAGCGGCGGTTAGTTTGTGTTGCCAAGCAACATGTCACCTTACATCGTGGAACTGGGAAACTAAAATATTGGAAAACCTGATTTTTATATTCGGTGTTTAAAATCGATCTTAAGACGTATCAATCGACCACTCATACATTCTGATACCCCAGTTCATCGCCAGAAATTCTTTGCTCTGAAAGAAATAATATTGAAAATAAACAAAACAATTAAAACATTATATATTGTTATTGATGTCACGTGACTAGTGTCTATTAATAAATAGTTATAGCGGTGTAACCAATATAATCTAATTATAGATCCCTTCAGTGGGGGCGAGTAGTGGCGTATTGCACGTTTAGATTTTCACTGTCTTTAAACACAGAAATATAGATTAGTTACATCAAGTATGATACCTACGACATCGTGGTGTTAATAATGTGAACGAAAGTATCTTATAGACAAATTAAAATTTTTATTTAAATTTTGAATCAAAACGACACTGGGACAACGTTGCTAAACTGGGACGATCTATGCCAAACCGCAACGATCTAGACCAAACCGGGACGATCTAGGCCAAGCAGGGACGATCTAAGCTAAACCGGGATAATCTAGGCCAAACCGGAACGATATAGGCCAAGTCGGGACAACTTAGGACAAACCGGGACGACCTAGGACAAACCGGGACGACCTAGGACAAACTGGGACATTTTAGTAAGCTTATAAAATTCACCTTAAAAATTTCCGAAGGTATTGTTCAAGGGCTTTGATAGAATGTGACAACATTTATTTATACATTCCCCTTATCTCAATACCCCATATCTCAATACCCCATATCTCAATACCCCATATCTCAATACCCCTTATCTCAATACCCAAATGATGTTGTAGATTAGGAATTAGGGATTCATATCTTTGAGCTGTGAAAACAGATCTGGTCACTGGCATAAATAAAGGATCTCAAACACACGAAGAAGCGTGAAGTAGCGTAAGATAGCCGGAGGTAGCATGAAGTAGAATGAATTAGCCACCGATAGAAAGGGGCAATACTGGGTAAAACAAAAATGTTTTAAAATCTCTCAGACACTATTGGGTTGTCTAACTTATTTTTTTATTAAAGTAACACAAGTTGGCGAAATTACAATAAAAACAGATGCGGGGCTATCAAAGGTCCTTACACTATAGTGTCATCTGATGGTGAATTAAGTTAAATCAATCAATGTCACCGATGGAACACAATTATAAATTAAAAGAAACTTAGTTATGTGGACGAAATATCAAGGCTAAAAGGTTATGACATCTTTAAATTTTTTTAAATCAATAACAAGCCGTTCAAACCATCTTCCAAGACAAAGTCGCTAACACGTCATCACACATTTATCAATAGATTCAACAAGTCAGTTAAGTTTCTTAAACTATCGTTTCTTCTTGTCTTAAAGGCTTGTTGTTCAATGACTGCATCGATGCGTGACAGAAGTTCAATATAAAGTAAGGAGCTGAAGCTAAGGATCTATTGATTTGATAGGTTTTGTATTGGAATGAACATTTGTAGACTAAATTAAACACTGAGTGCGAGTGGTTTTGTATGAACTAATGCACTCCACTCACAGAGCTATAATATCTCTATGTCTATGACTCCACTCACAGAGCTATAATATCTCCATGTCTGTGACTCCACTCACACAGCGGTACTTATCTCCATGTCTGTGACTCCACTCACACAGCGGTACTTATCTCCATGTCTATGACTCCACTCACACAGCGGTACTTATCTCCATGTCTGTGACTCCACTCACACAGCGGTACTTATCTCCATGTCTGTGACTTCACTCACACAGCGGTACTTATCTCCATGTCTGTGACTCCACTCACACAGCGGTACTTATCTCCATGTCTGTGACTCCACTCACACAGCGGTACTTATCTCCATGTCTGTGACTCCACTCACACAGCTGTACTTATCTCCATGTCTGTGACTCCACTCACACAGCGGTACTTATCTTCATGTCTGTGACTCCACTCACACAGCGGTACTTATCTCCATGTCTGTGACTCCACTCACACAGCGGTACTTATCTCCATGTCTGTGACTCCACTCACACAGCGGTACTTATCTCCATGTCTGTGACTCCACTCACACAGCGGTACTTATCTCCATGTCTATGACTCCACTCACACAGCGGTACTTATCTCCATGTCTGTGACTCCACTCACACAGCGGTACTTATCTCCATGTCTGTGACTTCACTCACACAGCGGTACTTATCTCCATGTCTGTGACTCCACTCACACAGCGGTACTTATCTCCATGTCTGTGACTCCACTCACACAGCGGTACTTATCTCCATGTCTGTGACTCCACTCACACAGCGGTACTTATCTCCATGTCTGTGACTCCACTCACACAGCGGTACTTATCTTCATGTCTGTGACTCCACTCACACAGCGGTACTTATCTCCATGTCTGTGACTCCACTCACACAGCGGTACTTATCTCCATGTCTATGACTCCACTCACACAGCGGTACTTATCTCCATGTCTGTGACTCCACTCACACAGCTATCATATCTCCATGTCTGTGACTCCACTCACACAGCGGTACTTATCTCCATGTCTGTGACTCCACTCACACAGCGGTACTTATCTCCATGTCTATAACTCCACTCACACAGCGATACTTATATCCATGTCTATGACTCCACTCACACAGCGGTACTTATCTCCATGTCTGTGACTCCACTCACACAGCTATCATATCTCCATGTCTGTGACTCCACTCACACAGCTATAATATCTCTATGTTTATAACTCCACTCACAGAGCTATAATATCTCCATGTCCGTGACTCCACTCACAGAGCTATAATATCTCCATGTCTGTGACTCCACTCACACAGCTATAATATCTCCATGTCTATGACTCCACTCACACAGCTATAATATCTCCATGTCTATGACTCCACTCACACAGCTATAATATCTCCATGTCTATGACTCCACTCACACAGCTATAATATCTCCATGTCTATGACTCCACTCACACATCTATAATATCTCCATGTCTATGACTCCACTCACACATCTATAATATCTCCATGTCTATGAGCCCACTCACACAGCTATAATATCTCCATGTCTGTGACTCCACTCACACAGCTATAATATCTCCATGTCTATGACTCCACTCACATATCTCTATGTCTATGACTCCACTCACACAGCTATAATATCTCCATGTCTGTGACTCCACTCACACAGCTATAATATCTCTGTGTCTATGACTCCACTCACACAGCGGTACTTATCTCCATGTCTATGACTCCACTCACACAGTGGTACTTATCTCCATGTCTATGACTCCACTCACAGAGCTATAATATGTCTATGACTCCACTCACACAGCGGTACTTATCTCTGTGTCTATGACTCCACTCACACAGCGGTACTTATCTCCATGTCTATGACTCCACTCACACAGCGGTACTTATCTCCATGTCTGTGACTCCACTCACACAGCGGTACTTATCTCCATGTCTGTGACTCCACTCACACAGCGGTACTTATCTCTATGTCTGTGACTCCACTCACACAGCGGTACTTATCTCCATGTCTGTGACTCCACTCACACAGCGGTACTTATCTCCATGTCTATGACTCCACTCACACAGCGGTACTTATCTCCATGTCTATGACTCCACTCACACAGCGGTACTTATCTCCATGTCTGTGACTCCACTCACACAGCTATCATATCTCCATGTCTGTGACTCCACTCACACAGCGGTACTTATCTCCATGTCTGTGACTCCACTCACACAGCGGTACTTATCTCCATGTCTATAACTCCACTCACACAGCGATACTTATATCCATGTCTATGACTCCACTCACACAGCGGTACTTATCTCCATGTCTGTGACTCCACTCACACAGCTATCATATCTCCATGTCTGTGACTCCACTCACACAGCTTTAATATCTCTATGTTTATAACTCCACTCACAGAGCTATAATATCTCCATGTCCGTGACTCCACTCACAGAGCTATAATATCTCCATGTCTGTGACTCCACTCACACAGCTATAATATCTCCATGTCTATGACTCCACTCACACAGCTATAATATCTCCATGTCTATGACTCCACTCACACATCTATAATATCTCCATGTCTATGAGCCCACTCACACAGCTATAATATCTCCATGTCTATGACTCCACTCACACATCTATAATATCTCCATGTCTATGACTCCACTCACACATCTATAATATCTCCATGTCTATGAGCCCACTCACACAGCTATAATATCTCCATGTCTGTGACTCCACTCACACAGCTATAATATCTCCATGTCTATGACTCCACTCACATATCTCTATGTCTATGACTCCACTCACACAGCTATAATATCTCCATGTCTGTGACTCCACTCACACAGCTATAATATCTCTGTGTCTATGACTCCACTCACACAGCGGTACTTATCTCCATGTCTATGACTCCACTCACACAGTGGTACTTATCTCCATGTCTATGACTCCACTCACAGAGCTATAATATGTCTATGACTCCACTCACACAGCGGTACTTATCTCCATGTCTGTGACTCCACTCACACAGCTATACTATCTCTGTGTCTATGACCACTCACACAGCGGTACTTATCTCCATGTCTGTGACTCCACTCACACAGCTATAATATCTCCATGTCTATGACTCCACTCACATATCTCTGTGTCTATGACTCCACTCACACAGCGGTACTTATCTCTGTGTCTATGACTCCACTCAGACAGCGATACTTATATCCATGTCTATGACTCCACTCACACAGCGGTACTTATCTCCATGTCTGTGACTCCACTCACACAGCTATCATATCTCCATGTCTGTGACTCCACTCACACAGCTTTAATATCTCTATGTTTATAACTCCACTCACAGAGCTATAATATCTCCATGTCCGTGACTCCACTCACAGAGCTATAATATCTCCATGTCTGTGACTCCACTCACACAGCTATAATATCTCCATGTCTATGACTCCACTCACACAGCTATAATATCTCCATGTCTATGACTCCACTCACACAGCTATAATATCTCCATGTCTATGACTCCACTCACACAGCTATAATATCTCCATGTCTATGACTCCACTCACACATCTATAATATCTCCATGTCTATGACTCCACTCACACATCTATAATATCTCCATGTCTATGAGCCCACTCACACAGCTATAATATCTCCATGTCTGTGACTCCACTCACACAGCTATAATATCTCCATGTCTATGACTCCACTCACATATCTCTATGTCTATGACTCCACTCACACAGCTATAATATCTCCATGTCTGTGACTCCACTCACACAGCTATAATATCTCTGTGTCTATGACTCCACTCACACAGCGGTACTTATCTCCATGTCTATGACTCCACTCACACAGTGGTACTTATCTCCATGTCTATGACTCCACTCACAGAGCTATAATATGTCTATGACTCCACTCACACAGCGGTACTTATCTCTGTGTCTATGACTCCACTCACACAGCGGTACTTATCTCCATGTCTATGACTCCACTCACACAGCTATAATATGTCTATGACTCCACTCACACAGCTATAATATCTCCATGTCTATGACTCCACTCACATATCTCTATGTCTATGACTCCACTCACACAGCTATAATATCTCCATGTCTGTGACTCCACTCACACAGCTATAATATCTCTGTGTCTATGACTCCACTCACACAGCGGTACTTATCTCCATGTCTATGACTCCACTCACACAGTGGTACTTATCTCCATGTCTATGACTCCACTCACACAGCTATAATATCTCTGTGTCTATGACTCCACTCACACAGCGGTACTTATCTCCATGTCTATGACTCCACTCACACAGTGGTACTTATCTCCATGTCTATGACTCCACTCACAGAGCTATAATATGTCTATGACTCCACTCACACAGCGGTACTTATCTCCATGTCTGTGACTCCACTCACACAGCTATACTATCTCTGTGTCTATGACCACTCACACAGCGGTACTTATCTCCATGTCTGTGACTCCACTCACACAGCTATAATATCTCCATGTCTATGACTCCACTCACATATCTCTGTGTCTATGACTCCACTCACACAGCGGTACTTATCTCTGTGTCTATGACTCCACTCAGACAGCGGTACTTATCTCTGTGTCTATGACTCCACTCACACAGCGGTACTTATCTCCCCGTCTTGTAGCAATTCACTGTTTCTCTTTTTATTTTGACAACCTTCAGGGGAAATAAATTAAAGGAATTCATCAAATATTTGAGGCTCGCTGCAGTTGCCTGGGTTGCAGGGCCCACGCGACGTCTCTGATTGTTACAACATGGACATCGGCTTGCTTACTACCAGGTTGTCAAACACTTGAATAATAGACAATTAATAGAGAGCAACAGAATATTATTTTAAACCATTACACGCAATGAGGAATGTTAACAGCAATATGTCATTTCACGTCTTTGTGTATATTTTTAGCTTTTGATGTGCCGAGGAATTCTTGAAAGGGGTGTTTCGCTCTTGATATGAGTGTGTCGCTCTTGAAAGGGCTGTGTCGCACGCGAAAAAATGGCTGAGCTCAGTTCTAAAGTATTAATTTCGCTTAATAATGAATGCTTTAGTTTTTTGCGCTTCGGGTCGACCAGGTCACATACATGTAGTGTCGAATGGGAACAATGTGATTCCAGTTACGTGACATAAAAAATAAACAACTCTTTTTCCCACCTACTCGGTCCTGACCTCAACTGAGTTGTCTGTCGTGTTTACAATGTTCAAACGTCAACACATTATATGCTGGTGAGGTGGGCATCCATTTGTTGGTTGTCTATTCCTTGTCATACAAGAAGATCAGAATTTGCACGTTAGCGAATTTGTAAAATTAAAAAATCTATATGGTTAAAATGTCAACTGTTTCACTTGGGGGTCCAGTTGAAGATAACGGCACATATTACAACACAATCACATTTAAGAATGAAACTTTGTACAAAAAAAACGTGTTTAATCCTTTAAACACTTTCTCCGCCAAATTTTGTCTGGTGAAGAAAGTGTTCTCTGTAGAACAGGGGATCCTAAAAATTTAAAGCCGTTGGAATGTTTCAGCGTTTGATATTATCAATTAAATGTCAGGCCACATCGTCATCAGTGGTGGGGAAAAGATAACTTTGGTTTTGCATTCCAAATTGCACCGACGTGGCCAGCGTGACGCAGTTCGGACGAAAACAAAGTCAAAACAAATTGTGTTGTGAAATAGTTGACCGCCAAATCTAGCTGTCATCACTCAGTGCAACCAGTCTCTGTAGGTGTTAGAAAGTTGGAGCATTCTAAACAATAAGAATATCGATATGGCATGTGGATAGTGTAGACAAACTATCTGAAAAAATTTGCAGTACATTCCATGACCTTTGAAAGTCAAAGATCAATAAACAAGACCGTATGTTTGTATTTCAAATATGTGAGTGAGACGAATGTTCGCATTAGTTCTGAAAGTTGGCCAGAATGTCATGTTTTTTAGAGTCCATGTACATCAGTGCTGTAGACTGTCAAGTTTGTGAGAGTCTCCTTACATCAGTGCTGTAGACTGTCAAGTTTGTGAGAGTCTCCTTACATCAGTGCTGCAGAATGTCAAGTTTGTGAGAGTCTCCTTACATCAGTGCTGCAGAATGTCAAGTTTGTGACAGTCCCTTTACATCAGTGCTGCAGAATGTCAAGTTTGTGAGAGTCTCCTTACATCAGTGCTGTAGATTGTCAAGTTTGTGAGAGTCTCCTTACATCAGCGCTGCAGACTGTCAAGTTTGTGAGAGTCTCCTTACATCAGTGCTGCAGAATGTCAAGTTTGTGAGAGTCTCCTTACATCAGTGCAGATTTATGGCTACGTTGGCGTGCTCCCTAAACCATTCTCCCTATTTTCTTTTCAACCACCCCACCTCGACCCCGATCCTATTCACATTCTCGAAACCCCGTTTATAAAAAAAAAGTTTCTGAATATTTTTTTTATATTAAGGTGTTTCAATAAAAAAGAAAGCTGACATAATCAATTTTAATTATTATTTTAGTGTGTGGGCTTTTAAAAAAAAGAATGTTCACAATCACAAACGCCAAATCCTGTCTACGCCCCTGATAACATCGAGCCCAAACACATAATGACATGATGCTTACTTGTATAAAGACGCAGGACACATAAGATACATAAAATTCTAATGGGGGCTGGGAGTCATACCCAAAAAGACCAGACAGGTGAAGCGATTTCAAAAGAAAAGCCATACTGCAAACGTCATTGGTATTCGTCAATGGGGGATAATAATGAGGTGTGGAAATCATCGGAAAACTTAATGTTAGTTTTAATCAATGTTGGAATGTAGATGTAAGTTTAATATATTTTAATCGTGAACCACTAACTCACACGTCACCATTAGACTGTTGAAGCTCCTGGCTCCTCCCCACCCACTCTCCAGTTGGAACCAATCCTGTGAGGTGGTGCCTACATGCGCACCTCCAATCGTTGTGACTAGATTTTGGTCAACATCCACTTGTCGAAAAGCCGTGCTGTGACAGATTCCAAACAACTGCTGCACCTGTTGTACCAGTCGACGCACCACTGAGAAGATGGATTTAAGTCTACACCTTACACTCTTAACAACCACTGGCCTGTTCCAAGCAATTGGTGAGTTCAAATAGTGTTGTTTTTTTAATTTTAAGAAGCCAGGATCATACAGCCATTTTTTTTTAAACAACAAATTTATTTTAGATATTTGTGTCTGGCGTAAAAATTATCCTAGACTTACCTCTGAGACAAAGTTACTTAATTAACTTTTAAAATATGTGCCTTCCTGATAGAGATAATATTGCTAAATACCTTAATATTTAAATATACATAGATATAATTCAGCCAAGTTATTCAGTAAGAAGGAAAAGAGCTTGATATTATAATTACCTTCTCAATGGTAAACTTGGCGGAATAAAATTACTTGTTCTTTAATTAATTACTAATTGACTTCAGCATTATGTTAACACTTAAGCTATTTACCATAACTTAGATTTTTAAACAAATTGGTAGTTTTGTACAGCCCTTTACATCATTTACAATAACTTACAACTATTAAACACATTGTTAGTTTTGTACAGAGCTTTGCAAGATCTTTTAGCGTATTAATACGCCGTTAAGGAAAAACAAATGTTTCACACGTTGATAATTAATCATAATTTTTACAATTTCGTGCTAGAACACTACAAAGTAATTAATATATTAATTATGCAATATTTTGATAGTAAATATGGGAACGGCTGTCGTTGGCGATGTTATAATTTATCACCGTAAATTCAAGGCCACTAACCGGTAATCATATTCAACCGTTTCAAGTATTTACTTTTTATCTCCCTTTTCATCGGATTACTCAACAACGCATAGTATGTTGGATGGACATCAGGTCTTCTAGACATAGTACACCACATGAGATTTTCTAGACATAGTACACCACATGAGGTCTTCTAGATATAGTACACCACATCAAGTCTTCGAGACATAGTACACAACATGAGGTCTTCTAGACATAGTACACCACATGAGATCTTCTAGACATAGTACATCACCTCAATTCTTCTAGACATAGTACACCACATAAGGTCTTCGAGACATAGTACACTATCTCAGGCTTTCTAGACATGTTAGACCACTTCAGGCATTCTAAACATAGTACACCATTAAATTGCATCTAGGCATAAAGCATAACCTCAGGCTTTCTAGTCATAGTACACCATCTCAGGCAATCTAGAAAAATTACACCACCTCAGACCATCTAGACATAGTGCAATATCTCAGGCTTTCTAGACACAACACACCACCTCATCACTTCTAGATACGGTACTCCACCTTAGAACATCTAGATATAGTACACTATCTTAGGACATAAAGACAAAGTACACCACCTCAGGACTTCTCGACATAGCACACCACCTCATGCCTTAAAGACATAGTACACCCTTTCAAACCTTCTAGACATAGTACACCACCTCAGGCCATATAGACATAGGACACCACGTCAGGCCTTCTCGACATAACACACCACGTCAGGTCTTCTAGACATAGCACACCATATCTGGCTTTTAGTAATTTTACACCCTCTCAGGGCTTCTAAATATAGTACACCACCACAGTACTTCTAGACATAGCACACCACCTCATACCTTCTAGACATAATACTTCATCTCAGACCATCTAGACATAGTACACTACCTTAGGCCATATTGAAATATTGCACCACATTAGGCCTTCTCGACATAACACACCACATCATCCCTAATAAACATAGTGCGCCAACTGAGGCCATATAGACATAGGTGCACCACATCAGGCCTTCTAGACAAAATACACCACCTCATCCTTTCTAGACATAGTACTCCACCTTAGGCCATCTAGACATAGTACACTAACTAAGGACATATAGACATAGCACACCACCTCAGGTCTTCTAGACATAGTACACCCCTTCAGGCCGTCTAGGCATAATAAACCAACTCATGCCTCCAAGGCATAGTGTCCCATCCCAGGCCTTCTATACATAGCACACCACCTCATCCCTTCTAGACATATTACTTCACCTTAGGCCATTTAGACATAGTACACTACTTTAGGCCATATTGACATGGTACACCACCTTAGGCATTCTCGACGTAGCACACCCCCTCATCCCTACTAGACATAGTACAACATTTCAGACATTCAAGACGTAGTGCACGACACCAGACTTTCTAGACATAGTGCACCTCTACAGGCCTTCTAGACACAGTATATCAACTCATGCCTTCTAGCCATAGCACACCATCTCAGGCCATCTAGGTATAGTACACCACATCATTCCTTTTAGACATAGTACTCCACCTTATACTATCTAGTCATAGTACACTACATTAGGCCATATTAACAAAGTGCACCACCTCAAGCTTTTTAGACACAGTAAACCTCCTCAGACCTTCTAGACATATTACAATTCCTTAGGCTCTCTAGATATAGTACACAACCTCAGTGAATCTAGACATAGTGCTCCACCTCAGGCCTTCTAGAAATAGTACACCACTTCATTCCGTCTTGCCATAGTGCACAATCTCAGACCTTCTAGTCATACTAAACCACCTCAGGCCTTCTAGACAAAGTACACTACCTCAGGTCTTCTTGTCATAGTACACCATATCAGAGCTTCTAGACATAGTACACCACCTCCGTACTTCTAGACATAGCACATCACCTCATCCCTTCTAGACATAGTACTTAACCTTAAACCATCTAGACATAGTACACTACCTTTGCCCATATTGACACAGTAAACCATCCCAGGCCTTCTAGACAAGGTACACCACCCCAGAACTTCTAGACATAGTACGCTACATCAGACCTTCTGGACACATTACACAACCTTAGGCTTTTTAGATATAGCGCACCACCTCAGACTTTTAGTCGTACTGCAACACTTTATGTGTTCAAGACATGGTACAAAACCACGGTCTTCTAGTAATTGTACACTATCTCAGGCTTTCAAGACATAATACACCACTTCAAGCCTTCTAGACAAAGTACACTACATACGGCCATATTGACATAGTACAACATCTCTGTCGTTTTAGTCTCAGGGCTTCTAAACATAGCACACCACTTCATCCCTTCTAGACATACTACTTCAACTTAGACCATCGAGACATAGTACACTACCTTGGGCCATGTTGACATAGTACACCACCTTAGGCCATATACATGATACACCACTTCCTACCTTCTAGGCAAAGTGCACCACTTCATTCCTTCTGGACAGTGCAAATCCTCAGACCTTCTGTTCATACTACACCATCTCAGGCCTTCTAGTCATAGTACAATCTCTCATGCTTTCTAGACAGGGTACATCACCTCAGGCCTTCTAGAAAAGTACACCACATCATGCCTTCTAGACATAGCACACCATCTCTGGCCTTCTAGTCAAAGTACACCATCTCTCGGCTTCTAGTAGTTCTAGACATAGTACACCACCTCAATACTTCTAGACATAGCACAACACCTTATCCCTTTTAGACATAGTACACTATATCATTCCTTCTGGGCATTGTGCACAACCTCAGGTCTTCTATTCATAGTACACCATCTAAGGCCTTCTAAACATAGTACACAATCTTAAACCTTCTAGACATAGTGCACCACCTAAGGCCTTATAAACATAGTACATTACCTCATTCAAGGCATAGAGCACAACCTCAGGCCTTCTAGTCATAGTACACCATCTCAGGCCTTCTAGTCATAGTACATAATCTCAGGCCTTCTAGAAATAGCGCAAAACCTCAACACTTGTACTCCACCTTAGACCATCTAGACTACATCAGGCCATATTGACATAGTACAACCCATCAAGCCTTCTAGACAATGTACACACCCCATACCTTCTAGACAAAGTACACCACCCTAGGGCTTCTAGACATAGTACACTAGCTAAAGCTTTCTAGACATAATACACCACCTTATGCCTTCTAGACAAAGTACACTACCACAGTACTTCTAGACATAGCATACCACCTCTTCCCTACTTGACATAGTACTTCACCTTAGACCATTTAGACATAGTTTAGTACACTACCTTAGGCCATATTGACATAGTGCACCACCTCAAGCCTTTTAGACATAGTAAACCACCTTATACCTTCTAGGCATAGCACAACACATCAGTCCTTTTAGACATAGTGCACCACATCAGGTCTTCTAGACAAAGTGCACCACATCAGGTCTTCTAGACATAGTGGATCACTTCAGGTATTCTAGACATAGTACACCACATCAGATCTTCTAGACAAAGTGCACCACATCAGGTCTTCTAGACATAGTGGATCACTTCAGGTTTTCTAGACATAGTACACCACATCAGGTCTTCTAGACAAAGTGCACCACATCAGGTCTTCTAGACATAGTGGATCACTTCAGGTTTTCTAGACATAGCACACCACCTCAGACCTTCTAGACATATTGCATCGGCTTATGTCTCTAGACATAGTGCACCACCTTAGGTCTCATAGACATTGTGCACCACTTCAGGTGCTCTAGACATAGTACACCACCTCAGGGCTTCTATCAGTTTAAAATTAATGTTTTCTTTATTTAGTGACTTTGTAATTGTCCTTCAGTGCCATGCAATAAAGTGACTGAAGCGCAAAGCTGCATTCCATCACTGATCGTACATATCATTCGTTCAGCTGACCAGGCTGTGTTGTCTTGTCACTGCCCAATGAGGTACTCGCCAGGCGTTGTGGATTTTTAATGCACCATAATGTACTGGCCAAGCCGTGTGGTCACTGCCCCATGAGGTACTGGCCAACCCGTGTGGTCACTGCCCCATGAGGTACTGGCCAACCCGTGTGGTCACTGCCCCATGAGGTACTGGCCAACCCGTGTGGTCACTGCCCCATGAGGTACTGGCCAGGCAGCGTGGTTTAAAATTAATTTGTTTTTCTCTAGATTAGAATATATCAATCTGAAAGAAATTTTTTTAATATTTTAAAAAGAAGGAAAAAAAATTGTGAGTACAGCATTTCGATTATCTTGCCAATTCCATTAAAAAATTTGTTTTACATGATATCTATGAGGCAATTTGTCATTTATCTGAAACAATTTATAATTGTTTGAATTTTCTTAATGATATCTATGAGGCAATTTGTCATTTATCTGAAACAATTTATAGTTTGAATTTCCTTAATGATAGTTATGAGGCAATTTGTCATTTATCTGAAACAATTTATAGTTGTTTGAATTTTCTTAATGATATCTATGAGGCAATTTGTCATTTATCTGAAACAATTTATAGTTGTTTGAATTTCCTTAATGATATCTATGAGGCAATTTGTCATTTATCTGAAACAATTTATAGTTGTTTGAATTTCCTTAATGATATCTGTGAGACAATTTGTCATTTATCTGAAACAATTTATAGTTGTTTGAATTTCCATATAAAAATTCAATCAACTGCCTTTTTGGAAATGTATACTTTATTTTTATACGATATCTCTCAGATAACATCACACATTAATAAATATATGATGTCTTTTGTGAACATCTCATGACTTCTTTACATAAATATGCCGTTCATACACGGTTGATAGCAATGTCCAGTTTGGATAACCATTAAAATGTTTAGACCTTGCTACCTAACATAATTGTTTTTTCTTTTTGACTTTGGTAAAACTTTGAACTATTAGAAAATGTAATTATAATAGGTAAGTTATTTTTTCATTTGCTCTCAACGTGTCAAATGATGTTAGCAGTGGCGTAGCGAGGGGAGCAAAGGGGGCATCATGCCCCGGGCGCGAGTTAAGCTCGCTACGCCATTGGATGTTAGCAGGGCTTTTTGTCATGGGAACCTTTTAAAATTATTTTTTAGCCCTGAGACCAGTGTGTCGGCAAGTACGCCATGTCACAGGGTTATCTGCTGAAAGAGACTTCTTCACCTGTAGCTCGTTTGTAAGGTCATTAATGAAGATTAGGAATAGGGTACACAGCGAGGATTTTTGTAGTAGTTCTTCTTCTAGGACACACTTTGATGTGGTGGAATTGTTTATTTTTGTTTGGATAGTATGATCTTTAAGAAATTATTTTGACCTTTTGTACAGCTTGTCCTACATCCCTGCATTCCAGAGTTCAACACAGCTTTATAAATGACCAAAGTCTGTACTTCCAAATACTTATCTTGATACTCCAAATGCCGATCCCCGTGAGGCAACATATTTGAGGTTGACAATAAACTTCTTAAAACGTCTTTCTAATAATAATTAGTTTTCATTTTTTTTAAATTTTGACTTCTCAATTATATCTTTATTTAAAAAATATGTTCTTTTGATAAACGTGTTGTGTCGGTTATAACCATTAGTCTCTGCTCAGCTGATCGCTCGCGGTCTGACATATTGTGTACACTCGCCTTACAGTTTGTGTACGCTGGTATGACTCATGAGTCAAAACTGTTAATAGTGAGAACCCTTAAACTGGCTAACAATATTAATAAAAACAGTACAAACAAAAGAAACGAAGCGTCCATAATTAGATGGTGAAAGTTGTTAATGAATTGGACTTATGTTCCACTGGTTTTTTTTTATTCGAAATGGATTTAAAGTAAATACCGTCTCCATAATGACATTGTTCCGGTTCCATTTGCAGCCAAAAGCTGACTAAATCATCATTTACACTCCAAAATCAACAACTTTTTGTGGCGTTTTCTCAACAGGTTGATAAATATTATCTGCTTATATTGGAAGCTGTTATGAACCGGCATACTAACAAATCATTGATTCATAGAAGACACGTCTCTTTATTAAGTATACAAACTCATGAAATCCAACGCTTCACCACGGCCATCGTTCCACACCATAACAACATTCACCACGTCATTTCCCCTTACGCAGAATACGCCACAAGATACCCAAATACTCTCCGAACCAACATGCAATAAAAAAAGACCTACAAGTCCTCTACACACCCCCCCTTCTTTTTTTTTTCTTTCACATCGCTTGGAAACAGTGATGTCACACAGAAATGTTATAACATCGTAAGCATCTTTCCAAACAATATCCTAAATATCCCAACCTTCCGTACTAAACATTGGCTTTCTCTTTACAATTAAGAGCCAGTGGCTCCGTCCTAAACATTGGCTTTCTCTTTACAATTAAGAGCCAGTGGCTCCGTCCTAGACATTGGCTTTCTCCTTACAATTAAGTGCAAGTGGCTCCGTCCTAGACATTGGCTTTCTCCTTACAATTAAGAGCCAGTGGCTCCATCCTAAACATTGGCTTTCTCCTTACAATTAAGAGCAAGTGGCTCCGTCCTAGACATTGGCTTTCTCTTTACAATTAAGAGCAAGTGGCTCCGTCCTAGACATTGGCTTTCTCCTTACAATTAAGAGCAAGTGACTTATTTAACTTAAGTAAAACACATTTTAGATTTCATATTCTATAAAATTAGAAGAAAATTATTGTTAAAATGACAGCCAAAATAATTGCCACACACCAAGAAAGTGACCACAAAAACAAACTCTGCCTGCTAGAGGGACAAAATGTCATGACCTATGAACCCATGTGGACATTCCTAAATTGTCCAGTCCGGACAATTCTCACCTGTTTTATAACACTTTGACACATTATCGACCAAAAGAAATATTTTCACACATAAATTCTTACAAATAAAAAAATTTGAGTCGTCAAAATTGTAACAATGAACAGAATCAGAGCAATGTACACAATCAAAGCAATTCACACAATCAAAGCAATTCACACAATCAAAGCAATTCACACAATCAAAGCAATTCACACAATCAAAGCAATTCACACAATCAAAGCAATGTACACAAGGTAAAGGTAGTTTTAACACTCACCTACCAACTCATAGCAAACACTCACCTACCAACTCATGGCAAACACTCACCTCCCAACTCATAGCAAACACTCACCCCAAAACTCATAGCAAACACTCACCTCCAAAGTCATAGCAAACACTCACCTCCAAACTCATAGCAAACACTCACCTACCAACTCATAGCAAACACTCACCTACCAACTCATGGCAAACACTCACCTCCCACCTCATTGCAAACAGTAACACTCACCTCCCAACTCATGACAAACACTCACCTTCTCAAAAATATGATACCCTGTTATAAACTTAATGTCTGAGCTATCAAGTTTCTCAAACTGTGAGCAATCCTGGGTTTCATGGGATAATAATTCAAATACATCATACACATGACAATCGAAACCAATTTTCTCTTCTACCCCAGCCCCCCCCCCCAACCTCAGGGAAACAACGCATCCCCTCCACGTAAAGTACATAATCAGGATTAAAAACGTTAATCTCAACACCATCACAGCTCTCAAACCACAAAATTCACCGACTGCACTACTACCCTCTTAGCTTAACGTAAGGTCATCTGCAATGTTCTCTACTATGTTGAACTTACGTCCCCTTGACAAGCACACATCAAATTCGTGATCTCCGTAGCTTGTCCAAATGTTATTATTATGAAACATCCCCCTCTTGCACCAAACTAAATCCCCCCTGCTGTACAACATCAACAAATCCCTCTTTTACACTAATAACATGTCCCTCATCAAAACCCTCATGTTGTACGATTACCACATCTACACCTTTTATATTATCAACATCCCCATCTAGAACCTTCTCAACATCCCCATCTAGTACCTTCTCAACATCCCCATCTAGTACCTTCTTAACATCCCCATCTAGTACCTTCTCAACATCCCCATCTAGTACCTTCTCAACATCCATATGTACAACACAATCTACCGTTTGCATATATTATCAAAATAACCCTGTTGTCTATTACACAAATCTATATCTTGTGCATTGTTGACTTATGGCCACCAGATATAGACAGATTATTTCACACACGATACAAGGTGATGCTGACTTCACGGGGGTTGGCAGGGTCACGTCAACACTGTAACTGTGTTACCTGTCACCACTGACACCAGATGTAGGTCTCGTTGTTAGGTGAACCGTTAATCATGCGATGCAATCTTCTTCAAAGATTTTTAATCACGGAAAAGCCTCCCATATGCTACAAACCGAGGATTGCCAAGTGCGATAGCTTCGTTGTCTACGGTTACAATGACTAAACAAATCATTGATTCATAGAAGAAACGTCACTTTATTACATTTAAAAAACAGCTCATGGAATCCAACGCTTCACCACGGCCATCGTTCCACACCATAACAACATTCACCACGTCATTTCCCCTTATGCAGAATACGTCACAAAGTACAAAGCTTATCATAGCCACATCTACCCAAATACTCTCCGAACCAACACGCAATCACAAAACATATACAAGTCCCCAACAGAAGCCTGTGGACAAGGAAGTTTAAAGTATCTTGCTTATTATTTCTTCCTTTGAGCCGTAATAAAATAATGTTTAAAATAATTTTAAAATGTATCATATTAATGGGGGGGGGGGAGAGAGAGAGAGAAATCTAGGACGCCAAACGTTGGCTTCCGAGCGAACAAGGGAGGGGTCTGAGGATGGGGTGAACCCCCCCCCCCCCCAAATTGACATTCTGATAGGGTACGTTGCTGCATCCATATACTGACATATGTGCAATGGTTGGGGAAGCGATGCTGCCATCCTAACGGCTCTTACTAGCTGTAAGGGATTTCTATAATCGCAATTATCTCACCCAGGAACTCAACAGTTCAACATTACAACTCACACACATGAACTCAACAGTTCAACATTACAACTCACACTCACGAACTCAACAGGTGATCATTACAACTCACATTCAGGAACTCAGCAGTTTATCATTACAACTAACACTCATGAACTCAGCAGTTAATCATTACAACTCACACTCAGGAACTCAACAGTTCATCATTACAACTCACACTCAGGAACTCAACAGTTCATAATTACAACTCACACTCAGGAACTCAACAGTTCATCATTACAACTCACACTCAGGAACTCAACAGTTCATCATTACAACTAACACTCATGAACTCAGCAGTTCATCATTACAACTCACACTCAAGAACTCAACAGTTTTTCATGACACACAATTAAACGACGGAACTTTTGCTACGGACATTTTTTAAAGGAATAACTCTAACGACAATGTTCATGACCGGAAAAAAATTATGTATAATAAATGAAGAAAAAATCCATTTCTTTGATCAAAAAACAATATCTTATCTTATCTTAATGTTCTTTTATAATTTGTATATTAAATCTTAGATTACCATTTTGATACCAATTTTTCATATCAGACAAAAGGGGAACCGTATGCCATGCTTTCTGCTGTGCCACACAAAGAATATATAAGAAAGTGAAAATTGAAAGTAGAATGAATTTGATGCATCTGGCGGGCCACAACATTAAAGTACCGGTAGGCATGCTACATACGGGTCCCGACCACAACATTAAAGTACCGGTTGGCATGCTACATACGGGTCCCGACCACAACATTAAAGTACCGGTTGGCATGCTACATACGGGTCCCGACCACAACATTAAAGTACCGGTTGGCATGCTACATACGGGTCCCGACCACAACATTAAAGTACCGGTTGGCATGCTACATACGGGTCCCGACCACAACATTAAAGTACCGGTTGGCATGCTACATACGGGTCCCGACCACAACATTAAAGTACCGGTTGGCATGCTACATACGGGTCCCGACCACAACATTAAAGTACCGGTTGGCATGCTACATACGGGTCCCGACCACAACATTAAAGTACCGGTTGGCATGCTACATACGGGTCCCGACCACAACATTAAAGTACCGGTAGGCATGCTACATACGGGTCCCGACCACAACATTAAAGTACCGGTAGGCATGCTACATACGGGTCCCGACCACAACATTAAAGTACCGGTAGGCATGCTACATACGGGTCCCGACCACAACATTAAAGTACCGGTTGGCATGCTACATACGGGTCCCGACCACAACATTAAAGTACCGGTTGGCATGCTACATACGGGTCCCGACCACAACATTAAAGTACCGGTAGGCATGCTACATACGGGTCCCGACCACAACATTAAAGTACCGGTTGGCATGCTACATACGGGTCCCGACCACAACATTAAAGTACCGGTTGGCATGCTACATACGGGTCCCGACCACAACATTAAAGTACCGGTAGGCATGCTACATACGGGTCCCGACCACAACATTAAAGTACCGGTAGGCATGCTACATACGGGTCCCGACCACAACATTAAAGTACCGGTTGGCATGCTACATACGGGTCCCGACCACCCACCCCCAAACCCCCCCCCCCCTCCGGCCCCCCGAGCCTCATTATTTATTTCCTGGATTTAACAATCAATTTGTAAATTTAGAATAAAATATAAATTATCTATAGCTCATTACGACTGGACTTAATTGGAGACGTAGGCCTACGACTGGACTTAATGGGAGACGTAGGCCTAGTGTTTTCAAAACTTCGCGTAGACCTGATGTTGCGCCATGGTTAATGGGTCTCTCCTCATCCCTCTTTGTCGCTTTCCCTCCCTTTCTCTGTGTCTTCCTTGTGTTGTCGCAAAGATAAACATGAAAAGAATAGGAGTCATGATGATCAATAAATGTATCGTGGGCCCTTAATATGTAGAAGAGGAAGTCAATTTAAAAAATATAATAAATCCTATTATTCACTTATCAGCATAACACAACAAATATCCCTACACCCCCATCCCACTAAAAAAACAAAACTTTAAAGAATCGTATGTTCATCAATTGTTCATTTGCCCCCTTCCCCCCCCCCCCCCCCCCCGGTCCATTTTGCTTCGTGAAAACAACTTCACTCTACGTTTCAGCTGGAGGTGTCGGACAAAATCATGTCAATGCAAGATACTTTAAACCAGGGGAACCGTTGGAAGTATCCTGCAGTGCGGCAATGTTCGATATGTCTGAGATTGAACAGGTATTCTCTATTACGCTGTCCAGAATACCAGCAACCACCAACGACACAGAGGAGATGTTTTCCGTGGACTTTGAGGGAAACACTCTAAAAATCAAGGTAATCTTACTTCGAGTGGCGTTAACAATGATTTCCGATTGATTGTGTGTGTCAACAATGTGATATTATATGAAGCTAGTGTATTTTGTACTAAGTACATCATTTGTTTATGTACATCATTTGTTTATTTACATCCTTTGTTTATGTACATCATTTGTTTATGTAAATCATTTGTTTATTTACATCCTTTGTGAATCTGAACAAACATATTCAGCCTTAGCCTCTAACCCTACACTCGTCTGTTTAGTACAACATACTTATAGTTTATTCATATTACCTTCTTAATTCTTAGAATAACCAATGCTTTATATGGCTACCAAAATTACGAACACATTTTTTACATTAAAATAAACGTTGATGTCAAATTGGTCACCTTCTTAGAACATAACTGAAATATTTTATTTTATTTTATTTTAATTTATTTTATTTTTTTTTGGGGGGGGGGCGGAATTTTCTTTATCTTCTTTAATATCACACGTACATATTAAACATATTTTAAAGTTTACCCTACAACATCTTATATATAATATCTTTTCCTTGTGGTGTGACGGCTTCCATTTCCGGATGTTTCGCAAAAATAATTCTCAGTGACTACGCTAAATGATTTTTTTAAAAATTGAAATAACGCCACTACATTTGGTGAGTAATATTTTCTTTCGGAAAATGAAATCGTCTCAATTTAATTATCGTGTAATAACTAATTCGGTTTAAATGTGGTTGAGACATCAGAATGTTAATATAGTTCATAAGCGTGAAATAAAACGTGTGCAGTGGCGTATCATAGGGGGGTTGGGGGTGCAGCAAAATCTGGTATTCTTACAAGATGTCAACTCCTATGTTCTTCTGGATTGAGTAATTCGTCACGTTTCCACAACAGGTTGTAATGGGTCTTCCTATTCCTAATATTACTGAATAACTCAAGTCCTTTTTCCTAATAACTATAACTTTAATAACCAATGATGAATACAGGCTGGAACTTCAATAGGCACATGAATATGTTATGATATAGCGCAGCTCGCTATCAGACCTACTAGAAACACATCTTACTTCCAGAACGCTCCACTCAATACTGCCGCAAGACTACAACTAACGTCACAATACAGACTAGACAATACGTCACAATTAACACAAAAATACGTCACTCAGTCAAGCGCGGGAAGAGCGTTCATTAACTAATAAACTCTCTAACACACACCGCGCGTAATAAACATCACATTGACTCGCAACAATAACTAACGAACTCCCATACTCCACACAAGTGCAAGAGCTTCGAGCTCAGTGCCGATTCTGCCGATTGATTGTCAGGTATTCTGACAAGGTACTTGAGGTCATGTTCTGGCATGTGACTTCAATAGATGGGAAGTTCACGTACTGCTGTCGCCAATGTTTGGCAGGCTATAAATAGTAGTATAAATATAACTTGTTGTGGTTGCTGAAAAAAAAAATTAAATGAATAAAAATCAAAGATAAAACGTCGCAAATCTGCTTGGTGATGTTCGCCCTTGGTGATGTTTGCCCATGGTGATGTTCGCCCTTGGTGATGTTCACCCTTGGTGATGTTCGCCCTTGTTGATGTTTGCCCATGGTGATGTTCGCCCTTGGTGATGTTCGCCCTTGGTGATGTTCGCCCTTGGTGATGTTCGCCCTTGGTGATGTTCGCCCTTGTTGATGTTCGCCCTTGGTGATGTTCACCCTTGGTGATGTTTGCCCATGGTGATGTTCGCCCTTGGTGATGAAAACAATCTTGGTATTTCAATGAGAGCAAAAAGAGGGAGAGAGAGGGAGAGAGAGGTAGGGAGACAGAGAAATAGAAAGAGCGAAAGAAAAAGAGAGATGGAGAGGGGTCAGAGCAAGAGGAAGACAGTGAGAGAAAGACAAGGAGAGAAAGAGAGAGAACGTGAGTAAGCGAGAAAGAGGGGGAGAAAAAAAGAGATACGAACAAGAGGCTGAGAGAATTGGAAGAGAGAAAGGAGGAGAGAAAAAGAGAAAGAGAGAGAAAGAGAATGAGAGAGAAAGTGAGTGAGAGAGAAAGAAGACTCAACGAGAGAGAGTGAGAGAGAGAAGTAGAAAAAGAGAAAATGAAATAGATCTGCGTCAACTTCCAATCTACCAAAGGAATTGACATGACATACATTGAAATACGTACTATATAAGATCCCAATTAGCGCCCCCCCCCGGTACACCACCGCCCCTGAACTATATTAATATTCTAAAGTACATCCCCCTTTACACCGCAGATTTATTACACCAGATATTTCAGTCAAACAAAAGAGAAAATAGTACGCACCAATAATAAGGCGGTACGTTTATTTTGTGAAAACAGCGCCGTCTGGTAGCTTTGTTGACATTCTTAAATCTCTTATGTATATTACAAGTTAAAGTGATTTTATTATTTAATTTAGTGTCTTTTACATGTACATCAACCTTTTAGGAAGGAAGGACTGACGGTACTTGGCTCTACAATATCTCTTCAAACCCTTTTACCGAGCGTGTTGATGTCAAGGTTCTGTATGCGACAAAAGAAGACAGTGGAATCTATGGCTGTCGAATGTCTTTTCTATTTTTAGGGCAAAAGAAGACATTGGAAAAATGGGAGAGACTGTATTGCAAAGGTAAGTTTTGAAATGTATTTTAGTAAAAACTCATCATCTTCATCAGTGACCATGTTATGAGGGCCCTGGTCAGATTTAACACATCCTTTCTTTCGGATCGATCATTGGCTGTCCCTCTCCATGTGCAGACCACCAGCTGGTGTAAGTCCATGTCCATGTGTAGACCAACAGTTGGTGTAAGTCCATGTTAATGTGTAGACCACCAGCCGGTGTAAGTCCATGTCCATGTGTAGACCAACATTTGGTGTAAGTCCATGTCCATGTGTAGACCAACAGTTGGTGTAAGTCCATGTCCATGTGCAGACCAACAGTTGGTGTAAGTCCATATCCATGTGTAGACCAACAGTTGGTGTAAGTCCATGTCCGTGTGTAGACCAACAGTTGGTGTAAGTCCATGCCCATTTGTAGACCAACAGTTGGTGTAAGTCCATGTCCATGTGTAGACCACCAGTTGGTGTAAGTCCATGTCCATGTGCAGACCACCAGCTGGTGTAAGTCCATGTCCATGTGTAGACCACCAGTTGGTGTAAGTCCATGTCCATGTGTAGACAACAGTTGGTGTAAGTCCATGTCCATGTGCAGAGCAACAGCTTGTGTAAGTCCATGTCCGTGTGTAGACCACCAGTTGGTGTAAGTCCATGCCCATGTGTAGACCACCAGCCGGTGTAATTCCTAGCCATGTGTAGACCAACAGCTTGTG
The DNA here is from genome assembly GCA_964017045.1 of Omphiscola glabra. Taxonomy (NCBI): domain Eukaryota; kingdom Metazoa; phylum Mollusca; class Gastropoda; family Lymnaeidae; genus Omphiscola; species Omphiscola glabra. The sequence goes on along the minus strand of OZ024807.1, from coordinate 2,796,358 downwards.
TAAGTCCATGTCCATGTGTAGACCACCAGCTGGTGTAAGTCCATGTCCATGTGTAGACCAACAGCTGGTGTAAGTCCATGTCCATGTGTAGACCAACAGTTGGTGTAAGTCCATGTCCATGTGTAGACCAACAGTTGGTGTAAGTCCATGTCCATGTGTAGACCAACAGCTGGTGTAAGTCCATGTCCATGTGTAGACCAACAGTTGGTGTAAGTCCATGTCCATGTGTAGACCACCAGCCGGTGTAAGTCCATGTCCGTGTGCAGACCACCAGCCGGTGTAAGTCCTTCCCTGCGTTGTTGGTGAAGTTTCACACCTTTTAAATCCTATTTCCACCCTGTAAATATATTTTGAAAAAACACCCTGGGGTGGGGGGTGGTGTGGGATCGCTCTCTCACTTCTTGCTTTATTTTAGGGGCGTTCTACCTTTTTATCTCCAATTTTCTTTGTCGTGACGTCGAGCGCGACACATGACATCTCAAAAGAATTTTTGTTTATACTTTTAATAAAATTATTCAATTTATGACCACCTCTTACCTTATGCATAAGAATCCTATATCCGTTAGCAGCGTCATCTCAACGAATAAAAACTGTAGCACATCATTAATGCGATATTTGGCTTTGACACGAACATGCAATCTTCTTAGTTTGTGGCTGGTATTCACTAACTCCTGCCCAATATTAGGGTTCCTACATCTTCGTCAGTCCAAACGTTTCGTTGGCTTTGTTTTTTTTTTTTTTTTTTTTTTTTTTTTTTTTTTTTTTTTTTTTTTTGGACTTGATATTGGTCATAACAGAGGATTCAGCTTCACAGACTTGGTTGCTTCCAAACATCAAACTATTTTATTTTCTGCATTTGTCAAAGTGTCATTAAATAATAGGATTCTTCACGAATAAAGCCAATCAAATGGGCACTTTAAGAGTTAAAGACTACGACTGCTGCTTTTTGAAGCCCTTTGCCCAAGTTGTTTTCTTAACTTATTATTGTTGAATAGTTCATTACACATTTTAATTCTTTAGCTATCATCAACATTGCGTCATAAATGCAATCTCTCTTATTTCGTTTTTCCATTTCAGATGAAATGTCTGACTCACAAGGCAATCACAGCACAGCCGGGATTGTGGCTGGTGTGCCAGCAGTTCTTGTTGTTGTTGTAGTAGTGGTGATCACCATTGGTCTGTTTAGAAAACGATGCCATCCATCCCACAGGATAGTTGAATGTAAGTCAATGTTTTTTAATATATATATATATATATTTATGTTAAGCACTTTTTTTTAAAGAAAAGTATGTATGCTGTGTAAAACGGAGAAATGTAGATAGTCAGATAATGTATCGTCATTAGTAAAACGGAGAAATGTAGATAGTCAGATAATGTATCGTCATTAGTAAAACGGAGAAATGTAGATAGTCAGATAATGTATCGTCATTAGTAAAACGGAGAAATGTAGATAGTCAGATAATGTATCGTCATTAGTAAAACGGAGAAATGTAGATAGTCAGATAATGTATCGTCATTAGTAAAACGGAGAAATGTAGATAGTAAGATAATGTATCGTCATTAGTAAAACGGAGAAATGTAGATAGTCAGATAATGTATCGTCATTAGTAAAAGAATTCGTTATTGTTAGTTTCTTATTTAAAAAAAATATTTATAATAACTTGTGTAAACATGTTGGGGCACGGTCCATTTAATATAATATTCAAGCTGTCAGGTCAAAAACCATGATTTAAATAACAATCAAACTATTACAAGTTCTACGTTTACAAAGACAGTAGCGAAGTAACGTTTCAATTTGCTGTGATTTTTATGACTTGATGAACACTCTCATTACACTGATTACTCATTTTCAAAGTGGTTTTTTTTTTGGGTTAATCATTCACATTTTGTACATTTTACCGAAAACATTCATCCATTTCTTTAAAGGTTCTGCGGGCCGCATGGGCGTGGAAAATTTCAGGGAGCCATTTGTGGCCCGTGGGCCTCAGGAAGCCCACCACTGGTCTAGAAGAATTTTAATAAAGATTTTATATACCGTAATAGTTTGTGCGCCTTTCATAAAGTTTTGACATGAAACAAGTAATATTTATAAAGATAAACACAAAATCACAATGACGTTTTTTTATGTAAATTTAAAAAGGGAATGCATTTTTAAAATAATGAAATTATTACCATCCCACAGGCACTTGCTCGGCACATAAACAGGAGAGGTAACATATTTTTCAACATTATTTTTTATTACCTTATTAAATACCAACATTTTATAATATAAATAAAGTAATGAATTTGGGATTTTTTTTTCTTTTTGGTGATTTCGCCTTTTTGTTGTAAAACGTCATTTTATATTGTATTGCTCATTATAGATTTGTGAAGAATTTTAACATAGACGAGTCGTGTATTAATCTCTTACTCTCTTGTATCTGTTTTAAAGCCAGTTGATGGCACTCGAGCAGGAGACGATTGGTCAGACACTACAATACGGCTGCCACTCCCATGATCTACCGTCAGAGTCTTCGTTAAGACTCGACAGAAGACAAGACGACAACGATTTCAGCAAACATTTCATCAGTGGCCAGCGATACGCAGGTAGGTCATCCCTGGATTAAAAATTATATTAATGATCAATTCCCACTAATATAAATATAATCTAATTTTTATTTAAAACAGTAAGGTTTTTACACCTATTATCGAAACCATCTGCGGAGTACTTTGTACTCTTTAATAATGTATTTTAACCCTGTGTGATATTGATGACAAATGAAGTAATAACATCAGATGAACTGTCCTATAGGAACTGGTTATACACGTTCTTGGTCATGGATATCTCTATTTCATCTAAATTGGCGAATGACAGCATAAGAATGTAACATCACAATGTGACGTCATCTTTTTAAATGCTTGCCATAAAGACATTTTTTAAATAAACACGTTTTCATTTTTTTCACAAAATCCTTCCATTAAATGTATTTTTTTGACAAAGTCATTCAATTTTTTATGGATATTATTGTAAATAATCTCAAGTCATTTGGGAAAAATAATTAAATTTAATTCTACCTTAGTGTGCATCTTGCTTCCTTGCAATATAAAATTGTCAGTGCAATGACTTTTATATATCACTTTTTTTACAGTCAAATATATCTTATGTGTATATATAAAGTGTAAGCTAGAAAAGGAACTCGTTTAAAGGAAATAACAATATTATGGGAAATAATTCACGATAATTGGTTTCAGTAAATATTTCTTTCCCCAGGCATTTACTCAACCGAAAAAAATAAGAGGTAATTATATTTTTTTATTAATAAAAAAAAAAAAATTACTTTGATTAACTTCCTAAACACTTGCATTTTAAAATACGGTACACAATAATTTAATATATTAAAGATAGCTTTTATATGTTGTTTTGTCATTTTTGTTTTAAAACTCTGTAATTATTCACCTTGTGTGAGTAAGCGGCACACCGAGATAGTTATCTATATGTATGTACTAGTTCAACTGTCACTTCAACTTCTACTGACAAAAAAATTCTCCAGTCCAACTTGATGTAATAATCCTTGGACAATAATAATATCAGCAACAGCGCAATATGTACATCCTCAAACAAAAAATTCTTAGTTATTGATTTTGAATATAAATAGGACGTCACAATTGTTCACTTTGTCTGCTCACGTCTACACCACGTCACAATTGTTCACTATGTCTGCTCACGTCCTCACTACATCACAAGTGTTTACTATGTCTGCTCACGTCCTCACTACATCACAAGTGTTTACTATGTCTGCTCACGTCCTCACTACATCACAAGTGTTTACTATGTCTGCTCACGTCCTCACTACGTCACAATTGTTCTATTCTCGTCCTTACACTTATTTGAGAATATTTCAGATAGAATAATCATACACGGCTTGAGAATATGGTGGCCTTCACCCTAACCGTTATATCAGTACATGTGTTTGCCTCATTTGATTTCACCCAATATCAAATCAGCCTGTACAATGACATAATTTACAACTTCATTTCATATATTACTGCTAATGAAAAACTTGTGAAGACTTTTAACAACCCATGTGTCATTCATTAAACTCTTACTCCCTTGTATCGTTTTAAAGTCAGTTGATGACCGAGCTGGCCACAATTGGACCAATGCTACAAGAGAGTGGCCAAGTGAATGATCCACCTTCAGACCCAGCGTTCTTATTTGACACAAGACAAGATAATAATGGTGCGGTCTCGAAGCCGTCTGATAATAGGGACACAAGACAAGAGATCAATGGTTCGTTTTCCAAGCCGCAGTTAGATCATAAGGAAACAACCCTAAGAACTACTCCCATATTATTTGAATTAAGACACATCGATCAACACAAACCCTCGCATACTAATGAATGTAAAACAGACCAAGCAGAGTTTACAACATTAAAACAAGTATATACAAATGGCATTACACTCTCTTGCACAGATTCCCTTGCTTTCCACAGAATCGGATTTTCCGACAGTTCCGGGAACCAAAGAGTCCACAACAGAAACAGAACAATCATGTAGAGTAAAAGTTGTTACAAGAAGGCCACTTAAGCCGAAAAGAGCGCAACTTAATTGTCACACCTCACCAAACTTATCCGGTATGCAGTATTAACAAAAGGCATTATTTTGAATTATTTTCATTATTAATGTTAGAGAATGTATTCATTTAACAGAATACAGAACAAGAAAAAACAACTTTTAAAAATCAATCAAGAATGCACACAAGAGGGCACACAAAGAATGCACACAAAGAAGGATTTTGTCTAAGTCTACTCACCAAATTAATCATAATGCCACGTGTATTCAATCTGTCAAAAGCATGCGCTCCTAGATACGTACTAATCATACATTAATAAGAGTAGGATCTCATTTCAAATTTTTTTAAAGGAGCTTAAGTGGCTCAGATGTAGGCCTAATCATCAATAATCGATTATCTGCAATAAGGATTGGGTAAAGCTGATTAATAGACCTTTGTTCCTATCATTATATTTACCATTTAAAAAATTTGCTATATCAAGAATTACTTCTCATGAACGTTTAACGCCATAATCCATTGTAACAATTTGATGAGGTCCAAGTTCATTAATATAAGCAAAAAGGAAGAAAATGTTTGAAGCCCAAATTTTATATCCTAGTTTAACATTTAATAGAACAATTTATTGAAGCAATACAATCAAATATTTACTGAACAAAAAGTGAAATTTATGTTAAAGCTTAAATGCATTGATGACAACCGCGAATTTTATAGAGAGCTCTATTTTTAGTTGATAGAAACTCTTTGAAATGTTAATGATAACATAATTTTCGTTGCAATGTAATAAAGTCTTAATTGATTTTTATTTTCACTTAAAATGCATTATGCCAAGAAAGTCTCTGCCGAAAATAATTTCAAAAATGTAAAAAAAAATAAAACGTATCAAAGGATCATCTACACTCATTCTAATCCTTTTGCTACATAAAGTTATCATCTACACTCATTCGAATCTTTAGCTACTTAAACTAATCATTTACACTCATTCGAATCTTTTGCTACATAAACTGATCATCTACACTCATTCGAATCTTTTGCTACTTAAACTGATCATCTACACTCATTTGAATCTTTTGATACATAAAGTGATCATCTACACTCATTCGAATCTTTTACTACATAAACTGATCATCTACACTCATTCGAATCTTTTGCTACATAAAGTGATCATCTACACGCATTCGATTCTTTTGCTACATAAACTGATCATCTACACTCATTCGAATCTTTAGCTACTTAAACTGATCATCTACACTCATTCGAATCTTTTGCTACATAAACTGATCATCTACACTCATTCGAATCTTTTGCTACATAAACTGATCATCTACACTCATTCGAATCTTTTGCTACTTAAACTGATCATCTACACTCATTTGAATCTTTTGCTACATAAAGTGATCATCTACACTCATTCGAATCTTTTGCTACTTAAACTGATCATCTACACTCATTCGAATCTTTTGCTACATAAACTGATCATCTACACTCATTCAAATCTTTTGCTACTTAAACTGATCATCTACACTCATTCGAATCTTTTGCTACTTAAACTGATCATCTACACTCATTCGAATCTTTTGCTACTTAAACTGATCATCTACACTCATTTGAATCTTTTGCTACTTAAACTGATCATCTACACTCATTCGAATCTTTTGCTACATAAACTGATCATCTACACTCATTCGAATCTTTTGCTACATAAACTGATCATCTACACTCATTCGAATCTTTTGCTACATAAACTGATCATCTACACTCATTCAAATTTTTTTTCTACTTAAACTGATCATCTACACTCATTCGAATCTTTTGCTCCATAAACTAATCATTTACACTCATTCGAATCTTTTGCTACATAAACTGATCATCTACACTCATTCGAATCTTTTGCTACTTAAACTGATCATCTACACTCATTCGAATCTTTTGCAACTTAAACTGATCATCTACACTCATTCGAATCTTTTGCTACATAAAGTGATCATCTACACTCATTCGAATCTTTTGCTACATAAAGTGATCATCTACACTCATTCGAATCTTTTGCTACATAAACTGATCATCTACACTCATTCGAATCTTTTGCTACATAAACTGATCATCTACACTCATTCGAATCTTTAGCTACTTAAACTGATCATCTACACTCATTCGAATCTTTTGCTACATAAAATGATCATCTACACTCATTCGAATGTTTTGCTACTTAAACTGATCATCTACACTCATTTGAATCTTTTGCTACATAAAGTGATCATCTACACTCATTCGAATCTTTTGCTACTTAAACTGATCATCTACACTCATTCGAATCTTTTGCTACATAAACTGATCATCTACACTCATTCAAATCTTTTGCTACTTAAACTGATCATCTACACTCATTCGAATCTTTTGCTACTTAAACTGATCATCTACACTCATTCGAATCTTTTGCTACTTAAACTGATCATCTACACTCATTTGAATCTTTTGCTACTTAAACTGATCATCTACACTCATTCGAATCTTTTGCTACATAAACTGATCATCTACACTCATTCGAATCTTTTGCTACATAAACTGATCATCTACACTCATTCGAATCTTTTGCTACATAAACTGATCATCTACACTCATTCAAATTTTTTTTCTACTTAAACTGATCATCTACACTCATTCGAATCTTTTGCTCCATAAACTAATCATCTACACTCATTCGAATCTTTTGCTACATAAACTGATCATCTACACTCATTCGAATCTTTTGCTACTTAAACTGATCATCTACACTCATTCGAATCTTTTGCAACTTAAACTGATCATCTACACTCATTCGAATCTTTTGCTACATAAAGTGATCATCTACACTCATTCGAATCTTTTGCTACATAAAGTGATCATCTACACTCATTCGAATCTTTTGCTACATAAACTGATCATCTACACTCATTCGAATCTTTTGCTACATAAACTGATCATCTACACTCATTCGAATCTTTTGCTACATAAACTCATCATCTACACTCATTCGAATTTTTTGCTACATAAAGTGATCATCTACACTCATTCGAATCTTTTGCTACATAAACTGATCATCTACACTCATTCGAATCTTTTGCTACATAAACTGATTATCTACACTTATTCGAATCTTTTGCTACATAAACTGATTATCTACACTCATTCGAATCTTTTGCTACATAAACTGATCATCTACACTCATTCGAATCTTTTGCTACTTAAACTGATCATCTACACTCATTCGAATCTTTTGCTACATAAACTGATCATCTACACTCATTCGAATCTTTTGCTACATAAACTGATCATCTACACTCATTCGAATCTTTTGCTACATAAACTGATCATCTACACTCATTCGAATTTTTTTTCTACTTAAACTGATCATTTACACTCATTCTAATCTTTTGCTACATAAACTAATCATCTACACTCATTCGATACTTTTGCTACATAAACTGATCATCTACACTCATTCGAATCTTTTGCGACATAAACTGATCCTATACACTCATTCGAATCTTTTGCTACAAAAACTGATCATCTACACTCATTCGAATCTTTTGCTACTTAAACTGATCATCTACACTCATTCGAATCTTTGGCTACATAAACTGATCATCTAAACTCATTCGAAACTTTTGCTTTATAAACTGATCATCTACACTCATTCGAATCTTTTGCTACATAAACTGATCATCTACACTCATTCGAATCTTTTGCTACATAAACTGATCATCTACACTCATTCGAATCTTTTGCTACATAAACTGATCATCTACACTCATTCGAATCTTTTGCTACTTAAACTGATCATCTACACTCATTCGAATCTTTTGCTACCTAAACTGATCATCGACACTCATTCGAATCTTTTGCAACATAAAGTGATCATCTACACTCATTCGAATCTTTTGCTACATAAACTGATCATCTACACTCATTTGAATCTTTTGCTACATAAACTGATCATCTACACTCATTCGAATCTTTTGCTACATAAACTGATCATGTACACTCATTCGAATCTTTTGCTACTTAAACTGTTAATCTACACTCATTCGAATCTTTTGCTACTTAAACTGATCATCTACACTCATTTGAATCTTTTGCTACATAAAGTGATCATCTACACTCATTCGAATCTTTTGCTACATAAAGTGATCATCTACACTCATTCGAATCTTTTGCTACATAAACTGATCATTTACACTCATTCGAATCTTTTGCTACATAAACTGATCATATACACTCATTCGAATCTTTTGCTACATAAACTGATCATCTACACTCATTCGAATCTTTTGCTACATAAACTGATCATCTACACTCATTCGAATCTTTTGCTACATAAACTGATCATCTACACTCATTCGAATCTTTTGCTACATAAACTGATAATCTACACTCATTCGAAACTTTTGCTTTATAAACTGATAATCTACACTCATTAGAATCTTTTGCTACATAAACTGATCATCTACACTCATTCGAATCTTTTGCTACATAAACTGATTATCTACACTCATTCGAATCTTTTGCTACATAAACTGATCATCTACACTCATTCGAATCTTTTGCTAAATAAACTGATCATCTACACTCATTCGAATCTTTTGCTACTTAAACTGATCATCTACACTCATTTGAATCTTTTGCTACATAAACTGATCATCTACACTGATTCGAATCTTTTGCTACATAAACTGATCATCTACACTCATTCGAATCTTTTGCTACATAAACTGATCATCTACACTCATTCGAATTTTGTTTCTACTTAAACTGATCATTTACACTCATTTGAATCTTTTGCTACATAAACTGATCATCTACACTCATTCGAATCTTTTGCTACATAAACTGATCATCTACACTAATTCGAATCTTTTGCTACATAAACTGATCATATACACTCATTCGAATCTTTTGCTACATAAACTGATCATCTACACTCATTCGAATCTTTTGCTACATAAACTAATCATCTACACTCATTCGAATCTTTTGCTACTTAAACTGATCATCTACACTCATTCGAATCTTTTGCTACATAAACTGATCATCTACACTGATTCGAATCTTTTGCTACTTAAACTGATCATCTACACTCATTTGAATCTTTTGCTACATAAAGTGATCATCTACACTCATTCGAATCTTTTGCTACATAAAGTGATCATCTACACTCATTCGAATCTTTTGCTACATAAACTGATCATTTACACTCATTCGAATCTTTTGCTACATAAACTGATCATCTACACTCATTCGAATCTTTTGCTACATAAACTGATCATCTACACTCATTCGAATCTTTTGCTACATAAACTGATAATCTACACTCATTCGAATCTTTTGCTACATAAACTGATCATCTACAATCATTCGAATCTTTTGCTACATAAACTGATCATCTACACTCATTCGAAACTTTTGCTTTATAAACTGATAATCTACACTCATTAGAATCTTTTGCTACATAAACTGATCATCTACACTCATTCGAATCTTTTGCTACATAAACTGATTATCTACACTCATTCGAATCTTTTGCTACATAAACTGATCATCTACACTCATTCGAATCTTTTGCTACATAAACTGATCATCTACACTCATTCGAATCTTTTGCTACATAAACTGATCATCTACACTCATTTGAATCTTTTGCTACATAAACTGATCATCTACACTCATTCGAATCTTTTGCTACATAAACTGATCATGTACACTCATTCGAATCTTTTGCTACTTAAACTGTTAATCTACACTCATTCGAATCTTTTGCTACTTAAACTGATCATCTACACTCATTTGAATCTTTTGCTACATAAAGTGATCATCTACACTCATTCGAATCTTTTGCTACATAAAGTGATCATCTACACTCATTCGAATCTTTTGCTACATAAACTGATCATTTACACTCATTCGAATCTTTTGCTACATAAACTGATCATGTACACTCATTCGAATCTTTTGCTACTTAAACTGTTAATCTACACTCATTCGAATCTTTTGCTACTTAAACTGATCATCTACACTCATTTGAATCTTTTGCTACATAAAGTGATCATCTACACTCATTCGAATCTTTTGCTACATAAAGTGATCATCTACACTCATTCGAATCTTTTGCTACATAAACTGATCATCTACACTCATTCGAATCTTTTGCTACATAAACTGATAATCTACACTCATTTGAAACTTTTGCTTTATAAACTGATAATCTACACTCATTAGAATCTTTTGCTACATAAACTGATCATCTACACTCATTCGAATCTTTTGCTACATAAACTGATTATCTACACTCATTCGAATCTTTTGCTACATAAACTGATCATCTACACTCATTCGAATCTTTTGCTAAATAAACTGATCATCTACACTCATTCGAATCTTTTGCTACTTAAACTGATCATCTACACTCATTTGAATCTTTTGCTACATAAACTGATCATCTACACTGATTCGAATCTTTTGCTACATAAACTGATCATCTACACTCATTCGAATCTTTTGCTACATAAACTGATCATCTACACTCATTCGAATTTTGTTTCTACTTAAACTGATCATTTACACTCATTTGAATCTTTTGCTACATAAACTGATCATCTACACTCATTCGAATCTTTTGCTACATAAACTGATCATCTACACTAATTCGAATCTTTTGCTACATAAACTGATCATATACACTCATTCGAATCTTTTGCTACATAAACTGATCATCTACACTCATTCGAATCTTTTGCTACATAAACTAATCATCTACACTCATTCGAATCTTTTGCTACTTAAACTGATCATCTACACTCATTCGAATCTTTTGCTACATAAACTGATCATCTACACTGATTCGAATCTTTTGCTACTTAAACTGATCATCTACACTCATTTGAATCTTTTGCTACATAAAGTGATCATCTACACTCATTCGAATCTTTTGCTACATAAAGTGATCATCTACACTCATTCGAATCTTTTGCTACATAAACTGATCATTTACACTCATTCGAATCTTTTGCTACATAAACTGATCATCTACACTCATTCGAATCTTTTGCTACATAAACTGATCATCTACACTCATTCGAATCTTTTGCTACATAAACTGATAATCTACACTCATTCGAATCTTTTGCTACATAAACTGATCATCTACAATCATTCGAATCTTTTGCTACATAAACTGATCATCTACACTCATTCGAAACTTTTGCTTTATAAACTGATAATCTACACTCATTAGAATCTTTTGCTACATAAACTGATCATCTACACTCATTCGAATCTTTTGCTACATAAACTGATTATCTACACTCATTCGAATCTTTTGCTACATAAACTGATCATCTACACTCATTCGAATCTTTTGCTACATAAACTGATCATCTACACTCATTCGAATCTTTTGCTACTTAAACTGATCATCTACACTCATTTGAATCTTTTGCTACATAAACTGATCATCTACACTGATTCGAATCTTTTGCTACATAAACTGATCATCTACACTCATTCGAATCTTTTGCTACATAAACTGATCATCTACACTCATTCGAATTTTGTTTCTACTTAAACTGATCATTTACACTCATTTGAATCTTTTGCTACATAAACTGATCATCTACACTCATTCGAATCTTTTGCTACATAAACTGATCATCTACACTCATTTGAATCTTTTGCTACATAAACTGATCATCTACACTCATTCGAATCTTTTGCTACATAAACTGATCATCTACACTCATTCGAATCTTTTGCTACATAAACTAATCATCTACACTCATTCGAATCTTTTGCTACATAAACTGATCATCTACACTCATTCGAATCTTTTGCAACATAAACTGATCATCTACACTCATTCGAATCTTTTGCTACTTAAACTGATCATCTACACTTATTCGAATCTTTTGCTACTTTAACTGATCATCTACACTCATTTGAATCTTTTGCTACTTTAAGTGATCATCTACACTCATTCGAATTTTTTGCTACATAAAGTGATCATCAACACTCATTCGAATCTTTTGTTACATAAAGTGATCATCTACACTCATTTGAATCTTTTGCTACATGAACTGATCATCTACACTCATTCGAATCTTTTGCTACATAAACTGATCATCTACACTCATTCGAATCTTTTGCTACATAAACTGATCATCGACACTCATTCGAATCTTTTGCTACTTAAAGTGATCATCTACAATCATTCGAATCTTTTGCTACTTAAACTGATCATCTACACGCATTTGAATCTTTTGCTACATAAAGTGATCATCTACACTCATTAGAATATTTTGCTACATAAAGTGATTATCTACACTCATTCGAATCTTTTGCTACATAAAGTGATCATCTACACTCATTCGAATCTTTTGCTACATAAACTGATCATTTACACTCATTCAAATCTTTTGCTACATAAACTGATCATCTACACTCATTCGAATCTTTTGCTACATAAACTGATCATCTACACTCATTCGAATCTTTTGCTACATAAACTGATAATTTACACTTATTCGAATTTTTTTTCTACTTAAACTTATCATCTACACTCATTCGAATCTTTTGCTACATAAACTGATCATCAACACTCATTCGAATCTTTTGCTACATAAACTGATCATCTACACTCATTCGAATCTTTTGCTACATAAACTGATCATCTACACTAATTCGAATCTTTTGCTACATAAACTGATCATCTACACTCATGCGAATCTTTTGCTACATAAACTGATTATCTACACTCATTCGAATCTTTTGCTACATAAACTGATCATCTACACTCATTCGAATCATTTGCTACATAAACTGATCATCTACACTCATTCGAATCTTTTGCTACTTAAACTGATCATCTACACTCATTCGAATCTTTTGATACATAAACTGATCCTCTACACTCATTCGAATCTTTTTCTACATAAACTGATTTTCTACACTCATTCGAATCTATTGCTACATAAAGTGATCATCTACACTCATTCGAATTTTTTTTCTACTTAAACTGGTCATTTACACTCATTCGAATCTTTTGCTACATAAACTAATCATCTACACTCATTCGAATTTTTTTTCTACTTAAACTGGTCATTTACACTCATTCGAATCTTTTGCTACATAAACTAATCATCTACATTCATTCGAATCTTTTCCTACATAAACTGATCATCTACACTCATTCGAATCTTTTGCTACATAAACTGATCATCTACACTCATTCGAATCTTTTGCTACATAAACTGATAATCTACACTCATTCGAATTTTTTTTCTACATAAACTTATCATCTACACTCATTTGAATCTTTTGCTACATAAACTACTCATCTACACTCATTCGAATCTTTTGCTACATAAACTGATCATCTACACTCATTCGAATCTTTTGCTACATAAAGTGATCATCTACACTCATTCGAATCTTTTGCTACATAAACTGATCATTTACACTCATTCGAATCTTTTGCTACATAAACTGATCATCTACACTCATTCGAATCTTTTGCTACATAAACTGATCATCAACACTCATTCGAATCTTTTGCTACATAAACTGATCATCTACACTCATTCGAATCTTTTGCTACATAAACTGATTCTACACTAATTCGAATCTTTTGCTACATAAACTGATCATCTACACTCATGCGAATCTTTTGCTACATAAACTGATTATCTACACTCATTCGAATCTTTTGCTACATAAACTGATCATCTACACTCATTCGAATCATTTGCTACATAAACTGATCATCTACACTCATTCGAATCTTTTGCTACTTAAACTGATCATCTACACTCATTCGAATCTTTTGATACATAAACTGATCATCTACACTCATTCGAATCTTTTTATACATAAACTGATTTTCTACACTCATTCGAATCTATTGCTACATAAAGTGATCATCTACACTCATTCGAATTTTTTTTCTACTTAAACTGGTCATTTACACTCATTCGAATCTTTTGCTACATAAACTGATCATTTACACTCATTCGAATCTTTTGCTACATAAACTGATCATCTACACTCATTCGAATCTTTTGCTACATAAACTGATCATCTACACTCATTCGAATCTTTTGCTACATAAACTGATAATTTACACTCATTCGAATTTTTTTTCTACTTAAACTTATCATCTACACTCATTCGAATCTTTTGCTACATAAACTGATCATCAACACTCATTCGAATCTTTAGCTACATAAACTGATCATCTACACTCATTCGAATCTTTTGCTACATAAACTGATCATCTACACTAATTCGAATCTTTTGCTACATAAACTGATCATCTACACTCATGCGAATCTTTTGCTACATAAACTGATTATCTACACTCATTCGAATCTTTTGCTACATAAACTGATCATCTACACTCATTCGAATCATTTGCTACATAAACTGATCATCTACACTCATTCGAATCTTTTGCTACATAAACTGATCATCTACACTCATTCGAATCTTTTGATACATAAACTGATCATCTACACTCATTCGAATCTTTTTAAAAATAAACTGATTTTCTACACTCATTCGAATCTATTGCTACATAAAGTGATCATCTACACTCATTCGAATTTTTTTTCTACTTAAACTGGTCATTTACACTCATTCGAATCTTTTGCTACATAAACTAATCATCTACACTCATTCGAATTTTTTTTCTACTTAAACTGGTCATTTACACTCATTCGAATCTTTTGCTACATAAACTAATCATCTACATTCATTCGAATCTTTTCCTACATAAACTGATCATCTACACTCATTCGAATCTTTTGCTACATAAACTGATCATCTACACTCATTCGAATCTTTTGCTACATAAACTGATAATCTACACTCATTCGAATTTTTTTTCTACATAAACTTATCATCTACACTCATTTGAATCTTTTGCTACATAAACTACTCATCTACACTCATTCGAATCTTTTGCTACATAAACTGATCATCTACACTCATTCGAATCTTTTGCTACATAAACTGATAATCTACACTCATTCGAATTTTTTTTCTACATAAACTTATCATCTACACTCATTTGAATCTTTTGCTACATAAACTACTCATCTACACTCATTCGAATCTTTTGCTACATAAACTGATCATCTACACTCATTCGAATCTTTTGCTACATAAAGTGATCATCTACACTCATTCGAATCTTTTGCTACATAAACTGATCATTTACACTCATTCGAATCTTTTGCTACATAAACTGATCATCTACACTCATTCGAATCTTTTGCTACATAAACTGATCATCAACACTCATTCGAATCTTTTGCTACATAAACTGATCATCTACACTCATTCGAATCTTTTGCTACATAAACTGATCATCTACACTAATTCGAATCTTTTGCTACATAAACTGATCATCTACACTCATGCGAATCTTTTGCTACATAAACTGATTATCTACACTCATTCGAATCTTTTGCTACATAAACTGATCATCTACACTCATTCGAATCATTTGCTACATAAACTGATCATCTACACTCATTCGAATCTTTTGCTACTTAAACTGATCATCTACACTCATTCGAATCTTTTGATACATAAACTGATCATTTACACTCATTCGAATCTTTTTCTACATAAACTGATTTTCTACACTCATTCGAATCTATTGCTACATAAAGTGATCATCTACACTCATTCGAAATTTTTTTCTACTTAAACTGGTCATTTACACTCATTCGAATCTTTTGCTACATAAACTGATCATTTACACTCATTCGAATCTTTTGCTACATAAACTGATCATCTACACTCATTCGAATCTTTTGCTACATAAACTGATCATCTACACTCATTCGAATCTTTTGCTACATAAACTGATAATTTACACTCATTCGAATTTTTTTTCTACTTAAACTTATCATCTACACTCATTCGAATCTTTTGCTACATAAACTGATCATCAACACTCATTCGAATCTTTTGCTACATAAACTGATCATCTACACTCATTCGAATCTTTTGCTACATAAACTGATCATCTACACTAATTCGAATCTTTTGCTACATAAACTGATCATCTACACTCATGCGAATCTTTTGCTACATAAACTGATTATCTACACTCATTCGAATCTTTTGCTACATAAACTGATCATCTACACTCATTCGAATCATTTGCTACATAAACTGATCATCTACACTCATTCGAATCTTTTGCTACTTAAACTGATCATCTACACTCATTCGAATCTTTTGATACATAAACTGATCATCTACACTCATTCGAATCTTTTTCTACATAAACTGATTTTCTACACTCATTCGAATCTATTGCTACATAAAGTGATCATCTACACTCATTCGAATTTTTTTTCTACTTAAACTGGTCATTTACACTCATTCGAATCTTTTGCTACATAAACTAATCATCTACACTCATTCGAATTTTTTTTCTACTTAAACTGGTCATTTACACTCATTCGAATCTTTTGCTACATAAACTAATCATCTACATTCATTCGAATCTTTTCCTACATAAACTGATCATCTACACTCATTCGAATCTTTTGCTACATAAACTGGTCATTTACACTCATTCGAATCTTTTGCTACATAAACTAATCATCTACACTCATTCGAATTTTTTTTCTACTTAAACTGGTCATTTACACTCATTCGAATCTTTTGCTACATAAACTAATCATCTACATTCATTCGAATCTTTTCCTACATAAACTGATCATCTACACTCATTCGAATCTTTTGCTACATAAACTGATCATCTACACTCATTCGAATCTTTTGCTACATAAACTGATAATCTACACTCATTCGAATTTTTTTTCTACATAAACTTATCATCTACACTCATTTGAATCTTTTGCTACATAAACTACTCATCTACACTCATTCGAATCTTTTGCTACATAAACTGATCATCTACACTCATTCGAATCTTTTGCTACATAAACTGATCATCTACACTCATTCGAATCTTTTGCTACATAAACTGATAATTTACACTCATTCGAATTTTTTTTCTACTTAAACTTATCATCTACACTCATTCGAATCTTTTGCTACATAAACTGATCATCAACACTCATTCGAATCTTTTGCTACATAAACTGATCATCTACACTCATTCGAATCTTTTGCTACATAAACTGATCATCTACACTAATTCGAATCTTTTGCTACATAAACTGATCATCTACACTCATGCGAATCTTTTGCTACATAAACTGATTATCTACACTCATTCGAATCTTTTGCTACATAAACTGATCATCTACACTCATTCGAATCATTTGCTACATAAACTGATCATCTACACTCATTCGAATCTTTTGCTACTTAAACTGATCATCTACACTCATTCGAATCTTTTGATACATAAACTGATCATCTACACTCATTCGAATCTTTTTCTACATAAACTGATTTTCTACACTCATTCGAATCTATTGCTACATAAAGTGATCATCTACACTCATTCGAATTTTTTTTCTACTTAAACTGGTCATTTACACTCATTCGAATCTTTTGCTACATAAACTAATCATCTACACTCATTCGAATTTTTTTTCTACTTAAACTGGTCATTTACACTCATTCGAATCTTTTGCTACATAAACTAATCATCTACATTCATTCGAATCTTTTCCTACATAAACTGATCATCTACACTCATTCGAATCTTTTGCTACATAAACTGATCATCTACACTCATTCGAATCTTTTGCTACATAAACTGATAATCTACACTCATTCGAATTTTTTTTCTACATAAACTTATCATCTACACTCATTTGAATCTTTTGCTACATAAACTACTCATCTACACTCATTCGAATCTTTTGCTACATAAACTGATCATCTACACTCATTCGAATCTTTTGCTACATAAAGTGATCATCTACACTCATTCGAATCTTTTGCTACATAAACTGATCATTTACACTCATTCGAATCTTTTGCTACATAAACTGATCATCTACACTCATTCGAAACTTTTGCTACATAAACTGATCATCAACACTCATTCGAATCTTTTGCTACATAAACTGATCATCTACACTCATTCGAATCTTTTGCTACATAAACTGATCATCTACACTCATTCGAAACTTTTGCTTTATAAACTGACCATCTACACTCATTCGAATCTTTTGCTACATAAACTGATCATCTACACTCATTCGAATCTTTTGCTACATAAACTGATCATCTACACTCATTCGAATCTTTTGGTCAAGGAAATTTGTGGCATACGAGACACATGGGTAGGGGGATTGGTAGGTCTGTCAAAGGTTATAAAAATATCACCGCAACGTATCGTATTGATCGTGATGGTCATATTGTTGCTTTGTGTGTCACAGTGAACTAGCTATCTGCGGGTGGGGGAAGGTTGGTTCCGCCGAGAGAAATAATGATGTCACATCACGGAAAGACGTGTTGGCGGACTACAGTGTGTTGTGACTATGTCATGTTAAATATTACCACTACAGCGATCTCTTTATGAAAACACAAAGCAATAGTATACGGGCATACGATAATTGCGAAACATTGAGGTGATATTTTTATATTTTTTCCATTCTAAAAATGTCTGGAGGTGTTAAGAGAAAACTGGACAATCAGTCAACAGAGTCACATATGCCTTTTGTTGTAAGCAAACATGTATGTACAATTTTATAGCATGCCGATCGCTTCATCAAACAAATAACGGCAACGCTGTTGTGTAAAAAAAAATCCAAAAACACGTGCATGTACATTCTCATTTATTAATGCACATCATGTACATAAAGAAATTTCAAGCACATGTTAATATATTGCCGCCATATTGGTTTTCGTTTATCTCGATCCTCGGTTATCTCGACGCTGTTTGGCAAACCCCGAGGCCATCGACATAACCGGGTTGTACTGTACTATAACTAATACTCTTCTTAACAAAATCAGCAAACTGTCGAGCCGAAGCTCATGAACTCTTCCCCAGCGTACCCCCGCCACTCACAACCACCTTCTCTCTCTCTCTCCTCATATCCATACGGCAACTGTAATTATGTCCCGACCTGTTTCTACGTTATTTTCAACTGCACTTGGTAGGAAACCATGCAGCCGTGCTCTTTCTAACGCAGTTTCTGTGCGTTACCTTTGCCTTTCAGCGCAGGTCCCCTACACGGTGACACTGTTCCCCGGGTAACGTTTCAGGGGATTTGTGACAAACGCCTCTTTATCGACATGCCATTCTTGGGACGGACATGCCGACTAGAGCCCCGGGGAAAGGGGGGGGGGCACTAATATAATTATTGGTCTCTATTTGCTCTGTAACAACAACATTATCACTAGTATAACTATAACTGTTGGTGTCTGTTTAAATAATTCTGGCACATGTGTAAATAAAGATGTAAGTTTTTATATTTTACTATGGTGTATGGGTGTTGCTTAAGTGATTATGTGTGGTTGAGTTTATATAAATTTGTGACCGTGCGAAAATATGGTATTTACTATACCCTATATGTATTTGCATCAATGCGAGTATGTCGGTGGTTATGTGTATATTGTATTTTGTTTATTTACGTTTGGTTGTGTATATATGTTATATGTGTTAATTGATTTTTGGTTGTGAATTTAAAAAAAAAAAACTTATTATGTTGCTATGCTGTTGAATAACTTCAAAACTAGTTATTAGTTTATGCGACACTGAAAGGGAATGAACTAACGTTATAATAATCTATAGCAAGTTATTTATAGAATTTAAACTCATGAGTGTTGAATTGAAATGTTCTATTTTTGTCATTTAACATTTGTCAATGTTTCTCAGTTTCTGTTTGAAAAACAGAAAAATTTCCGGATTTCATAACTGAACCTTGAAAAAACTGCAATTTCTTGAACATTTTCTTTTGGCGATAAAATATAGTTCTAATTGTTTACTGTCAGAGACAAACATACAATTTTAAAAAAGTAAATACATTTTCTATTTAATATTTACCATCGTCCTGGTTATGATTTTAGCCTTTTGAAATAATTATTTTTAAATGCATTACTTTATTAAAAGATTGCTTTTTTCTTTAAAAATGTGAATATCAAAATATTGCATTACTTTTAAATTGATTACATGGATTATTTTTATATAGATTTCTTAAATTCTGTGTCCAATAAAATTTTAAGTTCTTAAAACATTCTGTTGTCAATATATTTATTTTTGTGTTAATTGTCTGAATTAAGCTTGCATTTTAAGTTTAAATTTTATTTTATATAATGTAGTCAAAGTATTGAAAATTAATTATTTTCCTTTTTAAAAACTACTTTTTTCATTAAACTTAAAAAAATGTTTTTAGAAATGTAACGGACAATATTTATCAATTGTTTTTTTTATGCGTATCCCATTACTGTGTTGTTTTATGTGAATCCCATTACTGGTCTGTTTTATGTGTATCCCATTACTGGTTTGTTTTATGTGTATCCCATTACTGGTTTGTTTTAAGTGTATCCCATTACTTGGTTGTTTTATGTGTATCCCATTACTGGGTTGTTTAATGTGTATCCCATTACTGGATTGTTTAATGTGTATCCAACATTACTGGGTTGTTTTATGTGTATCCCATTACTTGGTTGTTTTATGTGTATCCCATTACTGGATTGTTTAATGTGTATCCAACATTACTGGGTTGTTTTATGTGTAGCCCATTACTGGATTGTTTTATGTGTATCCCATTACTGGGTTGTTTTATGTGTATCCCATTATTAGATTGTTTAATGTGTATCCCATTACTGGGTTATTTTATGTGTATCCCATTACTGGGTTGTTTAATGTGTATCCCATTACTGGGTTGTTTAATGTGTATCCCATTACTGGTTTGTTTTAAGTGTATACCATTACTGGGTTATTTTATTTGTTTTTGGTCAAAGAATGTGGTAGCATCATATCAAATTGTTGACAGGCGCCGCTGTAAGATTTAAATATAAAAGTAGTTTAAGGAAAAGATATTTAAGTAGCACATACTTCGTTTTATTTCCAATTAAAACTTAAAATATTTCTTCAAACAAATAAAATATTGAAAAAAATGAAATGAATACTTTTTAATACAACATTATTTCTTATTAAAGACATAATTTTGAAGGACAAAAATGTACTTTAAAAAAAATGACTTAAAAATGACTTTAAAAAAGATATTAATTATAAATTGCAATGTTATCAAATAATTGTTAAACTTTGTTATTCAAAACAAAATGTAACGAATATCTAAGTAATAATATGTTAACGTTACTAAAGTGCAAACAATATTATTATAATCTTGTAATTTTGAAATACACATATTTTTTAAAAAACATACATATACTGGTAGGTTTATTGAATTAGAAGACGCATCACTACAAGCAGGGCTGGAAGTTAACTACCGAAAACCAAAATACATGACTATGATAAGAGAAGAACAGACAGATGACGCCATTAGAATCAGAAACCAGACTTTTAAAAAAGTAAATCAGTTCACAGAAATAAAATACAGAATATCAGCCGGAAACAGGGCAGACTTCAGTAATCAGAAAATCCTCAAAAGTAAAAACATTACAAGAGAAACTATTGATAAAACTGTAATTAGTTATAACATACGCAAGTGAAACTTGGATCCTAACACAAACGGCAGAAAACCTATTAAACACATGGGAGAGAAAAGTTCTCAGGAAAATATATGGACCAACAAAGGGTGAATATGGATGGAGAATACGAAATAACCATGAATTGTGCAGTTTATATCAGGATCCCACAATAGTAGCAGAAATAGAAAAGGGCACGCTACGCTGGGCAGGACACTAGGAGAGAATGCCAAATGACAGAGGAGTGAAGAGGATGCATCACTAAAACCCCAGAGGAAAACGGCTCAAAGGCAGACCTAGGCTTAGATGGCAGACCTAGGCTTAGATGGCAGATCTAGGCTTAGATGGCAGACCTAGGCTTAGATGGCAGACCTAGGCTTAGATGGCAGACCTAGGCTTAGATGGCAGACCTAGGCTTAGATGGCATACCTAGGCTTAGATGGCAGACCTAGGCTTAGATGGCAGACATAGGCTTAGATGGCAGACCTAGGCTTAGATGGCAGACCTAGGCTTAGATGGCAGACCTAGGCTTAGATGGCAGACCTAGGCTTAGATGGCAGACCTAGGCTTAGATGGCAGACCTAGGCTTAGATGGATGGAAGATGTTGAAAAATATCTAAAGCAAATGGGAATCCAATCATGTAAAAGAAAAGTATTCGTTAGATCTGAGTTGAAGGAAGTACAGAGGCAGATTAAAGCCCTACATGTGCCCAAGCGCCACAGGAATGGATGGATGTTAAAATAATATAATATAGATAAATATAATTAAATTTATTATATGAACGGTTTATGAAAAATAATCTTTATAGTTATATTTAGCCTAAAACTTTGCAATCAAAGATTTTCAAAACTAAGTCAGTATATCCAGCAACGTTTAGTGATACTTGAGAAACAGCTAATACACTAGAATGTGTGTCAAGAACAACAGTTAAAAAATGCTCTCTTAGATTAATGACTGAGTTCCACAACTCCATTGACAACTGAAGTATTCCCCATTATGTTATACCATTATATCAGTTAATATCAGTTGTAAATTTTAATTAAACTTATTGAGCTGATAATTTGTGATGTCAACGACGCACGGAGGTAAGAGAAAAGTTTAATGTTTTCAAAATATTTTTAACAGTTCCTTTTTCCGTGTTTAAACTTCTGAACAGATGGACGTTAACGTAACCAAGCAGCCAGCCAAATGAAATAACATCCAACGACTTCTTGTATTTCTCTGGTGAAAATGAAGTGTCCGTGGTTTTTGGGTGCTCCTTTTGTAGTTCTCTCCCCTGAAGATAAAATAATTCTGTATTTTACAAAAATAGTGTAAAATTGAGAACATTATAAAATTTAAGATAATCTTTCAGTTCAGGTGCGTATATTATTTCTTATCGAATTTCGTATTTTCACATGTAAAGTTAGTTTAATTCTTTATAAAAGTATATTTAAAAGTAAAATACCATCTTTTTGTTGGAATACAACAACAATTTAACAAGTTTCACGAGAGAGAAAAAAGTACATTTTCATGAATATTTTGTCTTTTACGGAGCCATTATGGTAAATCAAGAATAACTCTTCTGTCTTCAAAGATACCTTATAAAAGATGCCCAATTGGATGTATTTTTGATTAAAATAAATGTTGTATTTATTTTATAACTTTACTAGGTGTTGCACGGGATTGCATTCGGGAAAAAATCATCTGCTGCAGCTTTTTAATTCACACTGATATTAAGCGAAATGAAAAAAAAAAATAAAAATAAAAACGATAATTAATTATTCTCCTATAAAACAAATTATTACTTTTGTAAACCTTGCGTTTCACGATGGGATTCACAACCCGTTTTCCGATGGTATCCCGTTGCCTGGGGGGATCATGATGGGATCGTGATCCTGGTTGGATCCCGTTTACCGATGGGATGCCGTTTCCCAGTGAGATCCCGATCCCATGAACTCCCGATAGGATCCGATCCATTTGTATCCCGAACCCGGTGGAATCCCGATCCCAGTGAGATCACGATCCCGTGGGATCCCGATGGGATTCGAAACCCGTTTTCCGATGGTATCCTGTTGCCTGGAGGGATCATGATGGTATCCTGATCCGGTTGGATCCCGACGGGATGCCGTTTCCGCTGGGATGCCGTTGCCCTGTGAGATCCCGATGCCAGTAGGATCCCAATACCGTGCGATTCCGATCCCGGTGGGATCCTGGTACCGGTGGGATCCAGATACCAGTGGGTCCCGTTCCCGGTGGAATCCCGTTTTCTGGTCGGATCTCATTTCCCAATGGGAACCTCTTCTCCGATGGGATCCCATTTCCCGACAGGAACCCGATTAGATCCCGTTACCCGATGGGATCGTGTTACCTGGACTATTTTGGCGCCCCTTGTCTTTATGAACTAAATGGGATTTTATAGTTTAATTCACTATAAAGGTCCTTTCTGAAGACGATTTTGGCGCCCCCTGACTTTGGCGCCTTTCCTCTTTGCCCCATTCTTATGGCCTGCTCAAGGGCAACGAGCGCCCAGTGCGATGAGGCTTATATTCGCCGATATGCGCCGATCAGCCAGTGGTGAAAACTCGAATCACATTTTTTTAGTAATGTAACATCATATTTATAAAAAGATTATTAGATTTTGTTGATATTTTTTTCTGGTGTGGGTGGGTGGGACGAAAGGTCATTGTACGTGCTCAAAAAAGGGTGGGTCGTCAAAAAGGTATGCGAACAACAAGGGGAGTTGGGGGGGGGGGTTAGAAAATTTGACTTTTTTGTGTATTTACTCTATCGATGTTGTAACATAATTTGTGACATAAGTATTTCATTTTGTTCTGCAAAGGAGAGCACCTTGCAAGTATTGTTTCTTTCAGACATATTTCCCCGGGGGGGGGGGGGGGGGGGTTCAGATTTTCAGGGAGGGGGTGCTGTGATTTGCCAATGGCCAAAGGCGTATCTAAGGGGTGGAAGATGGGGGCAAATGTCTCGGACGCCATCCTGGGGTGGGAGGTTGTCTTTAATGATATTTAATGGTTGAAAATAATCAGTTTCAGAGTTGAGGGGGGCGTAAAAATGAATCTTGATCCCTCACAACAAACACTGTAGATACGCCACTGCTAGTGGCGTTGAGATAGGGCGGGTCTTTATATGCAGGTGTGGCATTTTCGGACAACTGCAGAGTTCGTAGCGTTAAAAGGAGGACGGCAACAATATTATACTTTTTGAACGAGGAAGGCCATTTGTAAGGTTTTGTCGTTTTTAATATATATATATATATATAATTATAATCGTTATATTGTTGTCCCCATTTTGCTCAGGGGGGCACTAAACTTTCCCGGGGTGGGGGCAAGTGCCATTTTCGGAAAGATGGCTGAAAGAAACCCTGCTTGCGAGAAATTCCCTAGTTGTGTTGATGTCATTTGTTGGCTCACAAAGTGCGCGTATAAACCAAATCTAAGTATGTAGTGCTGCATCATTTTGAATATCCATTCGATCAACAATTTGAATTCTTGTTAATCTTGGTCGTCCTGGCATTTTGAACAAAGTGATCCCACTACCAGTAGTACCGCATGTGTCCGTCTTATTCTATATAATCACTAGCCCTCATCCTCATGTAAACCCAGCGCTATTCAGTCAACTTGCGCACATTGGGATGCGAAAAAAGAGGAAGGCTGCTCAAATTAGAGCTGACCTATCACGGACAACGTATTTGCTTACCATTTTGAGATGACCATCAATAAATGACCTCACGCTATCATGGCTAATTCCCCCCCCCCCCATTTCTGCGTCGTCACAAATGTTTAAAACAAATTGGACACATGAGGGGCTATCCCTAAATGACGTCACGCCTGTAGCGGGGGAGGGGGGTGTCAGATTTTTGTGACGATGTTTGACGGGGGGAGTGGGGCTTAAGCAATATGACGTCACATGAAAAGCGCAATATTATAGTAAAGAATTGCACTTAAAAACCCTAAACTACAGACATTTTAAACAGTATTCTTTTATACAACAGTTATAATTATTTTACTTTTAAAGTAGGATCACTGAGAGAATCAGTGTAAGTATGTGAGATCAAGTTACAGGACGCCAGCGGGGTGGAGAATCAGGATGTAGTTACAATGACTAAATGTGGACACGGGAGTCATAGAAGTAGTACTACCACGGGAAATGTGATGGAACGAAGAAAATGGTTGGCCCGGGGGGGGGGGGGGTGCAATCTATGTAAATGCTCTAGGGCAGGGAGGCTTAACCTTTTTTCAGCGCCGCAGGCCCACTTTGTTTTAAACACCACAACCCCCCCCCCCCCCCCCCCCCAATAAAAAAAAACAACGAATAATGTATATAGTAATCAAATTTAAAATATGAAAATAATTAAATAATTTAGTTATCGTAGTTCTATTTCTTTAATTAACTTTTTTATAAACAAGGAACAAAATGAACAATACAAGCAATGGGCAAAAAACAATTCAACAGAAAAACATTTACTGCTGTTTATCAAGAAGCATAAAAAAAATATTTTTTGTTAAAAAGCATCAGCAACTAGCAATGGCAGCAAATACAATTTTCTGATCTTCAGCACCTCGTGGCTGGGGAGGTACTGTTACCCTTGGTTGCGAACCCCTTCTCTAGTGAAATGTTTCTGACACAGGTGCAGTAATTTCATATCCATGGTAGGTGAATTTCTGAAGGGTTTGCAAAGGACGGTAGTGGACACGGAATTTTATATGGGGTGGGGGGTGGGGTATGTAGAGATTTGTGACGTTATATTTGGCTCCAATTCGAAATTTAATAACGTTACCCGTAAAAAGAAATTTTAAGCAAGACTTTCAATTTGATAATGAGCTATATTTCCCCTTTGTATCACAATTTGAACGGTTTCATTGTAATAATTTGAACGGTTTCATTGTAACAATATGAACTGTTTCATTGAAACAATATGAACTGTTTCATTGTAACAATATGAACGGTTTCATTGTAACAATATGAACTGTTTCATTGTAACAATATGAACTGTTTCATTGTAACAATATGAACTGTTTCATTGTAACAATATGAACTGTTTCATTGTAACAAGATCTTGACACAAGTCTCTAGTCAATATTTCTGGAGCTTGTTGTCAAGTGAAAGTTGAAAATATTTAGTGTGATACAGTTGGTGTCCAAACTGATGCATTCTTTCGATGACCAGCGTAGCCAACAACCGAATTAATTTTTTATTTTTTTTGGTGTTGTCAAGGGTATGAGATCACTGTTGTTATGTTTGTACGTAAAACATGTAAAGTTAGAGATTATATGTGTAGCTGTAGATATTGTGTGAGGTTGTTGTGACGTATTTGGGTAAGGGAAATGACGTGTTAGTTGAGTTGTTGTCATTCAGTGTGCAAAGATGGCGGTTGGACGTTAGGGTGTTGAATACTGTGATGGCTTGAACGACTTCAGTATTTTATATATCCAAGATAGGTAATTGTTAGAGAATAAACATTATTGTACAACTAATCCGGTTGGTGTTGGTGTATCGGTATTGTTTGTCATTGTTTACACTGGCCCATGAGATGAGATAGGGGGCATAGTCTATCAAAGTACACATGTATAGTCAATGCTAGATGAACACAAGGATATTAAGAGCTTACAGCTCTTACACAAAGATATTAAGATACAATGTTTCGTCATGTATCAACAATTTTTTTTTTAAATTTTATTCTTGACTTATGATATTCAGTCAATAAAATATAACCTATTTTAAAATACACAAAGCAGACAAAATCTCTGCGTAGGAATATAACCTACCCCCAGGAGGACTTTTTTTGTTGTTTGAGTAAGGGGTCTCATCCAGGGGGTCTATAAGTTTTAAAAATTGTAGATTGTTAAGAACAAGTTAAAATACATTTGTGATATTAGAAGCCAGATAATACTCAGAATGCGACGTTTGCTTCAAGTTGAGACACAGTGTGTGATGTTAGATGCAAGTTGAGACAGTGTCTGTTGTTTTTGTCTATTATGTTAGAATCCAGAGAGAGAGTGTGTGTGTGTGTGTGAGAGAGAGAGAGAGAGTGTGAGAGAGAGAGAGAGAGAGTGTGTGTGTGTGAGAGAGAGAGTTTGTGAGAGAGAGTGTGAGAGAGAGAGAGAGAGAGAGAGAGAGAGTGGGAGAGAGAGAGAGAGTGAGAGAGAGAAAGAGAACCACAGAGAAATCGAAAAAATGCGTAAAGAGTGAAATAAAGATAGACAGAAACAAAGAGAGAGAAATAATTGATGAGTAAAGTGAAGAGAATTAAGACATTTTCTAACCATCTGATTCACGTAATTTACTTTGTGAAACAATCTAATCTTATTTTAGTTATGATTTGTAGATGTTAATAAATAATAATAAATATATATATATATATATATATATATATCAAGGTAAAATCTGCATCAATTCTAGGAACAGACATACCTCTTGGAGATTCTGTGCCGACCTTTGAATCTTTAGAGCTGGTGTCCAGCGAGGCTGTAGAGTTGTAAAAGTGGTTTGTTTTAGCAGTAACTTGTAGCTCAAGGGCCACCAACCCAAACTGGCTCATTGGCCCCAAACTGGCTCATTGGCCCCAAATTAGCTCATTGGCCCCAAATTGGCTCATTGGCCCCAAATCGGCTCATTGGCCCCAAATTGGCTCATTGGCCACTTTGATAACCAGTCAACTTTCCATTAAGCATAATTTTTTTTTAATACAATCGAGAAGCAGGATACCTATCAGGAAAAAGGGGATCCCACCGGTATCGGGTTCGCAATGCTGTGGAGATCCTACTGGGAATGTGATCTCACCGGAAACCGAATCCCATTGGTAAATGGGATCAAACTGGGCAACGGAAGCCCATAGGGATTCCACCGGGAACTTTTTTCAATCAGGATACATATCCCATCGAGATCGGTGTTTAATCGAAATCCAATCGTATCGGGAACCCACCGGGATCAGAATACCATCAATATCAGGATCCCATCGGGATTGGAATCTCCTATTGGGGAATGGTGTTCCAAAGGCGAATGGATCCCATTGGAATAGGGATTTGAACAGGAAATAGGATCCTTTCTTTATCCTATTCTATAAATGTGTTCTTAGAGGAGATAATGTTTTTTTTTTTAATATACCTTTACTACATTTATCTCTATGTATATATAAATGAATGTCTGTATGTATCTATGTATGTCTTGTATGCGCTCCTACACCACTCACGCGATGAAACTTTGGTGAGTAGTTGTCCATGTGCCCGCGCATTTTTCTGAGTCTTTACAATCCTTATAAAATGATCCGTTTTGGGCCTTCCGCCCTAAATTGTTGTTTTTTCCTTACATTGAGTTTGTAAGAAGTATTTTCCGTATGCGCTCCTATACCATTTATCCGAATGCGATAAAACGTTAGTGAGAAGTTGCGAGCACGCCCGCAAACTTTTTTGCATTATTACAACCATTTTAAAATATTCCATTTTGAGTCAGGGGCCCTAAATTTGTTTTTTCTTTTAAGACCTATATAAATATAATTTCAAACAGAGCTAATGCATGGATGGATCAAACTTTAATCAAATACAAATAGCGACATTAAATTTTGTGTGACAAAATAAGTAGGTTTCTGAAGTAATACAACAATTCTACAATATCCCGTTTGTGGCCGGGGGCCCTAAAATCGCTTTCCCCCTTAAGTTATCTATATTATTATCGTATGCATTCTTATACCATTCATCCGATTGCGATAAAACTTAAGTGAATTAATATGCGCAATCCCGCTAATGTTTCTAAATTAGAACAACATTTTACCATCTCCCGTTTTTGGCCAGTGGCCCTAATTTCGTTTTTTCTAAAAAGAGCTTTATAACTATATTTCAAACAGAGCTATTCCATAGGTGGATTAAATTTAATAAAATACTAAGAGTGATATTTCATTTGGTATAAGTATAATACGTAGTTTCTGAATTAATTCCACCATTTTCAATATTCTTTTTTTTTTTTTGTTTTTTTTTTTTTGGGGGGGGGGGGGGGCCTAATTTATTTTATTTACTTCCGGTTCACGAGCGCTTGACAGGCAGCTGTGTAATCGCTCCACATTTTCTCATTTTCGGATTGTTTTTCTCAACTTTTATTCCTGGAATAATGGATATGTTTGTATCTGAAAGTCTCCTGGACGTATGAATATAATTTATTTCGAAAATAACTAGGAATTGGTGGACTTATTCTAAGTTTTTCCATTCTATATTCGTGATTAATGTAAACAAAAACAGTCGACGTCATTAACAAACACTTCCGGTTCACAAGTCGATGTGCTGCACTGAAATATCTCCACATTTTCTCCTTGTTTCTCTCATATTTTTATTCCTGGATACAGAACGAAGTAGTCATCTCTTGAACTGCACTTCGCTGGTTATGAACACTTCCGTAAAACACTATTTAAACTGCTGTGTGGCGATCTTTTAGGCCACAATGGTGTATGTATATTTCACATTGTTTTGATAGACTTGGGAAATTAACTTGAAAGATATGCCCCGCCTTCAATATTCATCTACTAGCCTGCGTCGTCTGTGTACCACTGATGGCTATCTCCTTAGTGATGAAGTTCTTTCACGATGTCGATCATTATGTTTAATAAAAAAGAAAACTGCAAGAGGTTTTCGTGGGGGAAGAAGGAGGATGAGATATCGACATTCAGCTCCCACGACAATAGTGCGTCAAAGAACTGGTGATGTTACGCTCATGAATGCGCAGTCATCTGTAAAGACATCATTGATCATCTGTAAAGACATCATTGATCATCTGTAAAGACATCATTGATCATCTGTAAAGACATCATTGATCATCTGTAAAGACATCATTGATCATCTGTAAAGACATCATTGATCATCTGTAAAGACATCATTGATCATCTGTGAAGACATCATTGATCATCTGTAAAGACATCATTGATCATCTGTAAAGACATCATTGATCATCTGTAAAGACATCGTTGATCATCTGTAAAGACATCATTGATCATCTGTAAAGACATCATTGATCATCTGTAAAGACATCGTTGATCATCTGTAAAGACATCATTGATCATCTGTAAAGACATCATTGATCATCTGTAAAGACATCGTTGATCATCTGTAAAGACATCATTGATCATCTGTAAAGACATCATTGATCATCAAAGACATTTTCACTGAGAAAAAAACAACAACAAAAACTCAAACTCATGATTTCACACCGCCTCGACGAGGCGTGAAGAGATCAAATCTAATTGATGTTGACTGCCAGCCTGTTGTGAAGCCACAATCACATAATTTCGGGGTACTGTATTTTAACTCCCAGTCGAGCCTTTGGGGATGAAGCGTGATTTTTCAAATGAACTTTATTATTATTATATTATTATTACTATATTGTTGACCTAAAATATAATTTCTGTTTGCGTCACTTTACAATTCATCCGATTGCGATAAGATATTGGCGAGTTGTTGTGCACTTATCACCCATCCAAAAAATAAAAACCGTATGAAGTGCAAAAAAATGTTTTTTTTGCATAGATAAGGTGATTAGAATCCCGTGGATGATTTTATAAAATTTGTTTAAATTATTTTTTCTTTGGCGGGGGGACACGACTATGTCATTTTGCTCCAGGCAGCACAAGATACACATCTGAATGAATATGATCAATATTAATTTTCTTAGGTGCATATTTATCGGGGGTAGGAAATAGGGCGTGTACATTGGTTGACAATATCTTTAAAATCAATGATATTACGGTTGTGAAAAAGAGATAGTACATTTTCTTTTACAAATAAATATATTTTTACAATTCAGAAAATCAATGGCAATAACAAAACGTGTGTATATGTACATAAGTGTACACATGAATATCAAAGCCCAATCATTTTACACACGTCAAAATTTAATTTGGAAAAATTCAGATGAATTAAGGTTTTCTTTCAAAAATTGAAAAAGAAATGCGAAAAGTAAAGTGGGTGTATATTATTATGAGATTAATAAAATTTCTGTAAAAAAAAGACACTCAAAGCTGTTACAGAATTCTTCTTTACATAAATAAGAATTCTTTCTTGCAATATAGTAGAAAAGAAAAGCAAAAGTTTGGTTAGATTTTTAAAGAAGATATGAGTATATCGAAATCCGTGTACATAAAATACATTTAAAATGGTATATAGAATTCAAGTGCATGAAAAACGTGTAGGATATGCCCAATGTTTAACAATTTAGAAACACAAGACTTCTAAAGTATTGCTCTAGCGTAGAAACCAGCCGTCAATGAACTCCTTTTTGTTACAATAATGATTTCATTAGTGATCATTTAGATTAGGTAACTTAAAGTCATGTTTAGAGGAAAAAGTGTAGTTTAGTTTGCGCGAAAATGTGAAGGGCATGCTCATAATATATGTCAGAGAATTAATTATCAAAACTTAATGATGTTAAAAACGTTAACATGATTACATAGATACATCATTGTAAAATGCGGAATTGTGATGCGTTTTCGCATTAGCAGGTAGAAACTATTGCTAAATGTCTTCCCTCAGTATCCCCATAATGTCGGGCGATAAATTAAGTCATGTAGGAAATACATTGGCAGGCAAGGGCAAGAGAAATACATCGGCAGGCAAGGGCAAGAGAAATACATTGGCAGGCAAGGGCAAGAGAAATACATGGGCGGGCAAGGGCAAGGGAAATACATTGGCGGGCAAGGGCGAGAGAAATACATTGGCGGGCAAGGGAAATACATTGGCGGGCAAGGGCAAGAGAAATACATTGGCGGGCCAGGGCAAGAGAAATACATTGGCGGGCCAGGGCAAGAGACATACATTGGCGGGCAAGGGCAAGAGAAATACATTGGCGGGCAAGGGCAAGAGAAATACATTGGCGGGCAAGGGAAAGAGAAATACATTGGCGGGCAAGGGCAAGAGAAATACATTGGCGGGCAAGGGCAAGAGAAATACATTGGCGGGCAAGGGCAAGAGAAATACATTGGCGGGCAAGGGCAAGAGAAATACATTGGCGGGCAAGGGCAATAGAAATACATTGGCGGGCAAGGGCAAGAGAAATACATTGGCGGGCAATGGCAAGAGAAATACATTGGCGTGCAAGGGCAAGAGAAATACATGGCGGGCAAGGGCAAGAGACAATTTTCCATTTCATGGACGTCTCCACAACTCACTCGAACACCAGGAGATCAGTTTATATATAAATATATATGTATATCAAATCAGTTTAATATAATATATGTATATCAAATCAGTTTTCATATAATATATATGTATATCAAATCAGTTTTTATATAATATATAAGCATATAAAATCAGTTTTCATATAATATATATGCATATCAAATCAGTTTTCATATAATATATGTGCATATCAAATCAGTTTTTATATAATATATATGCATATCCAATAAGATAAATAATGAAAACAGAGCAGCAGAAGATGAGGATGCTACGTGTTAACGGCTACAGACGTTTTCAAATAGCATGCAGCGAGTACTTTGTGAACAACGTGAAACTCGCCTACAATGAGATCAACAACACAAATACCAAGTGAGAGCGATTGCAACAACAGCTCTACACCCAGCACGACCGCAGCCTACGAAACAGCAGATGTCCCAATCTAGCGGCTCAGAAACACGAGATCATTACGCAGGAAGACTTTGAGGCGATAGAGAACGGGAAGGCAATAGCTGCTGAGACACCAGAACAATGAAGGGTATGGTAGGCTATAGCTGCTGAGACACCAGAACAATGAAGGGTATGGTAGGCTATAGCTGCTGAGACACCAGAACAATGAAGGGTATGGTAGGCTATAGCTGCTGAGACACCAGAACAATGAAGGGTATGGTAGGCTATAGCTGCTGGGACAACAAAACAATGAAGGGTATGGTAGGCTATAGCTGCTGGGACAACAAAACAATGAAGGGTATGGTAGGCTATAGCTGCTGGGACAACAAAACAATGACAGGTATGGTAGGCTATAGCTGCTGAGACACCAGAACAATGAAGGGTATGGTAGGCTATAGCTGCTGAGACACCAGAACAATGAAGGGTATGGTAGGCTATAGCTGCTGGGACAACAAAACAATGAAGGGTATGGTAGGCTATAGCTGCTGAGATACCAGAACAATGAAGGGTATGGTAGGCTATAGCTGCTGAGACACCAGAACAATGAAGGGTATGGTAGGCTATAGCTGCTGAGACACCAGAACAATGAAGGGTATGGTAGGCTATAGCTGCTGGGACAACAAAACAATGAAGGGTATGGTAGGCTATAGCTGCTGGGACAACAAAACAATGAAGGGTATGGTAGGCTATAGCTGCTGGGACAACAAAACAATGACAGGTATGGTAGGCTATACCTGCTGAGACACCAGACCAACGACGGGTATGATAGGCTTAAAGATTGAAGCCAACATTGTCACAATTCACAAACGCATCAATACATTCTTCAATTGGAGTTGTGAGGTTTGCATAATTAGTTCGCAAAATGTACATCGGGCCACAAAATGTGTTATCTAAACGAAACTTTCTGGTGTGCCATCGGTGAAAAACTCGCCTAACTAGCAATAAGAAAACACACCCGCCGAAAGCATGGTGGACCAATCTTGACCCCGGATATATACCTTAAGTTATTCGACAATTATCGCAGGTCAAACAGCGACTATAAGCAAGAGTAACACTATTTCTCAAAGTATTTAGGTATGACATGTCATTTGGACAATATATTTTCTATTGACAAGACATTCTAATTACGCAGGCTCTCTTCAACGTCTTTGGGAAACTTCCAAAGATTCTGCCAAGATCCACAATCGAATTCCGTCCTTGTTTTTGTAATCGAACTTCTTTAAAACATAATTTTCACAAGAGAGTTTTTAGTATGCAGGTCAAGACTATTTGATGCGCTACAATGTCTGATCGCTAGCAATATATACATTCGATATGTCATTATCGACCATGACGTAGGAATCAATGAACAAGAATTTATACGAGCTAAGAGCATGCCAGCGGAAGGTCGAGCTATAAATGAACAAGACGACGCCAGCGCCTATCTATCCTATTGGAGATCCATCAAGAGTCATACAATCTTCATGGCATCAAGCAGAACACACAATCTTCATGGCATCAAGCAGAACAAATAACCTTCTTCTCCTGATGATCTGTATTACAGTGCTGTGCTTTGGTATTATCAAACATCGCATGATGAGCCATACTTCCAACACAGTTATGGAAGAACACTTTAGATAGGAGCATGATCCAGGCTGATCAAATGTAATTAGCAATACGCTCAGCTTCAAGCAAAAATCCTAATGCATATCTGATTTCTGAAATGGATAACTATTGGTCCGCAACGTTGACGTCACCAACAGAGATTTCATAATGTCGACACCACATACAGAGTCGACCCACAGAGGTCAGCCAAAGTCACTGATTATCTAAGTGTTCTAATGACATCGGCAATGGGTACGTGTACCAAGTTTCCAGCTGAATTAGAGATCATAAAGTGGGTTAAAAGTGGGTTAAAAGTGGGTTAAAAGTGGGTTAAAAGTCGGATGCAATATTTGACCCAGACCCAATAGCAAGCTAAATAAAAGCGTTCAGAAATGAGCGTCGTAAAGCATGATGGGTAACATTCACTAAATAGATTAATAAATGTTCATGTCTGTTTGTCGTTCAATTTTAAGCTAAAATTGCAAAAGATATTATTAGTAAACATAATATATAGAAAGAAAGTTGTGGTAAAATTAAATTGATGACAGTTTTAAGTTCAACAATTAATTTACAGCGTAACACTCAATTTATGGAGACATTATTTTTGCACTGTATTTTTTTTAATGTTACTGTAAAAAACCGAACACCCTTAAACAATTTTAATTCTTTTAAAATAAAAAAACAGAAACTGTTGTAACTTTCTCTTAGCATTTCAAGACAGTGACAGTGTCAGCCTGCCCTAACGGTCAAAATTACAGACTTACCGTTACTGACAATGAGCCAATCGGAAGTTGAGCATTCGCTGATTCCGTTATTAAAATACATGAGGTTACAAAAATACTGGCCACTGTCTTCAACCCTGGTGTCCATCACTGTAAGACTCACATTGATGATGAATCTGTTGTCGGAACGGTTATTGCTGTGAAAAGATGCCTTCCAATTTCTTCCATCAGGGATTCTCTGTAAATGGATTAAACGGTGTAAATAAAGATTGTACATTTCCAACACTCGCGTACAGCTGAACAGATATTTGACATTATGAAATGAAAATACTTTATTATTTTTGTCTCCTTGAGCTACAGCAATGAGGATTATCTACGTCACATTTAATATTTAATTAAGCTTCAAGATGTAGAAATGGTGATAGTGTTTTGGTTAAGAAGATTGCTTATGTTACACACAGATGTAGCGATCTCGTTTCCAGTCATTTCTATCTGTGATGCAATCTAGTTGGACATTTCAATTCCATTGCAGTGATCTATTTTGAACACATTGCTAGCTCACCCTCCCCACCCTCTGTATTATTTGGTACGAATTATTCCCCCTACTCCTGAGAGCGTTGAACTCCACTCCCATACCATGACAGAGTTAACTCAGGATCACGCTTCTAAAAGTCTTGATTAAGACATGATAAAAAAAAATCAGCCAATGACCAATTATATAACCGTAACTATGTATGCCATGGTGGATTTAATATTATTTAACATTATTAAATCCACGACTGCACCAACTATCCCCTGCCCGCGGTGCCACAGACTATTCCGTGCACGTATGGGATTGGCAAGCCACCTACGAACCCACCGTAACCAAACCCCCTAACCGGATGACTGGATGGTCCTAGTCGATTTGACGGACCAACAACAACAATGCCATGGTAGAATTAAGAAACGTTCTTTCTAGATTTTTACGTCATGGTGGCCCCATTGTTACTTTGTGAAATTGAAACTTGCAAATCTAACCTACTGAGTTGTTTAAGTATTCTTCAATTTCATAACTTTTATTTTGATATATTTTACCACCACTTATTTAAGGTATGTCTTAATCATGGCGATGTATGATCATTCTCGTAAGAATCAATAAGTATGGCCATTGCATTGTATCTTTAAAAACTATGTTCGTCATGTGTCTCCAAGCTGGGACACGTGTTGGCCATTTTGAGATTTAGTTTTCAAAGAATTCATCCCATCTTAAAGATGATGAGGTAGCCTTATGCTATTATAATGCATTCCTTATTTTATAAAGCATTGTGCAATTATGACTGAAGAGATCATTTGCCTAACGCCGATGCTAGCCACACAGGCTTGCACCGACTATGTTAAAGACTAATAGTATGTTTGTGTTCAAGCGCCTGCTCCCTCCAAGGCCTCAATCTGAATTCGTTGTTGTTGTCAGCTCATGACTATTGGAAAAGT
Source organism: Omphiscola glabra (assembly GCA_964017045.1). Lineage (NCBI taxonomy): Eukaryota > Metazoa > Mollusca > Gastropoda > Lymnaeidae > Omphiscola > Omphiscola glabra. Next base: position 2,758,807 of record OZ024807.1, on the reverse strand, counting down.
TGTTCCCGTCCTATATTTAATATCATTTCAAATATCGCCGTATTGCCGTATCGCCGTATTGCCGTATTACCGTATTGCCGTATTACCGTATTGCCGTATCGCCGTATCGCCGTATCGCCGTATCGCCTTATTACCGCAGCTGCATTGAATTAGCAGCTGGATTGGATTAGTAGCTGGATTCAGGATTGTTTCCCGGAGGCCAGATTCCAAGGGCTCCTCCGAGTCCACTTCCAAAGGAACAAGCCATAAGCCCGAATCGATAGGACTGCGTGTTGAGAGGACCTGCCCCCACGACGCACTGCTTGTAACTCCACATATCACAAGGGGAAGTACAAGGAAAGGGCTTTTCAACAACGTAATACTGTGACGTCCACTTTCGTTCCCGTCTTAAGAAGCCATCATTGAAGTTACCTCGTATATTGATAGATCAAGTCAGATGTTAGGCACTATGGTAGGCCCAAGTCCATATTCCATAGAACCTAGATATAAATTATATGCAAAGATTGATCTAAGCTATTTTTATAAGCTAGGAATGTTCATATCCCTAACTTTTATAACTTCTATGAAGGGCTGTACAGCCTATGTAAATAAATAAGTTCATTTAATTTAATTTTTAAAAAATTTATGGATTCCTTTGACATATATATATATTTATAGAAAGATAGATCTATGCATAAGTGAACACGACTCTAGTTATGTCTCTTGGTCTGTGAACTAAATCAAACATAAAATTCCTAGACGCTAGCAGGTGATAAACTCAAACCAGAGTTATCTATCTTCACCTTCCAGTAGCAGTCATTGTATAACAATATTTTTTTTAAAACAATGAATTTACTTTAGATATATAATGTTGAATGAATTAAATGTCGTTTTGTTTTATCGTTAAATCTTTGTGTTTATAAACATCATTGCTATCCGTAGTTAAACCTTTGTATTTATAAAATGGTTGCTGTCAGTAGTTAAATCGTTGTGTTTATAAACATCATTGCTGTCCGTAGTTAAACCTTTTGGTTTTATAAACATGATTGCAGGCAGTAGTTAAATCTTTGTATTTATATACATGATTGCAGGCAGTAGTTAAATCTTTGTATTTATAAACATGATTGCAGTCAGTAGTTAAACCTTTGTATTTGTAAACATGATTGCTGTCCGTAGTTAAATCTTTTGGTTTTATAAACATGATTGCAGGCAGTAGTTAAATCTTTGTATTTATAAACATGATTGCAGGCAGTAGTTAAATCTTTGTATTTATAAACATGATTGCAGGCAGTAGTTAAAGTAATGATATTGGGATTGTTTTTGTATTTTTTATAAAGTTGAAAGAAAAGTGCGTGTTTAGCTTCCTTAATTTTTTTTATGAATGTCTACATACAAAGTTATGATGCATCACTGCGAACTCTACATACAAAGTTATGATGCATCACTGCGAACTCTACATACAAAGTTATGATGCATCACTGCGAACTCTACATACAAAGTTATAAGACATCATTTTTATCTCTGCATAAGAAGTTATAAGACATCACTGCCATCTCGTTATAAATTAAGCATCGATTATAAGCTCTCAACAGATTAACATATAATCCGGATTATGAAGAATATAAGTACTCTGAATAAAACCTTTTGTCTCACAAGACTTTTGCGTTAAATATGTATTTTTTGCTTTCACATTTTTTTTTAAAGTGGCAGATCTTGCATGACGAGACACCTTTAGAGGATGATGCATTGTCGGGCAGCAACAGTGATCTCAAGACAGAAACCTACAAGCAGACGGCTCACCGGTCGACCAAGACTGAGATGGGTTGACGATGTAGAGAAGGACTTACACCAGCTGGCAGTCCGTGCGTGAGGGTGCAGGCGGAATTGAAAGATGTGGTGGAGCAGACCAGGGCCCTACATGGGCTGGAGCACCACTCATGATGATGTTTGAATAGAAGGATTTGGTGGAGCAGGCCTGGGCGCCACGAGGGGCTGTAGTACCACTCATGCTAATGAAGATGTTGTTTTATGTTAATGCCCTTAAAGCAAATTGGGAAACTAATCAGGAATGATCGTTTTCAGAGGTTTGTAAACTCACATCAACACAATTTCGAAACGTGTTGTATCCAAATAGGCCTAGATCGTGTTCAAAATAAAGTAGTAACATAATAATAATACTAAAGTTCATTTGAAAAATCACTCTTCATCCCCAAAGGTTCGAAGCGCGGTACAAAAACAAATCTAAGAGATAATAACTAGCTGGAAAAGATGGTAGACAACATCACCCCAGCAGGTGTTTGCGAAATAGATGAGTTTTTAAATTTGTTTTGAAGGATTCCAGTGTCAGACTGTTTCTGAGAGCGTCAGGAAGGGTGTTCCAAATGGTTGGGCCAGCAAATGCGAAAGTGCGCCTTCCGTAAGTCTCAAGGCGAACACGCGGTATCGAGAGTTTGCCACTATCGGATGAGCGGAGTTGTCTAGTAGGCACATATACAAAATGTTAAGGATTTCTCTTTTTCAAGATATATTTACAATTACATTGAAACGTATAACCTTTGTGCAATAAGAATCTAAGATCAAGATTTCCATCTAAAAAAAAAACAAAGCTACAGATTACAGATAAGTTGTAACGTTGTAATGTTGTAATGTTGTAATGTTGTAATGTTGTAATGTTGTAATGTTGTAATGTAGTAATGTTGTAATCCTGAATACAACATGTTAAGAGACTGTAAGCGCCCCATGCTTGATCAATTTTCCTATGTTTTATGCATTAAAAAGATATCACCAGCACCCCGGGTGGAGGGGACTGGTTAACCTTGGATAGCAACTCAGCTAAGACCAGCACCCCGGGTGGATGGGACTGGTTAACCTTGGATAGCAACTCATCTAAGACCAGCACCCGGGTGGATGGGACTCGTTAACCTTGGATAGCAACTCATCTAAGACCAGCACCCCGTGTGGATGGGACTCGTTAACCTTGGTTGGCAACTCATCTAAGACCAGCACCCCGGGTGGATGGGACTCGTTAACCTTGGTTGGCAACTCATCTAAGAGAAGGAATTCTGAACTTCAACATGGACATGGAGTCGCATAGGTGGTATGACATTTACACAATGAAAATTCCTGTAACTCCTGCGATGTCCCTTGTGCCAAGCTGCATCATCCTAACATGATGGTCTCTTCGATTATGAAGATGCATGGAGAGTCGACTATAAAGATGCATGGAGAGTCGACTATAAAGATGCATGGAGAGTCGACCATAAAGATGCATGGAGAGTCGACTATAAAGATGCATGGAGAGTCGACTATAAAGATGCATGGAGAGTCGACTATAAAGATGCATGGAGAGTCGACTATAAAGATGCATGGAGAGAGGTGATTCGCAGTCTAGGAAAACAACTTATCTACATTTGGAATAATCGCCTTGTGATTTCGTCCTGCGAAGTCTACACCATCGTAGAATTTTGACATACGAATGCCAAAAATATTAATATTTTTGTATAACAGATCTCTTAAATGATTTGTCTATTCCTTATATTAAGGTTAAATGTAAAGAAGAAGTGACCCAAATGTCAGTTACCCAAATATAATGGTGGGAAATATAAGTGACCAAAAAATAATTGACCTAAATATAAGTGAACCAAATATAAGTAACCCAAATATAAGTAACTCAAATATAAGTTACCCAAATATAAGTTACCCAAATATGAATGACTCAAATATAATTGACCAAAATATATATGACACAAATGTAAGTGGCTGAAATATAAGTGACCAAAATGTAGGTGACATAATTTAAGTAACCCAAATATGAGTGACTTAAATATAACTGACCCAAATATAAATGACTCAAATATAAGTGACCAAAATATAAGTGACCGAAATATAAGTTACCCAAATATAACTAGTCAATATATAAGTAACCCAAAATTAAGTGACCCAAATATAATTGAACCAAATATAAGTGACCCAAATTAAAGTGGTCGAAATATAAGTTACCCAAATATAAGTGGCCCAAATGTAGGAGACCTAAATATAAGTGACATAAATATAAGTGACCCAAATATAATTGTCCGAAATATAAGTGACCCAAATATAAGTGACCCAAATAAAAGTGACCCAAATGTAAATGACCCAAATGTAGGTGTCCAAAATAAAAGTGGCCCAAATTTAGGAGACCGAAATGTAATTGACCCAAATTTTAGTTACATAAATTTAAATGTCCAAAATGTAATTGACACAAATGTAAGTGGCCCAAAGTGAAGAAAGTTACCCAAATATAATTGTCCGAAATATGAGTGACCCAAAAATAAGTGACCCAACTATAAGTGACTAAAATATGATTGACCCAAAGGTAAGTGACCCAAATGTAAGTGACCTAATTTTAAGCATCATTACCGATTTATGCGCATCTGCATTTGGCGCGTAAACAACAATGTAAGCAAAAGTAGTCATGTTTGTTTCAGAATTGGGGGTGGTCTTCAATATTCCTATGTTAGAAAATCCCGTGACATTTTCTGGAACGCCATCGCATCGAAGGTGATCGCAGACAATCGTGAATGGCTCTCTTTCCAGCACCGTTGTCTTGTGGAAAATAGGAAGCGCACATTGAACTGAGGAAAGAAACAAAGAGAAGTTGATTTAAAATGAAAATTATATTCGTTTAAAAGAAGGATGAAGTTCATTCTTTTAAAGATAATTAGCTGTACTTTACATGTAATCATAAGTTTGTCCAGAGCTGGGGTCTCAGACTACTGGACACGTGCTAGGGGCCCATAACCTGGACAGGGGCCCTTAACCTGGCCCACTAGACTGTCTTACTGGTACGCAGGTAGCAGTGACCAACATGAAACGGGATATTTTCCATCTCATTAGTGAAAGGCCAAGTCCATAATTCCTTGATCTATAACATACTAATCAAGAAATCTAGCAACTTGACACAAACTAAACACCCTTCACTTGAAGAACTATTTGAAGAAAAATGTTATTGTAAAACTAAACAAATTTTAGATGATACATCCCACCCTCTTCATCACAGATACTTAGCATGATACATCCCACCCTCTTCATCACAGATACTTAGGATGATACATCCCACCCTCTTCATCACATATACTTAGGATGATACATCCCACCCTCTTCATCACAGATACTTAGGATGATACATCCCACCCTCTTCATCACAGATACTTAGGGTGATACATCCCACCCTCTTCATAACAGATACTTAGGGTGATACATCCCACCCTCTTCATCACAGATACTTAGGGTGATACATCCCACCCTCTTCATCACAGATACTTAGGGTCGGCCCGTTCAGTAAGAATTTACCAGCGTGCTCCCCCAGAAGTCACAAATCTAAATGAGAACTAAGAAGTCCTTGTTATGACTAAGGGAGATCCATGACTGACTGTTGTTTTTAAATAGTGAAATAATTTAATGTAGTTGTCTTGTGTTCACATTGTTTTAGTTGTAAAATGTGGGCTTGATTAAAATATCTATTTATTTATTTGCTGAAAATGTCTGTGTACAATGCAATCAAAAAACATTTCTATTTCTTTGGATCAATAAAAGAATCTTATCTTATAACTTTATGTTAATTAAAATTGTCTGTCATTTCACGTTTCTTTTTCATTTTTCCTCCTATAATTAAGATTGTTACAACGTGCCTAGGAATTCTTTCAAATGATTTTCAAACTAACATTAAACTCTACTCCATCCCCCAACAGTGTCGTGGGAACTATGAACCAGCCCGTAATCTAAAAGTTGAGAATCCATTGTCTAAAGATTTGGATTGATTATAATTAATAACCAGGGCACTCAAATTAGTCTTATCATAGCCGGTACGTCTACAGTTACGACACAGTATTTATTTTAGTCTCTAAAAATCCCACCAGGGATTATTTTCAGGGGATGTCTTTTTCTTATGTACAAAAAACATATTTGTATACTATACATGTACAAACATCTGTTTTTATTCACGTAAAAAAATAATTTTTGTCACGTAAAGAAATTTCACATTGAGGAGCGATGCTACGACATTGAAAATTGCTTGAAGAAAAAACAATTGCAAAAAGGCATACCAGCTGATGAAAGAACTAACCACTGCAAAGCAAGGACGAAGTACTACCATACAAGACAAAAATGGTAAATGTCTGACCGAGGAAAATGATATCTTGAAAAGATGGACTGAATACTGCTCAGAGCTGTATAATGAAAATATAAAGATAGACCCACAGATCCTTAATGTCCCCCCAGCAACGGACAATGAAAACTTCCCTATTTCCTAACGGTTGTAACGACTTCTCATGGCCATATTACTACACAGTTGAGAATTTGGTATAGTGAGCAATGGCTTAATTTTTAAAGCAGCACAATGTCGTTTTAAACAAGGTATACCTTTTAAAGAAGCACAATGTCGTTTTAAACAAGGTATACCTTTTAAAGAAGCACAATGTCGTTTTAAACAAGGTATACCTTTTAAAGAAGCACAATGTCGTTTTAAACAAGGTATACCTTTTAAAGAAGCACAATGTCGTTTTAAACAAGGTATACCTTTTAAAGAAGCACAATGTCGTTTTAAACAAGGTATACCTTTTAAAGAAGCACAATGTCGTTTTAAACAAGGTATACCTTTTAAAGAAGCACAATGTCGTTTTAAACAAGGTATACCTTTTAAAGAAGCACAATGTCGTTTTAAACAAGGTATACCTTTTAAAGAAGCACAATGTCGTTTTAAACAAGGGGCCCCGTTAAGTTATTAAGTTTATAAATACGAAATCACAAATAATCATTATGTAAGCATGCATGGCTGTAACGCTGTGTTCAATAGGCGAGCAAAAATTAAACTAATATGGATTCTTATAAAGTTCGCGTCTTGCCCGTATGTGACCAAATAGTTTTGGTCATCTCGCCAGAATGTCTTTTGATCAACGCTTACACAAGCAAGTACTTCAATATTTAGGGACAAAGGAAAATTGAGTTAAGGGGAAGTTCGCAAATTACGTCAAGCTCAGGGGGTAGTGGGGTCGAGAATTTGTGATATTTTGTGTGGGGGGGGGGCGCGCAAAAATTTGTGACGTCACATTGTTTTGAATCTAAAATGTTTTAATTTTGAAAAATCTTTATTCAATTAATTTTAAAAATATTATTTTGAGGTCAAAATGTCCTCAGGTATTATAAGTACCGTGAAACTCGATCGCTTACAACTTCTGCACATATCGAAAAATTACGCAAATTTCGTTGTTTAGCGTTTTACGTCACAGTTTTCTAATAATACTACATCTTAATCTATTTTGGGGAGACGTGAAAGAAAATAAGAAAATCTTAGTGTATTTATGAAAATTTTATGTATGTTTCAACTTTTTTTTTAGTTGTAATGTGACACTAATGAGGTGGGGGGGGGGAGGGTAAAGAATTTGTGATACTTTGTGACAGGAGAGGAAGTCTGAACTGGTCATTTTCGACGTGACGCAATTTGCGAACGACTCCTAAGGACATCCTTAAAGTCCACAATGTTACCCGTCCCTTCATATGTTAACCCATTTATTGCATAGGTTTCGTTTATCACTAAGGCTTGGTCTAAATATACGTCATGGGTTTAACCTTAAATGTAACAAGAAAAGGACGTAAGAACTTTTAAATACGATTATGTATGTGTATGTGTGTATGTATCGACAACAATGTCTATCAAGGTTTATAGAATAACCAATTTATTGACACACTAGTATTCCTAGTGCAAGGAAATGAGTAAAATAATGCCAAGCAAACCATCAATACGTGTCAGCAAAATCATCAATACGTGAGAGCAAACCATCCATACTATGAAGCAAACCATCAATACTTCGAAGCAAACCATCAATACGTCGAAAAATCATCAATACGTGAGAGCAAACCATCAATACTTGAGAGCAAACCATCCATACGTGGAAGCAAACCATCAATACGTGGAAGAAAATCATCAATTTGTGGAAGCAAACAATCCATACGTGAAAGTAAAGCATCAATAAGTGGAAGTAAACCATCAATACCTGGAATTAAACCATCAATACGTGGAAGCAAACCATCAATACGTGGAAGCAGTCCATCAATAGATGGAAGTAAACCATCAAAACGTGGAAGAAAACCATCAATACGTGGAAGTAAACTATCAATACGTGTCAGCAACCATCAATATGTGGAAGCAAACCATCAATACGTGGTTTATGCGGTTTGACAATAATGTGCATTAGAAATAATCTTCACGAGAGTTATGAAAATGAGAACACGAGTCTCGAAAATATAATTAACAATATTAAGTTCAAAGGTCACAGAACGGAACCGAATTCCTAAGTTCATAGCATATAGATCAGTGATTCCCAAAGTGGTTTATATCGACCCCCAGGGGTCGACGACAACTTGCAAGTGGTCCATGTCAGCGAGAAAAAAAAATTGGAGTCCATGAAATGAAATTGGTGTCAACGATAGTGGATCTCATGTTAGCTGGGCGTGATTTCTATTTCGACATTCCATGATTGGAATAATCCACATACACATATAGTACCTATTTACTTGCATAATATTACCTTATAATATAAAGACATATCTTCCTACATAAATAATAAAAGTACCTATGAAGTAAAAATTTAAAAAAGGGTTTTATCAGGTCTACACGAAACCGAAAAACGTGGCAAGGGGTCTACGAGACAAAATAGTTTGGGGACCTCTGATATAGATAATAAAAATCAAATGAATTGTTTTTAAGTGCAGTAGACATAAATTGCGTACGTACGGTTTTTAAAATAGATATAAACAGTTACCCTTATTTTATATCAAGCTATTACACTATCATTAAAGTGTTGGTGGCAACTAATCAGACAGTGGACATTTTATCTATACTCCCCCCTCCAGGTTCATAATGGCATCGTCCACAACGTCCCGCCTAAACTTATTCACCTAAGGATTAGGCGAAACAAAATAATCGTTGACATTTGTGCGCTATTTAACTTGACACTTGTGAACATGGGACATATGTCCCCTCTTCACTGAAACAGAATTGAATGACCGGTCTTTCAATGTGGATACATTATAATCTGGATAGTTCCAGTCTGTAAAATTATTAGTGAAATAGTAGCACGTATGTAACTTTTGTAAGAAAAAAGTTTACAGGCGATAGAAAAACACTAAACTTGGACAGGCCACAAACATTGCTGTTTTGAGACTACGTTTGTTTACTTGTGACGAATGTGTTGCTCACATTATTTACCAGGCAAAACAAACATGACGGCTAATGCTAAGAGATCGGGTCATGGTATCATTTGCGTGTTTTGTAAAGTTGCTGTTTTGGATTCACTCCCCTTATTTCTTTCTAATAGAGTTAAATGTTCATTAATATGACGGTGGCAAATTTTTTATTGGTTGATTAATTATGTTTTAAAATTTCATTGGTTGGCTTATTATAATACTTTTATGTGTTCCGCCATTTTGGAACGACTTGTTCATGGCAGACCTTGTATTTTATTCAATATTCTGGATATTATTTTCGGTGGAACCTGAAATAAAGTGTGTACAAGTGTATTCCATGAAACTGTTAGTTGGGTTTTCATTATTTCTTTATTTTATAATTAATTTTGACCATTTTTCTTTGTTGTTTTTTTCATTTTCCTAGCTTTCAGGTAGGGAGAGGGTAAAAACCCTTGTTAGGGATGAATTTAGGGTTCAGGTTAGGTTTAGGGATAGATTTAGGGTTAAGGTTAGGTTTAGAGATAGATTTAGGGTTCAGGTTAGGTTTAGGGATACATTTACGTCATTTTTCAATTATTTTTATCGTTTTATTCTTAATTTAACAAACGTTAGTTAATTTATTTTTCCACGGCCGCCATCTTGGTTGCCCCGACCCGTGAACACGTTAAAGTTCGCAGGTCGGGGCAACCAAGATGGCGGCCATGGTAAAAAACGCGTCCCGATCTCTTCGCATTTACCAAAATGACCAACACGTAAATGAAAACATTTCCCAAAATGCGCGTGAAATCCTCAAACCAATCTCTCGCTTTTTTACCCCAACTTCACCTCCCAGCGACGCCTCACCTGTAAAAGTAGACAGAAGAAGAAGATATTCCTTTATATTTGATTTTAAGAACTTGTAAATCTGAAGTGTGAGAGGAATGCAATGAAACTTTAGATGATAAGGGCCAGCGTTTGTGTGAGTGTCTTTCAATTTTCATTTTAAATCAAGTTGCTTGCCATTAGCCAGAAAACATACGAAGAACGAGCTCATAAGGTCTGACAAAATTGTTTTATAGTACATTACCACCAGCGTGATCTACTCTTCCATATCTTACCAGATCTGTAGCAAAATAATAAGTAGAAATATGCAATTATTTTCATTTTCAAATCACCATTTCCTGTTTTCCCCTCAGAAGGTTCATGTGTTTAAATACTAAAAGATATGCTTGAGTGTTCTCACATTTTATCGCGCAGTAATGACGTCATCGTTTTTAAGGGAAGAATACGACGAAGAGCTCTTCAGTATATTTACATATGTCCAAAATAAATTGGAAATGTAACAATCCAAAGTTATTTTAATTCTTAAGTGACGCTATAATTCTAAATTGTTTGCATTTAAAAGTCCCCACTTACAATACAATCAATTTAAGTAATACATTGTATGAGGTGAAAAACTATGTCAATTAACTTACCGGTATTTGATTTTAATCAATGTTTATTCATTATTGGAAGGAGATTAGGTAAATAAAACCAAATTGTTTTGAACAAACTTGATCATGTAATAGCTAAATATAATTATAATTAGAAATTGCAATTGTATGTATTGCATCTTCCAGTCTACGAGAGACGATAGATTATCTTGTCTGGTTGCAGCTCTTCATGTGGCTAATGAGACCGATCCTTGAATGGCAGTCTCTTGTGCATGTCCCGCACACGAATGCGGTGGAGTATTGTTTTCTTGCCTTTCCCTGCGCTCTCTTCACAGCTGCTTCCGCCCTGTAGAGCTCCTCAGCACGTAGTGATCCTTCCTTCACGATGCCCCGCCATGTGGATCGATCCTCCGCCAGGTCCTCCCAATTTGAGATGTTTATGTCCATTGGACTACGATGAGTCACTTCCTTGTTTTGTCACGTGATACGTACCAGCCATTGGTAGGCTTTCTGCTACACATAACAGCACATAACAACAGATAACAGCTGATCAGCCATTGCCATCATCATTAATTTTAAAGCAAAATGTTTGTCTCCATCAGCGCCTCCCCAACGTTAATTAAAAAATGTAACTTTTCAAAATATTCTTGAATACACGCGTTTCTTTAAATGACATTCATTAAATGTGACAATAATTATAATTCAGTTATGATTAAAGGAGGAAAGTTGTTTGAAGAAAAATTTGTAAGCGACTAGTGTGTTGCAGACAGTCTACCGGAAGTCTTACTTGTTTTTACACGTATCACGTGACAAAACAATCGACTCATCGTAGTCCATTAAGAAATGAAAATTAGATATAACAAGTATGCATTTATTTTTAAGTCTGCATATCCTGTTACCTTTAGACTGCAAAAGAGTAACATTTGAAAATAAGTTCAAAGTTCAATGAAATGTCAATCACTTGAATTTAGGATATGTATATGTTTGTTACACAATAACAAATCAAATATAATTTTTAACAGAATAATTTTTATAATGTAATTAATTTTATTGTTAAGAACAAGATTGCACGTCTTCACTAACTTCAAATTTACAACATTCAAATAATTGAATGAAAATAACAATGTTTAAAATGTTTAACCAATACTGTGTTCGAAAAAAAATAATTGATGTTCATAATAATAATTAACTAAAATTCATAACAGCCATAACAATACAGTTATGCATACATTAAGTAGTCATTAAGTATAGTTCCACGTAGAATATTTTTGCTTTTACCAAATTTCTAAATTATATTTAACTACATTTTAAAAGGAAATTAAATAAAAATGTTTATAAACAATTTCATCGGAAGTAATAGTCTATTTTATTGTACCAGTACTGGAAGTCAATTGCTCCTTAAATGTTAAAATAATATTTAAAGCAATCAGGGATATTACATGCATCATTCCCTGCTCATTATATCGTTGTGATCTTCCTGTTGATGATCTTGTAGCATTACCAGCTGTTGTATTTGAAGGTAATAACATGTCCAACTGATCTTCAGAAATTTCTTTTTTTTTTATCTAAAAAAAATGTTATGCAGGCACAAATGACTATTTTGTCAACATTTTTTAGGATCAACTTGAAGTTCTGTTTTCATGAATCTCCATTGTGCAACAAGTAAGCCAAATGCACACTCAACTGTTCTTCTGTCCCGACTATGTCTGTATTTGTAAACTTCAATTTCTCGTGATACAGTAAATCTGCTGCACCATGCCCCACAGTCAACACTTAGAAATTTAATTTATACTTTGCACCAATAAAGCATTCCACTGAGTGGTAGATTTTATAATTAAAATATTTAGAACATGATAAATTTGAACATTTAATGCCGACATGCTTGCCGACAATGCTACCAACACAATTTGGAAAGTTCCATATCCATTCATAGTCCTTAGCACTCTCTTTCCATTAATCCTATGGTGGTACAAGGCATATCCTCCTCAACAAAGCACTCCCAAATAGCATCACTGGTGTCATTAATAATAATGGATATTGCGCAGGGGGCTATCCGATAGGAAAATGAAAGAGATTTTAATGTTATTCCCGCAATATGTAGGTAGTCAAAAGTTTGATGGTTCATTCTGACAATAATAATTTTAATAATGGCTTCTTCATCAAATAAGACATATTATGTTCATCCATTCCAGTTTTTATTTTTTTTATTACAGCCAGCTCATTAAAAATCTATGTTTAGTTTAATACTGACACCAGGGTCAAGGCCGTTGTTATGATAAACAATAAAGATTTGGATGCGATTGGCTGCAATGTATTCTCAATTTCTACAATGCCCGATGCAAATTTCTACCGAACGACCGGTCTCGTCGTCAGTCGTAGAATCCGGTGAAATCCGGACCTAGTGTGCGCACCCTTACTTTAGAGTACCGTCTGACTTTGGAGTACCGTGTGAAATTGAAGTTCAGTCTGACTTAGGGAGATGGTGTAATGAGTAAAAGTGTAAATATCAAGCGTGTGGAGAAAAGGGGGGAAAAAGGGGGGGGGGGTATAACCGTACAAGAGAACAGAGAAAAGTTGCTGATCAAGGACGCCTTGGGGGCTGTCCATTAATTATATCAACAAATTTTTGGCGATTTTTACCTCCCCCTATCCCCCTTGTCAACAACTTGTCAAACTTCCAGAGACCCCTTATAAAATTACGTCAACATTTGATTACCCCCCCCCCCAAATAAAAATTAAATGGAGAAAAAAAACAACACTATTTTAAATAGACTAGTTTACAACTACAACAAAAAAAGTGAATAAAAGTAAAATGTTTAGAAAAAAAAGTTTAATAAACTTTTAACTTATAAAAAAATTTCCAATTATAACTACAAAAGCTTACTCTAAACAGAAAATAGCTTATAGGGTTTACAAAAATGTATACACATTACAACTTTAAATTATGAACATATTTCAAATTAATATAACACATTAAAGAATAGTTCAATATTTACAAAGACTTGTTCTAACTTCAAACAGAAACGATATTAAAAAGTTAAACTATAAATACACTTTTAATTTATTAACATACTTTTTTTTACAAACAAATTCAAATCTTATATCCTAGCCTCTATATCTTCCCATGGAGATGTCAAATGTTCCTCAATTGTTATAATTGGCAAAGGTTCTGGCTGAATAATTTCTTGTGGAACCGGAACACCAGACGTCAACATTTTCTTCATCTAGCCATTCTGCACTTAGCATCTCCCCATGAGCAATAATTGCCATGAGCTATCTCTGTCTTTTGGCACCCACTGCAGTGGACGAATTCTTTGCTGTTGGGGTGCATGTAGTATTTGACTGGGCACAGGCATACATTGTTGGTGCTGTTGAGCGTGCTTCTTTAACATGGCTTGCGAAGCAACATAAAGGTGACAGATTTTACATATCCGTTCAAAGAATAGCAACTGAATAGATGGACAATATATATCATATGGAAGAATTTTGAATGCTTTTTCTGATCGAGGTAGTATGTTTTCAACTTTCACAGACTGATTACAGAAAAGAGATGGAAATCTAAGTGAGTTTATATCAGATACATCTGGTGCTTTAAGACCCTAAATAGTTTGTCAGAGTGGAATTGGAGGGGGGGGGGATAAATCTATCAGCAATAATATCGAAGTACGAGCTTCTAATCGGTTGGCAACTGGTTAAATCACAACATTTGACAATTTGTAGAAAGTACTGACTTTTACTGACTTGTTCTTGCATGGTGCTGGCACCAAACTTGATCTTTGATTATTAAATTTTCAACTTCAAGCTCAGACTTTTCAAGCACAATATACTCTGCCACCCCTTGGAAAATTGTCTATGCTTACTTGCTTCCATATTTCTGTAAATGTTCCGCCAGCATATTTGAAGTTTAATTTTTCCAACTCTTCATCAATTGATCGACCTTGTGAGTCAAGGTGGCTTCCAAAATGTTTATGTGGCAAAATTAGTCCCGACAGTTCTCGACTAAGAGGAGCCATTCGCATTTTTACTCAAATAAACGCACTTCTACCTGGCGCATTCGTTGCTACAAACATTGCATCAATGTTCTGCTTTACAAAATGATGGATGGCCACATCAAATAACTTTTTGATACCTTGGATTTGATCAGGTCCACCATCCACAGACATAATAAGAATCTGTTTTGTCAACTTGTTGCTTGGATCCTTAGTAACAATGTCAAACTATGATGGCTATGTAAGTTGGGCCTGCATATGTTACAGCTTCGGGTTTACCTAAACCGTCTTTTTGGATTTCAATGCCAGCGTAAACAGATGGTATGAGTTTGTGTCTAGATGCTACTACCCAGTCGTGATCAGGCAATGTAACGCGGTATTCGACATGCATTAAAAGTGGAGCTTGCTTATTAGCTGCTGTCAATCCAATGGGGACTCTGGCTTTGTCATCTTGACTAATGAAGCATACTTCTTTAGGTCCCAACAAAGAAGCCACTTCCTCTGCATAGTTAGTTATGTGTGGGGTCTTTTTAAAGCACAGCACGATTTTTAAAAAGTAGGAATATAGTTAGTTTAATTAAAATACTGAAGGTTGTGCGAGTGTGTAACACAGGACTACAAACGCTGATAATTTTCCTTTGTTAAGTAATTAAATATATTTTAATAAGTAACATTGTTGACGTCAACTTTTCTTGACCTCCCCCCTCCCCCTTGTTAACAATCGTCAAACATTTTCAGAACCCCTCCCCCCTATTTTGTTGACATAATTAATGGACAGCCCCATGAGATGAAGGGAAATTTTAATGGATTCCTCCAACATTTATCACTGGCGGTTACTGAACTATATCACGTTTCCTGCTTCAACAAATTTAGTTATGACGATTATTACCTCTCAAAACATTGCAGTTGTTTCTATACAAATATTTTTATTGAATATTTTATATGTGCATTTGTTTCAAAGAATCCTATAAGCGAATGGATATTTACGCCGAACAATTACAGAATTAGAAGATTCTAGATGCCAAGACTGAAACTACTAGTTAAGGGGGGGGGGGGTGGTTCCTATTATAATACAACAAATATTATTTTAAATAAATATCATTTAATTTGTTCATGTCATTTCCTAATCTTAAAATATTTTTTTTAAAAACATTTAAGCCTTTATTTGATTTGACACATTCCTCGAGGCATGTCTATGGACATCATCTTGTTTACTCATAACCTTCATACATCTTGTGTCAAATAAAATAATATTATAATCAACTCTCCTCAACTCATTTCAAGTAGGTAACGCCGACATAAAAGTTTACATCCTCTGATAGGAATCTTGGTTATATTCTTTCTAACAACATGTCTCTTGATAAACATATCTCTCACATTTGTCGTTCTGCATACAAAGCTATCCGGCAGATCAGCTCCATCCGCCCTACCTGACAGTAAGCGCAACAAAAACACTAGTCTATGCTCTTGTTCTCTCTCGTCTTGACTATTGCAACTCTCTTCTGTCAGGTTCATCAAAACACTTCATAGAAAAACTACAAAAGGTTCAAAATTCAGCTGCTAGGCTAGTTCTAAATGCAAAAAAACGTGATTATGTCACTCCACTCACTTCATTGGCTTCCTCTACAGGCACGCATTGATTACAAGCTGTCTGTTCTCTGTCATAACATTTTCTCAGATTCCTGTTCTTCCTATCTAACCAACCTTCTTTCTGTCTATTCACCCCTTCGACAGCTTCGCTCCTCCGCAGACACGCGTATTCTGTTCCTTTCCTAAGACACGAACTAAAACATATGGGGAACGATCTTTCTCTTTCTGCGCCCCCAAACAATGGAATTCTCTTCCACTACACATCCGCAATATGCCAACCACACAGGCCTTCAAAACTGCACTCAAAACACATCTCTTTAAACTCTACTACCCCGACTGATTCCCCACACATGACCGATAATCGATGCTGCTGGCCGCCGTCCATGGTTTGACATGTAAAAGTTCTGGGGTGGGTGGGGTGAATATGAATTTGTTTTTGTTTTGTCTCTATACAGCTGTTCTTTATTACATAAATGTATTTTATGTTATTGTCACGATTATGTTTCTTTTGCTAATATTTTTATGTACAGCGCGGTGAGCCCAGCCCTAGGCTGGGGTACCGCGCTATATAAGACAACTAATAATATTAATAACAATAATAATAATTAACTTTTTACATCATCAGTGTAACAAAACTGAACAAAGTTCAATAGTTCATTTTAATTCAATCAATTTCGCGGAAACAATTTCATGATCATCTGGTACAATATGAACATTTCATCATCATCTACTACAATATGAACTTATCACCAAGTGCTACAATATTAACATATCATCATGTGCTACAATATGAACATATCATCATGTGCTACAATATGAACATATCATCATCATGTGCTACAATATGAACATATCATCATGTGCTACAATATGAACATATCATCATCATGTGCTACAATATGAACATTTCATCATCATGTGCTACAATATGAACATATCACCATGTGCTACAATATGAACATTTCATCATCATGTGCTACAATATGAACATTTCATCATCATGTGCTACAACTTCAAGATTAATGTCTTGTTAATGGAGGTTTAATTAACCCCTAGAGAGTTGATTAAAGTCTTGGGTAAAAGTTCAAATTGGTTAATGTAAATAAAATATACCAGGGCTGTACCGGGTCAAGTTGTTTACCCCGGGTGCGGGTCAAGTTGTTTACCCTGGGTCCGGGTCAAGTTGTTTACCCCGGGTCCGGGTCAAGTTGTTTACCCCGGGTCCGGGTCAAGTTGTTTACCCGGGTCCGGGTCAAGTTGTTTACCCCGGGTCCGGGTCAAGTTGTTTACCCCGGGTCCGGGTCAAGTTGTTTACCCCGGGTCCGGTTTATTTTGAGTAAATCCTCATAGTATTACCAAAAAAGGTAAACTTCTTTTTATAATATATCATAATATATGCCGACCTTTACAAAATAGTCCTACGGACAGTCCTACACCCTGCCTGTCGGCCTTTAAACTATAGGACTAAAGACAGACCTACACCCTGCCTGCCGGCCTTCACACAATATGACTACAGACAGTCCTACACCCTGCCTGCCGGTCTTTGTACAATGGGACTACATACAGTCCTACACCCTGCCTGCCGGTCTTTGTACAATAGGACTACAGACAGTCCTAAACCCTGCCTGACTCATTTAAACAATAGGACTACAGGCATTCATACTGAGAATTCTACATATGTCCTACAACCTGCCTGTCGGCCCTGAAACAATAGGACTACAGACATTCATACATACAGTCCTACAGACAGTCCTACACCCTGCATGTCAGCCTTTAAACAATAGGACTAAGTGCATTCAGACAGATAGTCCTACAGACAGTCCTACAACCTGCCTGCCGACCTTGAAACAATGGGACTACATGCATTCAGATAGAGAGTCCTGCAGACAGACCTACACCCTGCCTGCCGGCCTTGAAACAATAGGACTACAGGCATTCATACAGAGAGTCCTAAAGACAGTCCTACACACTGCCTGTCGGCCTTGAAACAATAGGACTACAGGCATTTATACAGAGAGTCCTGCAGACAGTCCTACACCAAACATGTGGTTTTTTATTTAGTATAATAGTCGCCTCTGAAAAATGCCACCTTTTTACCTGAGTTCAGCCGTCACGACTGCCGCTCGCCGCTTGACAGCGTTTTCTCCACTCAGTACTATTAAAACATGTTGAGAAGAGGAAGGGTTGGTTGTAGAAAGGAAGCAGCCACATCCGAAGCAAAAGCTGTATAAAAGAGATTTTAATACCAAAGCTCTAAATATGACAGGCGCGCAACCAATACAGATCAGGCGACAATTTGCGAGCTCTCACAACGTCTGGCATACGCGTATAGCTGTCAGGCAAGGCGAGATGTATGGCAATTCTAAACTTCAGATATGTCGAAAATCGAAACACATAGTCGTGTCAGGTGAGTGGTGCGTGAGCTGCGTCCTACGGGCCACATGCGGCCCGCTCAATTGTTAAACGCGGAACACCCCCCTTCCAAGTACTGGATTAAGGTTTTCTTAAAATTTTAAAAGGATTATCTAAAATAATCTTCGAAAATGAATAATCAGTGTAAACTTGATCTAGCTGAAATCATTTCACATTAAAGTCTTTTCTTTTTTTTTTTAATCTACTGGTTATTTTTCAAACAAAACCCGAAGTCAACTTTTAAAGTCCATATTTTATGATGTATATCTAAAAAAATAATCAATTCTCTGAAAAATATGGGCCATCAACAATATCCAGAGATTTGTAAACATATTTGGTCAAACTGCAAGGTACTTCTTGCGATATAACTCTTTGTGTCAGAATTATTGACGACACACTTTGCTCGACATGTTTGCTGCTAAACATTTGAATTCCATCCGATTTCTAGTTTAAGGTATTTGATAATACTAAAAATAAATATTCTTAAAATGTTTTTAAAAGTTGGAAAAAGAAATAAGTGCTAATATTTATTTAAAATTGAAAATTAAAGTCGAGTGCCCGACTTCCGACGAAGACTCCACATCTAAGTATTTATTAAAACCAATGTTGGGAATGTGTGTCCTTTCAGAGAATATAATCTCGGACAACAGTTTCAGACATAGCAAGTCAATATTTGTAATAATTTTAGTGAAACGAAATTAACGGACAGAGCCGATGCCTTTAAATTTAAAACGGGAATAAATAACGTTTGCCAAGTCGTCATCTGTTTTAGAAGCCACTACTATGGCCAACTATTTTGTTAGTTGTTTTTTTTACTTCCCATTGAAATGTTAAAAACATAAAGATTTTATTGTGAACAAAATTGTTCTTCTCGCCGTGACACTTAACTTAATGTCCTTCAGAATGTGATTTTTCTGGCTTAAGAAGAACTCGAAACCAAACCGAATGTTAAACAATGAATTTTGGCCGAAAGCCAAACCAACAACGTTACAAGACCTTCGATAAAGATAAATCAGAATGAATGTCACGAATACATGATTAAAAACAATTCTGATTGCTTCAATTTCGGGAACAACCGCTTGGGAGAAAATTTTAAACAGTAATTGAAAACGAAGAACAAAGAGGATTAATTTCACCAACAATTTCAGAAAAGCAAAAGAAATATTACGCACTTACGAAACTTTTTTTTAAAATGATACTCATTTAGCGCAGTTATCGGGAATTTTATTTCGTGAAACCATATTTCCTTACCTCCCCACTGAAAACAGGAAACACTACTTCGTAGGGGGTGGGGCTGAAAATTGGATTGAAGGTGTTGATCGATAATGTTTCTATTCCCCAAGTTTCAGCTCGACCTGTTGACGGGAAGTGGGTCAAATAGCCGTCCGAAGGTGTTGCCAACCACGAATAAAAGTAAAGTTAATATAAAGAATATTAAAGTAATAATACTTGACAATTTTGTAATCTTTAAAGGTACGGTTTTCAGTTGACAATAAACCATAAAAAATGTTTTAACAATTAACTGTACTGTCCTGTAAGCATAGTATGATTTCTAAGATAATCACAGAAAGTTCAGAACTAATGACCAGAGACTTTTAGCATCAACTCTTTGCTCTTTCATTTTATTATACGAAAAAAGGTAGCAGGGGGAAGTAAGCGTGAAAACACCAGATGGTCAAGACAGGGTATTTCTTCTTGTTGATCTGCTTTACTTTTGTGATGTCATTGGTTATATTTACATTATCATCGCAGCTCCAAGTGGGCCTCAGATAAATAATGAGAAACAAAGAGCCACAGTCAGACATATTGGCAATACAGAATTTAACATTGAGGGGCCACATAAACCGTTTTAGACATAACAATACAGTATGTACCATTGAGGGGCCACATAAACCCTATTAGACATAACAATACAGTATGTAACATTGAGTGGTCACATAAACCCTATTAGACATAACAATACAGTATGTAACATTGAGTGGCCACATAAATCCTATTAGACATAACAATACAGTATGTGACATTGAGTGGCCACATAAACCCTATTAGACATAACAGTACAGTATGTAACATTGAGTGGCCACATAAACCCTATTAGTAGACATAACAATACAGATGATAACATTGAGGGGCCACAACTTGCAAGAAATGCATCAAATAACCACTTGACATAATTAAAGAAATCCTAAAAATAAACTTTTATAAAATGCAATATCTACCATTAGGGGTGGTGCTCGGCTAAAAAATTTGACAAAACATGCATGCAAGTAACGCACATCATAAGAATCGTATTTTTGCACTAAAGGTGTGAACAAAGCGTAAATGTCTGGCAAAGTCATAGATTGGTGGAAGCTGTCAAGGGTATGAAATCAATGTAGTTATGTTTGTAAGTAAATCATGTTGAGTTAGAGAGTATACGTGTAGCGGTGTATATTGTGCGTGAATGTTGTGACGTATTTGGGTAGGGGAAGTGACGCATTAGTTTAGTGTTGTGTGAAGAGAAAAAAGTAGATGGCGGTTGGACAAAAGGATGTTGAATAGTGATGTTGTAGAACCTTAGGAAAGAGAGCTGTGTGCCTTGTGTTTCCTGATAATTAAAGTTATAGTTATGAAAAGGACTTGAGTTGTTACTAATGACTGAATTAGTGGAAGAACTTGATTGAATGATCCAATCCTGAGGACATAGAAGTTGACATTGGGGGCTACTCGTCCGAGATTGGAAAACATCATTTTCTTACTTGAGGTAAAGTCCAAGAACTTTCTTATACTTTTGTGAAGTTACAAGTATCGTCGCTGTCCCGTGTTTCAAGGTCGGAGCTCTGATGCCACCGTGTATCAAGTGTGTATGAGTTGCATACACCAGTGACTCCATTAACTACCTACGTCCTGTATTAGGCTAGTTATGTTAACTGCGCCTGGCCGTTATTCAAGTTAACTACGTCCTGCCCTGTATGAAGTTACGAAGGTCGTGTCCAGTTACAGTGAAATAACAATGTCCTGCCCTGTATGAAGTACGAAGGTCGTGTCCAGTTACAGTGAAATAACAATGTCCTGCCCTGTATGAAGTTACGAAGGTCGTGTCCTTCTTACAGTGTAAGATTTAAATATAAAAGAAATATAAGGAAAAGATAATAAGTAGCACATTCATCGTTTTATTGCAATTAAAAACTTTAAATATTTCTACAAACAAATAAAATATGGATAAAATGTAATTAATGGTTTTAATTTAACATTATTTCTTATTAAAGATACAATTTTGAAAGGAAAAAATTAAATTTTAAATAATGACTTTAAAAAAAGATATTAATTATAAATTGCTATGTAATTAACTAACTGTTGAACTTTGTTATTCAAAACAATATATATCGAATAGCTGGGTAATAATATGTAAACGTTTCAAAAGGGCAAACAATATTATTATAATCTTGTAATTATCAAATAAACATATTTTTTAAACAACATAGATTAACTGGTAGATTTATTGAATTAGAAGACGCATCACTTCAAGCAGGGCTGGAAGTTAACAACCAAAAAAAAAACAAAATACATGACTGAGAAGAGACGGGCAGACGGCTAAATCCATTAAAATCAGAAACCACACTTTTGAAGAAGTAAGTCAATTGAAATACCTGGGATCTTTATTAAATGAAATAAACGAATTACTAAAGAAATAAAAGAAAGAATATCAGCTTGAAACAGGGGATAACTTCAGTAGTCAGAAAATACTCAAACGTAAAAACATTACAAGAGAAACTATTTATACAACTGTAATCAGAGCAGTTGTAGTTGTAACATACGCAGTGAAACTTGAACACTCACAAAGGTGGCAGAAAACGTATTAGACACATGGAGGAGAAAATTTCCCAAAACTTTGTATGGGAGAGAAAAGTTCTCCGGAAAATATATGGACCAATATGGGATGAATATGGATGGAGAATACGAACCAAACATGAATTGTACAGACTATATCAGGATCCCACGATACTAGCAGAAATAAAAAAAGGCAAGCTACAATAGGCAGGATACTTGTAATATTGCCTAATGACAGATGAATGAAGAGGGTGCATCCCCAATACCCCAGAGGAAAACGGCTCAAAGGCTGACCTAGGCTTAGATGGATGGATGATGTGCAAAAATATCTACAACAACTGGGAATCCAAGCATGGAATAGAAAAGCATTAGTAAGTTCTGAGTGGAATGAAGTAGTGAGGCAGATTAAAGCCATACATGTGCCGAAGCACCATGGGGATGGATGGATGTTAAAATAATATAATATAGATAAATAAAATTAAATTTATTATATGAACGGTTTATATAAAATAATATTTATAGTTATATTTAGCCTACAAAATTTGTAAGCAAAGATTTTCAAAATTAAATCAGTATATCCAGCAACGTTTAGTGATACTTGAGAAACAGCTAATACACTAGAATGTGTGTCAAGAACAACAGTTAAAAAATGCTCTCTTAGATTATATGACGGAGCTCCAAAAACACATTTCACATCTGAAATATTCTTTATTATGTTATTCGATAATATCACTTAACATCAGTTGTAAATTTTAATTTAACTTATTGAGCTGATAATTTGTGATGTCAACGACGCACGGAGGTAAGAGAAAAGTTTAATGTTTTCAAAATATTTTTAACAGTTCCTTTTTCCGTGTTTAAACTTCTGAACAGATGGACGTTAACGTAGCCAAGCAGCCAGCCAAATGAAATAACATCCAACGACTTCTTGTATTTCTCTGGTGAAAATGAAGTGTCCGTGGTTTTTGGGTGCTCCTTTTGTAGTTCTCTCCCCTGAATAGAAAATAATTCTGTATTTTTAAAAAAATAGTGTAAAATAGAGGACATTATAACAAATACATTTCTTTAAATAAAGTCAAAATGGTTTTACTTACTTTACACATCTTTGAATCGATTTTAATTAGGATTTACAGAAAAGTAGTTAATTGTATGGATTACACAACAAACTGTCGTACAGGTTTGTGAAAGGATAACACTAACAGGATAGTGTATCGACCTACACTGCATGGAAGTGTATAAATATAAAAATACTGTAGTATGTGAATCATATAAATAAAAACCGAAACATATTTTATTGTTACTCAAAAGATTAAAATAATACTTTGAAATAATAAGTCTTTGAAAAATATTAATAAATAAAATAAGTGATTTCGAAAGCAATTTTAAGAAAGTAATGTAACATGTCGTATAACTTTACAGTACAGACAACGCTTGCTATCAATTTTTTTTTACATCATGTCCTCATTTTGAGCTTTCTATTGTAAGCTCGCTTGTCTGTCTCTTGTGGATACAAATCCTATTTTAAGATTGTTGTATTATTCTCTAATAGTTAATAGTTAATCTTTAAACAGGAATTGATCTCTCGTGTAAATAAAACCTTTATCTAAAAGTAATTATTTTATGAAAGTGTTCAATATTAGAAAATCATAACTAATGAGCCGAAACAATCTGTATACAATTTATATTAAATTTACTATTAGTATTAGTGTATTTGAAATTATCCTGATAGAAAGTCCAGATTGTGTAAAAGAAATCATCTCTGTCAATGGGATATTAGGTTTATTGATTAAAGAAATAATTGATCTTTGAAAAAAAATTTAAAATGTTTAAGAAGACTTACAAAAGCGCTTGGCTACAAAACAACATTTCTTAACTTTACTCGCCAAGAGTATTGATAATGAGCTAGGTTTCTCCCCCTTTCTATCACAGTATGAATTGTTTCATTGTAGCAAGATATTGACACAAGCCTCAAGGAATATTTCTGGAGCTTGTTTTGGGAAACTTGAAAATATTCAGTGTGATGCACACGGTGTTCACAAGCCCAAACTGTAGCGTGCTTTCCATGACCAGCGTAGCCAACAACGGAATTTAATTTATTATTTTTTTAAAAACAAAAATAAAATTAAATTTTTATCTTTGACTTATTTTCAGTCAATAAAATATAACCTATATTAGAATACTCAAAGCAGACAAAATATGCAGTACGAAGTAATATAAACCTACCCCAAGGAGGACTTTTTTGGGCTTTTGAGTCAGGCTCATCCGGTTGGTCTAGTGTACCATATTAGAATCAATTTGAAACAAAGTTGTGATATTAGAAACTAGGTATACACAGTATAATATGTTTGCAGCAATTTGAAGCACAATGTGTGTTGTTAGCAGCCAGTTGTGACACAGTGTGCATTATTAGAAGCAAGTTGAGCACAGTTTGTGCTGTTAGCAGCCATTTGGGACACATGATAAATAGTGTTTGATGTTACCAGTGTTGCAAATGGGAATAACTAAATGTTACCGACCCGGAAATTACCTGTTCAATAGCTTCATTATCTAATAGTATAATTACTTAACAAACCAATATTTGATAGAACAAATATCTCTTTTTTAAATATACAACTCCGAATATCTAACACTTCATCACTGCTATCATTGCAAACCACAACAGCACAATCATACTCTCTGAGCCAAATATGCAATCCCTTAAACTCTAACGACAAAAGAATACACGACCCAGGTAATCTCACTCGGTAATATAATTGAATAAACAAATTCAAACAGTGGATAGTGTGCTAAAGAGTGAGAGAGACACACACAGAGAAAATAGAGAAAATTGTGTAGAGTGAAAAAAAAAAAGAAACAAAGGGAGAGAACGACATTATGATAAATGTGAATGGAATTCGGACATTTTCTAACCATCTGATTCACTTTATTCACTTTGTGAAAAAACAATCTAAACTTAAATTAGTTCTTATTTGTAGATGTAAATAAATATTAGCATTAAATTATTGTCAAGACAAAATCTGTATGACTTCTAAGAAAACACCTACCACTGGGAGAGAGTGTGCTGACCTTTGAATCTTTAGAGCCGGTGTCCAGCGGGGCTGTAGAGATGTAAATGTGTTGTGATTTCAACAGTAACTTGTTACCCAAGGGTGGCCTACCCATCTAGTGATGTAAATGTATTGTGATTTCAACAGTAACTTGTTACCCAAGGGTGGCCAACTCATATAGTGATGTAAAAGTATTAGGATTTCAAAAGTAACTTGTAACCCACGGGTGGCCAACCCAGAAAGGCACCCGGGTCATTTTCACCGATAGTCATCTTTTCGCAGCTTTTTGTCAATAAGCCTAATATAAAATATAAATATAAAATATAAATATAGTATAAGTACAAATAAAAAATATAAAATATAAATATGAAAAATAAAAGATAAAAAAACACGTGGGAACATGATTTCACCGGGAACGGAATCCCATCGGGAAATGGGATCCAATTTGGAAACGGAAGCCCATTGGGATCGGGATTTCAACGGTAACTGTATCCATTCGGGATAAGGATCATATCGGGATTGATGTCTAATCGAGATCCCACCGTATCAGGATCCCACTAGGATCGGAACCACATCGGTATCTGAGTCCCACCGGGATCGGGACCTTTTTCTGGGCAATGGTCAGCCAACGAGGAATTGATCCCAATTGAGATAGGGATCTGATCGAAAAAGGGGATCCCTTTTTGATCGTATTTATGAATGTGTTTTTGGAGTATGTGGCAATGTGCCACTTTTTGTAACGGGATCTATGTATAATTTTGTATATGTGGCTGGGTGCCACCTATGTTGCAGGGTGCCACCTATGGGAAAAAGAAAACACGCTCCTGTGGCACAGGCGTGCTCAGAGTCACTGAGCTGGGTGGGCCTGTCCCACCACTGAGCTGGGTGGGTCTGTCCCACCAATGAGCTGGCTGGGTCTGTCCCACCACTGAGCTAGGTATGCCTGTCCCACTGGCAAATGGTAAAACAGCTCATGACGTGGAAATCATTGCCTCAACATAAGCCAGGGGAAATTTGAACCCGGGGCTCTTGTACGCGTTGAGCTGTGTTACGAAGTGTGGACATTGGATGATATTGTGTGTGAAAAAGTGCTCTACGGATTGTACCTCTACAATTAAGCGCTATAGTTCTCATGACCTGCATTTGTTTGTTTCATTTAACCCCTAACCACCCGGCTACAGTTTGGCGTCACGAGCAGGATCTAGTGAGGATAGCTTTTAAAAAGTAACAATCATATACTGACGAAACACACATAGACCGACCGATGGAGCAAATGGCCGTTGAACCTTTGCACCTTGCCTACAGTCTACCCAAGCTGTCCAAACTTAATAATGAGAGCAAGGCAGATCAGTTTGTGAAGGAAGTAAGGCTATTCCTGCAACTTCAGCCGATGCGCGAAGGCTCAGCGGTCATCTGGATAATAGGTGTTCTGGAAGGACGTGCTCGACGGGACATTCTGGATTAAGCTGTTGCTTAAAAGATGTTTTACAAGGTTAATTGATTTTATGTTCCCGTATTCTTTTGGAATTTTCTGGGCCATTGTTTGTAATAGAACCAGCGTTGGGGCTGGGATTTAAATAGTTGGAGTGGGTGTGGCAATGTGCCACTTTTTGTAACGGGATCTATGTATAATTTTGTATATATGTGACAATATTTACTGCAACTTTCCTAAGGCTGAACCAGTGGCGTAAGAATGGGGTATTGAGTTGGCGGCCCGCCCGGAATGGCAACTTTTTCTTTACATGGAGTTATGGCATTTTGGGGGCCAACTTCATAATTGGTGGCATCATTCTCGCCCACCCTGTGCAGCACTAACCCTAGATACGATGCCGGGGCTGAACCTTACAATGCGATTAATGGTTACACAGCTGTTATTAAAATCGCCCTCTATTTCACCGACATCAAAGACTGACGTGCATAACCGATCTTTCAATATAGAAATTCTTTTGACAGTGCATCCGAATTTAATCGGCCAACTCCATTTTTTTTCTTGAAAAAACTGTGAAGTTGTATGATTTGTGTTTATTGATATTCAAAACTGATAAATGGTCGTAAACAAATCTATGGAAACAATTCTTTCCCATGCAAATTAAAAGTATAAATGAAAGCTATAAATTCAATTTTGATAGTTTCTACGATAAACTTCATATAAGAACATTCGATTCAAGCCACAATATTATTTTCTGAGATTCAATCGGACGATTGGGACTTAAAAACAAATAAAATACTTTGATTTAGAGCGACGATCGTTATTGAAATATTACATTCACTGTATGGAACCGAGCTATTTCACTTTAATGACCCCGGAAAGTATGGTACAGGCCTGCCTTATCTGCTGGGCAATCCCGTAAATCAGGCTCTCGACATGGTAGGCTCGGATGACCCCAGTCACGCCAGTCGCCAGCGTTGAGTACTCGGCTAGAAGGTGCTCGACCGTCTCCGGCGCCTGTCCACAGTGACGGCAGCTCGGGTCCTGCAATGGGTGCAACTTGTTCAGATAGCTGCGTGTAGGGCAGTGCTCTGTCTTCCTCTGGGTGATGAGGCTCTGCTGGTGGTGTTTAAGGCACCACCACTGGTCGTCCTTGCCGTTAGTTTTGGGCATGCTCCGGTAAAGTTTTATGGCCGTGGTACCTTGTTCCCATTCTTTCATCCATTCCACGCGAAAGAGGTCCTTTATCCAGGCTTGGACCCCAGTTGGGTCATTGGCCGGTTAGGTTGTGGCTGGGAAGAGACTTGTCTCGCAAGATAGTCGGCGCTGTCTTGTGGTTAAATCCCCGCATGTCCTGGGATCCACTGAAGGGTCACTTGGCCTCCTTGAGACTCTATGAGCCCATTGTGAATCGGCGAACACTACGATGGATGGAAGTGTTTTACGACGGACCTGTTTCAAGCCCATTAGTATGGCCTCGATGTCTGCCTCAATTTCACTGCTGTTCGTGTCGCTAGGGCCTGAAATCTCCTCAGTTGGAGGTACCCAGTCTTTTAAGCCGGTTACCGCAAATTTGTTTAAAAGAATTTTCGTCGACGGAAAATTGATTGATGGAAATTTGGTCGAATGGAAGTTTGACCGAACGGAAGTGCGGTCGCATTTTTTCTAGTTCACACGATCAAATTTTGGGTCAAATTTCTTTTTTAAACGCATTCTTTTGTTACACTATATAGTACTAGCGAGAACCCGGTATGCGTTGCAATGCCACTCAATGAAAAAAGTGTTTGTGTTTTAATTAAGTTTTAAAGTATTTTTTTTAAATAGAATCTATTTATTGTTTTTCCTACTTGTGCGTAAACAAATGAATTAGAAGTTTTTTCGACGTGTGAGCAGGTAACATATAGCTGTACACGTGAGAAACATGGATTTAAAAAATTTAGTCCACACACTTGTAGCGATTGATCCACCCTTGCAGTAGCTCGGTTTTAAGAGCAAAATTGTAAAATGGTTGTACTTATGTCACACACAATGGTTGTACTTATGTCACACACAATGGTTGTACTTATGTCACACACAATGGTTGTACTTATGTCACACACAATGGTTGTACTTATGTCACACACAATGGTTGTACTTATGTCACACACAATGGTTGTACTTATGTCACACACAAACTGAAATGTCGCTTGTATTTGATTCATTTCCATCCACCCATGCAACAACACT
Source organism: Omphiscola glabra (assembly GCA_964017045.1). Taxonomy (NCBI): domain Eukaryota; kingdom Metazoa; phylum Mollusca; class Gastropoda; family Lymnaeidae; genus Omphiscola; species Omphiscola glabra. Next base: position 2,729,691 of record OZ024807.1, on the reverse strand, counting down.
GATTAAAATTATATTTTTATAGGTTATATAAGAAAAAAATAATTTAGGGTCCCCGGCCCCAAAGGAATATTTCAAAATGTTTAAGCTATTTCATAAACCTTTGCTGCGCATAACAACTTACCTAGGTTTTATCACAATCGGATAATTTGTATAGCAACGCATACGGAATTTATCTTTAGCTCTTAAAAGGGGGGAAAAAGAATTAAGGGCCCCGGTTCCAACAGGGTATATTGTAAAATGTGTGTAAAAATTCAGAAACATTTGAGGGCGTGTGTACAATAACTCACAAAATGTTCATCTCTTTTGGATTTATGGTATAGAAACGCATACAGGACATACAGACATACATTCATTTTTATATATGTTTGATAAAGTTTAGCGAATAAAGATAACCTTTCACAAATATTCTGTCAATCTGTCTTTCTGTCTGTCGTCTGTCTGTCTGTCTGTCTATCTATCTATCTATCTATCTATCTATCTATCTATCTATCTATCTATCTATCTATCTATCTATCTATCTATCTATCTATCTATCTATCTATCTATCTATCTATCTATCTATCTATCATCTACCTATCAATCTACCTATCTATCTACCTATCTATCTATATATCTATCTATCTATCTATCTATATATCTATCATACTATCTACCTATCAATCTACCTATCAATCAATCTATCTATCTATCTATCTATCTATCTATCTATCTATCTATCTATCTATCTATCTATCTATCTATCTATCTATCTATCTATCATCTACCTATCAATCTACCTATCTATCTACCTATCTATCTATATATCTATCTATCTATCTATATATCTATCATACTATCTACCTATCAATCTACCTATCAATCTATCTATCTATCTATCTATCTATCTATCTATCTATCTATCTATCTATCTATCTATCTATCTATCTATCTATCTATCTATCTATCTATCTATCTAACTATATATCTATATATCTACCTATCAATCTACCTATCTACCTATCAATCTACCTATCAGTCTACCTATCTATCTATCTATCTATCTATCTATCTATCTATCTATCTATCTATCTATCTATCTATCTATCTATCTATCTATCTATCTATCTATCTATCTATCCATCTATCTATCTATCTATCTATCTATCTATCTATCTATCTATCTATCTATCTATCTAATCTATCCATCTATCAATCTTAGATATCTTATCTATCTAATTGATCTATCAATCGATCTATCGATCTTTTGATCCATCGAGTTATGTATCAATCAATCAATCTATCAATCGATCTATATATCAATATATCCACCTACCCACCTACCTACCTACCTACCAACCTATCTATCTATCTATTGCCTGTCTGCCTGCCTGTCTGTCTGTCTGTCTTTCTGTCTGTCTGCCCTACCTGCCTACCTACCTACCTACCTACCTACCTACCTACCACCTACCTACCTACCTACCTACCAGTCTGTCTATCTGTCTGTCTGTCTGTTTATCTACCATGTATCAATATATCTATCCGTCTCTATCTATCTATCATCTATCTATTTATCTATCTTAGAAAATATTAACCCATATCTTCTTTGAAATTTAATTTTTCACTGTTACTTTACATCTTTTTTAATTTTTTATAATAATACTTAAACTTTTGCTAAAATAAAAGCGGAAATATAATATTTTTTGCGCATGTAAACTTATTCGATTTCTGTAAAATAATCGAAAATAACTATGATTGTTTTTAAGAATCCGAACGTATCAAAATATGTTAGGTTCTTTGGAGTTACGTCAGTATAGCTCATTCTTATATATAAAGTGCGTCCACACAAAAAGTTGACGAAAATGTGATCGTGTGAACTAAAAAAAAAATATTCGGTTTAAAAGTGGTTGGGACATCAGAATAGTTAATATAGTTCATGGGCGGGAAATAAAAAGTGTGCAGTGACATATCATGAGGGGGGAGGGGTGTAGCAAAAATTGGGATTCTTAAATGTGCGTTTTTTCCAAATAAATTTAGAAGATGAAAAGTTCACACATTGCTGTCGGCACAGCCCCCCCCCCCCCCCGAGCAAGTCAAGTGCCCCCCGGGGGGAAATATGTAAGAAAAAATAATTTAAAAAAAAATACACTAAATTTAATTTTTATAACATTTTTAAAAGTTATTGAAATGTGTGCCTTTCATCGATTACAATTATTGGAACAAATAAAATATCGCTTTGTTCGATATATATTGATGATCCATATCGTTCAGGTTAATCTTGTTACAGGCTCGCAGAAATCAAATATAAATATCGTATTTTTTTGAAAATTGACCGCTCCTGATCATAAGCTAAAATTGTACCTTTTCTTTTTCGCAGATATCGCTATCTTTTTTTAAATTACATTTTGCAGCTGCACAAGTTGAAAGACTTTTAATAACACTGTAAAAGCTACCTTTACATCGATAGAAATGTATATACATTGAATATAGTTCTTACTAAGTAATAAATATGATCAATCTGTTTTTAAATTATATTGTATAATAGCATCATGCTTTAAAAAATCATTTTTAGCAAACATTTTAATGTAGTAGATTCCATAGATGTATACTGACTTAGATAAAATAAAAATTTTAAAATAATAATAATAATAATTTTAAAACACAAAATTAGGAATTTACCCGTTGCATACAAATAGTGGACATTTCATCAATAAGTATTAAATCGAGTGCGTTTCTAATTTTTTAACACAGTTTCGTCAACAGAGTAAAATGATTTTTTTTTTAAAAATAGTCTTTATTTATTAAATCCCCCAATGACTTTTCTCTGTTAATATAATAATAATAAACAATCTTCCCCAGATGTTAGAACTATTAAAAAAATTATTTTAAGATGATAATCCAGTAGAAAAAAATATATATTTAAATAAAGAATTTAAAAAATCTAGTATTTCGATTATCTTGTAAATGCCATTTTTTGGTAGTAGTTAAAAAAAAATTATATGGAATTGGTAAAAAAATAATTTTCAAGTATAATATCGAAGAGGCAAGTTGTAATGATCTGAAGCAAAATATAATAGTCTAAAAATCTTAATTAACATTTCAATCAACTGAATATTGAGAATTGAAACTTTAATTTTATACTAAAAAAATCACACATTAATAGATATATGATGTCTTTTGTAAAACAGTTCATGACTTCTGAACAATTATGTCAGTTACATCATCATCATCATCATCATCAGGTCCCGTAGTCCTTCGACCGTTGGGGCATATGATTTAAAAATAAATACCAATTTTGAAAAGCCATAAAGATATAGTCTATAGCCTTTTGTACAGAAAAGCTTTTTTTCTTTTTGACTTTGTTAAAACTTGGAAATAAACGTATGTTTTTGGTTTTTTCTTTTTCGTTCAAAATGTAAAACTATTTTAGCATTTCTTTTTTGTGATGGATCCCTTTTTTGAAAGGAATTATTTTTTTTTAATTAAAAAATATTTTGTAGTAAATTCATTATTTTTATGTAGTTGACCCCAAAAATATTTTAAAATAATAACTTAAAAAATACATTACTTTTCAATTTTTAAAAAAATGTTTGCATAACACACTTGGTCAAGCAGAGACGTCGCTTGACTTTTTATGGCACCTGTGCTACTTTTCGGTTTTGTCCTTTCGCACCTAGCAGCTAAGTTGATAATTTAATGTAATTACAACCCAACTTTAAGCCCCTAAAATATACGAGACCCTATGCAGCTATAAGGGTTGCAGACCTCACACGATGGCTCTTAGGTCAAATGACACATAAAATCTTAACTAGCATCTCTCCCGTTGCTCTTCAGTTAAGTGTATAATGATGCGAAACTAAATTTAACTAGGGTATTTGAAAAAAATGCATTCTTGCATTTTGAATTTATCAAACATTTTCCGGGGCCTAAAAAGTTTTAAGGGGCGAGTCTAAGCTAAGGAGCATCTCTCGATAAAAAACATACCCTAAGGGCTCCCAACTGGACTGAATTTATTTAATATTGTGCTGGTGGAAGAGTTAGTGATGTCCTGTTATTATCGTTATTTTTAGCACTTCCCACCCAAATGTCTGAAATGTTTACACCAGTGGCGCTTCATCCCATTTAGGGCCCTGGCCTGCTCCACCACATTCTTCCATTGGGATCGATCCATCGCTTTACAGCTCCATGTGCGAACCCCAACCTTTGTAAGCCTTTCTCTACATCGTCAATTTATTTCAGTCTTGGTCGACGGATGAGCCGTCTGCCCCTAGGTTTCTGCCTGTAGATCGTTTTTGTTGCTCCAGAATCCGGCATCCTTTCAATGTGTCCTGCCCAGGGCAGCATGCCTGTTTTATATGGTTGTGACTATGGATGGGTATTTGTACAATTGATATAGCTCTTGGTTTGAACGGATTCCCAAAACAAAATTGTCTATCATCGGGTCATATATTTAGCAGGTTCTCTGCTTTTCTGGTAGGAACCAAGTCTCACTTGCGTAAGTTACTACTGGTCTTGTGATAGTGGTGTATACTGCCTTCTTTGTTCCCTTAGCGAGGTTTTTGCTTTGAAGTAGCTTTTATAAGAACGGTTGCATGCTGTTATTCTTTCTTGCACCTCCGAGTGTATTTCCTCTTGCTTATTTATAGTCACCCATAGATATTTGAAAGTAGCTACCCTCTCAAAGGCGTGGACGTTCATATTGATAAAGTCATCAGTGCGTATTTCCTGACATTATCATATATATTACCTTCGCTTTATATACATCAAGACCAGCTTTGACCGTCACATCTTCAAGTTCCCTGAAAGTTTTAATTATATCATCAATGCTGTTTCTACCAAGTAGCGCTATATCGTCTGTGTAGGCCAGGTATTGCAGTGGCTGGCTTTATAAAGTTCCTTATGGTTGTTCTGTACCACCTCTCAGGTGCTCACACGTATGTTTCTAATGCTTTTTTCTAAAGTGATGTTGAAAAGGTTACACTGATTTCATTGTCTGAGGCCCATTTTGATTGGGAACTCCCTCAAGTACTCTCTCTGTACTTTGATTCTCCTTTTGTAGTTATCCATCGTCATATGTATGAGTCGGGTAAGTTTGTTAAGCACTCCAAGTTCCAGCATAGCATCGTCAATGTATTTCCTGTCTATGCTATCATAAGCTGATTTGTAGTCCACATATAGTTGGTGTATGTTGATGTATGTTGATGTATTCTTAGCATTTTTCTACGATACATCTAACGGTAAATATATGAACGTTTGAAATGCCCTTTCACACATTGTCTTAAAGATACATTGAATACAGTGCATGATACCCTCAATAGGTAACTCTTGTTACCAGTGAAATATCCGCATCAACACAAGGAACAGAAACATTGCAAATCCCAGCTACATTCATAGGCGCCATAATGATCAATATGTGGGCCCTTAATATACAGAAAAAAGAAGAAAAATTTGCACCACAATGCATCACTGCATTTTGAATTTATTATTTTTAAATTAAGGTGACCCCTGCCCTCACTTTTGCTCAAACTCTTCAGATTCCTCAATTTCTGCTACCCCCCCCCCCCCCTTTTTTTCCTTGACGTCGATCAATGTGACTAACGCATTGAATCTAATCGTGTGTCAAATGATGTTCGCCCCCCCCTCCCACTTCTACGTCACTGACGTGAGTCTTTGATTACAGCTGACAAGATTCATGTTTACGCCCTCCCCCCCCCCCCCGCTAAACTCTGAAACCTATTATTTTCATCCATTAACACTATAGCCCATTAGATGCCCCCGCTAGTCTGGCGCCCGGGGAAATATGTCCCATCTGCCACCCCTAAGCTACGCCTCTGGCCACTGACAACTGGCACTCGCCCCCCGAACATCAAAAGTGCCCCCCGGGGGAAAATTTCTGAAAGAAACACTGGCTGTCGCCAGTGTTTGGCGGCCCACATCTAGTACTTTTTTTAATAGTTTAAATATTTATTATCAAATAATATTTTTTAGTAACAACTAAAGATAAAGTGTTTATAGAAAAACAACCAGGGCAAGGGGCACCTAAAGTAAATTGCATTTTTATGTTGCTCTCCGTAAATTGTACAATAATGCAAAGTCAGACGACAGAATTTAACCATTTATTTTAATTTGATCAAAAATTATCGGAGGGGTTCAAAGACTCCCCACCCCAATCCTTTCCCCCCACTTTTGCTTGGGATCCTTCTGCGTCTTGGGATTCCCTCTTTCTGCGTCTTGGGATCCCCCTCTTTACCGACCAAAGAGACGTATTGGCATTTTTCTAGGTACAGCTACACGTGGAGAGGATTTGAACCCTTACGAATGAAGCAAAATTCGTCCTATGGCAGATACAGCTTGTGTGACATACTGATTTCTTGCGATGGCGAGTCACCGCATTTGCTGGGGACAGTCCTTTTTTTTTAAGGCTCGTTACTTCCATTTTTCACTGTAGCAATATCACTATATATATTTGTCTAGTGTTTTCCAGGGGCGGCGGTGGCGGGGTGAGGGCGTCAAACGGAAAGTCCGTTTCAGATCAATTGAATATTAGGAAGTTGGTCAAAATTGACCCACACTGGCCCTTGAGTGCCCTCTATGGGTCAAATGTTGCATCTCAATTTGACCCACTTCCTGATCTCAATTTGACCCACTTCCTGATCTTAATTTGACCCACTTCCTGATCTCAAATTGAGCTGACACTTTGTACACTTTCCTACCCGTCATGGCAAAATAAAAATACATCATCAGTAGGACAAAAGTGACCTCTACTGACATTTGAATGAAATCTGCGGGTCAAATCTTGCATCTCAGTGTTGACCCACCTCCTGGTGCCGAATGAATATGAATCTTTGTACGCCTCCCCGCTACCGATGACAATACAACCCTTTATGGTTAGTATGCCACCAGTTACTGCCCCTGACCCCTGAATCACGACTGCGTGTCAAATCTTGTACCTCACCTTTGACCCACATACGTTTGTCCAATTGATCCATCGAAGTGCCTTTATGAACAGGTATTAAGTCAACAGCATGGGAGAAACAGTAACGCAAAGAAGAAGACTAATGGAGACATATCAAGATGGAGATGCTAAGTGTTCACAGCTACAGAACAACTAGCTTAACACGCAGTGAGTATCAAGTGAACAGCGTGAAGCTTACTGACAACGTGATCACCAACATAAATTAAAAGTTAGAACTGTTGCGACATCAGCTCAACACATAGCCCAAAGCAGCAGATATCCCAATCTATAGACTCACAAACATCAAATCGATATACCGCATGACTTGGAGGTGATAGAGAATGAACCTGCCAGGCTATAGCTACTGAGACAACAGAACAACGATCGGTATGCCAAGCTATAGCTGCTGAGACAACAGAACAACGATCGGTATGCCAAGCTATAGCTGCTGAGACAACAGAACAACGATTGGTATGCCAGGCTATAGTTGCTAAGATAACAGAAAAATGATTGGTATGCCAGGCAATAGTTGCTAAGACAACAGAACAATGATTGGTATGAAAGGCTATTAATGCTGAGACAACAGACCACAATTTATATGCCAGGCTATAGTTGCTGAGACAACAGACCACAATTGGTATGCCAGGCTATTGTTGCTGAGACAACAGACCACAATTGGTATACCAGGCTATTGTTGCTGAGACAACAGAAAAACAACGATTGGTATGCCAGGCTATTGTTGCTGAGACAACAGACCGCAATTGGTATGCCAGGCTATAGTTGCTGAGACAACAGACCACAATTGGTATGCCAGGCTATTGTTGCTGAGACAACAGACCACAATTGGTATACCAGGCTATTGTTGCTGAGACAACAGAAAAACAACGATTGGTATGCCAGGCTATTGTTGCTGAGACAACAGAGCAATGATTGGTATGCCAGGCTATAGCTTCTGAGACACTGGAACAACATGTATTACAGGAATAAGGTCAACTACGACATCAAAAATTAATTGCCAGCATTGTCACAATTCACAAACGGGTCAATACATTCTGCAATATAATTTGAGATGTTTGAACTAAGGAATAATATTATCATTAGTTTGCAAAATACAAAAGGCGCCAAAATTGTCACACACTTGGCATTAGATTTGTCATGCAAACGAATTTGCAAGAAGAAAACATAGTGGACCAATCTCCAACGCGGACATATACCCTTTTTTATACGCTATAGTGGCTTATCGCTAGCAATACATACATTATAATATTATGTCATTATCGAATTAATGAACGAAATTTCATACGAGTACTTCACACGCTAGTGTAAGGTTAAGCTATAAATGAGCAAGATGAAGCCACAGTCTACATATCCTTTGGAGATCCATATGGAATCCTACGAGCTTCATGTCATCAAGCAGAACACAGAATCTTCATGTCATCAAGCAGAACACAGAATCTTCATGTCATCAAGCAGAACACAGAATCTTCATGTCATCAAGCAAAACATACAATCTTCATGGCATCAAGCAGAACACAGAATCTTCATGTCATCAAGCAGAACACAGAATCTTCATGTCATCAAGCAGAACACAGAATCTTCATGTCATCAAGCAGAACACAGAGTCTTCATGTCATCAAGCAGAACACACAATCTTCATGTCATCAAGCAGAACATACAATCTTCATGGCATCAAGCAGAACACAGAATCTTCATAATATCAAGCAGAACACAGAATCTTCATGTCATCAAGCAGAACACACAATCTTCATGTCATCAAGCAGAACACAGAATCTTCATGTCATCAAGCAGAACACAGAATCTTCATGTCATCAAGCAGAACACAGAATCTTCATGGCATCAAGCAGAACATACAATCTTCATGGCATCAAGCAGAACACAGAATCTTCATAATATCAAGCAGAACACAGAATCTTCATGTCATCAAGGAGAACACACAATCTTCATGTCATCAAGCAGAACATACAATCTTCATGACATCAAGCAGAACACAGAATCTTCATAATATCAAGCAGAACACAGAATCTTCATGTCATCAAGCAGAACACACAATCTTCATGTCATCAAGCAGAACATACAATCTTCATGACATCAAGCAGAACACAGAATCTTCATAATATCAAGCAGAACACAGAATCTTCATAATATCAAGCAGAACACAGAATCTTCATAATATCAAGCAGAACACACAATCTTCATGTCATCAAGCAGAACATACAATCTTCATGGCATCAAGCAGAACACACAATCTTCATGGCATCAAGCAGAACACACAATCTTCATGGCATCAAGCAGAACACACAATCTTCATGGCATCAAGCAGAACACACAATCTTCATGGCATCAAGCAGAACACACAATCTTCATGGCATCAAGCAGAACACACATTCTTCATGGCATCAAGCAGAACACACAATCTTCATGGCATCAAGCAGAACACACAATCTTCATGGCATCAAGCAGAACACTCAATCTTCATGGCATCAAGAAAACACACAATCTTCATGGCATCAAGCAGAACACAGAATCTTCATGGCATCAAGCAGAACACAGAATCTTCATGGCATCAAGCAGAACACACAATCTTCATGGCATCAAGCAGAACACAGAATCTTCATCTTGCATGATGAGCCATACTTCCAACACGTTTATGGAAGATGAAAACTTTAGATGGGAGCATGATCCAGGCTGGTCAAATACGCTCAGCTTCAAGAAACAATCCTTATGCATATATTACATTTCTAAAATGGATAACTTTTGGTTTGCAACATCACGTCACCGACAGAGATTACATAATGCTCGACATCACATTCAGATTGAACCCACAGAGTTCAGTCAAGGTCAATGGAGGTCACTGGTAACCTACTTATCCTAAAGGTTGTAATGACATTGGCGGTGGGTAAGTGTGCAAAGTTTCAGCTCAATTGGAGACCAGGAAGTGGGTTAAAAATGAGATGCAAGATTTGAGCGAGACAAAGTTGCAAGCTAAATAAAAAGGGTGCAGAAATGAGCAGGCTTTGCGTCGTAAAACCTGATGGGTCACTTTCACTAACCAGATTACTAACCAGATTACTAAACAGATTACTAACCAGATTACTAACCAGATTACTAAACAGATTACTAAACAGATTACTAACCAGATTACTAACCAGATTACTAACCAGATTACTAACCATATTACTAACCAGATAACTAACAAGATTACTAACCAGATTACTAACCATATTACTAACTAACCAGATTACTAACCAGATTACAAACCAGATTACTAACCAGATTACTAACCAGATTACTAACCAGATTACTAACCAGATTACTAAACAGATTACTAACCATATTACTAACCAGATTACTAAACAGATTACTAACCAGATTACTAACCAGATTACTAACCAGATTACTAACCAGATTACTAACCAGATTACTAACCAGATTACTAACCAGATTACTAACCAGATTACTAACCAGATTACTAACCAGATTACTAACCATATTACTAACTAACCAGATTACTAACCAGATTACTAACCAGATTATTAACCAGATTACTAACCAGATTACTAACCAGATTACTAACCAGATTACTAACCATATTACTAACTAACCAGATTACTAACCAGATTACTAACCAGATTACTAACCAGATTAATAACCATATTACTAACTAACCAGATTACTAACCAGATTACTAACCAGATTATTAACCAGATTACTAACCAGATTACTAACCAGATTACTAACCAGATTACTAACCAGATTACTAAACAGATTACTAAACAGATTACTAACCAGATTACTAACCAGATTACTAACCAGATTACTAACCAGATTACTAACCAGATTACTAACCAGATTACTAACCAGATAACTAACAAGATTACTAACCAGATTACTAACCATATTACTAACTAACCAGATTACTAACCAGATTACTAACCAGATTACTAACCAGATAACTAACAAGATTACTAACCTGATTACTAACCATATTACTAACTAACAAGATTACTAACCAGATTACTAACCAGATTACTAACCAGATAACTAACAAGATTACTAACAAGATTAATAACCATTTTACTAACTAACCAGATTACTAACCAGATTACTAACCAGATTACTAACCAGATTACTAACCAGATTACTAATCAGATTACTAACCAGATTACTAACCAGATTACTAAACAGATTACTAAACAGATTACTAACCAGATTACTAACCAGATTACTAACCAGATTACTAACCAGATTACTAACCAGATTACTAACCAGATAACTAACAAGATTACTAACCAGATTACTAACCATATTACTAACTAACCAGATTACTAACCAGATTACTAACCAGATTACTAACCAGATTACTAACCAGATTACTAACCAGATTACTAACCAGATTACTAACCAGATTACTAACCAGATTACTAACCAGATTACTAAACAGATTACTAACCAGATTACTAACCAGATTACTAATCAGATTACTAACCAGATTACTAACCAGATTACTAACCAGATTACTAACCAGATGACTAAACAGGTTACTAATCAGATTACTAACCAGATTACTAATCAGATTACTAACCAGATTACTAATCAGATTACTAATCAGATTACTAACCAGATTACTAATCAGATTACTAATCAGATTACTAACCAGATGACTAAACAGGTTACTAACAAGATTGCTAACTATTAATGTTTATTTTTCTGGTAAAGTTTCAAGCTAAAATTGAAAGAGATATAATTAAATTAACATAATATACTGGTAGAAAGTTCTGATACAATGAAATTGTTGCCAGTTTCAAGCTCACGAATTTACTTCCAGCGTAACAATTAATTTATGGAGACATTATTTAATGTATCCACTGTATTTAAAATATTTAAAATGTTACTTTAAAAAAACTAAACGCATAATAAAGCATTATAATTCTTTTTTTTTTTTTTTTTAAACATGTTTCCGAAAGTTGACTTTCTCTCAGCGGTTCAAGTCAGTGACGGCGTCAGCCTGTACTATCTGAGTAAAATAACGAACTTACCTTTGCTGACATTGAGCCAAGCCGAAGCAATGCAATCTTTGAATTTAGGATCATAATAACCAAGTTCACAAACATATTGGCCACTGTCTTCAACCCTGGTGTCCATCACTGTAAGACTGACATTAATTATGAATCTGTTGTCAGAACGGTTATTGCTGTGAAAAGATGGCTTCATATTTCTTCCAGGAGGTATCCTCTGTAAAATGATTAAACGTTGTAAATGAATATTGTAGACTGAACAGAATCCGGCAAAATCTGAGCATCTTTTTGAAATTATGAAATGAAAACACTCTAGTCTGTATGTCTTTCTGGTCTATAGCAATATGATTACTCACGTCAAATATAATATTTAATTACGCTTCAAAATGTAGAAACGGCCATAGCGTATTAGACAAGAAGATTGCTCAAACGGCCATAGCGTATTAGACAAGAAGACGCAGTTATCTGGATTATGGGGATTTGTTTTTGTACGCTAATCTAGCTGGACATGCTAATCCCAATACATGGATATGATTATAAACACGATTGCATCAATGTTTCTTTTTAAGTGATTAAAATAAGATCTTATGTTTTGCTTCCTAAATTTTCTTCTTGTTAATCTACATATAAAGTAATAAGACATCACTGGGATCTCTACATATAAAGTTATAAGACATCACTGGGATCTCTACATATAAAGTAATAAGACATCACTGGGATCTCTACATATAAAGTTATAAGACATCACTGGGATCTCTACATATAAAGTTATAAGACATCACTGGGATCTCTACATATAAAGTTATAAGACATCACTGGGATCTCTACATATAAAGTAATAAGACATCACCCGGATCTCTACATATAAAGTTATAAGACATCACTGGGATCTCTACATATAAAGTAATAAGACATCACTGGGATCTCTACATATAAAGTTATAAGACATCACTGGGATCTCTACATATAAAGTTATAAGACATCACTGGGATCTCTACATATAAAGTTATAAGACATCACTGGGATCTCTACATATAAAGTAATAAGACATTGATGTCATCTCTACATATAAAGTAATAAGACATCACTGGGATCTCTACATATAAAGTAATAAGACATCACTGGGATCTCTACATATAAAGTTATAAGACATTGATGTCATCTCTACATATAAAGTAATAAGACATCACTGGGATCTCTACATATAAAGTTTAAGACATCACTGGGATCTCTACATATAAAGTTATAAGACATCACTGGGATCTCTACATATAAAGTTATAAGACATCACTGGGATCTCTACATATAAAGTAATAAGACATTGATGTCATCTCTACATATAAAGTAATAAGACATCACTGGGATCTCTACATATAAAGTAATAAGACATCACTGGGATCTCTACATATAAAGTTATAAGACATTGATGCCATCTCTGCATATAAAGTTATAAGACATCACTGGGATCTCTACATATAAAGTTATAAGACATTGATGCCATCTCTACATATAAAGTTATTAGACATCACTGCCATCTCTACATATAAAGTTATAAGACATCAATGCCATCTCTACATATAAAGTTATAAGACATTGATGCCATCTCCACATATAAAGTTATTAGACATCACTGCCATCTCTACATATAAAGTTATAAGACATCAATGCCATCTCTACATATAAAGTTATAAGACATTGATGCCATCTCTACATATAAAGTTATTAGACATCACTGCCATCTCTACATATAAAGTTATAAGACATCAATGCCATCTCTACATATAAAGTTATACGACATTGATGCCATCTCTACATATAAAGTTATAAGACATCAATGCCATCTCTACATATAAAGTTATAAGACATTGATGCCATCTCTACATATAAAGTTATAAGACATTGATGCCATCTTTACATATAAAGTTATAAGACATCACTGGGATCTCTACATATAAAGTTATAAGACATCACTGCCATCTCTACATATAAAGTTATAAGACATCACTGGGATCTCTACATATAAAGTTATAAGACATCACTGCCATCTCTACATATAAATTTATAAGACATTGATGCCATCTCTACATATAAAGTTATAAGACATTGATGCCATCTCTACATATAAAGTTATAAGACATTGATGCCATCTCTACATATAAAGTTATAAGACATCACTGGGATCTCTACATATAAAGTTATAAGACATCAATGCCATCTCTACATATAAAGTTATAAGACATTGATGCCATCTCTACATATAAAGTTATAAGACATTGATGCCATCTCTACATATAAAGTTATAAGACATTGATGCCATCTCTACATATAAAGTTATAAGACATCACTGGGATCTCTACATATAAAGTTATAAGACATTGATGCCATCTCTACATATAAAGTTATAAGACATTGATGCCATCTCTACATATAAAGTTATAAGACATATAATGTTAGGATAGATCATGGCAATTAAGCACCGATTATGAGCTCTCAATAGATTAACACATAGTCCGGATTCCGGATTATAGGAAATAAAAGTAATGTTAATAAATCATTAGAAAAAAATATTGTGTTCAATGTAAGCAGATCTCGCCGGAAGAGACACATTTAGTGGAGACCGCACTGTAAAGCAGCAACAGTGATGTCAAAACAAAAACCTAAGACGCCTAAACAGGTTGAACAAGACTGTGATGGGTTGAAGATGTATAGAAGGACTTACACCATCTGGCAGTCCACGAGTGGAGGCGGAATGGAAAGATTGATTGGAGTACGTATATAGCGCTCATTCCATGCTATGATAGCATGCTCACGCCGCTCCGATGTTCGATGTTCGAGCTGCCAGTTAGGCGCATGTGAACTCCATCTCTCCATCTCCGGGTTTGAAATCAGAGTTGCCTTCTCTTAGATGAGTTGCCGTCCAAGGTTAACGAGTCCCATCCACCCGGGGTGCTGGTTGTGTTTTTTGCTTGAATGGGCTTTGGCGGGGATTGAGCTCCTGACCATTAACTTGAGATTTGCTCAGTTTAGACCACTCGGCAACCCAGCCACCCAGCCACCCAGCCACCCATGGGGTTGAGTAGGCCAGAGCCCTACATGGGCTGCTGCTGTACTGATGATGATATCTGAATAAAAGGAATGGTGGAGCACGCCTGGGCGCTGTATCATGATAATGACGATGTTGCTTTATGTTTTAAAAGCCCTTACAACAATAATGATAAACTAACTAGAAATGATCGTCTGCAAAGGTTTGTTAACTCTTAGCAGCATACTTTCGAAACGGATAATTTCCCAAATAGTCCTTTATTTTACCCAAATTAAAGTAATAACAGAAATCCGCAAGTATAATATTCGCAAAAAAAAAAAAATCTAAAATCCCAATGTTCATCTGTCTAAACTGGTCGAGTGGTTAAACTGAATCAATCTCAAGTTCTCACGTTCATAGTCTGGAGTTCAATCCCTACTCAAACAAAAATATCACCAACATCCCAAATAGATGAGACTCGTTAACCTTGGATGGCAACCCATTTAAGAGAAGGAAACTCTGACTTCAAACCCGGAGATGGAGTCCCGTAGGCGGATAACATTGTCACAATGAAACAATCCGACAACTCCTGCAACGCCACTGGTGCAAATCTGTATCATCCACATGATGTTCCCTTGGGTTATCCAGCGGCGTGGAGAGAGGCTTTTTGCTGTGTAGGGAATCATCTCCATGAAGTCAGAGTGTAAGACAGGGTATGGTGAATTGGGCTTCAAGGCAGAAATCTGCCAGTTCCAACCAGGAAAGTTAAAATCCCCCCCCCCCCCTATAAAGAGAAAAGCGTTCTTTGACTGTGTTGCTCTCTGAAGCGATTATTCGAGCGTCCTGAGGCTGGGTTCATCTGATGTGTTGAGTCTGTAATAGGCACAAACACAAAGTGTGCGTCTACACTTCAGTTTCACTTTCACCCACAGGAGCTCACAGTCATCAACATCTAGTTCTGGAGCAGCGTGGCAGTTCAGGTTGTTGTGATGGATAGCAACAAGTACTCCTCCTCTGTCTTTTCTGTCTCGCCGGAATAATATATAATTATCCGGTACAATCTCTGCGTTGGCTATGGAGGGATTCAGCCATGTTTCTGTACCCAGTATGATGTCAGGTTTTAGGCTGTTGATCAGGTTTGCTATCTCGACTCTCTTCCCGCTTGCAGACTGAAAGTTCACATTCAATATGCGCAATGGTCTATGTTTCTATTTGTCCTGCTGACTACAGCGCATAGGAGTTGAACAATGTGGTGGCTGAAAACTTCGAATGTGTGGAGCATGAGGGATTCAGTGAGAAATCTGGGAAGGTAGACTCTGTCCCTGCACCATGGAGGTCAAACAAAGACTGGCTAGTCCGTCCACCGCAGACAGTACAGAATCCTCAGCATGCTGGTTGTAATAAGTTGTGTCGATGCTTTGGCATTGACCATGGAACCATTGCCCACATTGTTCACAGGATACGCGTCTATTCTCCGACTGTACAGCAAGGTCACATGTTCTGCAGATCTTTGATGTCTGGGATTTGGAACAAGAGTGGACATGGGATGACACCCAGCACTCGTAGCGACGTTCGGTCCAGGATTGGGTTCAGGAGAGTACGAATTTGCCAGGAGGATGCAGGCCAGATACAATATATATGAATGAATGTTTGTATGTGTGTCCCGTATACGTTCCTAAACCATTCATGCGATTGCAATCAAACTTTAGTCAGTTGTCCACAAACCCACGCATTACAGCCATTTTACAATGTACCGTTTAAGGCCGGTTCTGTAAATAGGTTTTTTTCTTATATGAGTTATGTAAATATAATTTCTGTATGCGCTCCTATACCATTCATCCGATGACGATAAAAGTTTGGTGAGTTGTTGTGCGCACACCAGCAAAAGTTTCTGAATGATTACAATCATTTTAAAATACAATAAAACCTCCGTTTTGCGACCCTCTTTTAAAATAAGATTTCCTGCCACATACTACTGGAAAGAATTCACCGATGTTTTGTACTATTTAAACGACTTCCTCTAAAACACGACTTGCGACCTTCAAATAATTCAATATTACAACATAGCACTAGCACCTGAAAAAGTCAGATACCAAAGCAATGCTGGATTTGTGTGCTTGAAGAAAACAGTTTCGTTTACAACTTTTAACAGCTGATCACGCACTAAAGCAACTAGGACGTAGTGAAGGGGAAATAACTCCATGGAGCTGACCAGATTTGCCCCGAGCAGGGGCCTTTCAGACCTTGCCGACTCCAATGTCTGGTGTTCAAAGTGACATACTACAAGAGCATGCTCGGGTTCGTCTTCGGCTTTTTTCGGTGGGAGGGGGATGGGAATCATGCAAACAAATAGAAATAACAGCAGCTCTCTTTCCCTTCAAAAATAATAACTATTCAATCATTTAATAAAAATAATTACAACAATATTAATGCGCTTATCTTATACATAAATTGTTATAAGTCTTAGAATGCATTCAGCACTTACACACACTTTTTAACAACTACCATTCCAACATGGATTTTTTAAAGTTGGTAATTAAAGAGGAACAGGAAGATAGTGACTGTATTGGTTGTGAGACAGAGTTTAATCTATATTTCTTAAAGAAAGATGGCAGATATTGTCTATACTTAATGGCACGTGTACTTAGTGACTGTATTGGTTGTGAGACAGAGTTTAATCTATATTTCTGAAAGAAAGATGGCAGATATTGCCTATACTTAATGGCACGTGTACTTAGTGACTGTATTGGTTGTGAGACAGAGTTTAATCTATATTTCTGAAAGAAAGATGGCAGATATTGTCTATACTTAATGGCACGTGTACTTAGTGACTGTATTGGTTGTGAGAGAGAGTGTAATCTATATTTCTGAAAGAAAGATGGCAGGTATTGTCTATACTTAATGGCACGTGTACTTAGTGACTGTATTGGTTGTGAGAGAGAGTGTAATCTATATTTCTGAAAGAAAGATGGCAGATATTGTCTATACTTAATGGCACGTGTACTTAGTGACTGTATTGGTTGTGAGAGAGAGTGTAATCTATATTTCTTAAAGAAAGATGGCAGATATTGTCTATACTTAATGGCACGTGTACTTAGTGACTGTATTGGTTGTGAGAGAGAGTGTAATCTATATTTCTTAAAGAAAGATGGCAGATATTGTCTATACTTAATGGCACGTGTACTTAGTGTACTTTTTTACTTAATTTTCTAAATGTAGTTTTTTGAAAATGTCCTACCTCTTTTTTAAGACCCCTCAATTTACGACCTCGTTTTAATGGCAATTTAAAGGTCGTGAAACGAGGTTTTACTGTATTTTGTTTTGGGCCCTAAATTCGTTCTTTCTTATACGAGCTAAATAATTTCAAATATAGCTAATCCATGGGTGGAAGGAATTTTAATCAATTAAAAATAGAGACATTTCAGTTTGTGTGACATAATAAGTAGGTTTCTGAATTAGTGCGACCACGGTACAATATTTCTTTTTTTTTTTTTTTTTTTTTGCTGCTTGGGTCTCCATATTTTTTCTTGTGAAAGCTTTATCAATATAATAAAAGTATGGTGAGTTGTTGTCTGCACGCCAGCGATTTTTTGTGCATTTTACAACCATTTTACAGTATTCTATATGGGGCCGGGGGCCCTAAATTCGTTTTTTTTTTCTAATATGAGCTGCAAAAATATAATTTATGTATGCGTTCCTATACCATTAATCCGATTGCAATAAAAACTTGATGACTTGTTGTGCGCACGCCAGTTAAGATTTCTGAATTAGTACAACCCTTTTACTATATTCCGTTTGGTCCCTAAATTTGCTTTTACTTTTTAATTATATAAGATTCATAAATATAATTTCAAACAGATCTATTGCATGGGTGGATTGATCGCTAAAAGAGTATGTACTAAATTTTAAAATTACCGTCTTCTTACATTGACAGCTGTATGTAATTATGTAATAGTTATACCATTTAACGTTTGGTATCGTCTTTTGTTGTGTACTGTTTTAGAACGAGTCATATACTTAAATAAGAGATTAAAATTCTCCATACTGATAACAGTACGTAACTGTCTGGTATGCGCTCCTATACTATTCATCCATTTGCGATAAAATTTTGGTGAGTTGTGCGCACGCCCGCAAAAGTCTCTGAATTATTACACATATATTAAAATATTCCGTTTTGGGCTAGGGGCCCTATGTTCATTTTTTCCTATATGGCCTCTATAAAGATAATGTCAAACAGAGCTAATGCAGCATGGGTTAATGGAATTATAATCAAATACAAATAGCGACATTTCAGTTTGTGTGTGACATAATAAGTAGGTTTCTGAATTAGTACAACCATTCTGCAATATTCCGTTTTGGGCCAGGGGCCCTAAATTCGTTTTTATTTACTTAATGAGATATATAAATAATAAAATTAATTAATTTTGAACATTGTTATTGCATGGGTGGATCTATCGCTAAAGGATGTCTCAGAGATTTTAAAAATCCATGCTTCTTACATGGACAGCTTTATGTGGCCTTCTCACGCGTCGAAAAAACATTCTCATATTTTTTTGTACCAACCAGGAAAAACTAATTATATTGTGTATATACAAAAGTATTTCAAAAACGTAATTAAAGCACAAAAACTATGCACTCACTAGAGTTAATGTAAAGTGCATTGTCATATTTATTCGTAATCAAAAGAGACCTCAGTGTAAGTATAAACATTTTTAAAAAAAAATAAATGTTTGTTCTCATTTGATGTCAATGAAAGTAAAAATATGAAATGACATAATTAAAAGATTTTAATACTTCCTTTATTCCCTCTCACCCACGTAGCGAGACACGCCAATATTAGATATTTTAAATATTTATTGATATAAAATATGTATCTCTATATATAAATGAATATCCGTCTGTCTGTCCTTGTGTGTCCGCTGGGTATATACGTATGTACGTATGTACCCGTTCATATCTATGTATTTATAGTTGTATGTATGTGTGTATGTGTGTATATGCTTGTATGTATGTATGTGTGTGTGTGTGTATGTGCATATGTGTGTATGTGTGTGTGTATGTATGTATGTATGTATGTATGTATGTTTGTATGTATGTTTGTATCTATCTATGTATGTATGTGTGTATGTGTGTATGTATGTGTGTATGTATGTATGTATCAGTGTATGTATGCGTGTATGTATGTATGTATGTATGTATGTATGTATGTATGTATGTGTGTGTGTATGTATGTATGTATGTATGCATGTATGCATGTGTGTATGTATGTATGTAGGTACCTACATATGTATGTATGTATGTATGTATGTATGTATGTATGTATGTATGCATGAATGTATGTATGTATGTATGTATGTATGTATGTATGTATGTATGTATGTATGTATGTATGTATGTATGTATGTATGTATGTACGTTTGTATGTAGAAGCGTTCGCAGCCAACTTTCCCAAGGGTCAGGGCGGGTTTGCTTCCCCTCAGGAGGGATGATGTTGCGTTACCAACCCCCACCGCCCATGGAGTCTTTCGGTCGGGGCGGAAGCTGGGACGAAACGGTTGCCTAGGAGCGGCTTTCTCACGACCGCGTAGTTAAAATCATCGGCATGGGTTTTGACCGCCACCCAAGCCTCATATCCATCAACGGCAAAAGTAATCATGTTAGTTACTGCTACTCCCGTTGTGTTGACCGCCACCCAAGCCTCATATCCATCAACGGCAAAAGTAATCATGTTAGATACTGCTACTCCCGTTGTGTTGGGAGTCATGCGGTCGGCCGTGGTTTTTAGCTTCGGAAGAACAGTACGTTCCTACTGGTCTGCCACGCCGCGAAGTCGTAAACCCCATTTCGACGCCCCCGAGTTTCCTCGGAGGCGAGTTACTCAAGAGCAGGAACCAGCGCGCTCCGATACCATTCATCCGATTGAGATAAAACTTTCGTGAGTTGCTGTGCGCGCGCCTGCTGTGTAAATGTCAAGTCAAGAAACTGCTTGTGACATGAACAACGTGCTACGTGTAAAAAAACAAGATTTTTGGCCCCCTTCGTTTCTGAAGTATATGTGATTTGATATTTTGATTTACTAGTAAGATCCTATCTAAAGAAGAGTTGGCACCCACTGTGACTGTCCTCTTTGCCCCATTCTCATGTCGCTGTCCAAGGTCAAGACGGCACCCAGAGGGATTAATATTATGGGGGCCACTGGGCTGCTCAAACTGTCAGCGGTATAAACCCGCGAAACAATTTTTTTTTATTATTCCTCTGACGTCACAATTATCTTTTGATTTCTGTGGTGTTTTTATTGGGTTGGGGGCTAAAACTAAAATCTTCTTGTACATTCGAGTTTGGGAGGATGTCCAAAAAAATTCAAGCAACCCCCCCCCCCCCCCCCCCAGGGCCGGTATGGTTCCGGTTGCTGCGTGCCTTTGTGTCCATCTGGAACGCCCAGAAAAATCTGGTAAGCTTAATGTTGGAGTAGGAGTGAGTTTTTTGGTGGATATAATTATTTTGTGTTTCTTATGCATTTGTAACACATATTATAACCAATAGAATGATCGGAACATGAATTTGATCTGTTTCACTGCGTTGTGTTATTGAAATCTTATAGCACACATCAGCTCTACAGGAGATTGAAGTAAGCGAGTTTTTTTACTCCGAAAATGTGGCTATAACAAAGTGGACCTACCATCTTGACGACGTATTATTCGTCACACAACAAATATAAGTGACACGTGACACAAATATAAGTGACACAGGACACAAATATAAGTGACACAAATATACGTGACCCAAATGTAATTGACACAAATGTATGTGACACAAATGTAAGTGACACACACGTAAGTGACAAAAATATAAGTGACACAAATGTATTTGACACAAATCTAAGTGACACACACGTAAGTGACACAAATGTATGCGACACACATGTAAGTGACACACACATGTAAGTGGCACACATGTAAGTGACACACATGTAATCATATTTACTGTTTTATACATATCTGGTGCTGGATGGTCACAAAGAATGTAAGCCAAAGCAGTCTTCTTGATTGTTGGCGAACTCATTATTATACTTGCGGCGGAAAATCCCATTACGTTTTCGGGGACGCCATCGCATCGCAGGTGATCACAGACAATTGTGAAGGGCTCTCCCTCGACCACCGTCGACTTGTCCAGAACGGGAAGCGCACATTGAACTGGCGAAAGAAGCAAAGGGATATTCATTTAAAAGAATGATGAAGTTGATTTTTTTTAAAGATAGTGAGCTGTATTTTACATGTGATCATAAGTTTGTCCAGTGCTGGGGTCTTTAAGCTGCAGACCGCGGGTCAGATCCAACCTGAAACCGGATCTTAACCAGACCCGCTAGACTGCCTTACGAGGACCATGTTAGCAGTGACCAGTTTGTAACTGGATGTTGATCATCTCTTTCGCGAAAAGCCAGGTCCCTAGATCACATTGTTCCAACTCTAGTCCGTCCCCAACACCGACATACCCACACTTCCCATTGTTCCAACTCTGGTCCGTCAATACTGCCAGCCACACACTTACCATTGTTCCAACTCTGGTCCGTCAATACTGCCAGACACACAGTTTCCATCGTTCCAACTCTAGTTCGTCCCCCAACACTGTCAGATCTATAATTCCCATTGTTCCAACTCTACTTCGTCCCCCAAAAGTGCCAGGAAAAACCGGCCCATAATGTAAAATGTGAAAACTTATGCTCTACAGCAGTGGTTCTCAACCTTCCTAATGCCGCGTGTTTTTAATACAGTTCCTCATGTTGTGGCGACCCCCAACCACACAATTATTTTCGTCGCTACTTCATAACTGTGGAGTATATGTATTACCCGATGTTTTTATGCGACCCCTGAAAAAGGGCCATTCAATCCCCAAAGGGGTCGCGACCTAGTGTACAGTCTCAGCTTATATTATAAATAGTAACTAGGGCAGACAAATATATCATCCTAGCGGGAAAGTATACCGTTACAACGCAGGAAATAACAGACGGTGTATTATATTAATATTACCTCCGAAAATTGCTTTCGGGTTTATTGTAGCTCCAATCAACAAGTCTCCCTTTATTAATAAAGTATCTTGTGTACGTCTAATATAATTATATATTACAGGGTGTAAATAAAATCAGTTTCTGAATGTAACACACCGAGTTAATGATATTGAGTCGCATGCCTGAATTGTTGATACCTCTGCACGGTGGCGTAGTAATTTAACCATATAGGATGAGAATAAGAGGAACTAGTTGAGTGGCGGAAGTGGATTACATGATTTTAGGTGTAAGGCTGGAAGCCATGTTGGTAGACACACGTTTTCTAGTCAGGGAGACATGGAGGTCATATATTCAAATGTGATATGAATTCATGAGTGGAATTATATTGGAGTATGCAAGATTTCTTATGTTAGAATGCAACTACTTTTGTTACATGGATCTATCTGATTCAAGAACCATATTTATATCGACTGTGTAAATAAAGATCTGTGCGAGAGATCCGACCTTATTCTATTCTTGAGATGAAAGATGGCAGTGAAATTAAGGATGATAGAGTAATGAAGTGAGTGTTGGATGTCTTGCTGAATAAATATAACAAGCTATGTTACAATATAACAAGCAATGTTACACTGAACTTGTCGCGTCTTGAACCTCTCGTGCGCTAGTCAACGGCGTATGGCTCCAGCCGCCGTTTCTCGGTCGCCAAAAAAAAAGACATTTTGTCAGATTCAGTTCGCATCCTCTGTGCCATGTACATGCATGTTATGGTACATAATATTATTCTTTTTCAACGTAGGCCAAAGTCAGACATTTTTATGCCCGTCTTAGGGGTAAGTTTCGGAGGTCGAACATCAAGTATTACTAACATTGTATTGGCAGTTGTAGCGGGATGTCGTTGTAATTCTACTCGTCTTTCTGATATATATCTTTGGATGAAAAACACATCTTGGTAAATAATGATAATGTGATTCATAATTCATATTCTGAATATGTCACCGTTGCTTGTCTTACGAGAAACATTAAATAGGACAAAAATGATTGAAGCCATACCAATTAACCAGCATATGACTCATATTCAAAGTGAAGACCTTAGTGCTAAAAGTACTTAAGTCACAAAATGCACATTTTGAGATAATCAAGTTCAAATATTCTTTTTTTTCTATAAAATGTGATCATTATCATTTTTTTGCTTGTTTAATTAAGGACTTAGGCACATTTTAATGTGTTCAAATTTCTAAATTTCATCAGGCTAAACCAGATAAAAAAAAAGGCCACACTTTAGAATGATTTTGACAAAGTACTTTTAGCTTTAAGGTCTTCAATGAGCTGTTTGGGTCCTTTGGCTAGAATGCCTTCCAATCAACCTGCTTTGCAAACTTAGAAAAGCAAGCAATTTGGTTTTAGGGACCAATGAAGACCACGGCGGCGTTTGTTTGACTGTGTTAAGGATAGCCTAAATGTCCACAATTTTACGCACTTTTCCTATTTAAACTCAACTATAGCATTGGCTTAATTTTTTAGGGCTTTTTTTTCAATATATACGTCAAGGACATTACGTGTAACAAGCAAATGGCATTCGAGGTTAAATAACAATACATATGCATCTAAAAAAGAATGAAGAACAAAGTCTATTTAACAGTTGGCTTAAGAATCCACACCAAAAGGTACATGCAGTGGATTGCAAGTACGGCATCCCTCTGATCCCAAAACATCCCCAACGATTAACAGGGAAAGAGGAAATGAGTGAAACAACGTACGTGGAAACGTGGGAATGGGGAACGCAACAAAACAGCCAACGTGTCAGCAGAAAGCCTTCATCGGCGAACAAACAACAGAAAAAAAACTGAATTAAAATTGAATAAAATGTGATGAAATTTTGATGAAAACTTGATCGTGGGATTTGAGCATGAGCCAGGAAAATGACGAATAACGAGCTCATGCGATCGGACATTATTGTTTTAAAGGTAAATGTCTAGAGATGTGTCCGCGTCTTTTACCATGGCCGCCATCTTGGTTGCCCAGACCCGCGAACTTTTACGTGTTCACGGGACGGGACAACCAAGATGGCGGCCGTGGAAAAATAAAATAACTCATGTTTTTGCTAAAATTACGAATATAAAGTTTTTTAAAATGATCTAAATCTATCCCTCACCCTAACTTGAACCCTAAATTGCTCCCTAACTGGGTTTTGACCCTCTCCCTAACAGGGTTTTGACCCTCTCCCTAACAGGGTTTTGACCCTCTCCCTAACAAGGGTTTGACCCTCTCCCTAACAGAGTTTTGACCCTATCGGAACCAGTGTTTTGACACTCTCCTTAGCCTAACATGGCGCTGGGTTTTGACCCTGAAAAGTAGGAAAATTAAAAAAACAAACAAAGAAAAGTGGCCAAAATTAATTATAAAATAAAGAAGTAATGAAAACCCAACTTACATTTTCATGGAATACACTTTTACACACTTTATTTCAGGTTCCAACGAAAAGAATATCCAAAAATTAATGAAACACAGCGTGGTCACCCTCTAAGATTATCTTAAAAAATGGCGGAGCTTATTAACATATTTAATAGGCCAACCAATGAAATTTTAAAAATTATAATTAATCAACCAATAAAAATTTGCCACCGTCATATTAATGAAAATGTAACTCTATTTAAAAAAAATATTTAAAAAATAAGAGAAGTGAATCCACGCAAATGACGTCACGGATAAACAACTAGACATCAGCCGTTTTAAAGTACAGTAGAAGTCCATTAGTCCGGCATCCAACAGTCCGGAATGCCCGATAGTCCGGCATCGCTCCGGAAAATAATAAAAAATTTTGTTTTCTCCAAAAGTGTGTCTTTAAAGCAAATAATCGACGAGAATGAGCCTGTTGAACAAGAACTAACCGATGAGGACATTATCAACAGTGTAGTAAACCTTCAGCCTACTCAAAATCTTGAATAAAGTGACTCAGATGCCGAAATGGAAGAAAAGGAAAAAATCAGCTTGGCAGAAGCTGCAGAATCACTAAATACGTTTATCTCTTTTGCTGAGGCTAGTACTAGCTACAGTGCTTAAGAAATTATGGATTTCCATATCATTAGAAATAAATTTCATACTAAACGCCAAAAGTCAAGAAAACAAAAAGACATTCGTGACTTTTTTAAATCTAAGTGAAATATGTTTTACAGTACGTGTGCATACATTATATGAAATGTAAAATAAACTTTTTTGTATTCGCATACTGTATTTGTAGTTTAATTATTAACCTAATTGTTCTTATAATTTCGATTTATGTATGTATGTATTTAAAAAAACAAAGTACATTTTTTTTACGGCAAAACCTACACTAAAAAGGGGCACCGCCCGATAGACCGGAATTATCGGTAGTCCGGCACCGAGCCGGTCCCTAACGTGCCGGATTATCGGACTTCTACTGTACATTAACCAGCGGGATCTATTCTTCCATGTCTTACCAGATCTGTATGAGAATACACAGTATAAATAAGCAATTAATTTCATTTCAAATCACCATTTCCTGTTTTCCTCTGCTAAGGTTGATGTATTTCAAAACTAAAACGTATGCTGGCGTGTTCTCGCAATTTTATCGCTTAGTAATGACGTCATCGTTTTAGGGAAAGGTAAAGAAGAAGAGGTCGTCAGTATATTTGCAAAAAACCTATGATAAAAATAGGACTCAAACATTGACATCACTACAATGTCTATTCCATATGCCCAGTATTGCACAATATTTTTAAAGCTTTTTACCTCATCAGTGTAACAATACTGAACACTGTTCAACAGTTCATTTTAATTCAATCAATTTCAATGAAACAATATCATCATCATGTGCTACAATATAAACATTTCATTATCATGTGCTACAATATAAACATATCAGCATCATGTGCTACAACATGAACAAATCATCATCATATCCTACAATATGAATATTTCATCATCATGTACTAAAATATGAACATTTCATCATGTGCTACAATATGAACATGTCATCATCATGTACTATAATATGATAATTCCATCATCATCCACTACAATATGAACATAATAATAATAATAATAATGAAGTTTATTTGAGAAATTTGAGAAATCACGCTTCATTCCCAAAGGCTCGAAGCGCGTTACAAGGTTCGATGTTCGAGAGGCATCACTGCTGCCAGTTAGGCGCATGTGAACTCCATCTCCCCATCTCCTGGGTTTGAATTCAGAGTTGCCATCTCTTAGATGAGTTGCCGTCCAAGGTTAACGAGTCCCATCCACCCGGGAGTTGCCGGAATGTTTCATTGTATCAATGTTATCCGCCTATCGGGACTCCATCGCCGGGTTTGAATTCAGAGTTTCCTTCTCTTAGATGAGTTGCCGTCCAAGGTTAACGAGTCCCATCCACCCGGGGTACTGGTGGTGTGTTTGCTTGACTGGGCTTTGGCGGGGATTGAACTCCAGACCATCAACTCAGTTTAGACCACTCGGCCACCCAGTATTGAAATTGTCAATACAACAAAAAAATCAATACAACTACAACAACAACAGCAACAACGGACAAACAAAGAGTTACGAATGATCCGAACTCGGCTGCGAGCTCCTGGAGGAGGACAGTTCAATCAAGGCCATGTGAGTGTCGTCTATGTCGAAGATGGCCATGCGCCTGCCCCTGGCCATCTGCTTGAGCTGCCTCTGGAGGCTGTCCTCGCTGTCCAGGGACAGCCCGTCTGCCGACGACTCCGCGCTGCGGTCGGCCGACCTGTCCGGATTCTCGAGGTTGCGCCTGTAGGTCTGCAGGATATCGGTCACTTCTCATACCATCATCATGTGCTACAATATGAACATATCATCATCATGTGCTACAATATGAACATATCATCATCATGTGCTACGATGTGAACATTTCATCATCATGTGCTACAATATGAACATATCATCATCATGTGCTACGATGTGAACATTTCATCATCATTTGCTACAATATGAACATATCATCATCATGTGCTACGATGTGAACATTTCATCATCATTTGCTACAATATGAACATATCATCATCATGTGCTACGATGTGAACATTTCATCATCATGTGCTACAATATGAACATATCATCATCAAGTGCTACAATATGAACATATCATCATCAAGTGCTACAATATGAACATATCATCATCAAGTGCTACAATATGAACATATCATCATCAAGTGCTACAATATGAACATATCATCATCAAGTGCTACAATATGAACATATCTTCATCAAGTGCTACAATATGAACATATCATCATCAAGTGCTACAACTTCAAGATAAATATCTTGTTAATGGGGGTTTAATTAACCCAAGGTCATGGGTCTAAGTTCAAATTGGTTAATGTAAATACAATATACCAGTGCTGTACCGGTTGAAGTTGTTTACACCGGTTGAAGTTGTTTACACCGGGTGAAATTGTTTACCCCGGGTGAAATTGTTTACCCCGGGTCCGGGTGTTTTGAGTTAATCCTCGGTGTTTCAAAGTATTACCAAAAAAAGTTAACTTCTCCTTTTCTATATTATATGCCGCCTTTAAAATAATTGTCTTACACACCGTACTAGACCCCACGTGACTACCTTAAAACAATAGGACTACAGGCAGTCATACAGATAGTCCTGCAGACAGTCCTAAAACATACATGTGGTTCTTTATTTAATATAATAGTCGCCTCTGAAACAATTCAACCTTTTTACCTGAGTTCAACAGTCACGCATGATGCTCGCTGCTTGACAGCTTTTTTACCCCCACTAAGTACTATTAATATAAAACATGATGAGAAGGGGGAGGGTTGGTTGTAAAACGGAAGCAGCCATACCAGAAGCAAAAGCTGTATAAAAGAGATTTTAAAACTAAAACTCTAAATATGACAGGCTCGCTACCATTACAGATCAGGCGACAATGTGCGAGCTCTCACGACGTCTGGCATACGCGTATAGCTGTCAGGCAAGGCGAGATGTATTGAAACTCTAAACTTCAGATATGTCGAAAATCGAAACACATAGTCGTGTCAGGTGAGTGGTGCGTTAGCTGCGTCCTACGGGCCACATGCGGCCCGCTCAATTGTTAAACGCGGAACACCCGACCTTGCAAAAACTGGATTAAGGTTTTCTTAAAATTTTAAAATGATTATCTAAAATAATCTTCGAAAATGAATAATCACAGTGTAAACTTGATCTAGCTGAAATCATTTCACATTAAAGTGTTTTTTTTAAATCTACTGGTTATTTTTCAAACATAACTCGAAGTCAACTTTTAAAGTCCATATTTTTAATGTATATCAAAAAAAAATAATCGATTCTCGTAAAAATCTGGCCCATCAACTAAATCCAGAGATATATAAACATATGGTTAAACTGCACGGTACTACAAAGGTCAGTTCTGCGTTAAAACTCTCTGTGTCAGAATTATTGACGACACACTTAGCTCGTCATGTTTGCTGCTAAACATTTTAATTCCATGCGTTTTCTAGTTTAAGGTATTTGATAATACGAAAAAAAATATTCTTAAAATGTTTTTAAAAGTTGCAAAAAGAAATAAGTGCTAATATTTATTTAAAATTGAAAATTAAAGTCGAGTGCCAGACTTCCGTCAAAGACTCCACATCTAAGTATTTATTAAAACCAATGTTGGGAATGTGTGTCCTTTCAGAGAATATAATCTCGGACAACAGTTTCAGACATAGCAAGTCAATATTTGTAATAATTTTAGTGAAACGAAATTAACGGACAGAGCCGATGCCTTTAAATTTAAAACGGGAATAAATAACGTTTGCCAAGACGTCATCTGTGTTAGAAGCTCCAAATGGCCAATTGTTTTGTTATTGGGTTTTATACTTCCCATAGAATTCTTAAAAACAAGTAAATATTTTATTGTGAACAAGGTTGTTGTTCTCCCCATGACACTTAACTTAATGTCCTGTGACACTTAACTTAATGTCCTGTGACACTTAACATAATGTCCTGTGACACTTAACTTAATGTCCTGGTAAGCATAGTATGAGTTCTAAGATGATCGCAGAGAGTTCAGAACTAATAACCAGAGAGTTTTAACATCAACTCTTTGCTCTTTCATTTTATTATACGAAAAAAAGGTAGAAGGGGGAAATAAGCGTGAAAAGGTCAGATGGTCAAAGCAGGGTATTTGTTCTTAATAATCTGCTTTACTTTTGTGATGTCATTGGTCATATTTATGTTATCATCGCAACTCCAAGTGGGCCTCAGTTAAATAATGAGAAACAAAGAGACACAATCAGACACATTAGCAATACAGAAAGTGACATTGAGTGGCCTCAGACACTATGAGAAACATTAGTATTACAGAAAGTGACATTGAGTGGCCTCAGACAATATGAGACACATTAGTAATGCAGAAAGTAACATTGAGTGGCCTCAGACACTATGAGAAACATTAGTATTACAGAAAGTAACATTGAGTGGCCACAGACACTATGAGACACATTAGTAATGCAGAAAGTAACACTGAGTGGCCTAAGACACTATGAGACACATTAGCAACACAGAAAGTAACATTGAGTGGCCTCAGACACTATGAGACACATTAGCAACACAGAAATTAACATTGAGTGGCCTCAGACACTATGAGACACATTAGCAACACAGAAAGTAACATTGAGTGGCCTCAGACACTATGAGACACATTAGTAATGCAGAAAGTAACATTGAGTGGCCTCAGACACTATGAGACACAGTAATGCAGAAAGTAACATTGAGTGGCCTAAGACACTATGAGACACATTAGCAACAC
The DNA here is from genome assembly GCA_964017045.1 of Omphiscola glabra. Taxonomy (NCBI): domain Eukaryota; kingdom Metazoa; phylum Mollusca; class Gastropoda; family Lymnaeidae; genus Omphiscola; species Omphiscola glabra. The sequence continues at coordinate 2,698,916 of OZ024807.1, read as the reverse complement.
AGAAAGTAACATTGATTGGCCTGAGACACATTAGCACTACAGAAAGTGACATTGAGTGGCCTCAGACACTATGAGACACATTAGCAACACAGAAAGTAACATTGAGTGGCCTCAGACACTATGAGACACATTAGCAACACAGAAAGTAACATTGATTGGCCTGAGACACATTAGCACTACAGAAAGTGACATTGAGTGGCCTCAGACACTATGAGACACATTAGTAACACAGAAAGTAACATTGAGTGGCCTCAGACACTATGAGACACATTAGCAACACAGAAAGTAACATTGAGTGGCCTCAGACACTATGAGACACATTAGCAACACAGAAAGTAACATTGAGTGGCCTGAGACACATTAGTAATACAGAAAGTAACATTGAGTGGCCACAGAAACCCTATGAGACATAACAATACAGGAGGTAATATCGATTTGCCACAACTTGCAAGAAATGCATCAAATAACCGCCTGACACAATTAAAGAAATCTTAAAAATAAACTTTTATAAAATGTAATATTGAGGAATGGGGGTGGTGCTCGGCTAAAAATTTGAGAAAACATGCATGCAAGTAACGCACATCATAAGAATCCCATTACTGACCGCCCCCCTTTGCCCCTCTGTGATGTAAAAGCGAGTGGGACATTAGAATATTATTACAGTTCAGCGGCGTGAAAAAATATGCGGTTGGGTGCTCTAGGGGGAGAGGGGGGTGAGGAGCACGAATTGGGATTGTTATGAAGTGCATGTTTTGTCAAATTTTCAGCTTGCCCCCCCCCCCCTCCAAATAGCTCAATATTTTATTGTATAAAGGATTTATACGAAACTGTATTTTTAGGGATTATTCAACTATAATTGATATCGTATTTTTGTACTAAGGGTGTGAACAAAGCGTAAATGACTGACAAAGTCATAGATTGTACTAAGGGTGTGAACAAAGCGTAAATGACTGACAAAGTCATAGATTGTACTAAGGGTGTGAACAAAGCGTAAATGACTGACAAAGTCATAGATTGTACTAAGGGTGTGAACAAAGCGTAAATGACTGACAAAGTCATGGATTGTACTAAGGGTGTGAACAAAGCGTAAATGACTGACAAAGTCATGGATTGTACTAAGGGTGTGAACAAAGCGTAAATAACTGACAAAGTCATTGATTGTACTAAGGGTGTGAACAAAGCGTAAATGACTGACAAAGTCATAGATTGGTGGAAGCGTTTTATAAAATCAACTGACATCAAGTATCAAGCTGAAACAATCTAGTGAACTGAAAACGAGGTCATATAAAAAAAAGTTTTTTTTCTTCATAAAAGTCGTTATATTCTAGTTCTATTTTGTAGCACATAAAGCAATCTATTTGTTCCGTCAAAAACGTTGAAGTCTCCTTATGTCTTACCATAAGTCCCGAGTTTGTACATGCTACCACCGCTTTAGCGAATTCACACTGGCATCCTAGTCATTTGAGTTAAGTCCAGTGGCGTACCTAGGGTGCGGCAGACACTATGAGGCCGGGGGGGGGGGGAGTTGTCGCAAAATAGACGAACCCAGCAAGGAATGTTGATGCTTTTTAAAATATCTATTTAAGTCTTTCTTGTAAGATAGCTTACCTGAAAGAAGATTGAAGTCTTGTATGAGCCACCTACCAGTAGGCCCTACGTTGAACCCAACATCATCATCAGCGGACAGCGTCTTAACGCGATGGAATAATTTATTTACTTGGGCAGCACCCTCTCCAGATCTGTCATCATGGATGTTGAAATGAATGCCAGACTTGCAAAAGCTAGTGCCATATTTGACAGGCTCCGAAGCACTGTTCGGGACAGGAGAGGTATCAGACGAGAAACGAAGATCAGAGTCTATAGTGCGGCAGTCCTCTCGACATTGCTCTACGGATGTGAAACGTGGACAGTCTACCAGCGTCACGCCAAAAAACTGAACCATTTTCACACAACCTGCCTCAGGAAACTCCTCGGCATCAGGTGGCAAGACAAAGTTCCTGACACAGAGGTTCTCGCTAGAGCAAACATACCTAGTATCTTCACCACTCTGATGCAGTATCAACTCCGTTGGATGGGACACGTAGCCCGTATGGCTCCTTAAACAAATATTCTTCGGAGAACTCACAATACGCAAGCGCACCCAAGGAGGTAAAAAAAAATTTCACAAAGACTCACTGAAAGCCGCACTGAAGGCCTTCAGCATCGACCCTACTAAATGGACGCAGACTGCCCGGGACAGAGTCAGGTGGAGATCAGCTGTCAAGAAGAGGGCTAAATCTCATTACGCCAATAGGATAGCCACAGCTAAGACACGCAGACAAGCCTGAAAGAGCAACATTAGATCACCGACTGCTTTGCCAGAAATTATTCCTAACACAGATCAGATTAGCAAGCCACCTACGAACTCACCGTAACCCACCCTCCCCCTAAACCGTTGACTGAATGGTCCTAGACGATGTTGACGGACGTACAACAACCTGTTTTTAAAACTCGTCACATGTTTCAGCCTATACCTGTTGTGTCATTGTATACTTTATGATCATTGTATACTTTATGATCAATCTGTTGTGTCATTGTATATTTTGTGATCAATCTGTTGTGTCATTGTATACTTTATGATCATTGTATACTTTATGATCGATCTGTTGTGTCAATTGTATACTTTATGATCATTGTACACTTTATGATCATTGTATGCTTTATGATCATTGTATACTTTATGATCATTGTATACTTTATGATAATTGTATACTTTATGATAAATCTACAGCATATAAAAATAGATTTCTCAAACTTAATTCAACTTTCTCAACTTTAGTTGTCTTAAGCACCATTCATTCTCATTAAGCCTTTGATTATGTCCAAGTGTCCATCTCAGTAAATAGCTAACTAATTCGTCCCGCCTATGTTAGATAGTTTCAAACAGATAACTAAAGTTAAACTTGAGAGAAAACGCCGTGTACCAGAAAAAATAGGAAAATGTGGTACGTTCTCACAAAATTTGTGAGACTTTTGAAATACGACTGGCACTGGCAAATGACGCGGTTACAAAGTCGAGACCCTTTGATGTTCAGAAAAAAAAGAGGCCGATTTGGAGACGATTTAGTTCAATAAGGACACTATGGTCAAAGTCGTAAGCTCTTGCTGCAAGAACGAAAATAAAGCCGGGTAAGGCGCTTTCATCTAGTACTCAAATGAGTTACCTCTAAGTGAAGATAGTTCAGGGCTGAGTGGTAAATGTAGCAGAAGTTTTGATACAGAAATCGAAGCTATAATAATGATGGCATTGAAACAAGTGCGCCGCCGAATTCATCTTAATGCTTACCTCGATACTGTGAGTGCTTTTCATAACTACCATTATGGACATACTGCAAGACATACAGTCACATAGAGGCAGAGTGGTCATTGGACATACTGCAAGACATACAGTCACATAGAGGCAGAGTGGCCATTGGACATACTGCAAGACACACAGTCACATAGAGGCTAAGTGGTCCTTGGATATACTACAAGACATACAGTCACATAGAGGCAGAGTGGTACTTGGATATACTACAAGACGTAATGTCATATGGAGGCAGAGTGATCCTTCAATGGATCCATGGACACTCTAGCATATCCCAAAGTAAGCGAGCTTATCCTCTATAAATTTAAGGCGCCAACCAGCGCCAACCAAACTGACCGATGACCCAGCTAAAGGTCAAGGCATGACCGCAAAGAGACTTGGTTTCTCCCAAATAAGAACAGAACAATGTCCGACTTGTCGCTATTTTAACAGATTGGATTCTTTTAGAGCTCCGAGCCGCCAACATGCAAAAATAAGATTGTTCTATTTGCGCACCATGAATAAAAGCAAAGGGTAATTTCTCTATGTAAACACTGTATCACTGGCAGCGCCAAGAAGTTCACGTCCTTTAATGTCACTGTTAATTGGGCTGTGTATACTTTGATTGCATCTGGCCACCCGATAAGTTGATTTGACGTGTCTGTTCACCACACACTTGTGCTATTTGCTGTGGCTTGATGTCGGTGTTAGGTGTGACAGAAATGAGGTGAGAGAAGTGAAGTGACATACGTAACGTCTACAACAGAGATGATACCTAAGTAAACTTTTTTAAAATGTAAACTTGAGTATCTACTAATCACAATGCAAGAAATTAATATATACACAACTTTTTAACTATTAGGAATTTTGTATTTATTGATGAGGGTGCTGCATTTATAGAATACGTAATGTGAATAAATTTGTAGGATAAGAAGGATAAAAACAATACCTCATCGTATTTAATTTATTAATAATAATTAAGAATAGTAAAGTCACAGTAAACAATAACCAAGAATCAACCATCGTTCTTGGACATATCAACCATCGTTCTTGTACATATAATGCATTGTTTTTGTACATATCAAACATTGTTCTTGTACATATCAACCATCATTTTTGTACAAATCAACTATCTCTCTTGTAGATGTCAACCATTGTTCCTAACTTGTACATATCAACCATTGTTCTTGTACATATCAACCATCATTTTTGTACAAATCAACTATCTCTCTTGTAGATGTCAACCATTGTTCCTAACTTGTACATATCAACCATTGTTCTTGTACATATCAACCATTGTTCTTGTATATATCAACCATCGTTCTTGTACATATCAACTATCATTCTTGTACATATCAACCATTGTTCTTGTACATATCAACCTTATTTCTTGCACACATGCAACATAAATGTCGAATCTTCTGTTTTACAGAACGAATCCTAATAAAGGTGTGTTAAGTGTATTAAACCAGCATGGATGAAGTCGTTACGAATTATGTCGATACTATTAAGAGGTAAGTATGGATGACGTCATTACGAATTATGTCGATACTATTAAGAGGTAAGTATGGATGACGTCATTACGAATTATGTCGATACTATTAAGAGGTAAGTATGGATGACGTCATTACGAATTATGTCGATACTATTAAGAGGTAAGTATGGATGAAGTCATTACGAATTATGGCGATACTCTTAAGAGGTAAGTATGGATGACGTCATTACGAATTATGTCGATACTATTAAGAGGTAAGTATGGATGAAGTCATTACGAATTATGTCGATACTCTTAAGAGGTAAGTATGGATGACGTCATTACGAATTATGTCGATACTATTAAGAGGTAAGTATGGATGAAGTCATTACGAATTATGTCGATACTATTAAGAGGTAAGTATGGATGACGTCATTACGAATTATGTCGATACTATTAAGAGGTAAGTATGGATGAAGTCAATACGAATTATGTCGATACTATTAAGAGGTAAGTATGGATGAAGTCATTACGAATTATGGCGATACTCTTAAGAGGTAAGTATGGATGACGTCATTACGAATTATGTCGATACTATTAAGAGGTAAGTATGGATGAAGTCATTACGAATTATGTCCATACTATTAAGAGGTAAGTATGGATGACGTCATTACGAATTATGTCGATACTATTAAGAGGTAAGTATGGATGAAGTCATTACGAATTATGTCGATACTCTTAAGAGGTAAGTATGGATGACGTCATTACGAATTATGTCGATACTCTTAAGAGGTAAGTATGGATGACGTCATTACGAATTATGTCGATACTATTAAGAGGTAAGTATGGATGAAGTCATTACGAATTATGTCGATACTATTAAGAGGTAAGTATGGATGACGTCATTACGAATTATGTCGATACTATTAAGAGGTAAGTATGGATGAAGTCATTACGAATTATGGCGATACTCTTAAGAGGTAAGTATGGATGACGTCATTACGAATTATGTCGATACTATTAAGAGGTAAGTATGGATGAAGTCATTACGAATTATGTCGATACTCTTAAGAGGTAAGTATGGATGACGTCATTACGAATTATGTCGATACTATTAAGAGGTAAGTATGGATGAAGTCATTACGAATTATGTCGATACTCTTAAGAGGTAAGTATGGATGAAGTCATTACGAATTATGTCGATACTCTTAAGAGGTAAGTATGGATGACGTCATTACGAATTATGTCGATACTCTTAAGAGGTAAGTATGGATGACGTCATTACGAATTATGTCGATACTATTAAGAGGTAAGTATGGATGAAGTCATTACGAATTATGTCGATACTATTAAGAGGTAAGTATGGATGTAGTCATTACGAATTATGTCGATACTCTTAAGAGGTAAGTATGGATGACGTCATTACGAATTATGTCGATACTCTTAAGAGGTAAGTATGGATGAAGTCATTACGAATTATGGCGATACTCTTAAGAGGTAAGTATGGATGACGTCATTACGAATTATGTCGATACTATTAAGAGGTAAGTATGGATGAAGTCATTACGAATTATGGCGATACTATTAAGAGGTAAGTATGGATGACGTCATTACGAATTATGTCGATACTATTAAGAGGTAAGTATGGATGAAGTCATTACGAATTATGGCGATACTCTTAAGAGGTAAGTATGGATGACGTCATTACGAATTATGTCGATACTATTAAGAGGTAAGTATGGATGAAGTCATTACGAATTATGTCGATACTCTTAAGAGGTAAGTATGGATGACGTCATTACGAATTATGTCGATACTATTAAGAGGTAAGTATGGATGAAGTCATTACGAATTATGTCGATACTCTTAAGAGGTAAGTATGGATGACGTCATTACGAATTATGTCGATACTATTAAGAGGTAAGTATGGATGAAGTCATTACGAATTATGGCGATACTCTTAAGAGGTAAGTATGGATGACGTCATTACGAATTATGTCGATACTATTAAGAGGTAAGTATGGATGAAGTCATTACGAATTATGTCGATACTCTTAAGAGGTAAGTATGGATGACGTCATTACGAATTATGTCGATACTATTAAGAGGTAAGTATGGATGAAGTCATTACGAATTATGGCGATACTCTTAAGAGGTAAGTATGGATGACGTCATTACGAATTATGTCGATACTATTAAGAGGTAAGTATGGATGAAGTCATTACGAATTATGTCGATACTCTTAAGAGGTAAGTATGGATGACGTCATTACGAATTATGTCGATACTATTAAGAGGTAAGTATGGATGAAGTCATTACGAATTATGTCGATACTCTTAAGAGGTAAGTATGGATGACGTCATTACGAATTATGTCGATACTATTAAGAGGTAAGTATGGATGAAGTCATTACGAATTATGGCGATACTCTTAAGAGGTAAGTATGGATGACGTCATTACGAATTATGTCGATACTATTAAGAGGTAAGTATGGATGAAGTCATTACGAATTATGTCGATACTCTTAAGAGGTAAGTATGGATGACGTCATTACGAATTATGTCGATACTATTAAGAGGTAAGTATGGATGAAGTCATTACGAATTATGTCGATACTCTTAAGAGGTAAGTATGGATGACGTCATTACGAATTATGTCGATACTATTAAGAGGTAAGTATGGATGAAGTCATTACGAATTATGTCGATACTCTTAAGAGGTAAGTATGGATGACGTCATTACGAATTATGTCGATACTATTAAGAGGTAAGTATGGATGAAGTCATTACGAATTATGTCGATACTCTTAAGAGGTAAGTATGGATGACGTCATTACGAATTATGTCGATACTATTAAGAGGTAAGTATGGATGACGTCATTACGAATTATGGCGATACTCTTAAGAGGTAAGTATGGATGACGTCATTACGAATTATGTCGATACTATTAAGAGGTAAGTATGGATGACGTCATTACGAATTATGTCGATACTCTTAAGAGGTAAGTATGGATGAAGTCATTACGAATTATGGCGATACTCTTAAGAGGTAAGTATGGATGAAGTCATTACGAATTATTTCGATACTCTTAAGAGGTAAGTATGGATGACGTCATTACGAATTATGTCGACAATTTGAAGGGGTAACTTTGGAGGACACAAATCCCATTGAATTCATTGACATTTTTAACCCCACAAAAAATACAAGAAAAACAATTATTAATATTTAAAAAAAAAAAAAAAAGATGGCAACTGAAAATACCAACAAATCTGATTCCAAATCTCAAGTTCGATCTGCATCTTTCAAAGTATACTTTCTTTAACGAGTAAAAGAAAGTGTACTTTAAAATATAATAATAAATTAATGGGTAACCAACTGGAAGCTGACCCCAGATAATGAAATCCTGGTCTTGGACAAATGTTAGACAAATCAAAGACAATTCACAGATGCTACACGATTAAGGTGTGTTCAATATTTTTTCCAACTTGACACAATCAAGGGGTCAGCTCTTAGATGTAAAATGCACAATTTTCAAACGTTGACAAGTAAATAGAATGAGGACAGTGATCCCAAAGTCTATCCAGGGATATGATAAGAATAGGTGAAAAGGAAGGAAAGACAACTCACAAACATTGAACAAGAGTTCAAATGAGAACATTTCTTTACTAAATATCAGTGGCGTAGAGGGTCAGTAACACTAAGGGCGGACGAAGATTGTTGCCACCTCATCCACGAAAAAATCCAAGCAGTTTGCCGAAAATACCGGCAATCCAGATAAAGATAAAGAGTGCCACTCGTGAAATAAATCACAGAGATGATTTTTTAGACTCATGCAGTGAAACCAACTGTAAGGAATGGCACCAATCTGCCACCTCCGGTCAGCCGACCTGCCACTTCCGTTCAGCCGACCTGCCACCTCCGTTCAGCCGACCTGCCACCCCCGTTTAGCCGATCTTCCACCTTCGTTTAGCCGACTGGCATTTTGCCGACAAAGATTTAGAAATTATTTAAAAACAAATGTGATAATATACATATACAGTGTTGGCCAAACAAAACCCGTGTGTCTCAGTATAGACCTTATCATATAAAACCCGTGTGTCTTAGTATAGACCTGATCATATAAAACCCGTGTGTCTCAGTATAGACCTTATCGTATAAATCCCATGTGTCTCGGTATAGACCTTATCATATAAAACCCACGTGTCTCAGTATAGACCTGATCATATAAATCCCGTGTGTCTCAGTAGAGACCTTATCATATAAAACCCATGTGTGTCAGTAAAGACCTTATCATATAAAACCCATGTGTCTCAGTATAGACCTGATCATAAGTGCAGTCGGTAGTGTTATTTGGCGTCGATGGTTATGCTAGATATAGCGAATGTGTACGGTCTATGTGGCTCACCCTGTATAAACCAGAGCTGGCGGACGCATGTGAGGTCATTTCGACTCCTTATGAATATGTGGATTTAGAACATAGGTGGTCATTGGATCTGTGCTCAGATCTTGTGGTCAGTGGATCTTTTCTCAGATGTTGTGGTCAGTGGATCTGTGCTCAGCTCTTGTATTCAATGGATCTGTGCTCAGCTCTTGTATTCAATGGATCTGTGCACAGATCTTGTGGTCAGAGGATCTATGCTCAGCTCTTGTGGTCAATGGATCTGTGCATAGATAATTAAATTCACAAATAACTATCATTTAAAATACATCTATTTTGCAGTCAAACTAAGAGAAATTTGCCCGTAGTGTGTCTGGGGATTTCTTTAAACTGGGGATTTCTTTAAACTGGGGATTTCTTTAAACTGGGGATTTCTTTAAACTGGGGATTTCTTTAAACTGTGGATATCTTTAAACTGGGGATTTCTTTAAACTGGGGGAGGAGGTGGGGGCGAGGATTTGCCGGACATCCATTTTAAAGAGCTAAAATAACAGGTTGGATATTTTGTGGAACTAACAACCAACAAGCGAAAACTCACAAAAGAAATTTGATGTTGACATAGATGTTCTTTAAAACTTCAACATGCTTATAATCACCTGTGTATTCAATACATGCTTATAATCACCTGTGTATACCAATACATGCTTATAATCCCCTGTGTATTCCAATACATGCTTATAATCACCTGTGTATTCCAATACATGCTTATAATCACTTGTTTATTCAAATACATGCTTATAATCACCTGTGTATTCCAATACATGCTTATAATCCCCTGTGTATTCCAATACATGCTTATAATCACCTGTGTATTCCAATACATGCTTATAATCCCCTGTGTATTCCAATACATGCTTATTATCACCTGTAAATTTCCATAGTCACTTTCTTGTTGAAATCATGGCTTGCTCAGGGTCGGCGAATGGGCGACTGCGAATCCGTCTAGAGATCCTACGATTAAGATGACCACTCGTACAGCCAGTTCAGGACTACTAGTAAAAACTATTCACGTTAATATAAGATGGAGTACATATGATTTAAGAATATATCAATTATACAAATTAGTACAAGACAATTTATTATTTTTTCCTTCTTCAAATAATCGCCCCCACGGAAGAGTTCTCTCTATGTAACCACACTTTTAAAATTTTTGAATAGATAGTTAATAAATGACGTCACTTTATTTTTTTTAAATGCTCAACCCACTCACGATTCGCATTTTTATTTTTTTAAACTCTGATTTAAATGAGCTCTAACTTTAAGGATTATTTAATCCAAACGGTCTGATTATGAGGATTATTTAATCCAAACTGTCTGATTATGCAAAAATTTTCATGTGTCATGAATTATGTACACGTTTTATGAACTTGGCACTTCTCTGACCCACATTTCGACCCACATTTCGAGCCACATTTCGAGCCACATTTTGACCCGCATTTCTACGCGCATTGCTAAACATCACCACTGTATTTTCCAACCTCTGCCCACAGGTACAAGTTTGTCGTTGCCAAAGTCGTCTATCTGATCTTTGCTACGTGTGTTATTCTGGTCTATCTGTATAGTCCAAATGCAAAACCCCAGAAGCCTCCACCACTTGGCTACTACAAGAAGGCCGCAGTAGCAGCCGATACAACTGTTTGTTCAACTGTAGGAAAGTAAGAATTGTGGAGAACATTAGATAGAATGTTGGACTGGATGCATGTTGTTTGAGGATGGAGAATGATGTGCTTTATGTTGGAATGTTGCAATGAAAAATCTGCCTGCCCAATATGACATCGTTAAATATGTATGGTTAACCTATCCCAATATGACATCGTTAAATATGTATGGTTAACCTATCCCAATATGACAGCGTTAAATATGTATGGTTAACCTATCCCAATATGACATCGTTAAATATGTATGGTTAACCTATCCCAATATGAAAGCGTTAAATATGTATGGTTAAACTATCCCAAAATGACATCGTTAAATATGTATGGTTAACAAATCCCAATATGACATTGTTAAATATGTATGGTCAACCAATCCCAATATGACATCGTTAAATATGTATGGTTAACCTATCCCAATATGACATCGTTAAATATGTATGGTTAACCTATCCCAATATGACAGCGTTAAATATGTAATAATAATAATAATAAAGTTTATTTGAAAAGTCACGCTTCATCCCCAAAGGCTCGAAGCGCGTTACAAAGTCAAATCTTCGATGTTCGAGAGGCATCACTGCTGCCAGTTAGGCGCATGTGAACTCCATCTCCCCATCTCCGGGTTTGAATTCAGAGTTGCCTTCTCTTAGATGAGTTGCCGTCCAGGGTTAACGAGTCCCATCCACCCGGGCTGCTGGTGGTGTGTTTGCTTGGCTGGGCTTTGGTGGGGATTAAACTCCAGACCATCAACTTGAGATTTGTTCAGTTTAGACCACTCGGCCACCCAGCACCCAACTACCTCATTTAATTAATACAAACATAACCTATTTACATTTAATTATTTACATTCCATTGAATACATCATTAAATGTACACTTCTTTGAAGTTCAAAATCTTAAACATGAAATCCTCGCAAAGGAGTGTACAATAAGTTTCATCAACTTGTAATTCTCATAAGGTGTGAACACAGCAGCAGTAATGGATAAGTTTTTGTGTACCAACTAGTATGGTTAACCTATCCCAATATGACATCGTTAAATATGTATGGTTAACCTATCCCAATATGAAAGCGTTAAATATGTATGATTAACCTTTCCCAATATGACATCGTTAAATATGTATGGTTAACAAATCCCAATATGACATTGTTAAATATGTATGGTCAACCAATCCCAATATGACATCGTTAACTATGTATGGTTAGCCTATCCCATTATGACATCGTTAAATATGTATGGTTCACCTATCCCAATATGACATCGTTAAATATGTATGGTTAACTATCCCAATATGACATCGTTAAATATGTATGGTTAACCTATCACAATAGACATCGTTAAATATGTATGGTTAACCTATCCCTATATGACATCGTTAAATATGTATGGTTAACCTATCACAATAGACATCGTTAAATATGTATGGTTAACCTATCCCAATAAGACATCGTTAAATATGTATGGTTAACCTATCCCAATAAGACATCGTTTAATATGTATGGTTAACCTATCACAATAGACATCGTTAAATATGTATGGTTAACCTATCCCAATAAGACATCGTTAAATATGTATGGTTAACCTATCCCAATAAGACATCGTTAAATATGTATGGTTAATCTATCCCAATATGACATCGTTAAATATGTATGGTTAACCTATCCCAATATGACATCTTTAAATAAGTATGGTTAACTTATCCCAATATGACATCGTTAAATATGTATGGTTAACCTATCCCAATATGGCAGCATTAAAAATGTATGGTTAACCTATCCCAATATGACATCGTTAACTATGTATGGATAGCCTATCCAAATATGAGATCGTTAAATATGTATGGTTAAACTATCCGAATATGACATCGTTAAATATGTATGGTTAACTTATCCCAATATGACATCGTTAAATATGTTTGGTTAACCTATCCCAATATGACATCGTTAATATGTATGGTTAACCTATCCCAATATGACATTGTTAAATATGCATGGTATTCCTATTCCAAAATGACATCGTTAAATATGTATGGTTAACCTATCCCAATATGACATCGTTAAATATGTATGGTTAACTATCCCAATATGACATCGTTAAATATGTATGGTTAACCTATCACAATAGACATCGTTAAATATGTATGGTTAACCTATCCCTATATGACATCGTTAAATATGTATGGTTAACCTATCACAATAGACATCGTTAAATATGTATGGTTAACCTATCCCAATATGACAGCGTTAAATATGTATGGTTAACCTATCCCAATATGACATCGTTAAATATGTATGGTTAACCTATCCCAATATGAAAGCGTTAAATATGTATGGTTAAACTATCCCAAAATGACATCGTTAAATATGTATGGTTAACCTATCCCAATATGACATCGTTAAATATGTATGGTTAACTTATCCCAATATGACATCGTTAAATATGTATGGTCAACCTATCCCAATATGACATCGTTAAATATGTATGGTTAAAATATCCCAATATGACATCGTTAAATATGTATGATTAACCTTTCCCAATATGACATCGTTAAATATGTATGGTTAACAAATCCCAATATGACATTGTTAAATATGTATGGTCAACCAATCCCAATATGACATCGTTAACTATGTATGGTTAGCCTATCCCATTATGACATCGTTAAATATGTATGGTTAACCTATCCCAATATGACATCGTTAAATATGTATGGTTAACTATCCCAATATGACATCGTTAAATATGTATGGTTAACCTATCACAATAGACATCGTTAAATATGTATGGTTAACCTATCCCTATATGACATCGTTAAATATGTATGGTTAACCTATCACAATAGACATCGTTAAATATGTATGGTTAACCTATCCCAATAAGACATCGTTAAATATGTATGGTTAATCTATCCCAATATGACATCGTTAAATATGTATGGTTAACCTATCCCAATATGACATCTTTAAATAAGTATGGTTAACTTATCCCAATATGACATCGTTAAATATGTATGGTTAAGCTATCCCAATATGGCAGCATTAAAAATGTATGGTTAACCTATCCCAATATGACATCGTTAACTATGTATGGATAGCCTATCCAAATATGAGATCGTTAAATATGTATGGTTAAAATTTCCGAATATGACATCGTTAAATATGTATGGTTAACTTATCCCAATATGACATCGTTAAATATGTATGGTTAACCTATCCCAATATGACATCGTTAATATGTATGGTTAACCTATCCCAATATGACATTGTTAAATATGCATGGTATTCCTATTCCAAAATGACATCGTTAAATATGTATATTTAACCTATCCCAATAGACATCGTTAAATATGTATGGTTAACCTATACAAATAAGACATCGTTAAATATGTATGGTTAACCTATCCCAATATGACATCGTTAAATATGTATGGTAAACCTATTCCAATATGACAGCGTTAAATATGTTTGGTTAACATATCTCAATATGACATCATATAATATGTATGGTTAACCTATCCCAATATGAAAGCGTTAAATATGTATGGTTAACTTATCCCAATATGACATCGTTAAATATGTATGGTTAACTTATCCCAATATGACATCGTTAAATATGTATGGTTAACTATCCCAATATGACAGCGTTAAACATGTATGGTTATACTATCCCAATATGACAGCGTTAAATATGTATGGTTAACCTATCCCAATATGACATCGTTAAATATGTATGGTTAACCTATCCCAAAATGACATCGTTAAATATGTATGGTTAACCTATCCCTATATGACATCGTTAAATATGTATGGTTAATCTATCCCAATATGACATCGTTAAATATGTATAATTAACCTATCCCAATATGACATCTTTAAATATGTATGGTTAACTTATCCCAATATGACATCGTTAAATATGTATGGTTAACCTATCCCAATATGGCAGCATTAAAAATGTATAGTTAACCTATCCCAATATGACATCGTTAACTATGTATGGATAGCCTATCCAAATATGAGATCGTTAAATATGTATGGTTAACCTATCCCAATATGACATCGTTAAATATGTATGGTTAACTTATCCCAATATGACATCGTTAAATATGTATGGTTAACCTATCCCAATATGACATCGTTAATATGTATGGTTAACCTATCCCAATATGACATTGTTAAATATGCATGGTATTCATATTCCAAAATGACATCGTTAAATATGTATATTTAACCTATCCCAATAGACATCGTTAAATATGTATGGTTAACCTATACAAATAAGACATCGTTAAATATGTATGGTTAACCTATCCCAATATGACATCGTTAAATATGTATGGTAAACCTATTTCAATATGACATCGTTAAATATGTTTGGTTAACATATCTCAATATGACATCATTAAATATGTATGGTTAACCTATCCCAATATGAAAGAGTTAAATATGTATGGTTAACTTATCCCAATATGACATCGTTAAATATGTATGGTTAACTTATCCCAATATGACATCGTTAAATATGTATGGTTAACTATCCAAATTTGTCAGCGTTAAACATGTATGGTTATACTATCCCAATATGACAGCGTTAAATATGTATGGTTAACCTATCCCAATATGACATCGTTAAATATGTATGGTTAACCTATTGCAATATGACATCGTTAAATATGTATGGTTAACCTATCCCAATATGACATCGTTAAATATGTATGGTTAACCTATCCCAATATGACATCGTTAAATATGTATGGTTAACCTATTCCAATATGACATCTTTAAATATGTATGGTTAACCTATCCAAATATGACAGCGTTAAATATGTATGGTTAACTTATCCCAATATGACATCGTTAAATATGTATGGTTAACCTATCCCAATATGGCAGCATTAAAAATGTATGGTTAACCTATCCCAATATGACATCGTTAACTATGTATGGATAGCCTATCCAAATATGAGATCGTTAAATATGTATGGTTAACCTATCCCAATATGACATCGTTAAATATGTATGGTTAACTTATCCCAATATGACATCGTTAAATATGTATGGTTAACCTATCCCAATATGACATCGTTAATATGTATGGTTAACCTATCCCAATATGACATCGTTAAATATGCATGGTATTCCTATTCCATTATGACATCGTTAAATATGTATATTTAACCTATCCCAATAGACATCGTTAAATATGTATGGTTAACCTATACAAATAAGACATCGTTAAATATGTATGGTTAACCTATGCCAATATGACATCGTTAAATATGTATGGTAAACCTATTCCAATATGACAGCGTTAAATATGTTTGGTTAACCTATCCCAATATGACATCGTTAAATATGTATGGTAAACCTATTCCAATATGACAGCGTTAAATATGTTTGGTTAACCTATCTCAATATGACATCATTAAATATGTATGGTTAACCTATCCCAATATGAAAGCGTTAAATATGTATGGTTAACTTATCCATTTATGACATCGTTAAATATGTATGGTTAACTTATCCCAATATGACGTCGTTAAATATGTATGGTTAACTATCCCAATATGACAGCGTTAAATATGTATGGTTAACCTATCCCAATATGACAGCGTTAAATATGTAATAATAATAATAATAAAGTTTATTTGAAAAGTCACGCTTCATCCCCAAAGGCTCGAAGCGCGTTACAAAGTCAAATCTTCGATGTTCGAGAGGCATCACTGCTGCCAGTTAGGCGCATGTGAACTCCATCTCCCCATCTCCGGGTTTGAATTCAGAGTTGCCTTCTCTTAGATGAGTTGCCGTCCAGGGTTAACGAGTCCCATCCACCCGGGCTGCTGGTGGTGTGTTTGCTTGGCTGGGCTTTGGTGGGGATTAAACTCCAGACCATCAACTTGAGATTTGTTCAGTTTAGACCACTCGGCCACCCAGCACCCAACTACCTCATTTAATTAATACAAACATAACCTATTTACATTTAATTATTTACATTCCATTGAATACATCATTAAATGTACACTTCTTTGAAGTTCAAAATCTTAAACATGAAATCCTCGCAAAGGAGTGTACAATAAGTTTCATCAACTTGTAATTCTCATAAGGTGTGAACACAGCAGCAGTAATGGATAAGTTTTTGTGTACCAACTAGTATGGTTAACCTATCCCAATATGACATCGCTAATATGTATGGTTAACCTATCCCAATATGAAAGCGTTAAATATGTATGATTAACCTTTCCCAATATGACATCGTTAAATATGTATGGTTAACAAATCCCAATATGACATTGTTAAATATGTATGGTCAACCAATCCCAATATGACATCGTTAACTATGTATGGTTAGCCTATCCCATTATGACATCGTTAAATATGTATGGTTCACCTATCCCAATATGACATCGTTAAATATGTATGGTTAACTATCCCAATATGACATCGTTAAATATGTATGGTTAACCTATCACAATAGACATCGTTAAATATGTATGGTTAACCTATCCCTATATGACATCGTTAAATATGTATGGTTAACCTATCACAATAGACATCGTTAAATATGTATGGTTAACCTATCCCAATAAGACATCGTTAAATATGTATGGTTAACCTATCCCAATAAGACATCGTTTAATATGTATGGTTAACCTATCACAATAGACATCGTTAAATATGTATGGTTAACCTATCCCAATAAGACATCGTTAAATATGTATGGTTAACCTATCCCAATAAGACATCGTTAAATATGTATGGTTAATCTATCCCAATATGACATCGTTAAATATGTATGGTTAACCTATCCCAATATGACATCTTTAAATAAGTATGGTTAACTTATCCCAATATGACATCGTTAAATATGTATGGTTAACCTATCCCAATATGGCAGCATTAAAAATGTATGGTTAACCTATCCCAATATGACATCGTTAACTATGTATGGATAGCCTATCCAAATATGAGATCGTTAAATATGTATGGTTAAACTATCCGAATATGACATCGTTAAATATGTATGGTTAACTTATCCCAATATGACATCGTTAAATATGTTTGGTTAACCTATCCCAATATGACATCGTTAATATGTATGGTTAACCTATCCCAATATGACATTGTTAAATATGCATGGTATTCCTATTCCAAAATGACATCGTTAAATATGTATGGTTAACCTATCCCAATATGACATCGTTAAATATGTATGGTTAACTATCCCAATATGACATCGTTAAATATGTATGGTTAACCTATCACAATAGACATCGTTAAATATGTATGGTTAACCTATCCCTATATGACATCGTTAAATATGTATGGTTAACCTATCACAATAGACATCGTTAAATATGTATGGTTAACCTATCCCAATATGACAGCGTTAAATATGTATGGTTAACCTATCCCAATATGACATCGTTAAATATGTATGGTTAACCTATCCCAATATGAAAGCGTTAAATATGTATGGTTAAACTATCCCAAAATGACATCGTTAAATATGTATGGTTAACCTATCCCAATATGACATCGTTAAATATGTATGGTTAACTTATCCCAATATGACATCGTTAAATATGTATGGTCAACCTATCCCAATATGACATCGTTAAATATGTATGGTTAAAATATCCCAATATGACATCGTTAAATATGTATGATTAACCTTTCCCAATATGACATCGTTAAATATGTATGGTTAACAAATCCCAATATGACATTGTTAAATATGTATGGTCAACCAATCCCAATATGACATCGTTAACTATGTATGGTTAGCCTATCCCATTATGACATCGTTAAATATGTATGGTTAACCTATCCCAATATGACATCGTTAAATATGTATGGTTAACTATCCCAATATGACATCGTTAAATATGTATGGTTAACCTATCACAATAGACATCGTTAAATATGTATGGTTAACCTATCCCTATATGACATCGTTAAATATGTATGGTTAACCTATCACAATAGACATCGTTAAATATGTATGGTTAACCTATCCCAATAAGACATCGTTAAATATGTATGGTTAATCTATCCCAATATGACATCGTTAAATATGTATGGTTAACCTATCCCAATATGACATCTTTAAATAAGTATGGTTAACTTATCCCAATATGACATCGTTAAATATGTATGGTTAAGCTATCCCAATATGGCAGCATTAAAAATGTATGGTTAACCTATCCCAATATGACATCGTTAACTATGTATGGATAGCCTATCCAAATATGAGATCGTTAAATATGTATGGTTAAAATTTCCGAATATGACATCGTTAAATATGTATGGTTAACTTATCCCAATATGACATCGTTAAATATGTATGGTTAACCTATCCCAATATGACATCGTTAATATGTATGGTTAACCTATCCCAATATGACATTGTTAAATATGCATGGTATTCCTATTCCAAAATGACATCGTTAAATATGTATATTTAACCTATCCCAATAGACATCGTTAAATATGTATGGTTAACCTATACAAATAAGACATCGTTAAATATGTATGGTTAACCTATCCCAATATGACATCGTTAAATATGTATGGTAAACCTATTCCAATATGACAGCGTTAAATATGTTTGGTTAACATATCTCAATATGACATCATATAATATGTATGGTTAACCTATCCCAATATGAAAGCGTTAAATATGTATGGTTAACTTATCCCAATATGACATCGTTAAATATGTATGGTTAACTTATCCCAATATGACATCGTTAAATATGTATGGTTAACTATCCCAATATGACAGCGTTAAACATGTATGGTTATACTATCCCAATATGACAGCGTTAAATATGTATGGTTAACCTATCCCAATATGACATCGTTAAATATGTATGGTTAACCTATCCCAAAATGACATCGTTAAATATGTATGGTTAACCTATCCCTATATGACATCGTTAAATATGTATGGTTAATCTATCCCAATATGACATCGTTAAATATGTATAATTAACATATCCCAATATGACATCTTTAAATATGTATGGTTAACTTATCCCAATATGACATCGTTAAATATGTATGGTTAACCTATCCCAATATGGCAGCATTAAAAATGTATAGTTAACCTATCCCAATATGACATCGTTAACTATGTATGGATAGCCTATCCAAATATGAGATCGTTAAATATGTATGGTTAACCTATCCCAATATGACATCGTTAAATATGTATGGTTAACTTATCCCAATATGACATCGTTAAATATGTATGGTTAACCTATCCCAATATGACATCGTTAATATGTATGGTTAACCTATCCCAATATGACATTGTTAAATATGCATGGTATTCATATTCCAAAATGACATCGTTAAATATGTATATTTAACCTATCCCAATAGACATCGTTAAATATGTATGGTTAACCTATACAAATAAGACATCGTTAAATATGTATGGTTAACCTATCCCAATATGACATCGTTAAATATGTATGGTAAACCTATTTCAATATGACATCGTTAAATATGTTTGGTTAACATATCTCAATATGACATCATTAAATATGTATGGTTAACCTATCCCAATATGAAAGAGTTAAATATGTATGGTTAACTTATCCCAATATGACATCGTTAAATATGTATGGTTAACTTATCCCAATATGACATCGTTAAATATGTATGGTTAACTATCCAAATTTGTCAGCGTTAAACATGTATGGTTATACTATCCCAATATGACAGCGTTAAATATGTATGGTTAACCTATCCCAATATGACATCGTTAAATATGTATGGTTAACCTATTGCAATATGACATCGTTAAATATGTATGGTTAACCTATCCCAATATGACATCGTTAAATATGTATGGTTAACCTATCCCAATATGACATCGTTAAATATGTATGGTTAACCTATTCCAATATGACATCTTTAAATATGTATGGTTAACCTATCCAAATATGACAGCGTTAAATATGTATGGTTAACTTATCCCAATATGACATCGTTAAATATGTATGGTTAACCTATCCCAATATGGCAGCATTAAAAATGTATGGTTAACCTATCCCAATATGACATCGTTAACTATGTATGGATAGCCTATCCAAATATGAGATCGTTAAATATGTATGGTTAACCTATCCCAATATGACATCGTTAAATATGTATGGTTAACTTATCCCAATATGACATCGTTAAATATGTATGGTTAACCTATCCCAATATGACATCGTTAATATGTATGGTTAACCTATCCCAATATGACATCGTTAAATATGCATGGTATTCCTATTCCATTATGACATCGTTAAATATGTATATTTAACCTATCCCAATAGACATCGTTAAATATGTATGGTTAACCTATACAAATAAGACATCGTTAAATATGTATGGTTAACCTATGCCAATATGACATCGTTAAATATGTATGGTAAACCTATTCCAATATGACAGCGTTAAATATGTTTGGTTAACCTATCCCAATATGACATCGTTAAATATGTATGGTAAACCTATTCCAATATGACAGCGTTAAATATGTTTGGTTAACCTATCTCAATATGACATCATTAAATATGTATGGTTAACCTATCCCAATATGAAAGCGTTAAATATGTATGGTTAACTTATCCATTTATGACATCGTTAAATATGTATGGTTAACTTATCCCAATATGACGTCGTTAAATATGTATGGTTAACTATCCCAATATGACAGCGTTAAATATGTATGGTTAACCTATCCCAATATGACAGCGTTAAACATGTATGGTTATCCTATCCCAATATGACAGCGTTAAATATGTATGGTTAACCTATCCCAATATGACATCGTTAAATATGTATGGTTAACCTATCCCAATATGTCATCGTTAAATATGTATGGTTAACAAATCCCAATATGACATTGTTAAATATGTATGGTCAACCAATCCCAATATGACATCGTTAAATATGTATGGTTAACCTATCCCAATATGACATCGTTAAATATGTATGGTTAACCTATCCCAATATGACAGCGTTAAATATGTAATAATAATAATAATAAAGTTTATTTGAAAAGTCACGCTTCATCCCCAAAGGCTCGAAGCGCGTTACAAAGTCAAATCTTCGATGTTCGAGAGGCATCACTGCTGCCAGTTAGGCGCATGTGAACTCCATCTCCCCATCTCCGGGTTTGAATTCAGAGTTGCCTTCTCTTAGATGAGTTGCCGTCCAGGGTTAACGAGTCCCATCCACCCGGGCTGCTGGTGGTGTGTTTGCTTGGCTGGGCTTTGGTGGGGATTAAACTCCAGACCATCAACTTGAGATTTGTTCAGTTTAGACCACTCGGCCACCCAGCACCCAACTACCTCATTTAATTAATACAAACATAACCTATTTACATTTAATTATTTACATTCCATTGAATACATCATTAAATGTACACTTCTTTGAAGTTCAAAATCTTAAACATGAAATCCTCGCAAAGGAGTGTACAATAAGTTTCATCAACTTGTAATTCTCATAAGGTGTGAACACAGCAGCAGTAATGGATAAGTTTTTGTGTACCAACTAGTATGGTTAACCTATCCCAATATGACATCGTTAAATATGTATGGTTAACCTATCCCAATATGAAAGCGTTAAATATGTATGATTAACCTTTCCCAATATGACATCGTTAAATATGTATGGTTAACAAATCCCAATATGACATTGTTAAATATGTATGGTCAACCAATCCCAATATGACATCGTTAACTATGTATGGTTAGCCTATCCCATTATGACATCGTTAAATATGTATGGTTCACCTATCCCAATATGACATCGTTAAATATGTATGGTTAACTATCCCAATATGACATCGTTAAATATGTATGGTTAACCTATCACAATAGACATCGTTAAATATGTATGGTTAACCTATCCCTATATGACATCGTTAAATATGTATGGTTAACCTATCACAATAGACATCGTTA
This sequence comes from Omphiscola glabra, assembly GCA_964017045.1. Classification (NCBI taxonomy): domain Eukaryota; kingdom Metazoa; phylum Mollusca; class Gastropoda; family Lymnaeidae; genus Omphiscola; species Omphiscola glabra. Next base: position 2,676,060 of record OZ024807.1, on the reverse strand, counting down.
AATATGTATGGTTAACCTATCCCAATAAGACATCGTTAAATATGTATGGTTAACCTATCCCAATAAGACATCGTTTAATATGTATGGTTAACCTATCACAATAGACATCGTTAAATATGTATGGTTAACCTATCCCAATAAGACATCGTTAAATATGTATGGTTAACCTATCCCAATAAGACATCGTTAAATATGTATGGTTAATCTATCCCAATATGACATCGTTAAATATGTATGGTTAACCTATCCCAATATGACATCTTTAAATAAGTATGGTTAACTTATCCCAATATGACATCGTTAAATATGTATGGTTAACCTATCCCAATATGGCAGCATTAAAAATGTATGGTTAACCTATCCCAATATGACATCGTTAACTATGTATGGATAGCCTATCCAAATATGAGATCGTTAAATATGTATGGTTAAACTATCCGAATATGACATCGTTAAATATGTATGGTTAACTTATCCCAATATGACATCGTTAAATATGTTTGGTTAACCTATCCCAATATGACATCGTTAATATGTATGGTTAACCTATCCCAATATGACATTGTTAAATATGCATGGTATTCCTATTCCAAAATGACATCGTTAAATATGTATGGTTAACCTATCCCAATATGACATCGTTAAATATGTATGGTTAACTATCCCAATATGACATCGTTAAATATGTATGGTTAACCTATCACAATAGACATCGTTAAATATGTATGGTTAACCTATCCCTATATGACATCGTTAAATATGTATGGTTAACCTATCACAATAGACATCGTTAAATATGTATGGTTAACCTATCCCAATATGACAGCGTTAAATATGTATGGTTAACCTATCCCAATATGACATCGTTAAATATGTATGGTTAACCTATCCCAATATGAAAGCGTTAAATATGTATGGTTAAACTATCCCAAAATGACATCGTTAAATATGTATGGTTAACCTATCCCAATATGACATCGTTAAATATGTATGGTTAACTTATCCCAATATGACATCGTTAAATATGTATGGTCAACCTATCCCAATATGACATCGTTAAATATGTATGGTTAAAATATCCCAATATGACATCGTTAAATATGTATGATTAACCTTTCCCAATATGACATCGTTAAATATGTATGGTTAACAAATCCCAATATGACATTGTTAAATATGTATGGTCAACCAATCCCAATATGACATCGTTAACTATGTATGGTTAGCCTATCCCATTATGACATCGTTAAATATGTATGGTTAACCTATCCCAATATGACATCGTTAAATATGTATGGTTAACTATCCCAATATGACATCGTTAAATATGTATGGTTAACCTATCACAATAGACATCGTTAAATATGTATGGTTAACCTATCCCTATATGACATCGTTAAATATGTATGGTTAACCTATCACAATAGACATCGTTAAATATGTATGGTTAACCTATCCCAATAAGACATCGTTAAATATGTATGGTTAATCTATCCCAATATGACATCGTTAAATATGTATGGTTAACCTATCCCAATATGACATCTTTAAATAAGTATGGTTAACTTATCCCAATATGACATCGTTAAATATGTATGGTTAAGCTATCCCAATATGGCAGCATTAAAAATGTATGGTTAACCTATCCCAATATGACATCGTTAACTATGTATGGATAGCCTATCCAAATATGAGATCGTTAAATATGTATGGTTAAAATTTCCGAATATGACATCGTTAAATATGTATGGTTAACTTATCCCAATATGACATCGTTAAATATGTATGGTTAACCTATCCCAATATGACATCGTTAATATGTATGGTTAACCTATCCCAATATGACATTGTTAAATATGCATGGTATTCCTATTCCAAAATGACATCGTTAAATATGTATATTTAACCTATCCCAATAGACATCGTTAAATATGTATGGTTAACCTATACAAATAAGACATCGTTAAATATGTATGGTTAACCTATCCCAATATGACATCGTTAAATATGTATGGTAAACCTATTCCAATATGACAGCGTTAAATATGTTTGGTTAACATATCTCAATATGACATCATATAATATGTATGGTTAACCTATCCCAATATGAAAGCGTTAAATATGTATGGTTAACTTATCCCAATATGACATCGTTAAATATGTATGGTTAACTTATCCCAATATGACATCGTTAAATATGTATGGTTAACTATCCCAATATGACAGCGTTAAACATGTATGGTTATACTATCCCAATATGACAGCGTTAAATATGTATGGTTAACCTATCCCAATATGACATCGTTAAATATGTATGGTTAACCTATCCCAAAATGACATCGTTAAATATGTATGGTTAACCTATCCCTATATGACATCGTTAAATATGTATGGTTAATCTATCCCAATATGACATCGTTAAATATGTATAATTAACCTATCCCAATATGACATCTTTAAATATGTATGGTTAACTTATCCCAATATGACATCGTTAAATATGTATGGTTAACCTATCCCAATATGGCAGCATTAAAAATGTATAGTTAACCTATCCCAATATGACATCGTTAACTATGTATGGATAGCCTATCCAAATATGAGATCGTTAAATATGTATGGTTAACCTATCCCAATATGACATCGTTAAATATGTATGGTTAACTTATCCCAATATGACATCGTTAAATATGTATGGTTAACCTATCCCAATATGACATCGTTAATATGTATGGTTAACCTATCCCAATATGACATTGTTAAATATGCATGGTATTCATATTCCAAAATGACATCGTTAAATATGTATATTTAACCTATCCCAATAGACATCGTTAAATATGTATGGTTAACCTATACAAATAAGACATCGTTAAATATGTATGGTTAACCTATCCCAATATGACATCGTTAAATATGTATGGTAAACCTATTTCAATATGACATCGTTAAATATGTTTGGTTAACATATCTCAATATGACATCATTAAATATGTATGGTTAACCTATCCCAATATGAAAGAGTTAAATATGTATGGTTAACTTATCCCAATATGACATCGTTAAATATGTATGGTTAACTTATCCCAATATGACATCGTTAAATATGTATGGTTAACTATCCAAATTTGTCAGCGTTAAACATGTATGGTTATACTATCCCAATATGACAGCGTTAAATATGTATGGTTAACCTATCCCAATATGACATCGTTAAATATGTATGGTTAACCTATTGCAATATGACATCGTTAAATATGTATGGTTAACCTATCCCAATATGACATCGTTAAATATGTATGGTTAACCTATCCCAATATGACATCGTTAAATATGTATGGTTAACCTATTCCAATATGACATCTTTAAATATGTATGGTTAACCTATCCAAATATGACAGCGTTAAATATGTATGGTTAACTTATCCCAATATGACATCGTTAAATATGTATGGTTAACCTATCCCAATATGGCAGCATTAAAAATGTATGGTTAACCTATCCCAATATGACATCGTTAACTATGTATGGATAGCCTATCCAAATATGAGATCGTTAAATATGTATGGTTAACCTATCCCAATATGACATCGTTAAATATGTATGGTTAACTTATCCCAATATGACATCGTTAAATATGTATGGTTAACCTATCCCAATATGACATCGTTAATATGTATGGTTAACCTATCCCAATATGACATCGTTAAATATGCATGGTATTCCTATTCCATTATGACATCGTTAAATATGTATATTTAACCTATCCCAATAGACATCGTTAAATATGTATGGTTAACCTATACAAATAAGACATCGTTAAATATGTATGGTTAACCTATGCCAATATGACATCGTTAAATATGTATGGTAAACCTATTCCAATATGACAGCGTTAAATATGTTTGGTTAACCTATCCCAATATGACATCGTTAAATATGTATGGTAAACCTATTCCAATATGACAGCGTTAAATATGTTTGGTTAACCTATCTCAATATGACATCATTAAATATGTATGGTTAACCTATCCCAATATGAAAGCGTTAAATATGTATGGTTAACTTATCCATTTATGACATCGTTAAATATGTATGGTTAACTTATCCCAATATGACGTCGTTAAATATGTATGGTTAACTATCCCAATATGACAGCGTTAAATATGTATGGTTAACCTATCCCAATATGACAGCGTTAAACATGTATGGTTATCCTATCCCAATATGACAGCGTTAAATATGTATGGTTAACCTATCCCAATATGACATCGTTAAATATGTATGGTTAACCTATCCCAATATGTCATCGTTAAATATGTATGGTTAACCTATCCCAATATGACATTGTTAAATATGTATGGTTAACCTATCCCAATATGACATCGTTAAATATGTATGGTTAACCTATCCCAATATGACATCGTTAAATATGTATGGTTAACCTATCCTAATATGACATCTTTAAATATGTATGGTTATCCTATCCCAATATGACAGCGTTAAATATGTATGGTTAACCTATCCCAATATGACATCGTTAAATATGTATGGTTAACCTATCCCAATATGACATCGTTAAATATGTATTGTTAACCTATCCCAATATGACATCGTTAAATATGTATGGTTAACCTATCCCAATATGACATCGTTAAATATGTATTGTTAACCTATCCCAATACGACATCGTTAAATATGTATGGTTAACCTATCCCAATACGACATCGTTAAATATGTATGGTTAACCTATCCCAATACGACATCGTTAAATATGTATGGTTAACCTATCCCAATATGACATCATTAAATATGTATGGTTAACCTATCCCAATATGACATCGTTAAATATGTATGGTTATCCTATCCCAATATGACATCGTTAAATATGTATGGATAACCTATCCCAATATGACATCGTTAAATATGTATTGTTAACCTATCCCAATATGACATCGTTAAATATGTATTGTTAATCTATCCCAATATGACATCGTTAAATATGTATGGTTATCCTATCCCAATATGACATCGTTAAATATGTATGGTTATCCTATCCCAATATGACATCGTTAAATATGTATGGTTAACCTATCCCAATATGACATCGTTAAATTTGTATTGTTAACCTATCCCAATATGACATCGTTAAATATGTATGGTTAACCTATCCCAATATGACATCGTTAAATATGTATTGTTAACCTATCCCAATATGACATCGTTAAATATCTATGGTTATCCTATCCCAATATGACATCGTTAAATATGTATGGTTATCCTATCCCAATATGACATCGTTAAATATGTATGGTTATCCTATCCCAATATGACATTGTTAAATATGTATGGTTATCCTATCCCAATATGACATCGTTAAATATGTATTGTTAACCTATCCCAATATGACATCGTTAAATATGTATTGTTAACCTATCCCAATATGACATCGTTAAATATGTATTGTTAACCTATCCCAATATGACATCGTTAAATATGTATTGTTAACCTATCCCAATATGACATCGTTAAATATGTATTGTTAACCTATCCCAATATGACATCGTTAAATATTTTTGTTAACCTATCCCAATATGACATCGTTAAATATCTATGGTTAACCTAAAAAACTATAAAATTAACGACTGTTATCGCATAAAACAAACAAAAAAAATGTTACAGTAGAGTCGTAGGGAATGAAACAAAATACTCAAACTTAGCGATGATATGATATTGTCATGTTTATCATTGTCCATTATAAGGTATTGTCATGTTAGTCAATGTCCATTGGAATATATGGTCATAGTAGTCAATGTTCATTGTAAGACATTGCCATATTAGTCATTATGCATTGTAATATATTTGGGCACTGATTTAAGACAATCTTCCTATATTAAGCATTATGAATAATTTTAACGTTTGGACTAACCTGATGTATTTAAATGATGTTTTATTTACTCAAATATTTTTAACAGAAAAATGCTCCTCCAGGGTGGCAATGCAGTTGATGCCGCCATTGCTGCCCTCGTGTGTTCTGGTCTGACAAGTCCACAGTCTATGGGCATAGGAGGGGGTTTCTTCATGACAATATATAACAGGTGAGATCTTTCTTTATATGGGCATAGGAGGGGCATTCTTTATGACGATATATAACAGGTGAGACCTTTCTTTATATGGAAATAGGAGGGGCATTTATTATGACGATGTATAACAGGTGATACCTTTCTTTATTTGAATATAGGAAGACCATTCTTTATGACGATATATTACAGGTGAGACCTTTCTTCATATGGATATAGGAGGGGCATTCTTTATGACACTATATGGACACAGAAGAGGGATTCTTGTTGATCAACGCACTTGTGTTTATCATTAAGTAAAATTTAAACTGTTTTAATACACTTAGTTCATTTCGAGTCTATATTTAGACCTACGTATCAATGTTCCAATGTACCAATGTACCAATGTACCAATGTACCAATGTATCAATGTACCAATGTACCAATGTATCAATGTACCAATGTATCAATGTACCAATGTACCAATGTATCAATGTACCAATGTACCAATGTATCAATGTACCAATGTACCAATGTATCTATGTACAAACCGAGAAGTGTGGTTAATGGACTCAAGGAAGATCTAACTTTGCAAATAACAACTCCACCTTTGACTGATACAAAAGTTATTACAACAAAATAGATTATTATTAACTGACAATATGCACTGACAGTATGTTACAGCCCTACTTTAAGATCCTTATATTAAATGACGCAAAATGTTTCTAAGAAAAATAACCAATTCGGAAGCATAAATAGGTCTTTTATCTGATTTGGAAAGAATAATAGTTCAGAAACTAATGTGATAGAAAGATAAGGTCACAAACTATTAGATTAGCCAAACCACAGACTCAAAATATTAGATCAAACATGCCACAAAATATTAGGTCAACCATGGCACAAAATATTAGGTCAAACATGCCACAAAAAATTAGGTCATGCCACAAAGTATTAGATCAACAATGACACAAACTATTCGGTCAACCATGCCACAAAATATAAGGTCAACTATACCACAAACTATTAGGTCAACTATGCTACAAACTATTATGAAATACATGCCACAAACTATTAGGTCCACCATGACACAAACTATTAGGTCAACCATGCCACAAACTATTCGATCTACCATAATAATAATAATAATGAAGTTCATTTGAAAAATCACGCTTCAGCCCCAAAGGCTCGAAACGCGGTACAAAATCAAAGCTGGGAGATAATAACAAGCTGGAAAAGATGGTAGGCAACTTCATCCCAGAAAGTGTTTGCGAAAGAGATGAACTTTTAAATTTGTCTTAAAGGACTCCAGCGTCTGGATGTGTCTGAGAGCGCCAGGAAGGGTGTTCCAAATGATTGGGCAAGCAAATGCGAACGTGCGCTTTCCGTAAGTCTCAAGGCGAACACGCGGTATCAAGAGTTTGCCACTATCGGATGAGCGGAGTTGTCTAGTGGGTACATAAGGCGTCATGGGCGCTAGGTCATGCAAGCAGCGGTAGCACAGAGTTGCAATTTTGTACTATATGCGAGCAAGGACCGGCAGCCAATGCAGTTCTCTCAGAAGAGTTTTAGCATGGTCAAATTTGCGTTTACGAAGAACAATTCCAGCCGCATTATTCTGTGCTTTTTGAATTTTATCACGGAGCGTAGCTGGAAGACCCACCATGAGAGCATTACAGTAGTTTATGCGTGATAGATCGAATGCAGACATCGGCCTCTTTGGTGCATTCAACGTTAAAAAGGTCTGATATGACTAATTCTGCGCAGCTCTAGAAAAATCGCCTTTCAAATCATGTTAATGTGATTTTCCATAGTTAGTGTTCCGTCTAAGTAGACACCCAGGTTTTGCACTGTTTGAGCAAACTCAATCTTCACCCTTGAGAGAGTTAAGGATGGTGTATTTTTTAAATATTTTTGCTTTTGAGCAACAAAATATTATATTAACCATGCCACAAACTAATAGGTCAACCATGTCACAAGCTATTAGATGAACCATGCAACAAAATATTGGGACAAGCAGGCCACAAACTTTTAGGTCATGCCACAAACTATTAGGTCAACCATTCCACAAACTCTTATGTCAACCATGCCACAAACTAATAGGCCAACCACGTCACAAGCTATTAGGTCAACCATGCCACAAACTATTAGGTCAACCATGTCACAAACTATTAGGTCAAGCATGCCACAAACTATTAGGTCAACCATGCCACAAAATATTAGGTCAACCATGACACAAAATATTAGGTCAACCATGCCACAAGATATTAGGTCAATCATGACACAAACAATTAGGTCAACCATGACACAAACTGTTAGGTCAACCATGACACAAACTATTAGGTCAAACATGACACAAACTATTAGGTCAACCATGACACAAAATATTAGGTCAACCATGACACAAACAATTAGGTCAACCATGACACAAACTATTAGGTCAACCATGACACAGGTCAACCATGGCACAAAATATTAGGTCAACCATGACACAAACAATTAGGTCAACCATGACACAAACTATTAGGTCAACCATGACACAATCTAGTTCCCACTCAATCTTCAATCAAGCTATTACACATCTCAATCTAAAAAATAAATATAATATTGATTTATATATTATTTTTACTTACAGTTTCTGAAACTTTAAAAAAAATAGATTTATAGTTGTATGTGTAAAACTGACGTAGCTTGTTGACACTAAGACATTATGTACCAGAAAAGACATTATGTGGACAAAAAATTATGTCACAGAAAAGTCATTATTAAATTAAAATGATTCCAAATGCTCTTCGGAATATTTCCTTCAACCAATCTGTGTGCTGTATTGCAAGCCATAACTTAAATCTGAATCACCATCTTAGAAAGAATCAATTCTCTTTCCCAACGACTATTTCCTTTCATTTAACAACGGTAATGGTCGCACAGTATCCTTTCATTTAACAATGGTAAGGTTCGCACGGTGTCCTTTCATTTAACAATGGTAATGGTAGCATATTGTCATTTCATGTAACAATGATAAAGGTAGCAATGATGTGCACCTTTATTTATTACATTGTCCTGCAGCTGGGCAGTTGTACCATTAACCAAGAATAGACGGCCGTTAAATCATCCAGAAAGACTAGACGACCGTTTAAGCCATCCGGAAGGACTAGACGGCCAATTAAGCCACCCGGAAAGACTAGACGGCCATTTAGGCCACCCGGAAAGACTAGACGGCCATTTAAGCCATCCGCAAAGACAAGATGGCCATTTAAGCCATCCGGAAAGACTAAACGGCCATTTATAAAATTGGCCAAAACTAGACGGCCGTTTAGGGCGGCAAAAGGACGGAAACTTTTTAATTTGAAATCAAACTTCGAAAGACATTAATCAAAATTGAATGAACAATGTTAACAATTAAAATGATTGTTTAATGTTGGATACAACATTTTTTTTTATATCTGTTGAGTGAATTCTTCGATACAAGCGATATGAGTGACAATTACAATACAAGTGATTTGATTGACAATTACAATACAAGTGAGCTGAATGAGAAAATTTGTTCAACAAATTAATAGGGACAAATTCTCTTTATTTCAGAACAACTTATAAGAGCACCATTATAGACGCCAGGGAGACAGCGCCAGAAAAAGCAACATTTGATATGTTTCAAGGGAAGCCTAAGAAAGCTTCATCTGTGGGTAGGTCATGACACTTATTATGTTTACATAGAACACTTCATCTTTGGCTCTTGTAGGTCATGACACTTATTATGTTTGCATAGAACACTTCATCTTTGGCTCTTGTAGGTCATGACACTTATTATGTTTACATAGAACACTTAATCTTTGGCTTTTGTAGGTCATGACACTTATTATGTTTACATAGAACACTTCATCTTTGGCTTTTGTAGGTCATGACACTTATTATGTTTACATAGAACACTTCATCTTTGGCTCTTGTAGGTCATGACACTTATTATGTTTATATAGAACACTTAATCTTTGGCTCTTGTAGGTCATGACACAGATTAGGTTGACATAGTGAATGATAATAGGTTGTCATAGTGAAGACTATTAACACTTTGGCTTTATGTTGGTCATGCCACAGATAGATTGATGTAGTGAAGGCTACTCACACTTTGGCTTTATGTAGGTCATTGGTCATGACACAGACAGGTTGACATAGTGAACTCAAGCAATGGACTATCTATGACAATGCACGGATGGCTGTATGTAGGTCATGACGAAGATAGATTGACAGTAAACTCAAGCATCAGGTTATCTATGCTAGTGCATTGATGTCTTTAAGAGAGTCTAATGTTAAGAGCATCAAATAGTATTTGTTTAATGAAGCCCTGTTATAACGCACTTCTCGTTATTTCACATAAACGGTCAAGACGGGGCATTTCTTAAGGTACAAAAACAATTTATATATATAAATATAATTTAAATATTGAACTTCAATTTAACGATGTCATCAGATTATTCACATGTCTTTTGAACGGACACCGTGTCATTTATCGGTTATGTGTGACCTTCACTCATAGGTTGATAGTTAGATATTTGTTTAATATCACAACGTTGGACCCCTTAATTATCCGAGTCCTACAGCTGCAGCAATAGGGTTGGGGAGCGGAAGGGCTGCATGGGACGGGGCTAACATGGGCGGGGCTACAAGGGGAGGGGCTACATGGCCAACACGACGGCTTGTGTAGAACTAAACTCTTTCAAAATAACACATCAATTGACACATAACACATCAATTGACACATAACACATCATTTGACATATAACGCATCATTTGACACATAACACATCATTTGACATATAACACATCATTTGACATATAACACATCATTTGACATATAACACATCATTTGACACATAACACATCAATTGACACATAACACATCATTTGACACATAACACATCATTTGACACATAACACATCAATTGACACATAACACATCATTTGACACATAACACATCAATTGACACATAACACATCATTTGACATATAACGCATCATTTGACACATAACACATCATTTGACATATAACACATCATTTGACACATAACACATCATTTGACATATAACACATCATTTGACACATAACACATCATTTGACATATAACACATCAATTGACACATAACACATCATTTGACATATAACACATCAATTGACACATAACACATCAATTGACACATAACACATCATTTGACATATAACACATCATTTGACACATAACACATCATTTGACATATAACACATCAATTGACACATAACACATCATTTGACATATAACACATCATTTGACACATAACACTACTTAAATGACATACGTATCATTAATATCATATGGGTTTCGTGATAAGCCCAGGATATAACATAGAGTTGATCAGTTGCTCGCATATTCTTCCACGGAGAGGCATTTCCCCATTAATCAGATTGTCCCACAATATTTCAGGTAGTCCCACAATAACTCAGATAGTCCCACAATATCTCAGCTTGTCCAACAATATCTCAGATAGTCCCACACTATCTCAGATTAACCCAGAATATCTTCTATTGTCCCACAATATCTCAGATTAACCCACAATATCTCAGATTAACCCACAATATCTCAAATTGTCCACATTGGATAGTCATCTCTAAATGACCGACAGTTGATCAAAGAGATCTACAATAATCTATATTCAGAATCACTTCAAAACTTTCTGCGAATTGCTGATCAAAAGCACTGGTTGTTAGAAATATAGTTCCGTTTATATTTATAGATCTGTATTACACATTTTGAGTTTGATTTCTTACAGGAGAATTGAGTATAGCAATTCCTAGTGAAATAAAAGGCTATTGGGTTGCCCATCAGAAGTATGGTCGTCTTCCATGGAAGAATCTTTTTCAAGACTCCATCAGAATGGCTTCATACGGTTTCACAGTTCCTATAGGGCTTCACAGTGCGATATCGGATGCAAAGCTTCTGCTCTTAACAGAACCAAGTCTGAAGTAAGATTAATACTGGTAGCGTTTCTGTAGAAAACTAATGAATAGAAAGCAATGGGAAACAGTACCAGATAGAAAGTCTTTGCATTTAAGCTCACTGCGTTGAGTGATGTAGGTATGTTTGACTGTGTTGAATGATGTAGTTATGTTTGGCTGTGTTGAGTGATGTAGTTATGTTTGGCTGTATTGAGTGAGGTAGGTATGTTTGGCTGTGTTGAGTGATGTAGGTATATTTGGCTGTATTGAGTGAGGTAGGTATATATTGCTGTGTCCTGGAATCCACCGTAAGATTAGCATGACATCATAGATTTCGAGTTATGTTACTGTTGTGTGATGGCGATGCTCAGCTTTGCTTGGATAAACTGTTAAGATACTAGACAGGTAGTATAACCAATACATCAATACCAGTTACTTCTGCGTAATCATTACTACAGCTCGCCCCACAGGTGTTCCAGAGTTCGTCACCTGATCGGTCTGGGTCGGCTAAGCCTGCACTGTTTACTTAAATCTAAAGTATTAACTTAAACCCGTAATCCTGAGCTGATGGTCATGAGTTCAATCCCCGCCAAAGCCCAGTCAAGCAAAAACATCCCGAGTGGATGGGACTCGTTAACCTTGGACGGAAGCTCATCTAAGAGAAGGCAACTCTGAATTCAAACAGGGAGATGGGGAGATGGAGTTCACGTGCGCCTAACAGGCAGCAGTGAGACCTCTCGTGAGCATGCTATCATAGCATGGAATGAGCGCTATATAAGTACTCCAATCAATTAATCAACAAGGAAAAACACTAGCGGTTAGGGAGATAGATTATAGATTCAATTCCCCACCCCCTACAAAGAAAAACGGTTCCCACAGGAACACGTCCAATGATGGCGATCGCCCGGCCAAAATGGATAAACAAGAAACGTCTGTGCTATAGTCTGCAAGGAATAGGGTTGGTCATTACTATGAATAATGGTCCTTAGAGACCCATATTGCCTCCCTCCGTTCACCACCACAGGGATAAAACAGTGGCCCTTTTTAAGTTTCTGAAGGGTCTTAGCAGAAAGAATCTTCAAAGGCACCTTCTTGTGAAGGATTTCTCAGAGCTGCTCAGTGCAGTAATAAGTAGCTATGTATGGTTACTCCTGGCTCCTAAAGTAAAGGGAACCATCAAATTTAAATATTTCAAAACTCGATTTCGCACACGTTCTGCGCAACAGTCAAGTTACCATTTCCCCTTGGATGTTAACCCTTTTAGCTTGTCGTCACACCCACCCAGCCCACAGACACATACTTTAACGGACGGAACAATTACATTGGAACATTGTTTGTGTCTTCACCGTGAGCGGCTCTCTGTAATCTTAATGTTACAGTCAAATTGTGTTATACAGCCATTCTGTAGAAGGCCTAAGGGTAGTGTATAATGGCTTTAGTATTTCGCACTGGTGCAAAGGAGTTAGCTTGGTCCATTAGCTAGGTGCAAAATCAGAAAATCAGAAAATCACTTTCGGTCGATCTCTTTATCAGCATAGTGACAAACAACAATAATAATTGTACCACCTGTTATACGTAACTACGACACAAATAAACTACTACAGACATAAATAAATAACTACATAAATAAGACAAAAATAAATCTTGGGGATAAAAGTCTGTCGTGGGTGTCTGTTTGAGATGACGTCAGAAGCTTGACACGTCACTTCTTAAATCATCATCTTAAAGTCAATTGATTAAAACAAGGGGATAAATCATGTTATTCAATTAAGTTTAATAAATTCTTCTCCAAATCTTAACACACATTATCAGTGTATCAGTGGCGTAGCAAGGGTTAATGTCACCCGCTGCTTTCCACACCACGCACCCCCTAGCTACTCAACTGCTGTATATTATTTGAGTCAAGGTATTGCAGCTTGTTCAATCAAGAAAATGTACGAGTCCTTCTCAATTATGTTGAACTATCTTTTCAACAGAAAAGCATTTTTCAACAACGAAACAGACGATCTCTACAAGCTGGGGGACAAGATGAAGAGACCGCAGCTAGCACAGACAATGCGAATTATCGCAGCTGAAGGAGTAGATGCGTTTTATAATGGTTCCCTCACATCTAAAATAATACAAGACTTGAAAGACATTGGTAAGTAAGAATGACCAATAGTGAGAATGACCATTAATAGTGAGAATGACCATTACTTAGTGAGAATGACCATTACTTAGTGAGAATGACCATTAGTTAGTGAGAATGACCATTAATAGTGAGAATGACCATTACTTAGTGAGAATGACCATTAATAGTGAGAATGACCATTAGTTAGTGAGAATGACCATTAGTAAGTGAGAATGACCATTAATAGTGAGAATGACCATTACTTAGTGAGAATGACCATTAATAGTGAGAATGACCATTAATAGTGAGAATGACCATTACTTAGTGAGAATGACCATTAATAGTGAGAATGACCATTACTTAGTGAGAATGATCATTAATAGTGAGAATGACCATTAATAGTGAGAATGACCATTACTTAGTGAGAATGACCATTAATAGTGAGAATGGCCATCACTTAGTGAGAATGACCATTAATAGTGAGAATGACCATTAGTTAGTGAGAATGACCATTAGTAAGTGAGAATGACCATTAATAGTGAGAATGACCATTACTTAGTGAGAATGACCATTAATAGTGAGAATGACCATTACTTAGTGAGAATGACCATTAATAGTGAGAATGACCATTATTTAGTGAGAATGACCATTAGTAAGTGAGAATGACCATTAATAGTGAGAATGACCATTACTTAGTGAGAATGACCATTAATAGTGAGAATGACCATTAATAGTGAGAATGACCATTACTTAGTGAGAATGACCATTAATAGTGAGAATGACCATTACTTAGTGAGAATGACCATTAATAGTGAGAATGACCATTACTTAGTGAGAATGACCATTAGTAAGTGAGAATGACCATTAATAGTGAGAATGACCATTACTTAGTGAGAATGACCATTAATAGTGAGAATGATCATTAATAGTGAGAATGACCATTACTTAGTGAGAATGACCATTAGTAAGTGAGAATGACCATTAATAGTGAGAATGACCATTTGGTAGTTAAAATGACCATTAGTTACTGAGAATGACCATTCGTTGATGAGATTGACCATTAATTATTCACAATCACAAATAATCCTCTCACTCAGCTCTCCCCACCTCTGACATACAATTTACATCCTCCGCTTGGAATCTTGGTTATATTCTGTCTAACAATAAGTCTCTCGATAATCATATCTCTCACATTTGTTGTTCTGCATACACCGATATCCGTCAGATCAGTTCCATCCGCCACTACCTCATAGTTAGTGTAACAAAAACTCTAGTCTATGCTCTTGTTCACTCTCGTCTTGACTATTGCAACTTTCTTCTGTCAGGCTCACCAAAACACTTCTTAGAAAAATTACAAAAGGTTCAAAACTCAGCTGCTAGGCTAGTTCTAAAGGCAAAAAACGTGATCACGTCACACCACTACTTCATTCATTTCATTGGCTCCCTGTACACGCACGGATTGACTATACACTCTCTGTTCTCCGCCATAACTTTTTCTCGAATTCCTGCCCTTCCTATCTAACCGAACTTCTCTCTGTTTATTCACCCCTTTGACAGCTTTGCTCCTCCGTAGACGGGCGTATTCTTTCTGTCCCCAAGACTCGCACAAAAATATACGGTGAACGATCTTTCTCTTACTGTCCCTCCAAACAATGGAATTCTCTTCCACTACACATCCGCAATATATCAACCAGCACAGCCTTCAAAACTGCACTCAAAACACATCTCTTTAAACTCTACTATCCTGACTGATTCCCCGTCTGGCTGTTAAACGATGCTGCTGAGTGCCGTCCATGGCTTTACTTGTAACTAGTTATAGAATGGTTGAAGCCAATACACATTTATTTGTTGTTTTTTGTTAATATAAATTAATTAATTTTTAAGTTCATGATTATGTTTTTAAATTGTATGTACAGCGTGGTGAGCCCAGCTCTAGTCTGGGGTACCACGCTGTAGAAAACTACCATTAATAATAATAAAAATAATTAATGACCAAAATGACAAAGCTTATTTAGATAAAGACACATGATCACCCCCCATCTTTTTTCTCAAGCACACGATCAACACTTCCCAAATAAATTAATTATAATAAACTGAAAATAATTTTATTTCTACTTACATTTTTTTGTTGCTTTTTTGTTTTTGTTTGCTTGTTGGATATTTGATTAATTAATTATTTTAACTTTAGGTTCTATCATTACCCCGGAAGACCTCGCTAAATATGAAGTAGAAGAGAAGAGACCCCTGGAGATAACTCTTACTGGGGGCATAAAAGTCATTTCTCCGCCTGCTCCAAGTGGAGGCGCTGTGTTGTCATTCATACTAAATATTTTAGACGGTGAGAGATCAAGGTTATTTATTGTGTCAGTTGATACGCATGACTTGTTTCAGTTGATATGCATGATTTGTTTCAGTTGATATGCATGGCTTGTTTCAGTTGATACGCATGGCTTGTTTCAGTTGATATGCATGGCTTGTTTCAGTTGATATGCATGATTTGTTTTAGTTGATATGCATGATTTGTTTCAGTTGATATGCATGATTTGTTTCAGTTGATATGCATGATTTGTTTCAGTTGATATGCATGATTTGTTTCAGTTGATATGCATGATTTGTTTCAGTTGATATGCATGATTTGTTTCAGTTGATATGCATGACTTGTTTCAGTTGATATGCATGATTTGTTTCAGTTGATATGCATGACTTGTTTTAGTTGATATGCATGACTTGTTTCAGTTGATATGCATGATTTGTTTCAGTTGATATACATGATTGGTTTTAGTTGATATGCATGACTTGTTTAAGTTGATATACATGATTGGTTTCAGTTGATATGCATGCCTTGTTTAAGTTGATACGCATGACTTGTTTCAGTTGATAACATTTAGTCAAGACCCTACCCATCCCTTATTTCTCTCTCATATAGAACAATATTTCTTGTCCATTTGCTACCAAATGTTCGCTTTGATAAATTAAATCTATTACTATAAATTGTCACTCATTTATTCTTTGGTTTGACTTGACAGGCTATAACTTCACTGCTAAGGACATCTCCAGCATCAAGTCAAAGACGTTAACTTATCACAGATACATTGAAGCTCTGAAATTTGCCTATGCCAAAAGAACTGGTTTAGCAGACGACAAATTTGTTCACATTTTGGGGGTAATTTGTGTATGATGACCAGTTGTCATTTTAATTTTGTCCAATATTGAATTCATATATTAACTTGCTATGTCTGTTTATGTAACTGTTTATGTAGAGAATAATTCATGCGTTTATATCCAAGGAAACATTTATCAATCCTTTTAAGAAAGTGGTGCTACTAATGAAAGTGGTGCTACTAATAAAAGTGATGCTACCAATGAAAGTAGTGCTTCTAAATGAAAGTGGTGATATTAATGAAATAGTTGCTACTAATGTAAGTGGTGCTACTAATGAAAGTGGTGTCTAATAAATGAAAGTGGTTTGAAGTGGTGCTACTAATCAAATAGTTATGGCCAGTTTGAAAAATGACAAGGAAAGCTTCATGGAATTTGCGATGTTGCAGCTGCAAGCTTCGCAACACAGAAATGATTATCAAAGAATTTCCAGAGTTAGCTGTTATATTTGTTGGAGAAACTGTTTCAAGCGTTTCGCGAGTTATGGCCCCTGGAGCAAGGTGAATGATTAAATCATCATACACATTTAAAGTTGAGATGTTTCCTAGTTAAATTCACTGAAAGAGAGGAAAGAGGATTTTATGGAAAATGAAACTTCCTAATTAGGGTCTACAC
This sequence comes from Omphiscola glabra, assembly GCA_964017045.1. NCBI lineage: Eukaryota > Metazoa > Mollusca > Gastropoda > Lymnaeidae > Omphiscola > Omphiscola glabra. Next base: position 2,658,155 of record OZ024807.1, on the reverse strand, counting down.
CAAGGCGTGGCTTAATGCCCCCTATCTGCATCAAGGTATGGCTTAATGCCCCCTGTCTACATCAAGGCATGGCTTATTGCCCCCTGTCTACATCACGGTATGGCTCAATGCCCCCTACTACATCAAGGCATAGATTAATGCCCCCTGCCTACATCAAGGCATGGCTTAATGCCCCATGTCTACATCAAGGCATGGCGTAATGCCCCATGTCTAATTCAAGGTATGGTTTAATGCCCCATTTTGCATTTCTACTCCTAATAATGACTTTAAGTTCCTTTAAAGCTTTAGCGAATATGCAAATGTAAATGCAGCCCTCTACAAATAATTCGAGGATGTTCACTGAATCTATCATACAACTTCTTCGCGTTTCACAAATCGACCGACAATTTCGGCAAACAATCAAATGGCCCATATGTCGACTAATACATGTGACGCCCTATACGTTGTTAAAGTTCCCCTTAGGGACGCTTATGTGTTTAGTTTCTAGCCCATAGTGACAAGTCATACAACTGCTCCTGGAACATGTTTTTAATAGCAAGTGTGAGTGGGTTCGGCTCGCATAAGATCTGGAGCGGAAGAAACACATCATTTCATTTGTCCCATCTAAAAAAAAGTCTTCATCTGAATGGCACAGGCGACATAGAAAGTTGACTGAGATCGCAATGATCTGTGAAGTAAATTTAATAGATCAGTGGAATGATCTTTTAGAAAAAATTAATTGTTTTTCACTTGTTACAAGAGCAGTTGTGCACAAGCCACCATCAGTGCATCGTTTGTACAATTCTAGGGCACGGCCTGTATATGCCTCCTTTACAATGTATTCCGGGATACTGCCAGTATATGCCTTCTCTTCAGTGTATTCTGGTATACGACCGTATATGCATTCTCTACAATGTAATCTGGTATACGACCTGTATATGCCTTCTCTACAATGTACTCTGGGATACGACCTGTAACAATGTATTCTGGGATACTGCCAGTATATGCCTTCTCTACAATCCATTTAAAGTGACCCATAAAAAGGCAGACATAACTTGTCCACACAAGTCATTTGGTCAAATGAAAATTAAATTCAAAAGAATTGATGGTAAATACCGGTTTGGCCTGTCGGATAAGGGCATCATTATGAATAGATGGATGTGGTTTCTTTGAAAGGAAAAATCTCATATCCTTAAGAATGTCAGCGTGTGCAGACATCCAGTAACAACATGAGCTGTTTTAGGAGATGATGTTTAAGTAAATATTGGCTTTTAAAGAGTGTTTGTTGTCTTTAAAAAAATGGGGGTACAGAAGTTACAAAATGGTATATAAATATGAGGGTATTAATGGCAACGCAGAGACAGGCGGAGCTCTAACGCAGGAGTTTAACAGCAGAGAGAGGTGTGGCTCTCATGCAGGAGTTTAACAGCAGACACAGAGGTGGCACTCACACAGGAGTTTAACACCAGAGAGAGGCACACTTTGATTTTCTTGTATGTAGTTATTTTAGAAAACATGATTTTTACATACATTGTTGTCTTTTTAAATAGTAGAACATAAGTTGGGGGGGGGGGACAATAATAAAATTGAACATTTAAAGTTTTTATTCACTACATATTGTGGGTAATTCTTAAATATATATATATTGTTATAGGCGTCTCGTTTACTTTCAATAATCTTTTCTGTGGAATGAACTTAAGCTGACCCCAAGTTCGGCAGCGCTATTAGGGTGTGGCTAACTAAAAATAGTCTCCCATGACCTCGATTAAAACTAATTAAAATATATGGTCTGTATTGTTATTAGAATTCTGTAGTATGTAGAAATATCGAGAAAGGAATATAATGCCTAGTCCATTCGAAAAGTATCTATGAAACATGCTATAAAAAAGTCTGGAGAAATTGGGAAGAAGATGAGACGAGAGATATTTTGAGCGTGTGCTATTTTTCCTTTACTACGAGACAGAAATTTGTTAACTGTGTGTGTAGATTCCTTTTCATCATTGTACCCTTTTAACAACATTCTATCTTCTTCAATATTGTACCGGTACAAGCCAATCATTATACTGTATGTCGATATCTTTAATTAAATTTCTTCTTGATTTTTTGTAATTTATAATTAACATAAAAAATGTATTAATTGTAATTAGTCATGGTTTGAGTATCGTTTTCTTTGTTATTGTATCTAACATTTGGTATCTTCTTTTGTAGTGTAATGTTTTAGAACGAGACATATACTTAAATAAGAGATTAATTTCTCCATAACAGTACGTAACAATATATATATATATATATATATATATATATATATATATATATACAACTGTATAAGATGTTGCACAAAGCTAGTGACAGCCTAGCATTATATTAATTGAATACAAATCCAATTTCAACTACTTTGCCAGTGTTAATTTTTGGGGGACGGTATTTTCAATGCTTTCAAATGTTCTTTTTGTTGTCAGATTGTACAAAGTCTGACATCCAGATTCTACGCCAACAAAATACGGCAACAAATATCAGACAATGCAACATACGACTACCGATACTATGGACCAACCTTTCAGACAAGCAACACCACCAGCACATCGCATCTGTCAGTGCTTGACCAAGATGGCAGTGCTGTGTCAGTGACCAGTACCATCAATTCAAGGTTAAGTTTATTTTATGATATAATATATGTATAATATGAAGGAAAAAATCAAAACATTTGTTTGGAATTTATTTAAATGTGTTCGAGAGGGTAAGGGTTAATAGAAAGTGAAATAAAAAACTTAATACTTTAAATGAAAAAATACTGTCTCTACAAGACCTGTCTGCACTCATATTTCTTTAATCACAAAAAATGCCATCGTATTTCAGGTTTGGTTCTCAGAGGCGTGGCAAGAGAACGGGAATCATATTCAACAACGAGATGAACGACTTCAGCTTTCCCAACGTGATCAATGCCTGGGGCATCCATCCATCTCCCGCCAACTTCATCGCTCCGGGCAAGCGCCCGCTGTCATCCATGTGTCCAGTCATTTTCGTTGACCGGCAAGGCAACGTCACCATGGTACTAGGAGCAGCTGGGGGGTCAAGGATAACAACAATTACTGCTTGGGTCAGTTACTGACAGAAATAATGCATTGAGGAAACCTTACAACGGTCGTATGTATCCACTGCCGTAGCCGTTATTGCCACCCGAAGAATTTTGCCGCCCCCCACCCCGAAATAGTTTGTCTAAACAGACGCCCCTTAATGTAAAGGAAAAAAGTACGTCACCTCAGCATGCCTTCCTACGTCACTGTTATTACTATATTGTTCTTAGTTGTATATTATACGAATGAAACATTTCGGGCTTCTAGAGTTCTACTCTCTAGCTTCTAGAATTCTAGTATCTAGCTTCTAGAGTTCTACTCTCTAGCTTCTAGAATTTCATTCTCTAGCGTCCAAGAGCTCTACTCCCTAGCTTCAATAGTTTTACTCTCTAGCTTCTAAAGTTCTCCTCTGTAGCTTCTAGAGTTCTACTCCCTAGCTTTAGAGTTCTACTCTCTAGCTTCTAGAGTTCTAGTATCTAGCTTCTAGAGTTCTACTCTCTAGCTTCTAGATTTCTACTCTCTAGTTTCTAAAGTTGTACTCCCTAGCTTTACAGTTCTTCTCTCTAACTTCTAGAGTTCTACTCTCTAGCTTTGTGAAGAAAATCCTAGTTGACTCCCCAAGAAAGTCGTGTTTGCTTGACCCTCTTCCGCAGGTCTGTTGTATGAATGTTTGGACGAAATTGTCCCTATCATTACTAATATCATAAATCAGTCTTTGAGAACTGGTTTTGTTCCATCCTCTTTTAAAGAAGCGGTTGTAACTCCACAGCTCAAGAAAGCAAATCTCAACCTTAATTGTTTGGAAAATGATCGCCCCGTCTCTAATCTACCATTTTTATCAAAGATTTTAGAGAGGGTCGTTCTTCGACAGCTCCCGGATCACCTCACTCAGTGTGACTTGTTTGAGCCTTTTCAGTCAGCATACAGAACGCATCACTCTACTGAGACAGCCCTGTTGCGCGTCATAAATGACCTTTTGTCGTCTTGTGGTGAGCGTTCGATTCGCTTGACCACGGCATACTTCTCCAACGTCTGCAAAATACGTTCGGTTCCACTCATATCTGACAAATCTGGTCCAATCAGTTATCGCAAACGGCTTGACCTCCAAGAAATCTATTATTGAATTCGGAGTACCCCAGGGTTCGGTCTTAGGCCCGGTGCTTTTCACTATGTACGTTCAGCCCCTGGGTGCAGTGATCGAGCATTTTGACATGGTATATCACATGTTCGCGAATGATACCCAACTTCAGAAATCCGTGATCCACTCTCAGTTCCCTCAGCTTCTTAATATGACACAGAAGACAGTGGAGTCAGCTAAGCACTGTATGACAATAAACAAGCTCAAATTGAATGATGAAAAGACTGAGCTGATCCCCATTGCTACAGCTCAAAAGCTAAAATCTTTAAAAAAATACACCATTATTAACTCTCTCAGGCGTGCAGATTGAGTTTGCTCAAACAGTGCGAAACCTGGGTTGTCTACTTAGACAGAACACTAACTATGGAGAATCACATTAACATGATTTGCAAGGCGATTTTTCTAGATCTGCGCAGAATTAGTCATATCAGACCTTTCTTAACTTTGAATGCATAAAAGAGGCTGATGTTTGCATTAGTGCTATCACGCATGGACTACTGCAATGCTCTCATGGTGGGTCTTCCAGCTACGCCCCTGGATAAAATTAAAAAAGTACAGAATAATGCGGCTCGAATTGTTCTTCGTAAACGCAAATTCGACCATGCTAAAACTCTTCTGAGAGAGCTGCATTGGCTGTCGGTCCGTGCTCGCATAGAGTACAAAATTGCAACTCTGTGCTACCGCTGCTTGCATGACCTGGCGCCGTCTTATCTCCAAGCGCTCATGACGCCTTATGTACCCACTAAACAACTCCGCTCATCTGATAGTGGCAATCTCTCGATACCGCGTGTTCGTCTTGAGACTTACGGAAAGCGCACGTTCGTATATGCTGGCCCAACCATGTGGAACACCCTTCCTGACGCTCTCAGAAACAGCCAGACGCTGGAGTCCTCCAAGACAAATTTAAAAACTCATCTATTTCGCAAACACCTTCTGAGGTGAACTTGTCTACCATCTTTTCCAGCTAGTTATTATCTCCCAGCTTTGTTTTTGTACCGCACTTTGAGCCTTTGGGGATGAAGCGTGATTTTTCAAATTAACTTTATTTATATTATTATTAGCTTCTAGCGTTCTACTCTCCAGCTTCTAGAGTTCTACACTCTAGCTTCTAGAGTTCTACTCTCTAGCTTCGTAAGCTCTACTCTCTAGCTTCTTAAGTTCTACTCTCTAGCTTCTAGAGTTCTACTCTCTTGCTTCTAGAGTTCTACTCTGTAGTTTCTATAGTTATTCTCTCTAGCTTGTAGAGTTCTGCTCTCTAGCTTCTAGAGTTCTACTCTCTAGCTTCTAGAGTTCCACTCACTAGCTTATGAGTTCTACTCTCTTGCTTCTAGAGGTCTACTCTCTACCTTCTAGAGTTCTACTCTCTAACTTCTTAAGTTTTACTCTCTAACTTCTAGAGTTCTACTCTCTAGCTTCTAGAGTTCTACTTCCTAGCTTCTAGAGTTCTACTCTCTAGCTTCTATAGTTATACTCTCTAGCTTCTAGAGCTCTAATCTATAGATTGTAGAGTTCTACTCTCTAGCTTCTAGAGTTTGATTCTCTAACTTCTAGAGTACTACTATCCAGCTTCTAGAGTTCTACTCTTTAGCTTCTAGAGTCATACTCCCCAGCTTATGGGTTCTACTCTCTAGCTTCTAGAGTTCTACTCTCTAGCTTTTAGAGTTCTACTCTCTAGCTTCTAGAGTTTCATTCTCTAGCGTGTAAAGATCTACTCCCTAGCTTCTAGAGTTCTACTCTCTAGCTTCTAGTTAGATCATATCTGGCATGATTCTTAATTTCCTAGTTAGATACAATGGGACATGATTCTTAATTTCCCAGTTAGATACAATGGGACATGATTCTTAATTTCTTAGTTAGATCATATGTTACACGATTCTTTCATTTATTGTTAGATCATATGTGACATGATTCTTACTTTCCTAGTTAGATCATATGTGACATGATTCTTACTTTCCTAGTTAGATCATATGTGACATGATTCTTACTTTCCTAGTTAGATCATATGTGACATGATTCTTACTTTCCTAGTTAGATCATATGTGACATGATTCTTACTTTCCTAGTTAGATCATATGTGACATGATTCTTACTTTCCTAGTTAGATCATATGTGACATGATTCTTACTTTCCTAGTTAAATCATATGTGACATGATTCTAGTGCTCAGTTCATACGATCAAGTTTTCGTCAAATTTCATTTCGCACGCACTATTTTCTGTTACAACATAATGCGTTCAAAAAGAAATTTGATTAAAATTTGACGATAATTTTGTTGCGTGAACTAAGCATTACTTTCCTAATAATATCACATGTGACATGATTCTTATTTTCCTAGTTGAAATGTGACATGATTCTTATTTTCCTAGTTGAAATGTGACATGTTTCTTATTTTCTTAGTTGAAATGTGACATGATTCTTATTTTCCTAGTTGAAATGTGACATGATTCTTATTTTCCTATTTGAAATGTGACATGATTCTTATTTTCTTAGTTGAAATGTGACATGATTCTTATTTTCCTAGTTGAAATGTGACATGATTCTTATTTTCCTAATTGAAATGTGACATGATTCTTATTTTCTTAGTTGAAATGTGACATGATTCTTATTTTCCTAGTTGAAATGTGACATGATTCTTATTTTCCTACTTGAAATGTGACATGATTCTTATTTTCTTAGTTGAAATGTGACATGATTCTTATTTTCTTAGTTGAAATGTGACATGATTCTTATTTTCTTAGTTGAAATGTGACATGATTCTTACTTTCCTAGTTGACATGTGACATGTTTCTTATTTTCCTAGTTGAAATGTGACGTGATTCTTATTTTCCTAGTTGAAATGTGACATTATAGTTCCTTTCCTTGTAAATTATGTTGAGTGCACATTTTACAAAACTAAAAAGCTGAACAAAACTATATATTGACTCCGTAAAGAAAATAATTTGTGGAAAGTTTATCTGATATGACACTACTTGTTATTACATTTTGGTGATTTGTTTTTTTGTTGTTTTTTTAAATTATTTTTGTGTAAACGTACATAGACATGTAAGCATCCACTGGAATATGCTTCTTACCACGACCTTCTCCTTACCACGACCTTCACCCTTACACCACCTTCACCTTACCATGGCCTTCTCCTTACCACGACCTTCAACCTTACCACGACCTTCACCTTACCACGACCTTCTCCAAACTCGACCTTCACCTTACCACGACCTTCTCAAAACTACGACCCTCACCTTACCACGACCTTCTCAACCACGACCTTCACCTCACCACGACCTTCACCTCACCACGACCTTCACTTTACCACGACCTTCACCTTACCACGACCTTCATCTTTCAACGACCTTCACCTTACCACGACCTTCATCTTTTAACGACCTTCCCCTTACCACGACCTTCACCTTACAGGTTAACTACATTAATTTACATGATAAGGTTATTTTATTACTGTTTTTTTGGTTTACAAAAGCAAAAATACAGACAAGCATTTATTTTTTTTCCCATTTATTTTTCCAGGTGGCAACGCATGTTCTCTGGCTAGGGGACAGTATTAAAAGTGCAATAACACGACCCCGAATGCATCATCAGTTACTTCCCCCTCACGTTAATTATGAGGAAAAATTTGAGGCAGTAAGCATGACACTTGATTTTATGCAAGTTGAAAGACACATATGAACTTTTTTTTTTTAAGCATTTAATGAAGGAGTGGGTAAACTACGGCCCGCGGGCTACATGCGGCCCGGCAACTGATATTATGCGGTTCTTGAAGGCATTTAGAAATTTAAAAAATACATTTTTAAAAATCTATTTTGTTAAATTTTACAGAATTTCATGTACTCTTATGATTTTTTAAAAAAAAATTGATGAAATTTCTTTCTAATTTTCAACTTATTATAACAGTCCTTGTCTTTTGTCAAGTCATGCTAAAAAGCGAAATTACCGATTTTAATGTAGAGAAATGTTTATCAACATGTAAAAATTGGACATAATATACATGCAGCCCTCCAATAGCTTTACCTTTGTCAATGAGGCCCTCCGCACAGAAAGTTTGCCCACCCCTGATTTAATGAAAACTTTTCTAGTAATTATAAAATAAGTGAGACATTCGAAAAGTTAGTTCTAACGAAAGTTAAAGTTGCGACAGGCCTAGCAAGCCAGCAGTGATATATAACTATTCAAGTTACTAGCAAGCCAGCAATGATATATAACTATTAAAGTTACTAGCAAGCCTGCAGTGATATATAACTATTAAAGTTACTAGCAAGCCAGCAATGCTATATAACTTTTCAATTTACTAGCAAGCCAGCAATGATATATAACTATTCAAGTTACTAGCAAGCCTGCAGTGATACATGCAACTACTCCAAATTTCTTATAAGCTAGTTATTTCTCCAAGGAATATACGTTTCACAACATGTTAGGACACATGTTGTTGTTATCGTCTTTCAGGTTCTCCTTTACCATTTTTGTCTATTTTCCTTGAGCTCAGCTCCATTCCAATCTCTCCTTAATGAACTTTTTTACAGGCTGTCATGCAAAATTTAAAAAGTATAGGCCACAATCTCAGCCTGGTCCCAATAGGCAAGGTCATTGCCACTGTTCAGGGCATTCAAGTCAAAGATGGCCGCATCTATGCAAACTGTGATTATCGGAAAGGAGGCACCCCAGATGGGTTTTAAACACGGAGGCTCTTCTAGTTTTAAACACCGAGGCTCTTCTAGTTTTAAACACGCAGCTCTTCTAGTTTTAAACACCGAGGCTCTTCTAGTTTGAAACACGCAGCTCTTCTAGTTTTAAACACCGAGGCTCTTCTAGTTTTAAACACTGAGGCTCTTCTAGTTTTAAACACGCATCTCTTCTAGTTTTAAACACGGAGGCTCTTCTAGTTTTAAACACGGAGGCTCTTCTAGTTTTAAACACGGAGGCTCTTCTAGTTTTAAACACGGAGGCTCTTCTAGTTTTAAACACGGAGGCTCTTCTATTTCTTTAGCAAATTTAGCTGCAGATTTTTTAATAAAAATTAAGATTATGTCAATATTCTATGTCTGCCACTGGATGTTTATAATGAAGATTTCAAGAGAAAAAACTCTGAAACACTGTGAAGATTTAAACTTTAACCTTTGAATTTAAATCAATATTTAGTCTTGATTTAAGTCAATAGATAGGACGAGTGATAACAAAGCCTTTTTTTATTCCAGTTTTTTTCCACCCAGTGGTTTGTCATTCCAGTGGTTTGCCATTCCAGTGGTTTGCCATTCCAGTGGTTTGCCATTCCAGTGGTTTGCCATTCCAGTGGTTAACCATTCCCGTGGTTTACCATTCCAGGGATTTGGCAATGCTGTGATTTGCCACCCAGGCACGCCAGTTGTTTTCCATCTCAGTGACTTGCCCCCCCAAATATTTTTCCATCCCAGTGGTTTTCCAATCAAGTGGTTTGCCATGGCTTTTAATATTATTTTTAGAAATGTCTACTATTTAGTATACATACCAGCCACAAAAAAACCTGTTCAGATAAAATGAAAAACCGAAATGTATGACTTTGTATAATAATATGTAATACTTTTTAATTTATTTTTCCCTGTTTAGTGTGTTGTACAGTCTTTAACCCTTATAACATTGTGTAAGTCCCAAACTATTGGACTGGGTGTTGTTCAAATCTCAAAATGTATGAAATCGTTAAATCAACATTTGTTTAATCAACGTGTGATAAATCAACATTTGTTTAATCAACATGTGATAAATCAACATTTGTTTAATCAACATTTGTTTAATCAACATTTGTTTATTCAACAAAGTTATATCTACTATCAATTAGTGGATCAGTTTAGAATTTTAAAAAATGGAGCATAATCCAACACAGTCTGGAAGGCTAGTCAGAAAACGTTTGAAACTGTGTATTTAAAAACCACATTCAATTCACATTTAAGTTAGCAGAAACGTTCACAACAAAGTAAATCACTTTCACTTTTGTTTCAAATCATGTCTTAATAATCCTGTGCTTTAAACCAATGCCTTAAATGTGTGCCTTAAACGTGTGCCTTAAACGTGTGCCTTAAACGTGTGCCTTAAACGTGTGCCTTAAACGTGTGCCTTAAATGTGTGCCTTAAACGTGTGCCTTAAACGTTCGCCTTAAACGTGTGCTTTAAAGCCTGATAATATCATACATTGATGATTATTTGATTGTAGTGAAGAACCAGGCCGTGTTACTATTCTAATAGCAAGACAAAAATATTTATAAGTTCTGTCACTCAACTAACACTGGTCACTGCACACCACTAGTCACTGCACACCACTAGTCACTGCACACAAACTAGTCACTACACACCCCTAGTCACTGCACACAACTAGTCACTGCACACCACTACTCACTGCACACAACTAGTCACTGCACACAACTAATCACTGCACACAACTAGTCACTACACAACACTAGTCACTACACACTACTAATCACTGCACAC